>OY728131.1:1402303514-1403553514 GCA_963277665.1 Viscum album
CCTCCCCCGCCGCCCTCCCTCCCCCGCCGCCCGCCCTCCGGCCGCCGCCCTCCGCCATCGGGCCTCCGGCCGCCGCCCTCCGGCCTCTCGGCCCTCCCCCCCCACCTCGGACGGCACCCGCACCCCGGACAGCCCCCGCCGCGCACTCCGGACCTCCCCCCGCACCCCGGACGCCTCCCCGCACCCCGGACAGCCCCCCCCCCCCCCCCCCCCCCCCCCGTGCACTCCGGACCGCCCCCCCGCACCCCGGACGCCTCCCCGCACCCCGGACAGCCCCCCCGCACCCCAGACAGCCCCCCCCCCCCCCCCCCCCCCCGCACCCCGGACAGGCCCCCCGCACCCCGGACACCCCACCCCGCACCCCCGACAGCCCCCCTGCACCCCAGACACCCCACCCCGGACACCCCCGTACCCCGAACACCCCTGCCCGCACCCCTGACAGGCCCCCGACACCCCGGACACCCCTCCCCGCACCTCGGACAGCCCTCCCCCCCCCGACCCCGGACACCCCCCCCCCTCGCTGCCCGTCCCCCGTCCCCTCACCGCCTCATCTCCTCCAGCTCTCCGCCGCCGCCGCCACCCGTCCCCACCCTTGCCACACCACCTTTGGCTCCGGCTCCCCTTCGCTGCCTCCTCTCCCTCGCATCACCGCCTTCGGCTCCCCTCCCTTTCAGGTTTGTAGCTCAATTAGGTAACATGAGATTTCAGTTACATTATTATTTTATCAATGGTTCATAAAAAAATGGTTAATATTTATTTTGAATATAGTTTATTTGAAAAATGTAAATGTAATAAGTATTGTGTAAATGTTTGTTATACAGATATTATTATGGATAAGAGTTGGATTGATCTTCCAAATCGAACGTCTAGAGAATATTTCAACGACATTATGCAGTTTATTGACTTCACGAGAGGATTTGAAAGTGACTATATTAGTTTTCCATGTAGAAAATGTGCTAACAGATATCAATTCACACGAGATACTGTGAGGGAATACCTTTTCTTTAATGGATTTCTGAAAAATTATAAGAGTTGGACTCGTCATGGAGAAGAATATGTTCGTTGTCAAAATACAGATGCAGCTCAGATGGATGTTGATGCAAGGATGATTGATCCAATGCATGAAATGCTTACTGAAATGGTACGTGGGTTTGATCCTGAAGGCATTGACATCCAGAATCTTGAGACCGGTGAGATAAATCTTCGCTCTGGTGCAGATCGTGATTCGAGGAGGTTTTATGAAGTACTTGATGAGGCGAAAACAGAATTATATCCTGGATGTACGTCTTACAATAAACTGCCGTTTATCGTGGAGTTGTTGCATTTGATGACTTTGAATAATTGGTCAGACACATCATTCGACAAGCTTTTGGTTTTATTGAATAAAGTTCTTCCTGTCGACGCTAAGATTCCTGAGTCGTATTACTATGCTCGTAAGTTGACAGAGAACTTAGGTTTTACATATGAGACTATAGATGCATGTGCAAACAACTGTATGTTGTTTAGAAATGAAACTGCTCATTTGGATATTTGTACGGTTTGTGGCGCTTCCAGGTGGAAAGAGAACAGGGGAAATAAGACTCATCAAAGTCAGATTGCGATACAGGGGAAACCGATTGCCGTAAAGCAAATGCGTTACTTTCCCCTTAAACCGAGGTTGAAAAGATTTTTTATGTCATCTAAAGTTTCTAATTTAATGAGATGGCATGCAGAAAGAGTTCATGAAAGTGACATGTTAACCCACCCGGCAGACTCTCATGCATGGAAGGATTTTGATAAGAGACATCCCGACTTTGCTAAAGATGTTCGTAATGTCTGTTTGGGATTGGCAGCAGATGGTTTCAATCCATTCAAGTCTATGGTTGGTGCAACTCATAGCACATGGCCCGTGGTGTTGGTTCCATATAATCTTCCTCCGTGGATTTGTATGAAGCAACAATTTATATTACTTTCCACTCTTATTGATGGACCTAAATGTCTGGGGGATAAGATTGATGTTTACCTTCAGCCATTGATTGATGAGTTGAATGAATTTTGGGGCGATGGTTTGATGACTTATGACTGCAAAACGAATGAAATGTTCAAACTGCATGCTGCTTTATTGTGGATAATCAATGACTTCCCAGCTTATGCAAATTTATCAGGCTGGAGTACGAAAGGGTAATTTTATTGCCCTTGTTGCAATAAAAGTAAAAAATATGTATGGCTTAAACATTCCAAAAAATGGGCATACATGGGTCACAGGCGTTTTATCCCTCCCCAGCACACGTTCAGAAAGGACAGAGTGGCATTTGATGGTTCTAGAGAGTTCAGCCCAGCACCAAAGATCATGACAGGAGTCGAAATTTTATCGCAGATTGAGGAAGAAAATATCCGCACGATATATGAAATTCAGGATTTGGTGGCTCCTCCAGTACGTAATATTCGTGCTGCGGGTAGGCAGCGCAGTCACAATTGGAAAAAGAAAATTATTTTTTATAGTCTTCCGTATTGGAAAACTAACATGTTGAGGCATAATTTGGATGTCATGCACATTGAAAAAAATGGTTGTGATAACATATTGTGGACCATTTTAGTTGTCAGTGGAAAGTCAAAAAACCATGTTAATGCACGCCGTGATTTGGAAGAAATGGGTTTAAGGAAACAGTTGCATTTACAGTTAGCTGAGGGAAACAAGGCATATATGCCTGCTGCACAGTATTTGTTGACTACAGAGGAGAAAGAGACATTTCTTTCCATTTTGAAGATGGTCAAGGTGCCTGATGGTTACTCTTCTAGTATTTCAAAGTGTGTTAATCTGACGAGCAAGACATTGCAAGGGTTGAAAAGTCATGACAATCACATATTACTTCAGTAGTTGATTCCAATCACAATTTGTGATTGTTTATCCCCCAATGTTGTTTAGCCCTTGATTGAGATGAGTAATTTTTTTAGACATCTTTGTTTAAGAAATCAACAGATGAGTGATTTAAAAAGTTTGCAGGACCGAATTTTACTTATGCTTTGTCACGTTGAGAAACTTTTCCCCCCCTCATTTTTCGATGTTATGGTCCACTTGACAGTGCACCTAACTGATGAAGTAATGGCTGCTGGTCCAGTGCAATTCAAGTGGATGTATCCTATTGAACGGTATTTGAGTACATTGAAAAGATTTTTATGCAACAGAACTCGTCCAGAGGCATCAATAGCCAATGGTTATTTGATGGATGAGTGTACTACCTTTTGTGTAGAATATCTTACGGATGTTGAAACAAAATTAGATAAGCCCTCTCGGATTCATGATGGTCCAGTTGGAGAAGGAACCACATTTGATATGGACAACATCGAGTGGATACAAGCACATCGATATATCCTGTTCAATACTCCATCAGTTGCACCATTAAAGTAGTAAGTATCTTATCAATGTGCTTGTATAACTTTTACATGTTTTTTTTGCATAAGTTGATCTTTTAAACATCGCGTAATCATTTGCAGGAAACACATTAATGAGATAAAAGAAGAGATGCATCGTGCGACTGAGTTGCAAATTCAACAATCTCATTATGCGGCATTTCATGATTGGTTCAAGGATTATGTATGTATAAATTGATTTTCATTATGAGTGAAGTATTAAACTAATTCTTTTGGCATATATCAGTATTGATTTTTATAAATTATGTAGGTTCGTAAGCTGAGGGAGTTAGGGGACCCCACACTACCTGAAGTATTTATCCAACTGGCTGAGGGTCCATCTATAACGGCTCGTCGTTATAAAGCTATTGATGCTAATGGTTTTCGATTTCACATTAAAGATGTTGACGACAAACGAGAAATACAAAACAGTGGCATCGGTTGTCCCTTTGTCGATTCTGGTTATTACTATGGTCAATTGATAGACATCATTGAAGTTGTATACACACACGGTTTGAAGTACATATTGTTAAAGTGTAATTGGGTTGATCCAGTGCGTGGATGTAAAGTCGATCAATATCAGTTTTCATTGGTGAATTTTAACTATATGTTATACAGAAATAATGAACGAGTTGAGAATGAACCTTTCATTTTGACATCACAAGCGGAACAAGTATTCTTCATTACTTTGCCTTCGGATCCAAGTTGGCAAGTTGTTGTCAAAATGTCTCGGCGAGGAGTGTTTTTATTTGAAGAAGATGAACCCGAGACTGTTCTGTTTGTTTACCAACAACTTGATCAACATACCGTAGTTCAACATGAAGAAGATATTTATTGGGTCAGAGCGGCTGTTGAAGGATAAACGGTCGATTTGCATGCTTAATGAAAGATATAATTGTTTTCCCGCTATTCAGTAGAATGTACTAGGATATCATAAATTATCTAATCATTTTATAAATCCCTATAAGTTTTAATCCTCACTTTTGTAAGTTAATTCAGTCATAAATATTTTGGTTGATTAACTTTATGATTTTTTAAAATTCATTCAGAACTAATTATTCAATCCATTTTTTGTTTGATTAACAGTTGTACAAGTTTGATTTATTAAGAACAATCCAATTTATCTTTTAAACACTTTGGACTCATTACTGATATTTTCTATGACTGCAGACATGTCAGGGGAAGAGGCAGAAGATCCACATCATCCATCTGAGGCATCTACGTCTCAGGGTCGAGGTATGTTTGAATGTCATTGTCTATATTTTTTATGTAATTGACATATATATATATATATATAACATTTGTCAATTTATATATAAAATTGTTTTCAACAGGATCAGACTCGGCTGCTTCTTCCTCTCGCAGGAGAGGCCCTGGTCGTGGCATATTATCATGGAATTCTGACACGACGATAGATGTTTCATTTGATGAGGTATTTCATCCTGTGGGACCGAATGCCCCGACATTTATTCGTCAGCTGGGTCATATCATACGTGACCCACATCGATTTCCGTTGACCACGCGTGATTGGGCTTCTATCCCTCAGGACACATTAGATCGTTTATGGAGGGAGGTTCAGGTAAGAAAATAATTTTACTTTATTTTCTATTTATAAAGATTACTAATATGTTTGATTATTTTCTTTATAGAAAAATTTGAAAGTATGCCCTGAAGAGTTTCGGCCCGTGTGTATGAGAAAATGTCGTAAGATGTGGAAAGATTATAAAGGCAAAGTGAAGAGGGACCACTGGGTACCAAATGTGGGTGCCCTTGACATTTTGGAAAAAGTCCCGAGAGGTGTCCTCCCGGCTCAGTGGCGTGACTTGGTTGCATATTGGTCTACTGAAGGTGTTTCGGTTTGTATATTAATTATTTTGTTGTATATATATTTTCAAGAATATGTGATTTGTTTGAAATTTGAATGAATTGAATGTAGGAGGTGTCAACACGCCATTCGGAGAATCTAGCGTTGCAAGGACCAGCTCAGAGGCTCGGGACTCGTCACGTGTCTCAGATTCGACATGAGGTATATATTATTCATTTTTTAATTTATTAATTAATATGGTTTTGTGTTTATATTCTTTTAATATACAGTTGTGAGGGCAAGGTGCAGCAACTGATAATATGTCGGTGTGGATAAGGACTCGTGATCGCAATGATCCAGAGGTTGCAGCATTGATAGTAAGTGTCTGTACTTACCAATAATTACATAAATCTATATATTAACATATATATATTTATATATATTTAAATATTTCAAAGGCTCAATTTGAAGCTGAGTTAGAGCATCTGCCAGAGGACCAGCGACAGCTTCCCATGCGACGGGATGAGATCTTTCATCGCATTATTGGTCGGGACGGGCATGGCTATAGTTTGACCTATGGAGCAGGGATTCCTCGTTCTGTAGTGTCACGCGCTGCGGTTGTCGGTCCTGCTGTTGCTCATATGACACAGCAGATGTCAGATTTTGAGGCACGGCTGCGCGCTTCCGAGGAGACAAATGCGCAATTGACAGCTGAGGTTAGAGCACTACGGGAATATGTGCGTCGAGCTGATGGTACAGGGGATCATACGACGCAGGTATATACTATATTTATTTATTTAATTTAAATTATTTATGTTATTAAAATATTTATAATGTTTATTTTTTGCAGGCACCTGGCCCACCAGAAGGAGGTAGCAGTGATGACAACGCGTGACGCACCATATATTCACGAGATATGTTTTTTGTTTTTACTGGTAGGGTTGACATTGATGTACTGTATTTATTCATTTAAGTAATGCATTATTACCATCCATGGTGGTCTTTTAAATATTTTATACACATATTGAGTTTTTGATCAGACAATCTTGAATGATTCTACATTTGAAAAAGTCGAACTAATTCCAACAGCCCCCCCCCCCACCCCCCCCCCCCCCCCGCACCCCCGTACAGCCCCCCGCACCCCCGTACAGCCCCCTGCACCCCCGTACAGCCCCCCCCCGCACCCCCGTACAGCCCCCCCCCCCAGCACCCCCGTACAGCCCCCCCGCACCCCCGTACTGCCCCCCGCACCCCCGTACTGCCCCCCCGCACCCCCGTACAACCCCCCCCCCCCCCCCCCCCCCCCGCACCCCGCACCCCCGTACTGCCCCCCGCACCCCCGTACAGCACCCCTGCACACCGTACAGCCCCCCGCACCCCCGTACAGCCCCCCCGCACCCCCGTACAGCACCCCCCCCCCCCCCCCCGCACCCCCGTACTGCCCCCCCCCCCCCCCCGCACCCCCGTACAGCCCCCCGCACCCCCGTACTGCCCCCCCACACCCCCGTACAGCCCCCCCCCCCCCCCCCCCCCCGCACCCCCGCACCCCCGTACTGCCCCCCCCACCCCCGTACAGCCCCCCCCCCCCACACCCCCGTACAGCCCCCCCCCCCCGCACCCCCGCACCCCTGCACTGCCCCCCCGCACCGCCGTACAGCCCCCCCTCACCCCCGTACTGCCCCCCGCACCCCCGTACTGCCCCCCAGCACCCCCGTACAGCCCCCCCGCACCCCCGTACATCCCCCCGCACCCCCGTACTGCCCCCCTCACCCTCGTACTGCCCCCCCCCCCCCCGCCACCCCCGTACATCCCCCCGCACCCCCGTACAGCCCCCCGCACCCCCGTACAGCCCCCCCCCCCCCCCCCCCCCCGCACCCCCGTACAACCCCCCGCACCCCCGTACAACATCCGGGGCGTGAATTGTGAAATGGTCGGCCAGACGGCACCTCATTCGGAGGTGTCGTTTGACCGCGGCGGCCGGAAATGTGTTTCTGGCGCCATTAAACACCAAAACGGCGTGCGGCGGTCCAATTCGGAGCAAACGTGCTCCGAACGACCTGAAACCGCACGGGAACGATAGAAGTATTATTCCTGAGATGCAGGAGGAGGCCGCACGTCCATCGGACGTGCGGTGCGCGCGGCACGTCCGATTGTGTCCTTTTCAGCAGCGCAGCGCGCGCTGAAATGGCGCGTTGGGGGGTCAAAACCACCAGAACGACCTCCGAATTCCACGAAACCGTACGACAACATCCGGGGCGTGAATTGTGAAATGGTCGGCCAGATGGCACGACATTCGGAGGTGCCGTGTGACCGCGGCGGCCGGAAATGCGTTTCTGGCGCCATAAAACACCAAAACGGCGTCCGGCGGTCCCATTCGGAGCAAACGTGCTCCGAACGACCTAAAACCGCACGGGAATGATAGAAATATTATTCCTGAGATTCAGGAGGAGGCCGCACGTCCATCGGACGTGCGGTGCGCGCGGCACGTCCGATTGTGTCCTTTTCAGCAGCGCGGCGCGCGCTGAAATGGCGCGTTGGGGGGTCAAAACCACCCGAACGACCTCCGAATGCCACGAAACCGTACGAAAACATCCGGGGCGTGAATTGTGAAATGGTCGGCTAGACGGAACCTCATTCGGAGGTGCCGTTTGACCGCGGCGGCCGGAAACGCGTTTCTGGCGCCATAAAACACCAAAACGGCGTGCGGCGGTCCCATTCAGAGCAAACGTGCTCCGAACGACCTGAAACCGCACGGGAAAGATAGAAATATTATTCCCAAGATGCAGGAGGAGGCCGCAGGTCCATCGGACGTGTGGTGCGCGCGGCACGTCCGATTGTGTCCTTTTCAGCAGCGCGGCGCGCGCTGAAATGGCGCGTTGGGGGGGTCAAAACCACCCGAACGACCTCCGAATGCCACGAAACCGTACGACAACATCCGGGGCATGAATTGTGAAATGTTCGGCCAGACGGCACCTCATTCGGAGGTGCCGTTTGACCTCGGTGGCCGGAAACGCGTTTCCGGCGCCACAAAACACCAAAACGGCGTGCGGCGGTCCCATTCGGAGCAAACGTGCTCCGAACGACCTGAAACTGCACGGGAACGATATAAATATTATTCCTGAGATTCAGAAGGAGGTCACACGTCCATCGGACGTGCGGTGCGCGCGGCACGTCAGATTGTGTCCTTTTCAGCAGCGCGGCGCGCGCTGAAATGGTGCGTTGGGGGGTCAAAACCACCCGAACGACCTCTGAATGCCACGAAACCGTATGACAACATCCGGGGCGTGAATTTTGAAATGGTCGGCTAGACGGAACCTCATTCGGAGGTGCCGTTTAACCGCGGCGGCCCGAAACGCGTTTCCGGCGCCACAAAACACCAAAACGGCGTCTGGCGGTCCCATTCGGAGCAAACGTGCTCCGAACGCCCTTCAACCGCACGGGAACGATAGAAATATTATTCCTGAGATGCAGGAGGAGGCCGCATGTCCATCGGACGTGCGGTGCGCACGGCACGTCCGATTGTGTCCTTTTCAGCAGCGCGGCGCGCGCTGAAATGGCGCGTTGGGAGGTCAAAACCACCCGAACGACCTCTGAATGCCACGAAACCGTACGACAACATCCGGGGCGTGAATTTTGAAATGGTCGGCTAGACGGCACCTCAATCGGAGGTGCCGTGTGACCGCAGCGGCCGGAAACGCGTTTCTGGTGCCATAAAACACCAAAATGGCGTGCGGCGGTCCTATTCGGAGCAAACGTGCTCCGAACGACCTGAAACCGCACGGGAACGATAGAAATATTATTCCTAAGATGCAGGAGGAGGCCGCACATCCATCAGACGTGCGGTGCGCGCGGCACGTCCGATTGTGTCCTTTTCAGCAGCGCGGCGCGCGCTAAAATGGCGCGTTGGGGGGTCAAAACCACTCGAACGTCCTCCGAATGCCATGAAACCGTACGACAACATCCGGGGAGTGAATTGTGAAATGTTCGGCCAGACGACACCTCAATCGGAGGTGCCGTGTGACCGCGGCGGCCGGAAACGCGTTTCCGGCGCCATAAAACACAAAACGGCGTCCGACGGTCCCATTCGGACCAAACATGCTCCGAACGACCTGAAACCGCACGGGAACGATAGAAATATTATTCCTGAGATTCAGGAGGAGGACGCACGTCCATCGGACGTGCGGTGCGCGCAGCACGTCCGATTGTGTCCTTTTCAGCAGCGCGGCTCGCGCTGAAATGACACGTTGGGGGGTCAAAACCACCCGAACGACCTCCGAATTCCACGAAACCGTACGACAACATCCGGGGAGTGAATTGTGAAATGGTCGGCCAGATGGAACCTCATTCGGAGGTGCCGTTTGACCGCGGCGGCCGGAAACGCGTTTCTGGCGCCATAAAACACCAAAACGGCGTCTGGCGGTCCCATTCGAAGCAAACGTGCTCCGAACGAACTGAAACCGCACGGGAACGATAGAAATATTATTCCTTAGATGCAGGAGGAGGCCGCACGTCCATCGGACGTGCGGTGCGCGTGGCACGTCCGATTGTGTCTTTTTCAGCAGTGCGGCGCGCGCTGAAATGGCACGTTGGGGGGTCAAAACCACCCGAACGACCTCCAAATGACATGAAACCGTACGACAACATCCGGCGTGTGAATTGTGAAATGGTCGTCTAGACGGCACCTCATTCGGAGGTTCCGTGTGACCGCGGCGGCCGAAAAGGCGTTTCCGGCGCCATAAAACACCAAAACGGCGTCCGGCGGTCCCATTCGGAGCAAACGTGCTCCGAACGACCTGAAACCGCACAAGAATGATATAAATATTATTCCTGAGATGCAAGAGGAGGTCAGACGTCCATCGGATGTGCGGTGCGCGCGGCACGTCCGATTGTGTCCTTTTCAGCAGCGCGGCGCGCGCTGAAATGGCGTGTTGGGGGGTCAAAACCACCCGAATGACCTCCGAATGCCACGAAACCGTACGACAACATCCGGGGCGTGAATTTTGAAATGTTCGGCCAGACGGCACCTCATTCGGAGGTGCCGTTTGACCGCGGTGGCCGGAAACGCGTTTCCGGCGCCATAAAACACCAAAACGGCGTGCGGCGGTCCCATTCGGAGAAAACGTGCTCCGAAAGACCTGAAACCGCACGGGAACGATAGAAATATTATTCCTGAGATGCAGGAGGAGGCCGCACGTCCATCGAACGTGCGGTGCGCGCGGCACGTCTGATTCTGTCCTTTTCAGCAGCGCAGCGCGCGCTGAAATGGCGCGTTGGGGGGTCAAAACCACCCGAATGACCTCCGAATGCCACGAAACCGTACGACAACATCCGGGGCGTGAATTGTGAAATGGTTGGCCAGACGGCACCTCATTCGGAGGTTCAGTTTGGCCGCGGCGGCCGGAAACGCGTTTCCGGCGCCATAAAACACCAAAACAGCGTGCGGCGGTCCCATTCGGAACAAACGTGCTCCGAATGACCTGAATTGAGATTATTTCTTGAATTGATGTTTTTAAATTATTATAGCACAATGATTTGATATTATATATATATTATATATATATTAAAACATTTAAAATATATTATATATATATATATAAAATATTGTATTTAATAGTATATATATGAATAGTTATATATATATATTTATATATTTATATATTCAATTCAATAAAAAAAATTTAATTTTTTTTTATATTAGCGACCGCCATAGGCGGTCGCTATAGGGTGCCCGGCAGAGGGCCTTCAGCAA
The DNA here is from genome assembly GCA_963277665.1 of Viscum album. Classification (NCBI taxonomy): domain Eukaryota; kingdom Viridiplantae; phylum Streptophyta; class Magnoliopsida; order Santalales; family Viscaceae; genus Viscum; species Viscum album. The sequence continues at coordinate 1,402,314,458 of OY728131.1, forward strand.
CCGCTTGGCGGTCGCTGAAGGCCTCTAGCGACGAGGCAACATCGATCGCCAATGGAGGTCGCTAAGCGGTCGCTAATGGCCTGATTTTCAGTATTGTTAGAGGATTATTGGGAGCTTGTTGTAACCTTTGGGGGACTCTAGGGATTATGGGGAAGTGTTTATTCTACATAAAAATATTTTTAGGGAAGAGGAATGGGAGGTTGGGTGGTTGTGTGGGTTTATATAAGAAATGAGAGGGAATTCTTTATTATTAGGGTTTTGGACACAACACATTAAACTAATCCAAACCACAAACCATCCCATGGGTTTTTCCCATGGTGCCTCCAAAATGGGAGTGGTATAAAATATTTTATAAGTAAAAGGTCCGAATATTTTAAAATATTAAGCTTTCTTATGAGGATGTGAGTCAAACTCTAAAGGAAATCAATCTAAAATGTCAAGATATTTTATAACTCTTGGAAGGTTCACTACCGGATTATAAAATTAATCAAATATGAAAACAAAAAATCACAATATTTTAAAGGTAAGACATATATTTTCCGAATATACATTTTATATTATTTTATGACATCACTATTGGGTCATTATGATGTCATAAAACACATTATATATTTATTCGGTATTTAATTTTTAACCAAAAAATTCAACTCTCTCAAAAAATTATGAAAAATTCATTGTTGGATAATTTTTACATCATGATTCCAAAAAAATATTCATTTTATCTAAATAAAATTATTAATATTTTATTTTTCAATTTTAAAATAAAAAATGTCATTTATTGAAAATTGAAGGGTTTTGACAAAAACAGTTTCCAAACCATAATAAAAGTTGCATTTGACTTCATAAAAATTATATGATAAATTATATTTAATAAAAATTATATAATAATAATGTGTATTTTATATTATTTATTTTAAAAAGTCATTAATTCATCAAAATAAATTTCTTAATAAAAAATAAACATTATTTTTTATCCATTAAAAATATAATTCTTATCAAAATGAATACCTAATCATTTATAGAGTAAAAAAATAAGGAATAAATATAATCATCACATATAATTAAAATGAGAGTTATTATAAAACAATTATAATAACATTATTAATTAAACCATAATTTTCTATAATTATTTTTATATTTATGAAAAGTTCCATTTTACTAGAAATTTTAATTTATCAAATTCATTATATTTTCCAGAAAAACTATTCTCATAAAGGAATTTATGGAATAATAATTTTATTTATATAAGGGATTACACAAAAATTAACTAATACTTTTTTATATAACCCCTTATAACACCCACATAGGACCTAAGGGTAAGATGTAAAATTGTGACATACTCTTGGGGAGGCACAAATAACATCACTTAGGTTGTAATCTCTATTAAATTATGCTTCTCCTATAACTTATTCTATACAAGCTTAATGTGGTAAAGCCTAGATTGGGATTGATCAAGAGTGATTCCTAGTGATTATACCTCCTTTACATGTTCTAAAAATTGAGCTTCATACGATTCGAGTCTAGTATTTGAGGCTATCCTCTCCTTTTTCTATGCCAAAAAAATTAATTTTAAAAACCTTAAATTTATACTAGTCATGTGATCACTGATCAAAAGCTATATTATCAATCATAATGATAACTTATGGTCATTTACATTCAATTGGATAAAATAAAAAAAGTTCATATGTTTTCATTATGCCTAATTAATTTAATTAAACAAAATAAATGGAATTATTATTCAGCAATGCTTGGGTGGTTAAAGATAAGATAGTCCTATGAGGAAGATAGGTCAGGGAATACACATGGGATATTGAGATGTTGATTTTCCTGAATTGTTAATGTTATATGTATTGAATAAAATAACAACCTTGGATCAGTTAAGGCATGTTGTAAGATCCATGAGTGTATTCACTAAATTACCTATGATGGGGACCCTAGTTATCATGGGGTTCCATGATCAAAAATCCCATGAGGGTCCTATCAATTATGGATAAAATGTAAGAGTATCCTCACATAAAGGAAATCCATGATTCAAGGAAGAATGAATGTGTGAATATACCGGTTATGCATGTATGGAGGCTTTCCAGGAGTCTTTCAAACATGAACTCTTGAATAGAAGTCTTGGGTGAGAGGATTTTCTACCAATGACATCAGGTTGTCTATTGCAATCTATTTTAGAACTATAAGATTATAGTTCTCCCTAGATGATTGATCAATGATGGAGTATCCCGTTATAATTTTGGAGTCCCTATTTAATAGGACGGCATAATATAGATGGTCCTAGTCATGATTGAGTTAGTTTTTGGTTTTGAAATCTTTAGTATGAGATAAACTGATCTAATTTTTGTTGATGTATAACAGTTAATAATTTTTTCATACTGTATTGGTTTCCTTACTTATATATTTATTTTATTTCATTTCTAATTATTTATTATGGGATAGAAAAACATTGAATATTTTTATTTCTATAATTTCATTAATATTGGTCATTTTAACAACCATTAGTAAATTAGATATGATTTAAATTGACATGATTAAAATATTAGTGGATAATATTTCAAATATATATGGTAAATTTATTAAGATAGTTGCAGTTTAAACTAACAGTAAACATTTTTCTATTGAAGAACATTCACAAGTCTTGAAAACAGTTTCTATATATTATAAAATGGTAAATTTATTTTAATAATAAAATTACACTAATTATAATTTTTATAATAAAAAATGAAATTTTAATGTGAGAAAATAAATATCCCATTAAATATTAAATGACTCACAATTTCACAATGGTTTTCGAAAACTATTGTAAAGCCTTTTGTGGTGGTTAAACCCTCCTCCAAACACACACAAAATAACACTATATAAATTTTCCCTATAGTGATTGGACATGGGTTATGATTGTGAAGATCCCTGATACCTATATTATGCTTTAAAAAAGTGTTTTTAAAGAAATTATATGATTTTAAAAGGTAAGTAATTTTTATGAACTACAAATGAAGAAATTTTTATTTTTCCATGAAATGTTTTCATATGATCCCACATAACTCAATATGGATTTACTATTTTTTCTATCATTTCAAATGGGTTATATATTTTTTCTAAAAAAAGGTTTTGATTTTTATATGTGTAAAAAAATTATTTAGTAAAATTATTTGTGGTAAAAATGAAATCATATTCTTTTTAATGATTTTAATGGAATAATGTGATTCCTTTATTTCTATGTCCCTTTATGATATTTATTTACTCATACCAAATTTTTTAAATGTTATTCACGTGATCTATGTTTTATTAAAAACTATATCATGGTCTAAATTTCCACTTTGGAATCATTCTGAAAGATGAAATAATGTTACAAATAAAATTAGTGTGTTGACACAAATACCTTTTGTAGAAAAAACCGATCATTGTATGGATGTACAATATTTATTATGTAATTATTCTATGTATAATATAAAAATCTAAATAGAGACGATTATAGAAATGTAAAAATGTGAAATCCTTATGATTCAACACATGTTTATGGGATTTCATGTAATTATTCATTATATTTGGAATCAAATAAATTGTTTAGTAAACTTCAGATGTTATATCTATGTCAAATTATACTTATAAGATATTAAAAGTTTTTATATTACCAATAAATATTTTTGGAATATTTCTACCTTTCTTTATAAAATCTATATCACATAATAATGGTTTTCTTTAAAAAAGAGTAATATGAAGTATGAGGTAATCGAATGGATAATAAACATTATAATTATAACCTAGAATAGATATAATATAGTATTTTATTGAAATGTTAACACAATTTATTCTTTATGTTAGTGGTAGATCCCATGAAAGAGATAACCATATTCCCTATAATGGATCATGCCTATGATGGAGAATTTCCTAAGACAAAACCCTTCACCTTTTAATGGTTCATCAATCCAAGTAAAAGAAAAAGGCTGGATAAATTCATTGGTTACGATATTAAATTTTTTTGGATGTATGGAATAAAAAAATTCTTATTAATAATTTTAATGGGGAAGTAAATCGAAGGTGGAATATAATTAAGAATACTAAGGAAATGGGTGATATTGATGTCATGGAGTGGATGAAAATTAATGTTATTTTTTCATATAATTATTTTTCTGATGTTATTCAACAAAAAATTGGAAACTAATTTATAAATTTTAACAATATTTAATATTACTCATTGTATGCTTATAAAAAAAATTCCTAAGCGGAAAATTATGCACAATTTATTTCAAGACAATGAATATAAAATTGTAATATTTTTTATAGGTATGAATCCATTCATATGACGAGAATTAGAATCTCAATAATTTAAAATTTTGAAGTCATTTGTCATTGTTCTATGTATATTGGGATGGATATTTCATAAACATACTCACATTACCACACCATGCGTAAGAAGAAGTCATGGTGGAAATCAACGGGGAAGAAGTCAACTAATAAATTTGGAGTTAAGACCCACAAAAGATCCAAATGTTAAAAAATAAATTTTAATGAACATTGTAAATGATTAGTTCAATGTTATTGATGTTGTAATATCAAAAAAATTTCTTCTCAAATAAATAGAGAGATATATGATCAGTAATGTAATGAGAAAATAGATAGTCCTATAGTAGTGAGATGTTTTATTTGCAATGAGTTAAGTAATTATGATTACACATAAATGATGTTAGTTAATCACTATGGGAATCATCAATATTAGAGGTATAGAGTTTCAAAGAATTATTTTTCCATAAAAAATGTAGATGTGTGGCCCTCAAATACTATAGTGATATGTATATTAGTTGTTTATTTAGATAATTCCAATATCTAATTTTATTCCAGAAATAGATATTATTTTTTATCTTGGAAATTGGAAACTAAAAAGTAGATACGATAATAATAAATGAAATTATAAATTCTAGTAAAATATCATGGGGTAGTATAAATGAAAAATGAATTTATATAAATATTTATATTATTGTATGTGGAATTTTTTTACTATGAACCATGTTGTCTTACCCATTTTAATGTTTGATGTTATTCTATGTATGGAAAGAATTACATTTTAATATGTTTATATAGTTTTCAGATTTAGAAATTTATTTTTCATAATGAGTGTTTGTTTTATATATGATTGAATTTATACCAAGGATAACATTTCAAGAATCTAAGAAACTGATGAAATATAGATGTGAAAGTTATCTTGATCATATTTTTTAAGAGTAAATAACTATTCATGTTATTGATGTGTTGATATTAAATGGATATCTAGATGTATTTCATGATGAATTTTTGGTGTTATTTCTAATCAAGATATTGAATTTAATATTTAAATATTGATTCATGCTAATAAATTTTCAAAACACCCATATCAAATTGCTCATATAGTAACTATTAAGTTGGAATAATAAAAATACATATAAGAGGGAGGGAGAATTGTGTCTTCTAGATAATTTTGAATAATTAGGGTTTTTGACTCTCATTGGGATTTCTGCAGATATGCATCATTTTCTTTTATATGCAATATAATTAGTGGATAAATAGAAATAATGAACATGATATTTTTATATTATTTTGGGGAAAAAATATCCCCCAGTCCACTTCACCAATACGTTCTCTATGAGGTTGGTGTATTTCACTAGAAAGAGCCTCTTATCACAAGACCTTCAAATAAAAAACTGAGTACAGGTAGTTGAAACCTCTTAAAATTAGGATAAAAACATGTTGGTTCTTTTACAGGGAACCAGATATCCGAAGCTTAGTACAAGAAGATTACACTTCACTACGGCTGAGTAAAAGTAGTTGAAACTCTAATAAATCAAAATATATTGATTGGTTAAAGGTATGGTTTGTACTTCATAGTTGTAGTAACAAGTGACAAAATATAGATATTCTTCTTATAAAATTAATGTCTTTAGGAAATTATAAAACTAAAGATATACTTCATGAAAATGGTCTTCAATAAAAGTAGCAATAGAAGAGGTAGCAGTTGCATAGTGCTATACGGTTTGAAAAAGTATATCTCCAAAGTGCAGCCTATATAATAAAGCAACAAAGTCATTAATTCATTGAAGTAGTTATATATTAAAAATAAATTCATAAGTATAAATTCATATATTTTATTTTAAATGAAACGAAGATAGTATATATAGAGTGCAGAAAGCTGGATTCAATATTCTAAATCCAAGAAAGTCATCTGACAGATCACAGATATTCAAAAATTGAATCGTCATGGGGAGAGATATAATCCCTTAAAACTAGTAGTGATTTTATTAGATAAATATGGATCTTTGAATAAATTATTATTAGACTTATAATTAACCATAAAACCTTTTTCAATCAATCTTTAATTTCCACAAGACTGTTGCAGAAATCTGGGATAAAATCATGGATTGAAAAACAGGCAGTACTGGAAATACAGTCTTTCCCAACGGGTTTGAACCATTGGGAAAGGCTGCAGAACTATTGGTATATGTTATATCAATGGTTCTGAAAAATGTAGGGAAGTAAGCCGTTGGGAAAGGTTTTCCCAATAGTTTAGTATGAACCGTTGGTATATCGTGGAGGAAAGCTAACCTATCCCAAAGGTTCTGCCAAACCGTTGGGATAGTTTTTCCGAACGGTTTGGCCTGAACCATTGGGAAATCCCAAGGATTCTCTTATCCCAACAATTCTGCCAAACCGTTGGGATAGTTTTTCCCATGGTTTTTGTACCAACGATTCAATTAACCATTGGTAAAAAAAGCATCAGAGATGCAATGCCAACGGTTTGAAACCGTTGGCATAGCCTATGCTGTGCAAATTGCACAGCAACCTGTATTTTACACAGTAGGTCTGCAATTTGGAAAACATGCCTCATTTTGTGCATTCCCTCCCATTTTCAATCCAATTATTGTACCTGTAATAAACTAACACATACATATACAATTATTTTACCTACAATAACCAACTAACACATACATATAGAGAACAAATTCATACACATTTAACATATAATTCATCCTGGAACTATACACATCCATAATTAAATTATAATTCATACCGTAATTATAATCATATATAATTCATTTATAATTTAATTTAAAATTTAGATGACAATTATACGTGGAATCTGGAAGTCAATTCATAATTTGATCGGTTTTTTGTATACCATATATTTTTACCTGAAATGATGTCCATTTTAAACAATATTCATACACATGGAGTGATACTGGCCACACCATGCCTCGGATTGAGGCGGGGTTGACTCGTACATGTCACATATAACCCATGGATCATTGTGCTAAAGTATCGACACAATATGAATGTGTTTGGTTGGTTTTTCGTATGCCAGTTGATGTTTTTCAATTAAAATGACGTCCTTTTGAAACAAATGACAGACACTTTGATTGGTGTTGGCCACACCGCATCCCATATTGAGGTGGGGTTGATCTTTACACGTCACATATGACCCATGTATTGTTCTCCTAATGTTTCAATGGAAACAGAATGCATTTGGTCGGTTTTCCATATGTACTTAAAATGTTGTCCATTTTAAACAAAAGAGAGACACATATACTGATGCCGGCCACACCGGGACTCAGATTAAGGAGAGGTTGACTTGTACAGGTCACATATGACCCATGGATCATTTTCCTAAAGCATCAACACAATTCAAATATGTTTGGTCAGTTTTTCATAAGTCTGTTGTTCTGTTCACTTATAATCATATCCATTTTAAACAAAAGAGACACAGTTAGAGTGGTTTTGGCCAATCCGCACCTCAGATTGAGGTGGTGTTGACTCGTACACGTCACATATGACCCATGGATCGTTGTGCTAATGTATCAACAAAATAAGAATGCGTTTGGTCGGTTTTCCATATGCCAGTTGATGTTTTTCACTTAAAATGACGTCCTTTTGAAACAAAAGACAGACACATTGAGTGGTGGCAGCCACACCGCGCCGCGGATTGAGGCGGGGTTGACTCGTACACGTCACATATGACCCATGGATTGTTGTGCTAAAGTATTGACACAATCCAAATGTGTTTGGTCAGTTTTCCGTATGTACTTAAAATGTTGTCCATTTTAAACAAAAGGGAGCCACTTAGAGTGATCTCGGCCACATCGTGCCTCAAATTTAGCTCAGGTTGACTCTTCCACGTCACATATGACCCATGGATCTTTGACTTAAAGCATCAACACAATCCAAAAGCGTTTTGTCGGTTTATTGAATGTTACTTATTCTTTTCACTTATAATCCTGTCGATTTTAATCAAAAGAGAGACACTATGAATGGTGTCTGCCACACCGCGCCTATTATAGAGGTGGGGTTGACTCGTACATGTCACATATGACCCATGGATCGTTGTCCTAAATCATCAACACATTTCGAATGAGTTTGATCGGTTTTTCGTATGCCGTTTGATCTTTTCACTTATAATGTTGTCCATTTTAAACAAAAGAGAGACACTATGAATGGTGCCGGCCACACCACGCCTCGGATTGAGGCGGGGTTGACTCATACACGTCACATATGACCCATGGATCGGTGTTCTAATGTATCAACACAATCCGAATCCATTTGGTCAGTTTTCCATATGTACTTCAAATGTTGTCCATTTTAAAAAAAAAGAGAGCCACTTAGAGTGATTCCGGCCACACCGTGCCTCAGATTAAGGCGGGGTTGACTTTTACATGTCACATATGACCCATAGATCGTTGTCCTAAAGAATCAACACATTTTGAATGCGTTTGGTCGGTTTTTCGTATGTTAGCTGTTCTTTTCACTTATAATCCTGTCCATTTTAAACAAAATACATACACTAGGAGTGATCCCACCACACCGTTCCTCGGATTGAGGCGAGGTTAACTCATAAACATCAAAAATGACCCATTGATCATTGTCCTAAAGTATCAACATATTCCAAAAGCATTTGCTCGGTTTTCCGTATGCCAGTTGATTTTTTTCAATTAAAATGATGTCCTTTTGAAACAAAAGACAAACACTTTGAGTGGTGTCAGCTACACCGCATCTCAGATTGGGACGGGGTTGATTCATACACGTCACATATCACCCATGTATCGTTCTCCTAATGTTTAAACAGAAACCGAATGCGTTTGGTCTGTTTTATGTATGTACTTAAAATGATGTCTATTTTAAACAAAAGAGAGACAATTATACTGATCCTGGACACACTGCGACTCGGATTGAGCCTGGGTTGGCTCGTATAGGTCACATATGACCCATGGATTGTTATCCTAAAGTTTCAACCGAAACCGAATGAATTTGGTTAGTTTTCCGTATTTACCTAAAATTTTGTCCATTTTAAACAAAAGAGAGCCACTTAGAGTTATTCCGGCCACACCGTGCCTCAGATTAAGGCGGGGTTGACTCATACATGTCACATATGTCCCATGTATCTATGTCCTAAATCATCAACACATTTCAAATACGTTTGGTCGGTTTTGCGTATGTCAGTTCTTCTTTTCACTTATAATCTTGTCCATTTTAAACAAAAGAGAGACACTGTGAATGGTGTCGGCCACACCATGCCTCGGATTGAGGTGGGGTTGACTCTTACATGTCACATATGACCCATGGATCGTTTTTATAAAGTATCAACACAATCCAAATGAATTTGGTCAGTTTTTCGTATTCCAGTTGATGTTTTTCAATTAAAATGATGTTCTTTTGAAATAAAAGATAGACACTTTGAGTGGTGTCGGACACACCACATCTCAGATTGAGGCGGGGTTGACTCATGCACGTCACATATGACCCATGAATCATTCTCCTAATGTTTCAACGGAAACCGAATGCGTTTGGTCTGTTTTCCGTATGTACTTAAAATGGTGTCCATTTTAAACAAAAGACAGACACTTTGAGTGGTGGCGGCCACACCGTGCCTAATATTAAGGTGGGGTCAACTGGTGCACGTCACATATGACCCATGTCTCGTTTTACTAAAGTATCAACACAATCCGAATGCGTTTGGTCAGTTTTCAGGATGCCGGTTGATGTTTTTCACTTAAAATGACGCCCTTTTGAAACAAAAGACAGACACTTTGAGTGGTGGCGGCCACACCACACCTCGGATTGAGACGGGGTTGAATAGTACATGTCACATATGACCCATTGATCATTGTGAAAAAGTATCAACAGAATACGAATGCATTTGGTCGGTTTTCTGTATTCCAGTTGATGTTTTTCAATTAAAATGACGTCCTTTTGAAACAAAAGGCAGAGAATTTGAGTGGTGCCAGCCACACCGCATCTCAGATTGAGGCCGGGTTGATTCGTACACGTCAAATATGACCAATGAACCATTCTCCTAAAGTTTCAATAGAAACCGAATGTGTTTGGTCGGTTTTTCGTATTTACTAAAAATGTTGTCCATTTTAAACAAAAGAGAGACACTAAGAGTGATTGCGGCCACATCGTGCCTCAAATTAAGGCGAGGATGACTCGTACACGTCACATATTACCCATGGATCGTTTTTCTAATGTATCGACACAATCCGAATGCGTTTGGTAAGTTTTCCATATACCAGTTGATGTTTTTCACTTAAAATGACGTCCTTTTGAAACAAAAGATTGACACTTTGAGTGGTGGCGGCCACACCGCACCTCGGATTGAGGCGGGGTTGACTCGTACCCGTCACATATGACCCATGGATCATTGTGCTAATTTATCGACACAATCTTAATGCGTTTGGTAATTTTACCGTATGCCCGTTGATGTTTTTCAATTAAAATGGTGTCCTTTTGAATCAAAAGGCAGACACATTGAGTGCATCTGGCCACACCACATCTTATATTGAGGCGAGGTTGATTCATACACATCACATATCACCCATGAATCGTTCTCCTCAAGTTTCAACGGAAACCGAATGTGTTTGGTCAGTTTTCCATATGTACTTAAAATGTTGTCCATTTTAAACAAAAGAGAGCCACTTAGAGTGATTACGACCACACCGCGCATTAGATTAAGGTGTCGTTGACTCGTACACATGACATATGACCCAAGAATCGTTGTGCTAAAGTATAGACACAATTCTAATGCGTTTGGTCGGTTTTTCATATGCCAGTTCATGTTTTTCACTTAAAATGACGTCGTTTTGAATCAAAAGACAGAAACATTGAGTGGTGGCAGCCACACCATGCCTCTGATTGAGGCAGGGTTGACTCATACACATCACATATGACCCATGGATCGTTGTGCTAAAGTATCGACACAATCCGAATCTGTTTGGTCGGTTTTCAGTATACGAGTTGATGTTTTTCAATTAAAATGACGTCCTTTTGAAATAAAAGGCATACACTTTGAGTGGTTCAAGCCACACCACATCTCATATTGAGACGGGGTTGATTCTTAAACGTCACATATGACCCATGAATCGTACTCCTAAAGTTTCAATGGAAACCGAATGCGTTTGGTCGGTTTTCCGTATGTACATAAAATGTTGTCCATTTTAAACAAAAGAGAGCCACTTAGAGTGATTACGACCACACCGTGCCTCAGATTAAGGTGGGGTTGAATCGTACATGTCACATATGACCCATGGATCATTGTTCTAATGTATCGACAAAATCCGAATGTGTTTGGTTGGTTTTCCATATGTACGTAAAATGTAGTCCATTTTAAACAAAAGGGAGCCACTAAGAGTGATCCTGGCCACACCGTGCCTCGAATTGAGCCCGGGTTGACTCGTACACGTCACATATGACCCATGGATCATTGACCTAAAGCATCAACACAATCCGAATGCATTTGGTCATTTTTTCATATGTCAGTTGTTCTTTTCACTTATAATCCTGTCCATTTTAAACAAAAGAGAGACATTATGAATGGTGTCGGCCACACCACGCCTCGGATTGAGGCGGGGTTGACTCGTACACGTCACGTATGACCCATGGACCATTTTCCTAAATCATCAACACATTTCGAATGATTTTTGTCAGTTTTTCGTATTCCATTTGATATTTTCACTTATAATCCTGTCTATTTTAAACAAAAGAGAGACACTATGAATGGTGTCGGCCACACCGCGCCTCGGATTGAGGCGGGGTTTACTCGTACACGTCACATATGACCCAGGGATCGTTTTTCTAAAGTATCAACACAATCCAAATATGTTTGGTCAGTTTTTTATATGTACTTAAAATGTTGTCCATTTTAAACAAAAAAGAGCCACTTAGAGTGATTCCGTCCACACCGTGCCTCAGATTAAGGCGGGTTTGACTCATACACATCACATATGACCCATGGATCGTTTTCATAAAGAATCAACACATTTTGAATGTCTTTGGTCAGTTTTTCGTATGCCAGTTGTTCTTTTCAATTATAATCCTATCCATTTTAAACAAAATACATACACTTGGAGTGATCCCGCCAAACCATGCCTCGGTTTGAGGCGAGGTTACCTCATACGCGTCACAAATTACCAAATGATCGTTGTCCTAAAGTATCCACATATTCCAAAAATCATTTGCTCAGTTTTCCGTATTCCAGTTGATGTTATTCAATTAAAATGATGTATTTCTGAAATAAAAGATAGACACTTGGAGTGTTGTCAGCCACACCACATCTCAGATTGAGTCGGGTTTGATTCGTACATGTCACATATGACAAATGGATCATTCTCCTAAAGTTTCAACAGAAACCGAATGTGTTTGGTCGGTAATCTGTATGTACTTAAAATGGTTTCCATTTTAAACAAAAGAGTGACAATTATACTAATCTTGGCCACACCATGACTCGGATTGAGCCCGGGTTGGCTCGTACAAGTCACATAATATCCATGGATCGTTCAACTAAAGTTTCAACGAAAACCGAATGCATTTGGTCGGTCTTCCGTATTTACATAAAATGTTGTCCATTTTAAAAAAAAGAGAGCCACTTAGAGTTATTCTGACCACACTGTGCCTCAGATTAAGGCGTGGTTGACTTCTACATGTCACATATGTCCCATGGATTGATGTCCTAAAGCATCAACACATTTCAAATACGTTTGGTCGGTTTTGAATATGTCAGTTGTTCTTGTCACTTATAATCCTATCCATTTTAAACAAAAGAGAGACACTATGAATGGTGTCGTCCACACCACGTCTCAGATTGAGGCGGGGTTGACTTGTACACGTCACATATGACCCATGGATTGTTGTTCTAATGTCTCGACACAATACGAATGTGTTTGGTTGGTTTTCTATAAGCCAGTTGATGTTTTTCAATTAAAATAACATCCTTTTGAAACAAAAGATAGACACTTTGAGTGGTTCCGGCCACACTGCATCTCAGATTGAGGCGGGGTTGATTCATACATGTCACATATGACTCATGAATCGTTCTCCTAAAGTTTCAATGGAAACCGAATGCGTTTGGTCTATTTTCCGTATGTACTTAAAATGGTGCCCATTTTAAACAAAAGACAGACACTTTGAGTGGTGGCGGCCACACCGCACCTCAGATTAAGGCGGGGTTGACTAGTACACCTCACATATGACCCATGGATCATTGTACTAATTTATCGAGACAATCCGAATGCGTTTGGTTGGTTTTTCGGATACCAGTTGATGTTTTTCACTTAAAATGATGTCTTTTTGAAACAAAAGACAGACACTTTGAGTGGTGGCGGCTACACCATGCCTCAGATTTAGACGGGGTTGACTTGTACACGTCACATATGACCCATGGATCGTTATGCTAAAGTATCGACATAATCTGAATGTATTTGGTCAATTTTCCATATTCTAGTTGATGTTTTTCAAATAAAATGACGTCCTTTTGAAACAAAAGGAAGACACTTTGAGTGGTGTCGGCCACACCGCATCTCAGATTGAGGCGGGGTTGATTTATACACATCACATATGACCAATGAATCGTTCTCCTAATGTATCAATGGAAACCGAATGCGTTTGGTTGGTTTTTCGTATGTACTTAAAATGTTGTCCATTTTAAACAAAAGAGAGACACTAAGAGTGATTACGGCCATACCTTGCATCAGATTAAGGCGGGGTTGACTTTTACACATCACATATGACACATGGATCATTGTGATAATGTATCAACACAATCCGAATGCATTTGGTCAGTTTTCAGTATGCCAATTGTTGTTTTTCACCTAAAATGACGTCCTTTTGAAACAAAAGATAGACACTTTGAGTGGTGGCGGCCACACTACGCCTCGTATTGAGGTGGGGTTGACTTTTACACATCACATATGACCCATGGATCGTTGTTCTAAAGTATTGATAAAATCTGAATGCGTTTGGTCAGTTTTCTGTATGGTAGTTGATGTTTTCCAATTAAAATAACGTCCTTTTGAATCGAAAGGTAGACACTTTGAGTGGTTCCGGTCACACCGCATCTCAGATTGAGGCAGGGTTGATTCTTACACGTCACATATGACCCATGAATCATTATCCTCATGTTTCTATGGAAACAGAATGCGTTTGGCAGTTTTCCATATGTACTTAAATGTTGTCCATTTTAAACAAAAGAGAGCCAATTAGAGTGATTACTTCCACACTGTGCCTCAAATTATGGTGGGGTTGACTTTTACACATCACATATGTCCCATGTATCGTTTTTCTAATGTATCTACACAATCCAAATGCGTTTGGTCGGTTTTCCGTATGCCAGTTGATGTTTTTCACTTAAAATGACGTCCTTTTGAATCAAAAGACAAACACTTTGAGTGGTGGCAGCCACACTGTACCTCGGATTTATTCGGGGCTGACTCATACACGTCACATATGACTCATGGATAGTTGTTCTAATGTTTTGACACAATATGAATGCTTTTGGTTGGTTTTCCGTATGCCAGTTGATGTTTTTCAATTAAAATGACATCCTCTTGAAACAAAAGGCATACACTTTGAGTGGTGCCGGCCACACCGTGTCTCAGATTAAGACGGGGTTGATTCGTACACATCACATATGACCCATGAATCATTCTCCTAAAGTTTCAATGGAAACTGAATGCATTTGGTCTATTTTCTATATGTACTTAAAATGTTGTCCATTTTAAACAAAAGAGAGACACTTAGAGTGATTACGGCCACACCGTTCCTCATATTAAGGAGATGTTGACTCGTACACATCACATAGGACCCATGGATCAATGTGATAAATTGTAGACATAATCCGAATGTTTTTGGTCGGTTTTTCGTATGCCAGTTGATGTTTTTCACTTAAAATGGCATCCTTTTGAGACAAAAGATAGAAACTTTCAGTGGTGGCGGCCACACCGCGCCTTGGATTGAGGCGGGGTTGACTCATACACATCACATGTGAACCATGGATCATTTTTCTAACGTATCGACACAATCCAAATGCATTTGGTTGATTTTCCGTATGCCAGTTGATGTTTTTCAATTAAAATGACATCCTTTTAAAACAAAAGGCAGACACTTTGAGTGGTGTCGGCCACACCGCATCTCATATTGAGGCAGGGTTGATTCGTACACGTCACATATGACCCATGAATCGTTTTCCTAAAGTTTCAATGGAAACTGAATGTGTTTGGTCGGTTTTCCGTATGCCAGTTCATGTTTTTCAATTAAAATGACGTCCTTTTGAAACAGAAGACTGACACCTTGAGTAGTGCTAGCCACACCGCATCTCAGATTGAGGCGGGGTTGATTTGTAAACGTCACATATGACACATGGATCGTTATCCTAATGTTTCAACGGAAATCGAATGTGTTTGTTTGGTTTTCTGTATGTACTTAAAATGTTGTCCATTTTATGAGAATCATCATGTGTCTATTAGTGGAATGGTATTTACTTAAAATCTTGTGTACATTGATATAAAATATTTTTATATCATTCTTATTATGGATTAGATTTTAGTTTATCATGCTATGAAACCTTTCGGAGCTAACAATGTCATGCCCAATGAATATATCTCTTTTATATCATACCAAGAATCTATGATATTGATTAGATGTGTAAATGTGATTTACATTGATTATCATGATGAAAATAAATAAAATATATATTATAGATTTTATAGTATTAAATGAAATCAAGGAGGGTGGGGGGTTGTCCGGCAGGGCTGTCCGGGGGGCTGTCTGCTGGGTGTCTGAGGGGTTGTCCGGAGACCAAGGAGGAGGGTGAGGGGGCAATAAGGGGGGCTGTCATGGGGGTGTTTGGGGGGTTGTCCGAGTTCCAAGGAGGATGGTTGGGGGGCTATCTGGGGGTATATCTGGGGGATGTCCTGGGGGCTATCCGGGGTCCAGGGAGGAGGGTGGGGGGGGGGGCTGTCCATGGGGCTGTTCGGGGGGCTGTCTCGGGGATGTCCGGGGGGTGTTTGGGGGGTTGTTCGGGGTCCAAGGAAGAGGGGGGGGTGGGGGGGGGTTGTTCGGGGGCTGTCTGGGGGTAGTCCGAGGGGTTGTCCGAGGTCCATGGAGAAGGGTGGGGGGATGTCTGGGGGGCTATTCAGGGGGCTGTCTGGGGGCTATCTAGGGGTGTTCGAGGGGCTGTCCAGGGTCCAAGGAAGTGGGTGGGGGGCTTTTCCGGGGGGCTGTCTGGGGGGCTGTTCTGGGGGTTGTCCGGGGTCCAGGGAGGAGGGGTGGGGGGGGGGCTGTCCGAGGGGCTGTTCGGGGGCTATCCGGGTGGTGTTCGGGGGGTTGTCCGGGGTCCAAGGAAGAGGGTGGGGGCTGTCTGGGGGGAAGTCTGGGGGCTGTCCGGGGTCCAGGGAGGAGGGTGGGGGGGGGGCTATCCGGGGGCTGTCTGGGGAGCTGTCTGGGGGCTATCTGAGGGGTGTTCGGGGGGTTGTCTAGGGTCCAAGGAAGAGGGTTGGAGGGGGGCTGTCTATGGGGCTGTCGGGGGGGGGGGGGGCTGTCCGGGGTCCAGGGAGGAGGGTGGGGGGATGTCTGGGGGCTGTCCGGGGGGTGTCTGGGGTCCAAGGATGATGGGGGGGGGGGGGGGGGGTTGTCTCTGGTCCAGGAAGGAGGGGGGTTCCCAAACACTCAATCACTAAAAGACAACAACATCCATAAAAACTGATAATACATAAAAATAACTCAACTGCAATACTATACTACGAGTCTAGATAAAACCAACAATTAGAATAGATTAAATATCAAATCTCAGTAATATTAGTCAAAAATTTAATGGAACAATTTGTCCCACACCACCATCACCATCATCACCATCATAATCACCCTCTTCCTCATCCCCATCATCGTCCTGGCCCTCCTCAGCGCCTTCCTCCTGGCCCTCGCCCTCCTCCTCTCCCTCCTCTTCCGCATCAGGCTCCTCTCCATAATTATCATCAAGTTGTACATCATCCTGACCACCACTAGAACTGTCACCTAGTGCACCATATATAGAACGCATCGATGCCATATATTCATCAAAATCTAGGTTGGACTCTACTGGATGTGTTGAACGTAGAACTTCAATAAATTTCATAAACGCACTGTTTTCCATAGCAGACTATTCTTCCATCTCTGTGGCCCTTTTCTCAGACTGTTATGCATGTGCCCTAACTTTCTACAGCTCGGTGGCACTATAGCTCATACCTGAGGAGGGCCAATACCTCGTCGGGGCTATCCTAGGTCGACAGTGTACTCTGCAAGAATGCTCCTCTCCCAACATTTGATGTAAGTGATCTGGTGGACCAAAATAGTCTGGTTCTTGGGAATCGAGGGCCTCTAAAGCATCCTATTACAAATATAAATTTATCTTTAAGTTACAAACTATATATTAAAATATAAATTCAATATATTAAAACTTAAAATCTGCTGCTGAGTCGCTTCGTTGACGACACTTCCATCCTTTTTCCGTTTACTCGAGCAAAAAAGTTTTTCTGGAGGCACACATCCTTCAATATTTTGTATTTTCCTCTACAATGACATTGAAAACTAAAGTTATATGAAAACATTAGAAAACTATTAAATAATTGAGGAATCAAAAGAATGTGTCAGTCATAAAGAAAACTTATAAACAACTGTCATACCTACTTCCTCTCATGATAAGGCATCGTAGTGCGTCCCAGTGTGTGGAGGTATTTTTTTGCATCAATGTTCTTTTTATTTTTTCTAGATGATTCATAAATAATATTAAAAAATGCAACAGATATTATTAATTAAAAACATGAATGTTATTATTAAAATACTTAAAATGTTATTAATACCTTAAACCGGGTACTCGTCCAATGAGTACTCATCTGACGATACTGCTCTATAGGACAATCATCCACCTCTGGTACAGCCTCTAACACATTGCCAACTCTAGAAACCCAGAAAATATACAACTCATGCTTGTAGGCTCTCCAAAGATCGCCTAAATCCTTTAGACGTTCCGGTCATACACCCTCACCATCGAGAAAATTAAATCGAATCTGACATCAAAATATTATTTCATATAAATAAAAAAATAATTCATGGCATTAAATAGAATAAATTTTTTTACCCATATCTCTGCCCAAGCTCTATCCTTGATCTCATGTGGCAAATATCTCCACAATAGCGGGCTGACGGGAATGATGTCAGAGTATTTGGAAAGCGTCGCTTTAAAACTCCGACATTGATTCCATGTTTTCTCAACCATTTGGTTGTCTTCATTGTAATCCACCATAACCTGTGTGCGTCGGTTCCACACCAAATGCATGCGTGTACGCCCACACCCATGCCTCCTGTCAGTAGATGTATCTGTCATGAAATAAAAACAAATATTTTATCCAAACATGTTATAATGAAAATAAATTTTGCTATAAAAATTTGTTAGGGTTATATAAATATACTTGTGCCGGTATGATCGCTGAGCGCCGTTTGATCCACAGAAACTGATGGAACACCCTATGGTGGATTAGGAGTCGAAGACGAAGGAATATAGAAGCACGAAGATACAGAAGTAGAAGGAAAAGAAGATGGGACAACTGTCTGACCGGATGCTAACTGGGGAGTGGGAATCATAATGGGATGTTAAACTGATGGGCCAGAAGAAGCGGAATGTAGAAAAAACATGGGAGGCCTAAATATACCATGTGTCCCTAATGACACACAGGTATCAGAATGTGGGAAGGATGACATTTCAGTGTGAGGGGTAGGGTCTAGTCGGGTACGCGCAGCTGCTCGTCCATCTCTGGTACGAACCCTCCTCATACCACCGACCTGAGTACTAGGACCAGTACTGGGCTCCTCGTCAAATAACTGTCGACGTATGGGTGGATCCTACAAAAATGTTTACAGAAAAATTAATCACATGACATTATATATTCTTTAAATATATCAATTTGAAATAAATTACTCAATACATGCACTAATGATGGAATTCCCAACTTCTTCATTCAATGATTATTCTCCATCATTTTTTTCCTTCATCTCTCTTCAATTGGCTTCATTTCCTACTTTTGAAAACAAATATGTAATAAATTAGAAAAAGGAAACTAATGTGTAACCCAGAAAACTAAATATATGAGGGAATAAGGGGATTCTTTGGCAATTTAGATATCAATTGTTTTAGAAGATCTTAAATGGATTTAATGAATCATACAAGTTGTAATGTTCACCATGTTAGAAATATTGTTTGACTATGTTTGAATAAAGTTCAATTCCAAATTAGAAAATGAAATTCAAGTAAAACTGCAACCAATAAACATTGAAAATTCACATCATGGTCATGTCAGCTTTCAATTGTTTTAGAAGAGCTTGAATGGTTTTAATAAATCATACAAGTTGTAATGTTCACCAAGTTAGAAATATTGTTTGACTATGTTTGAATACAGTTCAATTCCAAATTAGAAAATGCAATTGAAATAAAATTGCAACCAATAAACATTGAAAATTCACATAACGGTCAAGTCAGATATCATTTGTTTTAGAAGATATTGAATGGATTTAATAAATCATGCAAGTTGTAATGTTCAACAAGTTAGAAATATTGTTTGACTATGTTTGAATACAGTTCAATTCCAAATTTGAAAATGCAAATAAAATAAAACTGAAACCAATAAACATTTAAAATTCAAAAAATGGTCCAGTCAGCTAAAACATATTTTTGATCAATACTAAATCAATTTTAATATTACTAACCTTAAGAACCCAACATGATATAAACCATTAAAATTGAGAACATGGATGAATGATTCTATATATTTTCAACCACAACATCAGATACACAATCAAATCGGACAATTGAGCTATTGGAGTCATCAAAAGAAATAAATGGATTGGATCCAATGGAACTAGGGACAGTGTCAATTACATCATCACCATCATCAATAATATGTATTGGACTTACAAAAACTATGACACCAAATTCAGGTTGAAGTTGGTATTTGACATAAAAAACTATTTTTTCCATTGATGCCAACACATATGGTTCTTCGGTAGCAAGAGTGTGAGTCATATTAATTACATGAAATCCACAATCATCAATACATGTGCCATGTCTCATCATCGAATCAAACCAATGGAATTTCATCATTTTGACTCATCCATGAGAGTAATAATCCAATATTATTATTTTCTCAACAACTCCATAATAACCCACATTTTCAAATCGAGGTCTACTATATGATGCACTGGCATAAAAATCTGTTGTGGAAGTAACCATAACACCATCATATTGTGTTCTCATGTTCTTTGCTCGTTCAGTGACAATACATTTGTACCCATTGATAACAATTGATTTATAGTCACAAACCACTTTATGAGGACCAAAAGCCAAAGCTCTTATTTCCTCAGAGACAGGGTCAACAGGAAAACTCAATACCTGCAATATAAATGACTATTAAACTTAATTAAATATTGATATAATTATTTTAAACATTACTTTTTTACCTTTAATTTTAACCAAGCAGAAAACTCATTGCTATGAAAAGTCCCTCTCCTTCTCAAAGATAGAGAACGGTGCTCCCTATTTTTCACTGTTTTATGTTCCCTATAGATAAAAAAATATGAATAGTTTAACAGATATATATGTAAGATATACATAATCAATTTTGTTACCTGATACAGTAATCGAACGAATCCCAGTTGAACCAAACTGTGCGATGTGCCATCTCCCGCTCGTCATGGCTTAATTTATTCAATGTATATGATCCAGGAATTCCTCCAGTTTGAGGAAGTGATGGAAAACTGGGTTCAATTTGCTCATACTGTTCTTCTTCATTTCTCATTGGTTTGTTCAATCTTGTAGTAAGATCAGACAAATACATCGAGTAGAAATCCATACATTCTTGAGTCAAGTAACCATTCATGATAAAACCTTCAGGATGATTTCTGTTTCAGACATAAGACATTAATGTGATAATATTTCTTTGAGTTGGATACATCCAATGAAAAGAAACAGGTCCTCCGAGAAGCATTTCAGTGGGAATATGGGTAGTCATATGCAACATGCATGTGAAAAATGATGGAGGAAATATTTTCTCCAACTCACACAAAATTAATGGGGCATCTATCAACATTTTTTGCATGAAATACTTGGACAAATTCTTAGCACAAAGATCCCTAAACATATGGAACAACCGAATAACAACCACCCTTACATTGTTGGAAAAAATATGACAGATTTCTATTGGAAGGAACTCATGCAGTAGAACGTGATAATCATGAGTCTTCAAAGATTTTAACTTCAACTCTCTTCTGTTGACCCATTTAGATATGTTGTTTGAATAGCCATCAAGAACTGTAATAGTCTTTAATACTTCCAGAAATTGATTTTTTTCGTAGGTTTCATCACATAAGAAGCACATGGAAGTTTCCATTTATTTTCACTGATACGCACAAGATGTAATTCTGGTCTGATGCCCCAATCCACCATGTCACGCTGAGATCGTAAATCATCTTTTATCTTCCCCTTGACATTTAGAAGAACTGAAATAAACATTTCATATATATTATTTTCAATATGAATTACGTCTAAGTAATGACGTAACAAATTGGTTGACCAATAAGGCAAATCAAAAAATAAACTCATCTTCCTCCAATCGTAACAGGTTTCAGTGGAAACATTCTTTCTCTTTCCAGATTTCATTTGACCCTTCCAGAACAAAAAACTGAAATCTTTCAATTCATTAAGCACATCAGTTCCAGACATACGCTTAGGAGGATCGTCGGTCTCTATGGTATTATCAAATCATCGATGATTCATTCTATATGGATGATCATTTGGCAAGAATCGTCGATGTCCCATAAAACTGAAACTACAACGATGTTTCAGTCTTCTAGATAGTGTATTTTTCATAAAAACTGGACATGACAATTTTCCCTTCGTGCTCCATCCATACATCATTGCATAAGCCGGAAAATCATTGATCGTCCACATAAGCGCAAAACACATCTGAAATATGTCTTTCAAACATGCGTCGTATGTGTGCACACCCATATCCAAAAGAAGTTTCAACTCTTTTATTAAAGGTTTCATGTAGACATCAATATCAATGATTGGATCAGAAGGACCAGACATGAGTATACTCATGAAGGTGAAAGGTTTTTTCATACATAATGATGGATGAAGATTATAAATTTATATAAAAACTGGCCATGTGCTGTGTGAAGTAAGCATCTTCCCAAATGGATTAAAAACATCGCATGAAAGACCTAGCCTCACATTACGCACGTTAGCTACAAAATCAGGATGTCGAGCATCAAATCTCTTCCATGAAAATCTATCTATAGGTTGAACCAACTCATTGTTAGTCTTATTTCTCTCGGTATCATGCCATCTCATTTTTATTGATATGTCATCAGATATAAAAACATTCTGGAGTCTGGGGATCAATGGAATGTTCCACATTACTTTCTGTGGAACACAGGATGGTGTTCCATCAGATTTTTACTTCCATCGGGATGTGCCGCATTTTATACAATCATTTCATTCAGCAGTTTCCTCCTAGAATAAACTGCAATCTTTCGGGCAAACATTAATTTTGTTTCTTGAAAATCCAAGTTCCTCAACTAACTTCATGCCATATACTGGTTTGAGGGAATATCTAAATCATCTGGAAGTAAATCCTTCAAGAGGGTATGAATGTAATCGATGGCTGTATTTGAAATCCCATACATAGTTTTCCCATGAAACAATCAGATTAAAAAATCCAGCTTTTTCATTTTATCATATTGCCGATATACTGGGGTCATGGCAGCATCATTAAATTTTTTCATCCCATCAATGTCATCATTTTCACTAGATGCATCAGCTGTCCTCATATCAAAGTCTTCTTGAGTCAAAATAATTTCTTTTTCATGATGACGAATAAACAAAAACCAATTATCTAAAAAATTCTCCATTACAGTATATTCATTTCGATCATCACCAATTTTAGATTTCATTTTCTCCCCATTGTGATACCACACAAGGTAGTTTTCTTGAAACCCATTTTTGGTTATGTGGTATCTGACTTCTTCACGGCTCAACCAGGGTATACCAACACAATTGGAACAAGGACAGTGTATGCGACCACTATCTGAAGCATTGTGAAATGAAAAATCTATAATGCTCTCCAAATTTTTTTGAAAATTACTTGAGATCCGATCAGTTTCATACATCCAACTTCTGACCATTCTTTAAAAAGAATTTATATAAGTCATTTTCTCATAAACAATTCAATAAGACTGATCTTTAATAGAAAATACTTTTAAGTAAACGATAAAGGAAGAAGTTTCTAGTCTATGTAGTGAACTATTAAAATAATTTAAAGAACATGTACTCATAAATTAAATTAAAAATTTATTTATATTCATTTCCATTAGGTCTATATGAGGCACATGCCTCAGGTCCCATCATGTGTTATTGGCATCCCAAATCACTCACTCATGTCCAATAACTCATTATTGACACCTCTATGGCGATACCTTTCATTACCCAATTACTTCCCCAAGTCAAGCAGACCCCATGGGTGAATAAATTTTAGGCTTCTACACTAATAGGTTATTCATGGCTTGTATAAAGATTTAATTTCATTATGTATAGACAAAAACATTTATTTTTAAATTTGAGATTAATAACAATGTATGTAAATGATAACAACATTGCTAAATTAAACTTGTGACTTATCTAACATTTTTATGGATGTCTACACATGCCAGAATGGGTTTTGAAAAGCACACCACCCTCATAAAAGTGAGTATTGTCCAAGAAGGACGCATAATATACATCGTACAATGAGAACCATATTTAACTGACCCTAAAGTTATATTATTACAATCATCTTAGGGGAAATGGAATATATGATCCTGATTAACTGATGAATTAAAAAGCTCGTATTTCATATGTTGGATACTATCTAAGGTAAGAAATCATGTGAGGATTGGTTTACATAATTCAATTTCATACATTCTAGTGAAAATAAAGGCTTGAATTAATGACTTCAGTTCACTTATTAAATAAGGGTAGAGGTTGCATACACTGTGTAAACAGAATGATTAAATAAGGGTAGAGGTTTCATACACTTTGCAAGGTGGGGGAGTCTCAGCCGATTTAGAAAATAAAATAAATTCCCATCATAGGTAACAATAAGAAACATCACCATCAAAAGAAACTCCAAATAAAAAAGGACTAAAAACATCAAACATTTCAAGAATTCACTACTATGAAAGGTTTATCCACGTGATTAGTAGTAATTATATGTCTTAATCATGAACCACCTCTACAACTCCCAGTTTTCACCAATAAACATAAGGTAAATATCTCAAAATATCTTTAAAACAACTTATTAATAGGCTCAAAATGTAAATATAATCTTGAACCCACCATATAATCTCTTTCACAACACATTCTCAAACACCAGTTATATCATGTGTTACTAAATACCAAACATAGTCATATAGTGTACTATAACAAATTACATTACCCAAGCCTTATTAAAAAAAATCATTTTAATAAAAAACTGTCCTCAAGGAATTTCAAAGAAAACATTCATAAAAACTTTGCTAAAAATTATTAAACACATATAAATAAATTTCCAAGTAACAATTAATTAAAATATAGAAAAAAAGAATAAAAACACATTCTTATAAATTCTAGAATACAATGGAAATGAATTTGAGATGCTTCTTCTTCGATGGAGGGTTAAGGATTTAATTAATTAAATGGATTGGAGTGGATAATGTCTAGATTAAATCAAAACACAAAAAATGATATAAACATCAAAATAAAAACTTAAAACTAAAATATGAGATGAATAATAATAAAAACAAGGTATCAATTAAATATTTTATGTGTATGAAGAATAGAATATCTGATTGAGATGATTTGGATGTAGTTTGAAAGGTTCGGATGGGGGAAGTCGCGAGATCAGCGGAGCCCTGGACAGGATTAGGGTTCTGCTGCGAATGGGGGAGAGAGCGGCCAAATGAATATTGGGGGGAAAGATTTCCCAACAGTTTTTAAAAACCATTGGAAAAGGGGTTTCCAAGAGACCCTTTACCCACAGATTAAACAAACCGTCGGTAAAGGGTGACCATTTCCTAACGGTTCTACAGGAACCGTTGGGAAATGGTGTCTTGGACCCCCCCCCCCACTTTCCCAACAGAGAGAACCATTGGAAAAGGGTGCCATGGACACCCCTTTCAAAACAGTTTTAGTAAAACATTTGGAAAGCGCTTCTTTACCAACGGTTTTTTTAAACCGTTGGTAAAGAAGTGTTGGGAAAACATGAATTTCCAGTAGTGACGAGTTTGAATAGACCGATGTAGGGATGAACTCTATAACATAGAGTTACATTATGTATTTTTGGGTTACTTTTCATTGTGTTTGGTTACTTTAAACATTTTATTTTTGGATCATAACTTCCTCAGATAGGAATGTAGGAATCAAAACTAATGTTAGTATGAGAAACCATATATTCATTCATTTAGTGTAAGGTTGATCAACCATATGTTCATTCGTTGAATGTGGTGTTTGAACGGTGATTATAGACTTCATCATTATATTTAAATTCTATTTGATAATTCAAATTAATGGATGATAATATATACAATCAATTATTCAATGTAGGGTTTCAAATCCATACATCAAGTATTCAGTGTAAGGATGATGTTACATTCTTTTCACAAGCATAGGGTATGAAATTTATACATGTTGTTTTGAAGCTAGGGACAATTCTTTATGTTACACTTATCACCATAGGTTGTGAACAATATTTAAAAAAACACTAAAATGCATTCATAATTTTTTGATGAATAATACTGGAAAAATAAAAACATGACTATAATTTCTGAATAAATATTTTCAAATAATATTGTATTTTTAACTCATTTAAAGTAACATCATTTTTAAAAAAGACAAGTTTATTTATGATTATCAAATTCAATGATATTTATTCATTATTGATGACACAATACATACCCAACAATTTAACCCACTTTTATGATAAAAAATTCCTAACATAATTTATTCAAAATTTAGGAATTTTAAATAGTAATAAAATAATTTTTTAAAGGAAATAATTTTATATTTAAAAATTAATATTTACATTTTTATTATTTTTATTTCATAGTACTATTTTAATTAAAAGAAAATATATACATGAACATTTTAAATGGTTGTGTTTAACAAAATTTCACCCCATTTTTGTGGTAGTGAAAATAAATCATATGAAAATAGATTTAAACACATTAAATATAGAACATAAATACTAGTGAATGTTTATTAATAAATTTTAAAAGATAAATTAATTTTGAATTGGCATGGAATGAATGGTAAAGGATAAAATAAAACTATATAAAACTCATAGATATAAAGATACATTAAAGTAAAATAAATTGAATTGAAAATCAGATTTTTTTTATATTTTCGAGTATTTCCACAATCAACTCATGAATTTTTTAAATAGATAGAACATGGTAAGATTGATCAGAATGATCTGATTATCTACTTGGAGAGGATGTAGTAGGATGGGGAATTGACTGAATGACACAAGGAATATCATTCAACATCCCCAACAAGCTCAGAGAATGATTGTTGAAAAATCTTATCTACTACTAGAGTATATTCCTAGAATCTTGATCAATCCTTAATGTCTCAACCAAATTTAAATTAACAAATGAATTAACTAATTCATTAGATGAATGAAAGCAGACATATTATCTTTCACTTGATGAAGAACTGGCCCTAACTAAGAATCATTGGAGGTCAATTGACTTATCAAATGACTTTTTCTTTTAAGAGAACATTCAAAAGTGTACTATAAGACATAAGAATGTGAATTATATAATTTAAATTAGAAAACACTAATGTTATAACATTAAATTTTTTGATCAAATCTGAAGAAGTTTTTGGTGTAGAGGTTGAAGCATGATGACTTTATCTGATATATTGAAACTCTCTTCCCAACATTTCCTCAACTCACAAAATCAAATTTCTTCATAGATTACTCCAATAAATTTCTCATTTATACAAATAATCTCATGATAAAATATTCAATATCTCTGATATCAATAAAATTACCTTGAATATATCTCAATTATGTTTTAAGAGATTCACACTTAGCTCTAGGTATAGTAGAACTTATTAATTCTTCAAATTTATTTTATCATCACCCAACTCTTACAGTAGAGATAATGTTTTATCATTAAACGGATTAAAATTTTGATTCATTGATTCTATATTTCTTTTCAATGAGTTAGAGGACTCATTAGAAAGTGCTCTAGATTGATTTATAGCTTCCATAATAGCTATACATAACTCTTATTTTTAATATTATTTATTTTCCCTTAATGATGAAAGAACTATATCTACATAATAACCACTAATGAGATATATATTATTAGGGGAATCTCCAATTGATGTAGTTACAGCTTTCCTATGTTGATTTTTTCTTTGAGCCACATTCACAACATTTTCATCAAATTTAGCCAGATTCTATAGTCCTTCTTCCACAACAGAAATATTTATTGAAATTATCCTCCTTGGATGAAGAAAAAATTCAACAATTATAGATTAAACTACTTCTTCTACAACTCCTGGTCTCAAAACAATAATAGATGGTACTATTCCCTAATCCTGTTGAGTAGTGGACATTATTCTTTTCACTTCTTATAATACAATAGGTAAAAGACTTCCACTAGACTCATACCATAAGAATCCAAATTTCCTTACAATTCTAGTATTCAAAATATGTCTATTATGGAATCACGATCCTAATGATATGTGTCTAATTTTTTCAAGGCTAAATAAAAATAGAGAAAGAATCCTTCCCTGAAGAAACAAACCCATTATTGCTTCTTTATTATAGTATTGATTCAAATACTTCAGTATATAGTGACTAAAATTCAACTTGATATTGTTCAGTAACAAAAACATTACTTACATATCTTGATAAAAAACATTCTCCAACTCATACATCTTTGGAATATTTTCATATTGAATAAACATTATCAAGACCTTTTGATCAAAATAAAGGTATTTAGTAATCATCTTCTTGACAATTCATGTTCCAAATAGAGAAAACATTATTTTATCTGTCTTAAACATCTCATATCCAATATATCATAAAACTTAATGAGATTAACCCTCATGGGGAATAACCAATATCCTAGCTATTTTAAAGAAAACAATTCCTTATAGTAAAACATATAGAAAACAATACAATCATTATCATAGAAAGTGAATGAAGCATTTTGAGAAAACAATTTTACATCAACTTCATATACCATTTTTGAATTACAGTCTCCAAATAAAATTCAAACCATGAAATCTCATAGAATTTCTCAATAGAAAATTGGTTTAATTATCCAATCAAAATCAATTATAATTCCTCAAAGAAATATTTGATACTTCACATTTAGAAAGGCTCATTTAGATAATCTTTTTCATGAAACATTGAATTATCCATTATTGAAGGATTGAGTATTGATAGTTTAAAGGTTAGGGTATAGGAAAACTAAAAAAAGATATGATCGGTAATCTGAAGAGTCCATAGAGTATTATTGAGAGTAGGTATCTAACTATTTAGTTGATGAGGTATGATGTAGTGTAGATTAAGAATGTAATCATTATTTTCATTCTGAAAAGACACAGTTTTAAAACTAAAATCATTATAAATATTTTTAAAAATTAATAAAAAATAAATAATAAAATAGTAAACATATAAATTAATAAATTAAATTAAATTAATGAAATTTTATTTTAGATTAAATAATTCTAAATCCCCCTTAATAAAATAAAAAATAAAAGAGGGATTTTGTTTAGTAAAAATACCAACTAATTGATATTTGATATTTATAAATTTTAAGGATATATTAGTTTCAAGAACATTATCTCTTAGAAAATGATGTCTTCTATCAATATGTTTTTCCCTGGGGTGACTTATATGATTTTTATAAATATTAATTACACTAGTATTATCACAAAAATAGGCATATTATTATAATTGAGCCCAAATATAGAGGATTGTGTTTCAACCACAACACTTGTGCACAAAAACTACCATCAAATATATATTAGGATGTGATTGTTGAGACGGAAATTGAATTATGATTCTTACATGACCATGATACTAAATATATTTCTAAAAAGTGACATGTTATTATAATGATTTTTCAATATAATCTACATCCTCCAAATTTAGTATCTTAATATAAAATTAAATTCAAATCCATGGTTTTTGGATAATGGATGGATAGAAAATTAGTTACTTTAAATGCCTAAAAATTATTTTAACAATAATATCTAGTGATTATTTTTAATTTGAATGAAATATAGAACATATACATACTAAATAATTATATATGGTCTCCTAGTAGTAATATATAATAAACTACCAATCATACCTCTATATATCTTATTTTTAATTGGTTTCCTAGTTTTATCTAAATCAAGTATTATATTTCTACACATGGGTGTTGTATATGTTTAACTATTTTCAAGTCCAGACTTTTATAATAAAAAAATAATATATTTACTTTGATTTAATACATTCCTAAAATATTTTTGATAATTTTGAAATGCTAAAAATGAAATTCTCCCATCATACTCATTTCAAATTCTTTTTAAATTATATTTGAAAAATCATTTCAATGAATTGTATTTTTTTAATCTAAAAAAACATCACTAATATAAATTTTTACTACCAAATCATTAGAACAAACTGTTTTTATAAAAATGTTAGGATCCACTAATCCCACAGAAAATCAATTTTCTAATAAAAATAGATTAATCATTTATACAAATCTCTAGGTCATTTTTTAGTTCCATATAGATATTTTGTATGTTTAAAAATATAATTTTGTTTATTAGGGTCTTCAAAACCTAGGGGTTGTTCAACCTTAACATCCTCCATTAAATATCTATTTAAAAACATGACCTAACATCCATATGATATAATTTAAAATTCCCATTATATAGGTAAGATAAAATAAATTTAATAGATTATAATGTATATATCGATGAAAATTATTCATCATAATATATTCATTCTTACTGATTTAATCCTTTAGAAAATGAACTTTTTTTTGGTTTTGATCCCTTGATCATCCTATTTATTTATAAAGATTCATTTAGTTCTTATAACTGTATTATCAGTTGTCCTTTAAACTAATTCCAAAAATTCATTTCTTTTGAATTGGTTTAGCTATAAATGTAGGTGTAATAGCCAACTCTCATCTTCTAAATATTCTTCAATGAACATAGCTTCTAACTAATAAAGAAACGTAGAAAATTCAACTAGGTTTCATAAATTTCTTCTAGTCCTAATTCTTGTGTCATGGTCTCCAATATAATTTTTTAATGGACGATTCATTTTGGTTATATAATTTTTGGGTATGAAACTTTTAGGTTTTTCAGTTTCATGTTTTTTTGAAATGGACTAACATTCATTTACATTATTATCAAAAAATAGTTTTTGGAGAGACAATAGTCATTTTTTATAGAGAGTCAGTTATCCCAACAGTTTGAGTTTTCTTTTTTATCAAAAGGGTTAGTTTCACAAAACATTACATGAACTGATTATTAAACAATCTTAAAAATATTATTAAATACACTATATTCATTATAAGTATCAGAATATCCTAAAAATATTCATTCTTTATCTTTTGGATCAAATTTTCCATGGATGTCCTTAGAATTCAAGATATACACCTTGCATCCAAATATTTAATGTACTTTATATTAGGTTGTCTATTATTCCATAGGTCAAATGGTTTATTTTTAATAATTTATCTTATTAAAACTCTATTCATGGTATAACACGCTATGCTTTCATTTTATTCCCAGAAATAGGTGGGAAGACCATATTCATTTATTATAGTTCATTCCATTTCAGGAATAATTCTATTTGTCCTTTCAACAATTCCATTTTTTTGTGGTATTATTGGTGTAAGAAATGTACTATTAATACAATAATTTGTCGAAAAGATATAATTTTTTCATTGTAAAATTATCACCCACGATCACTTCTCAATAGAATTATTTCAAAATGTTTTTCATTTAAAAATTTCTTGAAAAAGCGTTCAAAAATAGTATAATTTTCCCTTCTAAGTTTGAGAAAACATATCCAAGTAAATATATTAAAATCATCATCTAAAATAGAGACATATAATTTAATAGCCAAACATTCTACCCTACATGTTCCAAAAAATTCCATATCATTTTGTTCTAATGGTTTAGATCTAGTGATGTTGTTATTATATTTAAATGATGATTTGTCTTGTTTTATAATTTGGAATGGGTCATAGAATCTATCATTTTCAAATATAAAACTAGTAATGTTATAAAATAACTATTTCATAGATAATGTGTGTAGATCATATAAATTTCAATGAATAGGTATTCTATTCTAGATCTATTAATCATTTTTAATAGAAGTTAATTAATTCACATTTTGTTTACATAATGACTTGTGACCAAAATTATAAACATTTTTTGTTCTAGGTGCGATAAATTTAAGAAAGTTATCATTGGAAACATAGATGGAATTATTAGAAAAATAAACAAAAAATCCATCATAATAATTTTTACAAATACTTATCATGTTGTGCTTTGTACCATGTTTATACAATACTTTGTTTATTGAAATTGTATTTGGATCTCCCATAATTCCAACTCCAAGAATATTTCCTTTTTTATTGACACAAAATGTCATTGTTCCTACATCCATTTTCTGTCACTATATAGAAATGTGTAGAGTCTTTGCTCATGTGTTTAGAGTAGCCACATTCCATATACCATATAGCATGATGGTTCCTATGTCCATCTCTGGTAAAATAATTTAAAAATATGTTTTTTCTACCCATATTTTCTTGGGTCCAGCTGTGTCAGCAAGACAAGATATGGGAATCTATATCTGCCTTATTTTTCCAAAATTTTAATTAATAAATTCCAAAATATTATTGGAAATAAATTATTTTTTAATACCATTAATTTAAATAATTATTAAATGATTTTTTTTATTTTAGTGACCCTTTATTTCAAAATAATAGTAGGTAGCATTTTGGGAATTGGGCATAAAATCATTTTTGTATACCTTTGAATTTTCACCCTTGTTTTCTATTAAAAAATTTTCTATTTAAATAAATTTTTTTCAAAGAATCTCATTCATAGAATTTTATTATTTTGTTAAAATTCTACTTTCACTTTTATAAGATTCTAATTCATCTTAAAGTTCATTAATCCTTTTTTCATGATCAATACAGATTGATATAGATGACTGGAATTTTTCAATTAGATCTTGATGTCGCTTTAGAATTGTCTCTCATTTACCTAAACTAGAATTATATTTATTTTTTAATGATTTCTATTTATTTATTCACAAATCATATCTTTCATCTAGAAATGAAATGTAAACAACCGATTTACTATTTAAACAACTATCAGAGTCATAGGTAGGAGAATAATATGTTTGTACCTATTATTATTCCATTTCAATAAAGAACATAATTTTTTGATTTTGTTTATATTTTTTTATTCATATTTCACTGAGGCGTTGGGGTCTTCAGATAATATTTATGTAAGATTCATGGAACCTTTCTCTTTATTCTCATAATAATAATTTTACAGAAGTTTATTTTCTATGCTCATTATTTTATCTTTCAATTGGGGGAAAATAATGTCTGATGTGACCCATATTTTTGTATTCATAAAATCCTGAATCTCTTGGTTATTTTTCATCCTTATTAAATGATTTTATAAATCCTCTTTTCTTCTTGTATAATTTTAAAAACATTCTGGCTAGTTGATCCAGTTTAGTTTCAGAGTGTCTATATTTCATTATTCTGACATTTTGTTTATATTTTCTTTCATTCTTCTTAGATGTCACCTTAAGGGCAGGGTTTTCTATTCTTACTATTATCTTGTCATCTTCAAATTATTCTTTCATTTACACTTATTACACCATATATGTTCCAATTAATTACTTCATAGTCATGTACTCGATAGTTTTTTATTGATGAATATTTGTAGATATTCCATTCCACTTAGAGGTAATTACTCAAAGAACATTTATCTCTTTATTTGAATGACCAATGGTATCTCTCAAGAAAGTTATATTGTTCACAATCTATGTTCATCATCCATTAATTTGAGAGATTATTTCACCATCAAACATTATAAAGGTGTAAAACATTTATTTTGTAGTTTCATACCACTTTTTCTGTATATTGTATGTTATTTATAAAGAAACAATGATTGTAGGCCATATTTCATAGGTAGTGAGGTATTGTGAAACACGATTTAATTCATCAGGTCTAAGACAACATATGATATCATTCATTGCATTTGACTTGGTTTCATATTCATATTCAATTTTAGCATCCCAAGATTCTAGTTTCTCATGAATCACATAAGAAGTTATTATATTCAAATATAATTTTAATCTGTTATTTTTTAGATATGTTATCATTCGTAACTTCCAATATCCATAGTTGTCTCCATTAAAACATGGAGATAAAATCAGAGAAAAACCTTCTTCCGGATAATCCATTTTCTTTTTCTTTGTATTGACCTTATTTTTATGAGACTCCTAGAGATTTTTCCCAAAATCTACCTTTGATAACAATTTTTATTTAGTAAAAATTAAAATATATAAATGAGGGGGGTTATTTATGACTTTTAAATAATTTTAACCAATTCATTCTTTCAACCGTCTTTTCAATTTATGCATATATGTAGTGTTTTGATTATTATGTAATATGAGTAGCTGATAAAAACAAAGAGTGATCAAAAAAATTTATAGTGTTTAGGGGACAAATATCCCATAATACAATCCACCAACGCTCTCTATGAATTCATAGTGAATTTCACTTGAAAGATCATATTATTACAATACCATCAAATTAACAACTTAGTGCAGGTAGTTAAAAACTATTACAACAAGGCTAAACAATGACTTCTAGTACTTTTACAAGGAACCAGATATTCATAACTTAGTATAAGAAATTGAAACATAACCACAACTGAGTATGAATTTTTTAAACTCAAAAAAATCCAAATAGTTTGTTTTTTATGGTTCGGGTTGTAATTCATAGTAACAATAGCATGTAACAAAATACTGATATTCTTTTTTAAAAATAAATGCCTTATATAAATAATAACTCTAGATAGTACTAGTTGAAAAATATATTTAGTAAAATTATCAACAAACATGCAATAATTTTATAGGTGTATGGGGTCTGAAATTTTTTATCTCCAAAGTGAAGCCCTTATAAGAAAACAATAAAGCAGATTGTTCTTTTCATTAGTTCTGTATTCAAATAATATTCACAAGTATATAGTAATTAATGTTATTTCAAATGAAATTGTGATATAATATATAGAGAGAACAAAGATTGCTTTGGTATTCTAAGTACCATAAACTGACTTCACAGATAACATTAATTAAAAAAAATGAATCTACCATGGGAGTTGTAATTTCCCTTAAGAATAAGAGTGATTTTCTGTAAGGGAAATGGTTATTTGAATTGATCTTGATGAGTCGTGAATCATTCATAAAACATTTTTCAATCAATCATTAATTCTATCAAGCATTTTGTAGAAATATTTTATAAAAATCGCATATTGAAATATCTGAATTTGAATTGACAAACATAGGATTGATCTCTAGAGTATAGGGTTCCTTTTCATAGTGTAGGGTTTCTTTGTGTATTTTAGTGTTACATTAAGTAGAATTGGGTTCCTTTCAACATATTTTACATGAACCATACTTTCATCAAAGTAGAACATAGAAATCAAATGTAACCTTGGGATGTGAATCCATACTTTTATCCTTTTACTGTAACTTTGATTAACAATAAGTTCATTCTTAGAATGTATGTTATGAATACTGATTCCATACTTCAGTGTTGGATTTATATACCATACTTTTATTCACACAAAGGGTTTATAATCCATACTTTCATTTACCAAATGTTGGGTTATCAATTCATACGTTAACTATTTTTCATAGGGATGATTTTCTATACGTTCTATAAATGTAGGGTTTGAAATCCATACATGCTGTTATGAATGTTGGGTTCATTAATTATGTTACACTTATCAATGTATGGTACAAAAAGTGTTTCTAAAAAATAATAAGATTCTTTCTGAATGCCTTAATGATTATTCCTTGCAGATTAAAAACATGAATATATTCCCTGAATAAATATTTCCAAAGAATATAAAAATCCAAAAACACAATGAAATTAATATCATTTCTAAAAAACAAGGTTATTTTTTATCATCAAAATCAATATGATTTATATATTATATTTTATACAATACATTACCAACAATACTTTTGGAATTGATATGGTAGCTCTAAGGATTTATTGATAAGGGTTTAATCAACCCTATAACTTCACATTGGGATGATCTATATATGATTTTAAAAAATAATGATTCTTCATGAGTATATTCGTCTATTATAGAGAAATAAATATCATTACAACTAAGAACAAGTTTCTACTACTATATATCAAATACATTCTTGATCAACTCTATGAAGCTCGGTTTTTTCCCATATTGACTTCACTTATGAGAATCACAGGCTAAAAGTTAATGTGGAATACATTCTAAGGATTGGTTTCTATACAATATATGAGCATTATGAGTTCTTGGTTTGTCTTTAGGATTGATTAATTCACCTCTTTTATTAATGGATCTTAAAAATATAGTTTTCTATTGGTATTTGTGTAACATAGTGTTAGGTTACATTTATATAAATCTGTGTTATTTGGAAATATATAAGGATAAATGAAGACAACTATTATTTATTGTAAATACATTAATATAAAATATTATTTATGGAAAATTTTGAAAATATGAATTTTAGATACAATAGATTTCATTACATGGGCATATCATTTCTAAATAAGTTAATAACTATTATCTTGATAAAAATAAAGAGGTGAAATGGTGGAGAAGGCCTAGAATTTTCACTGGTATTAGAAGATTTCTGGGACTTGTGGGTTACTACTAACATTTTTTTGACAAATTTACTTTTTTATCTTGCCTAAAAATTATTTAACTCAAAAAGGAGAAAAAATCATCTGAAAATATTAGTGTGATAAATTATTAAATTAATCAAAAATGATATTAGTTAATTCTTCTATATTATACTTCACAAACTGAAATGATTAATTTATAATTTATAATTATGATTTATTGAAGGGGATTGGATTTTCATGATGAAAGATGGATGAGTGGTTTTATATACATTAAGACATCTATAACTCCATGAGAAAAATTACTCAACACATGATCTTGATATTGAGTGGTGGATTTAACATTAAGATTTTAAAGGAAGATTTTATATTGGATAAAATGTCAAATATACACCAATTGTAAAAGATAAAATTATATATTAACTGAAAAAGAGATTAAAATGAGGTAGATAAGTATTTTGAAAGTGGTAAAATATTATGATTGCCTGATTCGGTATCATCCATTTTATGAAATTAGGTATTTGATGTATTTAGTCAAATAAAAAAGATCAATTACCATGATATGTTTGGAACATGATATATTGGTTAATTATTTTTATTATGTTGTCCATGAAATTATTTTTTCAATAACGCAGTCCCTTTTGGTTGTGGTGATAGTTTTGTATAGAATTAATCATAATAAAATAAGAATATCATGGTTTGTAGGAAATGGTGGAATTGTTCAAGAAGGGTTATATTCCTAAATTTAATATCAATAAATATGGTTTAATGATATTTGGAATGTGGTTGGGTATTCTAAATGATTCGAAGTAGAATAATGATTTATTACTTGATTCCTATAGCACTCTATTTTTTTATCCTGAAAAAACTACAATATAAATACCATCATGATTATTATTCTTGGGGTGGAATGTATGAAATTTATTATTAATTTTCTATTAAATAATTAATAATTCAATGGGTTAAATTAGAATGGTATCTACCGAAATAGATTTTTTAGCCTTTCCCAATTATTGAATAGAAATAAAATATTATATCAATGGATTTCATGCTATTATTACTAATTAAACTCAATTTAATGTGATTTGTATTATTATTGAACATTTGAGTAAATTAGTGTATTTTATTCATATTCGAGATATTATTTCTCTAGATCAACATTTTGGAAATTATATTAATGATATTGTTAGATTACATATAGTCCCTCTTTTTGTTATAACTAATTGGTATTCTATATTAATCTCAAATTTTTGGTAAAGAATCATAATTCATTGGGTACCGAAATAAATTTCAATACAACTTTTCATCCAAAATCTGATGGATTTTTGGAGTGAAAAAAGTAGACATTATATGATATTATTTGGTCTTTATAATTGGATTATTATGTAATTTCGGATCAACATCTTCAATTAAGAGATTTTTCTTGAAAAAATAGTTTTCATTATAGTATATAGATGACACAATTTGAGGTATTATATGGAAAGTGGTGTCAAACACCATCATGTGGGGATAAATTTGGTGATATGAGGTATTTTTGATAAGAGTTGGATAGAGATATGGTTGATAAGGTAATGATGATTCAGTAACATATGAGAGAATATACGAATAAGGAGAAAATTTATATTGATAACTAATAAAAATATATCTCATTTTAGGTTAGATATCTTGTTTTTCGTTAAGTATCTCATTGTAATAGTGTTATGAATTTTCATAGGGAAGGGAAATTAAGTCTCCAATATATTTTTCAATATGAAATTATAGATAAGTTATTATTTGGTCATATAGAAAGTGTCCTTACCATTAGTTTATTCATAGGTACATGATTTGTTCCATGTTTTGTCAATAATGAATTATGTACATTATGTGTCTTGTGTTTTGAGCCATGAGATTGAATAATTTGATGTTAGCATTTCCTAAAAAAAAGAAGGTATATATATTTTATTATAGAAAGTAGCTACACTGAAATAAGTTTCTTTACATGGTTTAGGTTTTATATAAGAATAATATAATTGAGGATGTGATGTAGAAATCAGAAAAAAAATATTAGGAAAAAATACTCATCCTTGTTTAAGTAATAAATAAAATTGTGTGGCGTCTATTTCACAAAGGGAGAATAAGGTACAAACCTAGGTAATTATATAAAAAATCTAACTTATGACATATAATTATTCATTTTATCATTTCAAATTTATCATATTTTTATAAATAGTTTTATTAAAAATGGTATAGTTTTCACAACCCATCCCTCGAGGCCCATGTTATGACTACCCCAAGCACGCCTTCCATAGGCTGGGGGCTAGAGACTAGGACTAAAAGGTGTATTCCCTAAAACGAGAATGAATTTCCTTTAAACATGTACAAACACAGGGTACAAGAACACAATAAGAAGAAATTGTGATGTCAATTGATGTAGTAAAAGGAGTTCTGATAGTAAAAGTGGCCAAAATACAAGCCCAACTAAAAGTATGAGTACAACTGGAATGTAAAAAAATTGCTGAAAGGTGTAAAGCAGCTCCTAGATCGTCCACTGCAAATCCTACATGAAGGGTAGGTACAGATCTCCTCCACAGTACTACACGTCCGCCCGCCTCTTCCACATCACATCACACTGAATAGTCCACCTCTGAGTACCATCTTGTCTTGGATCCCTGAGCCTCGATCAATGTTGTATGTTGTCTCTACAAGACACAACAAGGTGCGGGTGAAGCCCTTTCATGGGTGAGTATAATGATACTTAGTAGGGACCCCAAGACCCTATAGGTCTCCTAGAACCCCAAAAATGAAAACCACACAGAATTATCTCAATCATAAAGCACAAGGAAATAGAAAAAAGCTCAATTAGAGTCTCAGCTCAAACTAGGTATACAACTCATAAAAACTGGTTTATGATGATGACCCACACAGGATTGCTATGAATGATGATTGTCAACCATTTGATTCTCTAGGGAAAGTAACAAGTAACAACCCAAGTCACATCGTCAAACCCCTTGGATAATGGAGAAATCCTCATATATTGAGTACAGTGGGTCTGTCGGGTCACATAGAGCCACTTCCCACTAACCTTGAACTGTTGAGGTACTTCGTCCCAATGCGTATTCTGGTTAATCTGGGTCACACATAGCCTCCTCCCCCACCGTGGCCTATTGAGGTACTCCTCCCCACTACAAACCATGAATGATAACCATCGTGGCCTGTTGAGGTACTCCTCCCCATGGCCTACTGTGGTCTTTGAGTCACTCCGAGTCGAAAAGTCAGCAGTCGTCAGGTCTCAACTAGTCGCACGATTTCATAAAAAATGCACATGGGAGAACCTCTCCACAAGACACCATTATTATTTCAACTATCACATGCTCTCACAATAAGTAATCAGATAATCCTTCATGTCATAAGGGTTCCAACAAATTAGATGGCGCGTCAATTGAACGTCCGATCTGTGCGTTATTAGCATTTTAGTGATGAGGGCCCAGTTGGATCCGTTTGTGATCCAACCCCGACGTACAATAATTTTCACCAAAACTCTCATAGAGATAGTGAAAAGTCCCGTATTCCTCCATGTATCCAGACACCATAGATGGCATGTCAGACAGGCGTCTGGTTCTTGAGATAAGGCCCTTTTTGTGTTCCTAGGCGGTATTGGGTTCGGGTCCGATCCACCTCAATCGGACCCGCCCGACCCGGTTCAGCATGGCCCAACCCAAGTCGACCCGGGATGACCCATCCTGACTCGGGTCTGACCCAACTGGGATCAACCTAATCTATAGGGCCCGGCCCGACCCGGCGAGGCTACGGATCCGGCCACTCGGACGCGGGTCGGCCTGCAGAGCGGCGGGTTGGTTCACTGGAGCAACCCGCTAGTGCCACCTGCCTTGCATCGTGGGCCTCCAGGGATACTCGAACGTGCCGCATATGAGTAGGGATAACGTGGCATGGAGATACATCAGTGGGTCAACCTGTGGGGGTTGACACTAATGTGACACCACGGGGCATCGCGGGTCCTCCTTGCCACAGCCAACGGGCCGCAGCTTTGCCGCCGGGCGCACCGTTGGCGTCCGCCCCATCCCCTGGCCACCCGTCAATCCAACGTCACCTTTCTCTCGCTTTATCCAATGCAGGCCATGACCTTGCAGCTTTGTGGGTGCGCCATCGGGTGCGCGCCCCACCTCCACTCTACTAGCTTCGTTGAGGCTGGTCGGCGTGCCAGCTGACCTTTCCTCTGGTCACCGCAATTGATGAGCCCGACCTTCAATGTTCAACAGTGGTGTGCGATGGCTCGACACGCCTCCTTCATGGATGGCCGGTTCCAACCACTCTGACGACTGTTGTAGCTTTGTGTTGTGGCTTCCACTTGCTGCGTGCGTCGCCGCTCTACCCACCATGTTGTCAGTCAGTGTCATCGTGTTGTCAGTCTTCCATGAAGGCACAAGGATGTAACAAATATAGAAGAGGGTCAGGGACATGTTTCCTAGTCCCTCACCCTCCACGTTATCTCGTAACACGAGTGGGTTTAAGGGTTTAATAACAATTGAATTGATCAACAAGATAGACCCCACAAGGGTCCCTGATCAACATCCCACAGGGATGAATGGATCACAAGTGAAACCATTAATCGGTTGACCCACATTCATCATGTAATTTCAATAATGGGAAGAGGGAATCAAAAGTGAAAAACGAAATTACCCCTACCTAAAATCATCAGAGAAATTCCCGTGCTTGAATGTGGGTTGGTGTTATTCGTTCCTGAAATAGGTTCCCAATGATGCCAGTCGTACATCGCCCTTCGGTTCATGGTTCAGTGTCGTCTGTCACCTCCCACTAGGTCGGCTCCATCTTCAAAGGGTCTGATGTCGCGCTGCTCCTTCAGCACTTCATTTCTTGGCGAAGCTGTGTCAATACCTTCCCCGAAGATCCATATATATAGTATAGGGGGAGGGTATGTAATGACATTGTAGTTTAATGGGATTCGTTAATTAAATACTTTCCTAATTCTCCAATGATGTTATTACTTAGGGTTGGCAGGTCATGCAATTTATTGGCAGGACTCATTGTTGGCCCCACCCCTTTTACTTGTCGGCTGGATGATATGAAATAAAATAACACAATTATTTTATTTCATTTCTTTTAAAAAATTCTCAAAAAATAACTTTTTTTTTCAGACCTACTACGGTCAAATCGAAGCCTCCCTTAAGAGAATCACAGTGTTGCAAATTCAACGGTTCCCTCCGATTTTTAATCTGAGAACCGGTTCAAAAGTTATAAAATGTCGCTCATGCGTTTATTGAACGTACCCAAAAACAAAAATTAGAAAATTATTAAGAGTCACCCTAGACCTGTGCCAGTCAAGGTTAGGTTCCACCTATGTGAAACACGACCCATCGAACCCAACGGTACTCTCTGGTTTTCAATCCGAGTTACCTTTTAAATGTTATGGATTTAACAATAAAATAATTGTCACATAATTATTTTATTTATGGCCAAAAACTATCTCTCACTAGTGGCCTATGCTAGTCAGTGTTAGTATCTAACTAAAGAGGGCATACCCTCATGAATTCAGCGGTAGTCTTAGTTTTTTAATCCAAGTTAACATTCGGGAGTTATAGGCATTTGAAAAATAAAATAATTTTATTTAATAATTTTATTTACGGTTATGCCATTTTTGTGTTTTATCAAAGGGGTCCCACGCCAACTAAACATAAGTCACGCCTAGGGTAAACCTGTCATCCTGAATGCAATGGTGCCCTTGTATTTCTGATTCGAGATACTATTTATGATTTATTCTAATTTTTCAGTAAAACTGCTTGCATGCGCTATTTAAAGTTTAACAAAACTTCGACGGATCATTCTGGGCACTCCATGCATCGGAATCACATGCCGTCATATTCAGAGATATCAAAATAATTCCATATAATTGAAAAAAATATACAGAAATTATAGGACATTAATTCTCCCCACCTTAGGGATTTTCATCCCCAAAAGCCAAAATACAGGCCAATGAAACAAATGGTGGGTACTGAGCATGTATATGATCCTCCTACTCCCATGTTCTCTCTTAGAGGTTCCTGTGATGCCAGTCATTGCGCAATATAGGTGTCGCCTTCCAAAAAAGGACTCGCTCCAGTCGAAACTCAAACTCCACCAGAAACTTCGTAAAAGTCACCCCATCGTCAATGAACAACTCGCCCTAGTTGATAACATTTTATGGGTCATCCAAACATCTCCTCAGTTGCGACACATAGAAAACATTATGCAGCTCGTGTATCTGTAGGGAGAGAGATGGATGGTACACCACCTCACCCACTCTGCTGAGAATCTAGAAAGGTTCGATGAACCTCTAAGATAACTTGTTGCACTGTCCAAATCTTTGTAAGCCTCATCGAGGTGAGACCTGCAGGAATACATGGTCTCTCTCCTCCTGTCAACATAAGACTTCTATTGCGTCTAAAAAATTTTCACTGGCTAAGAAGTGAGGCATCGTGATAGAAAATATTCCATTACTTCATCCATCTCGGGACATTAGTACTAATTCCAGAGGTCCTGGTACATCTTCGCCACTCCAGGATGTACCGTTAAAGGGGATGTATTGATCTCCCTCAACAAATCCTCTTGAAGCATCATTGGTACCATGGTTCATCCTCTAAATAGGATGACATGCTCCCTACCTTCAGAAAATCCTTCTAGAGACTGTCCTGAAAATATCTGAGCATGTCAGGCCTCACAGTCAATATTTCGTGCTCTACCCCTGAATTTGCGAAAGAATTTAGTGAGTGAAATTCATATAATGGAGTTAGCTACTCCATATTTATCTAGAAGGATATCCGTAGTGATACTATCTTCTCTGATGCCTCACTCAACAGTTGTAGACCAGACCTCCTGTTGAGTGTGCCTGCTACCTTGTTCCCCTTCCAAGGAGTATTGACTATCTCAAAGTCGTAGTATTGGATGAACTCTATACACTGTCGACATCTCAGGTTCAGGCCCTTTTTGGAGAAGATACACCTGATACTCTTGTGATCAGAGTAAATAGTAAATCATTCACCCATCAATTAGTGTCACCACATCTTCAATGCAAAGACCACAGCTACTAACTCCAGGTCATGGGTAGCATAGTTTTACCTTTTAGTCTCTATCTCAGCTACTGAAATCTCTACTGACACTTCTTTTTCCACAGGAAAGGCTCCCCCTTTTCATCAAAGCTGACAAGGGTGAAACTACCTTAGAGAAGTCGGGTATAAATCTTTTGTAGTACCCAGACAAATAATAAGTCTCTCTCCCTTCAGGGAGGTGATCCTGGAAACACATTTTGAAAAGATGTCCTAACACTCTTACTGGAAACTGAAAACTCAAAACTCCTACTACCATGAGGTTAAGGATGGATGACTCAAGAGTGATTGGATTCAACCTCCAATGCATGAGTTTATCCTGTGATTCCTAGGTTTCCTTTTTTTCGACCATGGAAAACCCCATTCCAGCATTATAGATAAACCAAACCTTTTTTCCTAATACGGTCAATCTGAGTATGAACTTTGGATTCCCAATCCCTACCCAACCTAACGGCGTAAGGCCTTGACGCT
Source organism: Viscum album (assembly GCA_963277665.1). Taxonomy (NCBI): domain Eukaryota; kingdom Viridiplantae; phylum Streptophyta; class Magnoliopsida; order Santalales; family Viscaceae; genus Viscum; species Viscum album. The sequence goes on from OY728131.1 coordinate 1,402,358,323, forward strand.
GACACCAAGAGGTTCCAACTGAGACTCTCACCTCAAGGGTCAGATCACACCATCCGCATAATTTGATTATCGAGTCTCTTCTTAAAGGTATCTCCAAACGTGATGGTCAATTCAACGGTTTTACTAGATACTCTAGGTCTTGGACAAGATTTATGGAAGGAAGGAATGATTTTTATCTAGGTCTATGAATACGACAGCTATTAGTAGACATAGATTATACCTGGAATCATTCCTAGAGCCTTTGTGTCACACTACTAGACTGCATGTAGCTACTCCCTTCCCTTATCCTCCAACTCCCTTAGCCTCATGGTGACTACAAGGGGGTCGTAACATGTCAAAATGTTCACCACCTCATACTGATCTACTATCTCCACACTCACATCTGCAGCCCTGCATATTTGTCTTTCCCTATCACATCCTCTTCCAAAAACGTTTTACACACCCAAGTCTCCAAGACTAGCATCGGTTCCCGGGTTTCCCACTGTTAACATTCCCTGACTGCATTCGCTCATTCAAATAACATTTAACCACAATGGTTCCCTCCAACACCCTAACATAAGTAAGAATATATAGTGGAATAGTACTGGCTCGAATGTCCCTAAACAAACCTCGCTCGGAGGTCTGAGCCCGGAAGTATTGATCGTATAGTATTCATTGAGTACTAAGAATGGCAGGTACACCTCGTTGAATACTTAGAAACCAACATATCTTCCTGCCCAAGTTGTAGAAGCTCTAGGGAACTCTCATCCACCCCCTCAAGTTAGTCCTTTGTCACCTATGAGTTGGACTCTCCACGGAACATGAGGGGCATCTGATATTGAAACATGATTAAAGAACTAAGACAACATGTGTCCTCTATCGGTATTGCCGATTGTAACTGCTAACCAACGGGCATTGCTATAGCTGGCACACTACCCGAAGGTACCATCTCTGGAAATTTTCTAAGTACTGAAGCCTTATTACCCTATAGACCATCCTCATGGTCATGTACTGGAAACAAATAGCAGCTAGGATCCCCATGTTTTCTACTTTTGTTTTAACTAGGCAGAAAAATCTAGCCACAACCTCTGGCAAGTCCCCAGCCACGTGTGGTTCTGTCTCGCCTCGGAGCCTCTGAGGCCTCTACCACTGAAAATCATGCAACGCGCTCAGTAGGAATGCACCCTCTACTGGTGAGGCTGGTAGAAAACACTATCCAATGGGTAGTGGTATTGTTGGTACACCACCTGAAGTTGCTAATGCCATAAGAGGGCCCTATACAGAGGCCTCATCACTCAATGGGCAGTCATCACATACTCTCATTGGAATCCTATCTATCTATCTACATGGTAGAATATTGATAAGAAAAAGTTGTTCCACTATTAATAAGTTATACCTAGTGAGATGACTCCAATTAAATCAAAAGAAAAACCTTTCAAAACTAAATGCAATCAGTGTTTTTGTGCACTAAGTTAGAAATCAGAATTCAGGGTCCTGGTGTATGGATAAATCGGCCACCACACTAGCACTGGATAACCAAAACTAAAAACCACACTCATATCACTTAACACTATTGAAACACATAAAATATTAGAGTCATAGATATTCTGTAGAACCGAACACTTCTAATACCACTTTTTCACGACCCTTCCCACGGGGCCTGTGCTGTGACTACCCCAAGCACGCCTTCCATAGGCCAGGGGCTGGCGACTAGCACCGAAAGGAATATTCCCAAAAACAGGAAGGAATTTCCTTTAAACATTTACCAACACATGGTCCAAGAACACAACAATAAGAAACTGTGAAGTAAATTGTTGTAGTAAAATGAGTGCTAAATGTAAAAGGGGCCGAAATACATGCCCAACTGATAGTACAAGTAAACCTGAAAAGTAAAAAAGTAGTTGAATTGTAAAAATTATCTCCTAGATCATCCACTGTGGATCCTACCTAAAGTGTAGTTACAGATCGCCTCCATAGTACGCCACGTCTACCAGTCTCCTCTGCGTCACGTCACACTAAATGGTCCGCCTCTGAGTACCGCCTAGTCCTGGATCCCTTAACCTCGATCAATGTTGAATGTTGTATTCACAAGACACAACAATGTACGAGTGAAGCCCATGAAAGGCTGAGTATAATGATACTCAGTAGTGACCCCAAGACCCTGTAGGTATCCCAATCTCCACAATGGAAAACCATAAATCCTGATCCCAATCACAAAGCACAAGGTAATAGACACCGATCAATTAGATTCTTATCTCTAACCAGGTATGCGACTTAGAGAAATAGGTTTAAGATGCTGACCCACATAGGATCACTATGAATGATGATATCCAACCACACGATTCTCTAGGGATAGTAACAAGTAACAACCCCAATCACAACGTTGAACCCCTCAGCTGCTGGAGAACTCCCTCTCAATCAAGTATAATGGGCCTTCCAGGTCACATAGAGCCTCCCTCCCCCACCGTGGCCTACTGAGATACTCTTCCCCACCACAATCCTTGATCGCTCTACACCATGGCCTGCTTAGATAATCCTCCCCATCACGTACTGTGGTCGTCGAGTCACCCCGAGTCGAAAAGTCAGCAATCGTTAGGTCTCAGTGAGTCACAGGGTTCCGTACGTAGTGCGTTTGGGAGAACCGCTCACCAAGCCATCAGAAATATTTAAACTAGCACACAGTATCATAATAAGTAACATGATGATCCATCTTGTCATAAGGGTTCCAATAGAATAGATGGCGCGTCAATCAGACGCCCAGTCTGTGCGTTATTGGCATTTCAGTGCCGAGGGCCCGTTTGGATTTGGGTGGAATCCAACCCGGCCGTACTCCAGTTTCCTTCAACACACTCATGGAGTAATTAAAAAGGACCGTCTTAGTCCAAGGATCCTGTTGTCATAGACAGTTCATCAAATGGAAATCCGGTTTTTGAGATAAGGCCCTTGTTGTGTTCCTGGGCGATACGGGGTTTGGGTCCGATCCGCTTGAATCGTACCAGCCCGACTCGGTTCGGCATGGGTCGACCTTGGTCGATCGGAGTCAACCCGATTCGACCCGGGTCAACCCAGCCCAACTCAGGACTGACCCGACATGGGTTAAATCAGCCTACTATGCCCGGCCCGAACCAGCTTGGCCGCGGGTCAGGCTGCTTGGTCGTGGATCGGCCCGCTGAGCAGCGGGTCAGCCCGCTGGACCAACCCGGGGTTGCCATCCGCCTAGCAGTGCAGGCCTCCAGGGATTCATGGACGCGCCATGTCTGGGTAAGACTAATGTGTCGTGGAGCCATTTTATTGTTTCATCTCATGGGGGTTGACCCCGATGAGGTGCCACGTGGCGCCGCAGGTCCTTCGTGTCGTGACTGATCGGTCGTTTTTTTGCCACCGAGTGCGTCGCTGGCGTGCCCCCCACCCACTGGCCACCAATCAATCTGATGTCCCCTTGCTCCCACCATGGCCAACACAGGTCGCAGCCTTATTGCTGCATGGGCGCGCTGCCGGGGGCACACCCCACCAGTTCTCTGCTGGCTCTATCGCGGCCAGCCGGCGTGTCGGCCGACCTCTCCCCCGGTCATGATGTCTGATGAGTTGTGACCCTCCGTGTTCACCGTCAACACGTCGTTCCTCCTCCGTGGTTGGCTAGTGTTGGCCGATTCGACACCCGCTGCAGCTTTGTGTCTCGGCTTCCTTTTACGGCATGCGTCGACGCACTATCCGCCACATAGTTGGTCAGTGTCTTCGCGATGTCAGTCTTCCATGGAGGCACAAGGATGTAAACAATATAGCGGAGGGTTCAGTCCAGGTTAATTTGGATCTCACCCTCCACATTATCTCATAACATGAGGGGGGTTAAGGTTTTAATAACAATTAAGTTGATCAAAATGATAAACCCACAAGGTACCCCGCAACAACCTCCCACAAAGATAAATGGATCGCATGAAGAGTGAATCAAAAATCCACAATGAAATAAACCCATACCTCGAATCATCATAGAAACACCTACGATTGAAGGTGGTTTGGTGTTCTTCGTTCCCGCAACCGGTTCCCAATGACACCACTCGTACGTCGCCAATTGGTTTGTAGTTTAGTGTCATCTGTCACCTCCCGCTGGGTTGGCTCCGTATTCTAAGGGTCCAGCATGGCAGTGCTCCTTCAACACTTCGTTTCATGGCGAAGCTATGTCAATACCTTCCCCCCAAGCTCCATAAATATAGGAGAGGGGGAGGGTAAGTAATGATGTTGGAGTTTAACGGGGCTCAATACTTAAGAAAAATCCTAATTCCTCAACGACGTCATTACTTAGGGTTGGCAGGTCAATCCATTTATTGGATTGACACATCACTGGCCCCAGCCTCTTTACTTGTCTGTTAAAGGATATGAAAAAAATAAAAAAATATTTTATTTTATTTCTTTTAAAAAAGACGCAAAGCTTAAATTTTTCTCTGTACCTACTATGGTAAAAGTAATGCCTCTCTTAAAAGAATCACAACATTGAAGATTCAATGGTGACTTATGATTTTCAATTTGACCACCAGTTCCAAAGTTAGAAAACACCGCTCACATTATTACTGAATGTACCCGAAAAAAATTCAGAAAATTATTAACAGTCAGCCTTGACCCACGTCGGTCGAGGTTAGGCTCTGCCTAAATGAAATGTGCCCCAATGAACCCAATGGTACTCTTTGATTTCTAATCCGTGTTATCGTTTAAAAGTTATTAGATTTTACAATTAAATAATTGCCACATAATTATTTTATTTACGGCCAAAAACTAACTTTCACTGGTTGCCCGCGTCGGCCAATGTTAGTATCTTGCTAAAGAAATAATACCCTCACGAGCTCAGTGGTTCTCTCATATTTTTAATCCGAGTTACCATTCATGAGTTATAAGCATTTTAAAAATAAAATAATTTTATTTATTTATTTTATTTACAGTTATACCATTTTGGGGTTTTTTTTCATAGGGGGTCCATGCCAACTAAACATAAGTCGCACCTAGGGTAAACCCGTCATTTTGAGCGTAACCATGCCCTTGGATTTATGATCCATGAAACCGTTTAAGAGTTATTCCATATTTTCAAGAAAACTTCTTATGTGGGTTGTTTAAAGTTTAACAAAACTTTGATGGATAATTCTGGGCACTTCATGCCTTGAAATCAGGCACCGTCATATTTCTTGGTCTCAAAATAATTCCATATAATTAAATAAAAATTTTACAGAAATTCTGTGACATTAAAATAGTTTTAATTAACTAAATTGTTATACTGCATATTACAAGGTTTAATTTTGAATTTAAATTTCAGGAATTAAGAATCATATTTTATTTAATGCACATTGTTTTGAGATTTAGTATGAATAATTTATCTAAGTGTGATGTTTGGGATTTTTCTAAAAAGATTGATATTTTTTATAATATTGAAAAATAATTTTATTCATTGAAACGTCTACTTGTTTTCAGGTATTTTAAACTCTTATTTAATTTTAGATTTATTTTAATGTAAAATTAGTCCAATTTTACAAATAATAATATAATTAATTCATTTTTATTATCATTATTCCTTATTCTGGGGTAAAATCATTTTCATTATTAAATGGGGCACTTTTATAAAAATAATTTCCATTGGGGTTTCATATTAATTTTAAAATAATTTTGTTCCACTACAAAAAAAAATTTAATATGATAAAATGGATTTATCATTTTGATCCAAGAGGTTCAAATTTCATAATATGTTCAATTTCATTTTTAGTCTTTTTAAATAGTAACCGTGGTAATTATTTTCCAAAATAATAATGGTTGATAGAGTTAATGAGGGGATTAAAAATAACATATCATTATTATTGTATCATAAAAACTATTTTAAATTGGACTAGATTACTGTATTTCCACTCAAAATCATCTTAGATTTAGAATATGTTAATTTGGTTCCACTTACCATTGAAAAATACATATAATATATTTTAATTTTTTATGTAATTAAAATTGTGCCACTACCCTCTCTTAGAAAAGGGAACCTCCCCTCTTCATTTCTTTACACAAATTAAACACTCCATCTCACCCAAGCCCTTCCTAGATCCCTTCCCAAGTCTCCTCCCCACATCTTAGAGGTCTTATTCTCATAGAAAGTTTGATCTAGGAAATCTCAAGGTGTATTCAATGGAAGGATTTCCAAAGAAGAAGAGTTACATAATGTATGAAGAAAGACAACACATAAGGCAAGGTACTTTTTTTTAAAAGTTATTTTTGTAAGGTTTTACTTCTAATAATTTCTTTTTTAGTTTGAAATTATTTTAAAATCTTCATAAATGTTATTATTTAAAAAAATTATTTTTATTTTTATTTTATTTTCAAATATTTTTTAATTTTTTTAAAAATTGATTAAAATGGAATATTTTTTTTATTTTTCATTTGGGTAATTTATAACCTTTAACAAAATATTAAAAATTATTTTTTTAGTATATATATATCAACTACCTTTTCCTACATTCAATGCTATTACCTTTATCTTTATTTCTCTATATTTTTACATGGTTTTTACACTTAGATCATATTCTTGATCTTCAAATTATTTTTCATTTTTTATGTTTTAAAAGAAAAATGGTACTTCTATGTATGATTGTGAAAAAGTGGAAATATTTTTTCTTATGGTGTAAAATTATTTATTATGATGAAAAATACCATGATTTCATATACTCTTTTCAAGATATCGTACTTTATAATTAGTTTTGATGATAGGTGAGTTCAATATTTCTCATAATGATGGGTGGGCATGATATAGCTCCACAATGCATAAGGAAATGATTTAGTCTTCAAATATCAAAATGAAAGAGAGATCTAGGTTGGTTTCTCCATTAGAATTATATATAATTCGTTTAGTTTTTTATGGTTTTAACATGAGTGAAAATGGGTTATGAATATGATTCTCTCATATAACTATATTATTCTTGAAAATAAATTGTTCTTATAGATTCATTTTATTTCATTATATATGTAGTGATTATGAAGTAATATTGGTTAATGGTTTTATTTTCAATGAAATTTTTTATTGAGCTCCCATGTACCTCAATATTCCTTCATGGTTTTTCCTATTCTTTTTAATGGGTATCAAAGGATTTATTTGAGAAAATATTTTTTTAGTATATGGAAATGTCTTCTTTATTTTCTCCAAGTTTTATTGAGGAAATGTTAAAAAAATTCATTGGTTTTTATGTTTTCATTGAACAAATGAGATTTATTTTATAGATGTATGTTTATAATGTCTATTTTGCACAAATCAATTTTTTTTATAAATAATAGTATATAAGTATGAGTAAAAACTATATCTTTTTAAAATATTATTTTTTATCATATATAAATAATAAAATATGTTTTTAATGAAATAGGTTCTTATAAATAAATTACATGTTTTTGTGCAAAAAAATCACACTATGTGGAACTATACACATTTTTATGTAATTTATTTATTACATATCAAAAAATAAAGGCATAAAAATAATTGCAATATAATAATGTTAAATTATTTTTATTTAATTAATAATAATGAGTTGTTAATAAAACTCTTCATTTTATATTGGTTCATATATTCATATTACAAATGGTTTCAAACAAGGAGCCCAACAGTTCTATTTATAGGAAAATTTGTGACCTTGAAAGAATGAGGATTGGAATGCAATTAGTGTTTATTGGTTTGATTTTTAATCATTGGTTTCACACATAATTTGGGTATTTAGGTAAAATTAGTCTCATTAGTAAAGATAACATTAGAGTGTTTAATTGAAAACATGGTTCCCATCATGGGATATATTCCATTATCTTTATATGGTTTTCCCCCTTCATGAAAGTATTCATCAATTTTAAAAAACAAAAGTTACAAAAAAAAATAACCCCTTATGATTAGATTTTATTATATTATGTTGGATTTAGTAATGAGTTAATTATTACACTTGTGTGTACAGATTTATATGTAGATTATGTTTTCACATAAGGGTGTAATGTCCCGACCCAACTCAGTTTATTATTGTAATCGAATTGGTAGAAACCTGGCCTCAAGAATACCTCCCCGTACACTCTTTTATTCTGACAATTAGAGATGTTCTATAAGAGGATAGTGGAAATACTATACACTCGGGATCATAGTTTCACAAAACAAAATCCTAATATCAATAAAAATGGTTATATATTAGATAGATCAGTAGTGGTGGAATATGGAAACCATTAAATTATAAAAGTCTTACTACCATAAAAAATATCCAATTTCAGATAGAAAATGATGTTGATCTTGTCCATATGACAGAAAAAATAGGATGGTATATTGGAATCAATGGAATAGTCATATACAACATGCTCATAAAAATATAGAAAGACCCATTGGAATAGATCCACTAGCATTTCAAACATTGGATCAAACCTCTTTTCAAGTAGTCCTTCATAGAAAAAGAAATAAGGCATTTAGAACTGGACCCTTCACATTGTCCCTACCTAGAGTAATGATGCCTAAGAATATATTTTTTATTATTCTAAAGATATAATAGGAACAATACTATAAATATGTGCGATTCAATCTAGTCTATAAGCACAAGATAAAACAAGAAATCTACAAATGATAATAAACTATTAATAGAATATGCATCATCTATAACTTATTCCAACATATCAGGTGTCGAGGAGTTATTTCATATTCCAAATAATCATGTATAAGAATATAAGGACATGTAATCATAACCATTTTCTTATAAATAATAGTTGAGTCAATGGATTTCATCCATAGAAAACATGGTGTAGTGGAGACATACATGGGAGAGCACCCAAGACCCATGGTCAAATGTGTCCTATTTATGTCCATAGATATCATCCATAGAAAACTAATAATTAAATTTGGAGCCTGATGAATATTTCTAGAGAATTCCACATAAATTGGATCGAACATAATAGTCTATGTCATCAAATATGTAAAATATAAGTGTCTCATCAATTTTATACGGTATCACGTCATACCGGTGTTATACTATGTAATCCATCTCAACATAAATCTTGTAATAACTGAAGGTACCTTTTTAGTTCCCATTAACATATCAATTTAATTTAAACTAATCGATTCATTATCCTTTTTTGTATAAGTGACAATGTGAGTGGCCTTATAATAGTCTATGACTTTAGTCAATTTAAATAATTGAGTTATAAAGGATCAAGTTTCCATGTAAGTTCACATGTACTTAATTAATTTCCATAAAAAAATTATAAAATGGTTAATGCCCCATGTTAGTACCCAATATCTTTTTATGAATTGAATTTCTCCAATTAAATTTTAAAATTAATTCACATTAATGAGATTATAATGAGAGACAAGATAGTTCCCATTATTTATTACTAATCAATTAAATAATTTTTCCTTAGGATAAGTTGTTGTTCATTTCATTCAACAATTCAAATTTTAATAATTTTATTCCACCTTTTATTTATAAGTTACAAGGTTCTAAAAAATGTTCTAAATCATTAACATTTAATTTGACTATATTTATACACCTTTAATAAAAGGAAAGATCAACTCACCCAACATGTGGTACAAACATAATCAGTGATTCAAACCCACCTCAAGGGTGGTTCAGGTTACAAACTCCAACCATTCAAATGGTTGTGATGACATGTTTAAATTATAGTTTAAACACTCAATACAAATATTTATTAAATTAATGAGAAATTTCATGAAGGATTGGTATGAGTAACTACTTCACAAGTTATAAAACAATGAAACTTTTAGGGAAATGGTATAGGCCACATACATTAGATGGGTAGAACTCTAATAATCCAATATCATACTTTGATTCATTCTATTTTGGGATTAATCAATGAAATTGATAAACCCCTAGAAAATATGTGGAAAAATATCACACTCATTTAGAATATTGTGCCGCGTGAAAAACAGAGTAAGGTAAAAGGTTAAAGTGCTTACCAATATTATTATAATGGTAATAATGGAGAAATATTCACACTCTTATCATAGAAATTCAATCAAATAAAATATGAGGAGAAGAGTAAGCACTCAGGTGATGAGAGAATCATTAAGTATAGAAGAAACAAAGTGTGGGTGACAATATAGAGGGATTTAATGGTAAAATGACTATTTAGAAATAATATAAATCACATATGGTTTAGCCTCATGGTTATCTAGACCATGATCAAATCGTGTTCTAGAACTACCCAAAGTGGTCACCCCTTCCATGGCTAGGTGAATAGTTTGAAAAACCACACACATCATGTCCGTACTCAAAACTTATGTGGCACTAAGGGAATATGCAAGGAACTTGGTTTTTCTAACCATGATCATACCATGTGGATCCCCTCTAGAAATCCAATATACTTTTACACATGTCCATGCTTCCTACCTCACACATTTTATAGACTATGCTCCTCCTCTTGATGATCTATATGGTTGAGCTGCAAGGTTCTTACTAACCACACCCTGACTATAAACCTCTATCAATTCTTCCAAAAACTAAATATCTATGCTCTGAAGAAGCCAAGGACACAACGATACAATTATATAAACCATTTTACTCTTTCATTAAAATAAAAAATATATTACAATAAAATTTAAAAGGGTTTGTACCTATTTAGAAAAGATGGGCTCTTACAATATCCCCTTCTTAAAAAAACTCAACCTCATGTATACCTTATGGGGATAGAAAATCTTCATCAGATTATAAATTATTCTACTAGACACATACATCATCCTCTCACTCCCTGATTTAATCCTATACGTGATCATGGTACCATATCACCCATACTAGAAAAACTACCCTTCCCCCCTCAGTGAGCCTTCATTAAAAAATAACAATACATATAGGATTATACTCAAAGGATGAAACTAACTACAAATCAACCTCATTGGGATGAATATTATTAGACCGGTTTGAGTGATAGTGGTGAATATAATATATATATATATGGTGTCTTACATGGAATGATGCCTCAAAGATAACTCCAACTGATATGCTACAAGATTGAATCTCTCCCAAATCTATAATGACCTAGCGTAATGAGGTGCAAGATTACCCTTTCACTGAATCAATTTGTTCCCTATTCTAGGTGACACATGAAACAATACTTAATCCCTATCATCAAAATATAGTGTCTGATGATGGTGGTTAGTGTTATAAGTTTTTATATACTAGAATATAGCCATATGATTCATTGTATATATCTCCAACTGTGATGTCTCCTCAATGAGATGAGTTCCATGTATTACTACCTCTCCTACAACTAACTAGTACTAGGGTGAAGAATATAGCCTACCATAATAATCCTCTTATGGATACATTTATATGGTTTTCTAAAAGACATTATTATGAGAAAATTTATCAATTGGTTGGTGTTCCTCCCTAGAACCACCAAAATATATGACGCATGCCCGGAGCATGTCCCTTAAAACCTATATCATATTCTCATATTCACCATTTGTTTAAAGATGATATGATATACTAAAACGTAACTATAAGCCCAATGACCTTTGGAACACATACAAGAACTACCACGTAAAATGAGTTCCCCTATCTAATAAAATAGTACATGGAAATTTTTTAATATATATGATCTCTCTATAATATATCCTTCTTATATCATACTCTGAAAAGTTTTTACTCATAGGTAGGAAGTGAGAGACCTTTTTAATAATATCTAAAATCAACCATAATGTTTCATTTCCTCAAGATGACCTAAAAATCTCATAAAATAATAAATTATTACATCATTAAATTTCCACTTACAGATGGGTAATGATTGAAAAATCCTTTTAAGTATATAAAATAATGTTATATAATTTTAAGGAAATTAAATGCCCCCAATGAAAAATGATGAGAATATCATATCAATTAATCTCGAATATACTCTGGAATGAAAACACACCCATAAATAAACAGGAATTTATACCCTTCATCATTCAAACTAGGCAGTGGTTCCTCGTCTAAATCACTCTCACCTAGGACCAGCCCCTCAGAATTATAATACGGATACACCTTAAATCCATCCATGAGTAAATATCTAAGTGATAATTATGTTATAATAGTCTATATAAGATGATCTAGAACCTCCATCTCCATATTTTGAAAGAGGTCAATCAGCTTCCACTCACTTCTGGACTACTAAAATTCTTGTGCCAGAGACTTCTTCTATATGGAATAATCAATTAAATTTCCTTTTAAAAACATATACACAAGCTCAAAATGATATGACTATTATTATTTAACCTATCTTCACAATATTATATTCAAATCATTCCATGTAAATATGAACATTATTTTTTAGTCATATATCCACACGCCAAATTCCCCCAGTAAGTAATGCCTCCAACAATGAAAGGAATGATCCATAGCTTCTAGATCAAGATCATGTGTTGGAAATTTCACTCATGAGGCCTAAATTAACATTACCCATATGAAACAACTAGGTTTCCATATATTAGAATGGATCCTGACCCAATTACTAGTGCATCATAATAAACCATATTGCCTCGGACGGACTATGTTAAAATTAGGATCAGTGATAAATTAAATCTCCATTTTAGATCATGCATGTCTTCCTCACATGATTCAAACCATAAAAAAATGACATCCTTATTGGTCAAGCCTGTGAGTGGTGGTGCAATACCATATAGATCCTATATAAAGTGCTTTTAATATTATTATCCCAAAGAAACATTATATTTCAAGGACATTCTTAAGATTCTCCCATACATAAATTTCCATAGCCTTCGTAGGTTCAACTTATAATCAAGTCTTTATCATAATTTGACTTTGGAAGTGTACATTTTCAATCCAAAAGTTGAATTTTGTGAGCTTATCATACAACTACTAATCATTATATATGCTCAGAATAATATCAATATTTTGGGAATTTTTGTGTGGATTGTGTGAGTACACAATGATGCAGTCCATGAACTCTACCATAAATGAATATAGATAAAGGTGGAATACCTAATTCATCATATCCATGAATAATTTTGTAATTTTTTTAAGAAAAAATGGAATTACCAAATATTAATACAAGCCACATATATTATGTAATATTGTATATTGTATATTTAATGGTATAACATGAACCTAATGGTATCTAGACCAAAAATCAATCATTGGTAAAACAATTTATCGATGGAGTTAGCTGAAGAGGTTGACTATGTTTGGTAGTGGATATCGGTTCTTAATAATAACTTAGTTCAACTTATGATAGTCTAAGAAAAAAAGAGGGTACCATATTTCTTCTCAATGGAAAGGATAGGTGAAACCCATAGGGTAGCACATGTCCACATTAAACACATTGCTTCAAAATCCTCTAATTACCTCTTGATCTACTACAAAGTGGTAGTATCAATCCTATTATAATTAATTGGATACTATATCTGCTCTTGGGACCATATCAATAGTAAAATCTACTTATTTCATAATAGGTAGCATATCAAATTTTTTAGAGAATACATCCTTTTATTGATCTACTACTATAAGTAAATCATCTCAAAGTGTTCCATACTAATTCATAAAAGGGATATAAATCTGAGATGTCACTCGACCCAACCCACAATGATTGTTTCTAGTTATACTTTCCATGATAACACATTAATCCATGTAAATATAACTATCAATCTCTAGTGATGTTAAAGATCCCCTTTGGAAATATGAATTAATGTAATAATTATGAGGAACCAATGATTCCATCTTGAGAATAATTGCAAATATTTTCAACTTTGGGAAATACAAGTTTGATAAAAAAATTAAAAAATATATCTCAAGGGGAATTCCTTGCACTGGTGTACAATCTATGATTGAATACCCAAAAGAATATCTATTGTCATCATTCTACTAAACTACACTATCTGCAAGCCATGACTCTCCATAGAATACATATATATATTGTTGGTGGTGAGACTAAATAAAATAGAGAAGAAACTAGTGAAGAGTATACTAAAATCATACATATAGTCGTAGGTGGACTGAGACACTTCTCTATAAGGATTTTTGTCATAGAATATATATTGCATGAATCACGACCCTGAGATACAACATGAATACCTAGGGTCACCCTGCATAGTTGGTGTTACAAATCATCTGTCTTGACCCATCTTTCATGACCACCTCCACGGACAGTACAACCAAAAGTGCTCTTTACCCCTATATGTCATAGAACTGAAGATCATGTCCCTCAAGTTTGAGTTGGTGTAGATCCTTGTCTAGTAGACAAAGGTGTAAATATAAAAAATCCTCTTCATGTCGCCCATACTACCACAGTATCTACACTCAATTGGAAAACCAAAAAATTGTGGCCACCTACAGACCCGCTTACCATACTAATGGATGATTGTGTGGCTACAGTAGTGCACACTTTGACTATCACTGACACATGATGAAATATTCTAGTGAAAATTCATGCCATGTGTCAAATTAGTTATAGGTATTTGTGGAAAAAAATCCAAATATCACACCCACATCCTCTATTAGGTTAATCTCAGTAATAAGCACCTGATTTGTTATACAGGCGATAGTGTTCAAATAAAATATGGTCACTTGTGATCAAATTTCATGTCGAAGACTATCTTGTAATCAACTATCCTAGGATAATATTTCACCTATAAGGATTGGGGTGAAGTGATGTATCATTGTGAAATGTGAAGAGTAGTGAATACATGATAAAGAACCCTACTCTAGCTGCATAATCTCTATCGAACTATCAACCTTTAATGTCTCAGATAGATATAATCATAAAAGGATGTATGAAAATCCCCCCAAAACATATCCAGATGAAAAACATCCTTGGTCAACACATTACACCATCTCTTGGATGAATAAAATTGAATATAATCTATAATATTAATCCTCCTCTATGTAATTGTCTCTAGATTCTCAAAAATAGATAGTGTGGCATCCATCCATGACTTTATTGTTTGTGGATCTCTATCCCCTGAATATGTGGGTAAATTTTTCTACCAAATTTCATATGTCTACTATTCCATGGAAGGGGTAGTTCATGGGGAACAATGAATTTTCTACATGAGTAATATGAATCCAGTGTGATTGAATGTAAGTTCCCCAAATGGGTAAAATGCGTGGATCCTCAAGTGGGACTACTAAAGTTAATACATGTGCCTCATGTCCCACCACCTTTGGAGTATGGCCATATCCACCATCCTGTTGTATGAATCATCAACTTCATGGTGGAAATTACTCTATAAATTATAAAAAATACCTAGGAATAGATTTGATAATGATTTAAATCATAGATATAAGAATATGATTGATATAAGCCTTACTATATCAAAGTCACACTCATCTTCCTACTCCTGTAGATTGTTCGGGGTAGTAAATAATAGAATAAGGAATCACATGATATACTATATAATTCCGAAAACTAAGGTCATTTCTAGGTCCAGTTCTCTATTTCCTATTAGGAATCCCAATATAAATTTTTTAAATTTATTTTAATAGAGGTAAACACCATTTATGTTTCAAGTAGAATTACTATTTAAAGGTAACCTTTTTGTTTAATCATTAATAATAACAGTCCATACTAATTTAGGAATATAATCTTCTTACTAGATAAGTCTCAATTTTAAAATTATAAAGTACTTCAACCTATAATTTCCATTTGTCGCACCATGTAACTGTGAGAGGACCATGACACATGATATCAGAAAATAAAAATTCCATAACGAAATATCAATTAAGTTGGTCACAATTCCCTATTTATTAAAGTATATACCATATAGATTTCAATTAATATCCATCCTATCATAGTTCAATAATGTTTTATAACATATAACAACAATAATATATCTCAATCATTTGGTAATTTGTTAATTAAGGTTCCGTTATCTACATTTATTGGAAATAATTGTTTAGGGTGATCCAGACTCTTTAATAACCAATTATTTATCCAATTCAAGCATTAAGCATTTGAAAAATCTCATAAATATTGTTATCAAGGAAAAAATAATATGCATCACATATTGAATGTAGTAATAATAGACATGGGATATAAAATTCATGGAATTTGAATCAAAAAACATCCAACAATAATGCATGAGACAACACTTCCTCATCATGATGGGCCAAGGGAAACTTTATCCCATAACAATAATGGTGTCAAAAAATATTTGTGTCATCTAATGGTGAAATCATTAAAACTGCAATAGGCATAGTCTAGAGTAAAAAATACCCTCCTAGATGATTTGTATTTTAACTATAGGTGGGTGAACATATACCAGACATAGTCTCATTACCAAATTCTGAAACATTCCTAGTATCCTTTATAAAAATGTAAAATATAAGAAGAAAGGAAAATAAACCCTCTGATACCACATTTTGATGTCTTGGTCGAGCCCACTCGATAACATTAGATGAACTTGTTGGCACGTGACCTCAAATGTGGCTCCACATATGACATGGGTTTTTTCATGAACCAACCTGCATACCTTGGAAACCAATAACCGAGTTGTTCATGACATAGGCCAAAGGGTATTCCCGATCCCCCTAGGTCAGCAACTAGCATCTAGAATAATACAAACTTAAAGTGGGAAGGATTTTTCCACCAACAATGTGGAATGAAAAGCAGACAAGACAGCGTATATATAAAAGTAAAACATCACTTGGAGTAAAGTTCCTAATGTTAAATAGGCATAACTACCAAAGATCTACAACTGATATACCAAAAGGATAAAATATCCCGAAGTCTCTAAGGACATAAATGAAAAAGACCAATGTTCATTAATAGGACCCCCCTTTAAGAGATCCCATTCCATTCCTCGAACATGGAAGGATAAAATATACAAACACCTGAAGGCACAATTAGTTTGTGAGTGAAATCCCTGTCGGATTTCACCCAAAGGTTCCGTAGAGATGCCAATATCAATTTATCCAAAATTTGAAATCATTTAAAAAAAAAATAGGTTTGGCATTAACAAATCATATTCATAAAACTAATTATTTATAGTTTAAAGGATGTAAATACTATTAGAAAATCGTGCTATACATTTAAAATTATGTAAAATATTTCAAACGATTCAATATTACTTTAATAAAATGATTCTTTCCATAAACAACAATTTTTCACCAATGGATTAAATATATAGTTTATACAAAAAATTTATATAATTCTCAATCCATGTAAAACAATTTATAACAATGGCATATGTATGCATTCAAAAAATGAAAAGAAGCGAGAAACATGGTTATGTAAAAAATAGGTATGATTGTTCAAGGCTATAGGGATCTAACACTTTGAACATGGAAAATTTTGTATATACTCCCCTTTCAGCCTAAGGTAATAGGATTTATCATAATCACCTAAGAATGGAATTTGTTGATATGATGTTTTTAGAACATTGTAGAATTGTAAATTTCCACCCAAAATAAATCACTATATAACAAAGGATTTAATGTTCATAAGTACAAATCATTGATGAGAAATTAATTTTATAATAGAAAATGAAATTCATCCCATTCCCTGTTTCAAATATTCCAATTTCTCTATAAAAACCATAATAGGGTTTTAATCAAAAACATATCTTTTCACCAATATGAGACCCTAAGGTTTCCATAAAAACATTTTAATCCACTTTTCACAAAATCAATGATTTTAAAACAAATAATTTATTTTCACAATCCATTTCATATTCAAATTCAACAGTTCAATTTCTAAACAATTCCATTATTTTCATCCCAAACCCCCAAATCCCATGAATCAGGGGTTTTCACAAACATTACATCATGAAAAATTTTCTTCAATTAAAATCATAATTTCAATTGATTCAATTCCCATAAAAATAAAAAATTTAGATTAATCAATTTAAATCTCTCCAAACTCCAATTCCAAGCCAAAACCTATTTTCCCCAAAAATCCCAATTCATCAGAACGAGTATTTCCAATAAAATCAATTGAAAGTCCTATTATTTAAAAACCAAACAATTGAAATTTATTCAAATAGTTTAAATTTAAAAAATTTAATTATGTTTAATAAAAATTTATCATCCTAATGGAACCTCCTACCGGAATCATCAGATCTCACAACACTAAACCCTAAAAAGGATTTTTCTACGAAGAACAAAGATCACATAAACCGGAATAAAACATAGGTTTAAGATCCCAAAAACAAAAGGTATGAGATCCGAAAATCTATACCAAGATCTATGGAACCCTAAGGAGAAAGAGAGAGGACGTGGGAGGAAGATAATGGGAGGAAAAAACTAATCGAAATTAGATTGACTGACATTTGGGAAACTTTGGTTCACCTCTAGAAGGGGTTTAAGGGTCCAAAAATCAAACGTAGGAGCTCCAAAGAATATAGAAACATTTTTAGGTTGAAGGAGTATTTTTTGGAACCTAAAAGGTGGGATCAAGAAAAATGAAATAAAAATTTAATATCTAGAAAAACATGTCCACATGGTTTCTTTGGAATCTATGAACTGTTAGGGAAAACCGTGCACCAAATGTGCAGATCCCACTATTCAAAACATGAAACTGGTGCATGGTTTTCCCTAACCTTGCACAGGTCGTAGAAAAACAGTTCCCTTTCCCAGAAACTACTATAATTTCATAAAATCACATGAAACATCTCCAAATAAATCCCAATAAAAGGACAAATAAAATAGGGGTTTAGGAATACCTGAAAATAGTAATAAGATGTTACAACCTCCACACCGTAAAAACATTATATCCCTCTAAAGCCAATAAAAAAGAATTTCCATCCAAAATATGTGGCCAATACTCCCTCCCCATCCCACATCTCATTAGAATCAGAACGGTGCTTCCATAGCACAAGAACCAAGGGTGTTTTTCTACCATGAAGTACCTTGATTTTAGAATCAACTATCATAACTGGTTGTTCAGTCATGGATAAATCAGCTTTCACTTCAAGATTACTCCAACATAGAACATGAGATGGGTTAGATAGATATGTTCAAATCTCAGACACATGGAACACATTAGGTATTGATGACATATGTAGATGTAGTGCTAATTGGTACACAACATTCCCCACCATCTTAAAAACCTCTAAAGGTACAACAAAATGAGGAGCAAGAATCCCTTGCATCCCAATCCATTGATGACCCAACCAGGGTAACACCTTTACGAACACCCGATCACTAGCTAAGAACTCCAAAGTTCTATGGAAACAATCATCATAACTTTTGTATGAGCTCTGAGTTATCTAAATTATTTGATAAATCAACAGAATCACTGTTTTCATCTCTTGGGCCAAGCTCAATACAACCAATGAACACTCACTGATCTCCGACTAACACAATAGATATTTACATGGTCATCAGTACAAGGACTCAAAGAGACGCATTCTGATCACAAACTCATAACTATTGTTATAAGAAAACTCAACCATACCCAAATTTTCATCCTGTGCCCCACCAATGTCAAGAATGAAAGCGCATAGAATATCCTCATGAATTTTTATAGCTCATTCGGTATGACCATCTAACTGTGGATAGTATTCCGTGGTCAAATGGATGTGAGATACCATCACCTCCTGAAGGCCTCTCCAAAAGTGAGAAGTAAACCAAGGATCTCTTTTAGAGACTAATAAAGATGGAACTCCATGGAAATGAATAATATATTTCACATAGATACTTCCAAACACCTTATCTTTGGTTGTATCCTGAATGGTTATAAATTGAGCTAACTTCCTTAGTCTATAAACCACCACCCAAATCTTATTCTTGTTTTTTTTGGTATATGGAACCCCAATAAAAAAGTACATAGAGATCTCATCTCACATCCAAGTAGTAACTGGAAGTGGCTAATGTAACCCTGATGGTTTCTAGTGCTTATATTTCATATATTGGCACCTTTAGCAATGAGAGGCAAACATAGAAATTGCATGCCTCATACCTGACAACCAGAATTTTTACCACATGTCTTAGAACATATTTTTGGTTCCTGGGTGCACATCCCACTAGGTTTTATGGAAATTCCTCATCCGAACTTTCGATACAAAATATGGTACCACAAAATGATTCTTAAAAGCATAGAATCCCCTTATTAGAGAATGACCACTGGGAAATTGTCTCTCCACCATTAAGTTTGTTGACAATGCTTTGGAATTCATCATTGAGAAATAGGCTCTGAAGAATCATTTCATGAAGAGGTTATGTAAAATGAACACTAGCCAAGGAAACCATGTCCCATGACTCTAGAACTCCAATATGCAACTGTGCAAAGAGAGAAACCAAGTTCCACTCTTCCAAAGATTCTCTCACTACCTGGGTTAGAATCTTCCTCCTCAGAGACTCAGAAAAGAAATTCCCTTTCCCCGGGATATAGGAAATTTCAAAGTCAGATGACTATATATATTTGACTCTGTGCCTCTGGTGGAGATTAAAATCATTTTGAGATAAAATATAACTTATTATTTGGGGGGGGGGTGATACAACAGTAAACCATTCACCATAAAGGTAATTCAACAAACTATTTGGATTGTGAATGAAATTTAAAAGTTCAAGTTCATGGGTTGTATAATTCATCTTGTGTGTTCTATGATGACAATATCCATATGAAACAACCTGATCACCCTACATAAGAACGTATCCCAACCCTAAATCGGATGCATTAGAAAATACCACAATACCCTGCCCGACCTCAAGAAGAGTTAAAACTAAAATAGTACTGAAAAGTATTTTCATCTTACTAAAAGAACTATAACATTTCTCACTTTACACAAACATCACTCCCTTCAATGTAAGAGCAATCATCATAGAAGCCAATTGATTATTCCTTTATGAACTGGCAATAGTATTTGGCTAAACCCAAGAATCATTGAATCTAAAAGAAATACCATGGTTTTTCCCATGTCATAACCTCTTTTAACTTTTCAGAGTCAACTCATATACCATGTTATGACACCAAATTTCCATAAACATTACTTACTAAATCCGTAATTCAATCTTTGAAATCTTAGCATGGAGTTGGGGATTTCCTAGAAAACTCAGCACTATTCTCAAAGGATGCACATGATCCTCCACACATTTAGAGTACATAAGGATATCATCCACAAAGACCACCACAAATGTATCGATATACTCATGGAAAATCTTATTCATTAAATCCATGAAAACATCATGAGCATTGGTTGCACCAAAGGTCATGACAAGGTACTCATAATGTCTATACCTACTCTGAAAGGTAGTTTTCGGAATTTTAGATTATTTTATCATCAACTATTGGTAACCTGAGTGAAGATAAATCTTTGAAAATAACTTTTCCCATTTAAATAATAAAAAATATCATCAATCCATGACAACATATGATTTTTATTTACCGTTACTCATTTTGGATTTCAGTAGTTAATTCAATGGAGGAGTGGAAGATTAGCAATATTAGAAAAGGGAACTGAAACCATCTAGGTTTAAGAGTTGCTTTCCTAGACCCAAATTGTTTTAATTTGATTACATTTACATGTAATGTATTTCAATATTAAACATCTTATTAAATATTTTTTACTGTTCTGTGTTACTATGATGTAATAATGTCCTAGAGAATTTGTTTCATTGATAAGGTTAGGGCAGTTCCCCACTATGATGAGATCCTTGAAATGTTATAACAATATTATTAAAAAGAGTTCTATGGTTGGATGACATACTATGATGGCGCACATATAATTTAGAACATTAGGTGTGATTACTCATAAGAAGATGAGATATCCTCTCATGATGTTCGCACTTGGTAATCACCAATACTGGAGATTATGAGAATAGACCCGCCAGTAAAAATTCCTTATGTTTTGGTGTCATCAGATATATCTATCTGCAAGAATGTGTAATGATCCTTCAACTTTAAGATTATCATTAATACATGTCACGACTGGTGAACTTTGATTTACTGACGATAAATGTCATGCAGACAGTTGGTGGGATGTAGTGTACATTGGGTGCGTCATGAGTGGCATGCTATTAATGGATATGTCAAGGAAGGATTTTCCCTTCAATTTATGGACGTTTATATCATAGACCATTGATTGAAATAGAACCGTCACATGAAATTTCATGGACATGGTGTAATGATGAGTTTATTTCATGTAGTCAATAAAGGATGTATCTAGTATAAAGGTTGATGAAACTTACATGAAACCTGCTTCATGAGCTTTTGATTCAATGGGATTATATTAAACAGTGAGTGCTCCTATGTGTATTTTGTTGTTGCTACTTTATATTCTTTATCTTGGGTGCCTTGACACATTTATAGATTGTATTCTTGGTCATTAGACAAGCCACCCTAATTCCAACGAGAAATGAATCCTAGAGGGTCACACACTAAGTGTTTTTTGTGGTCTCTATTAAATTGTATTTTAATATAATTAATGAAATAAAAATTATTCTCAAGACCATGGAATAATTTTATTGAATTTAAAATGATCAAATTAATTAAATAAAATTTATTTATTTATTTCATTTAACATTTAATAAATAATTATTTACTAGTTTTAAATAAAATAATTATTTAAGAGAATAAATTATTTAATTATTTATTCGAGTGTTCAATAAATGGAAGTGGATTTTTAGAAGACCGTGGATGGTTCAGTGGTAAAATAATAATTTTGAAGATGGTAAATAATTATTAGTTGGCACAAGTTAAAATAATAATGACGCTGCTATTATTCTTGATGTGGAATTTTATACATAATTCTATTTTTCTCAAGTTGGCACACCATAAATAGTGACACGGTATTATTATTATGGGAATGGTTTTTCTCTAAGTTCATTAATGTATTTATTTGATGTTATGAAATTAAATATTGTAACTGAAGTTAAATTCATATAAATATACAAGTACATCTATTGTGCTATAGTGAACACACCGCATGCTTGGTGAATTAAGAATTGTTGAGATAAAAAATTTCTCTTTCGAGTCTTCCTCCCACCCCTCTCAAAAACGATAGATGTTATTCAAGGATTAAGAAAAAGAGAGGGATCAGGAAAGACCAACAAAATACACTTGCTTCGCCATGCTAGAACTCAGAGAATGAGAGGTGTTAATCGGAGGCCATCGTAGCACGTGTGAAACACTACTAGAGGGATTCAAGTTTGGATACTTTCAAGAACAGTGAGATAATCTAGAAGGGTCATTCCAGATGATCAACATCATTAACAATGAAAATACCCAATATCCAAGTATTCCTTTTCATTATGAAATTAATTAAATTAATTTTAAACATGATGTGAAAGATCCTCTCTAATGGTTTTAGGCCTCTTCCTTTATCTAAATTATTGATTATATTCAGTGGAGATTGGCGTTCATCGTGGTATTGATCGAGGAATGATAATTTATCATAGTAAAAATTAATGTTGGTTTCCATCCCAACCATGCTTTGGCTGCGCCTAGAATCATCATTTGGTTTTAGAGAAGTTACATCATAGTTTATAATTATTTAAATTTTGGGTTGATGACATACGCATTTAATAATTTAGTTGTTTCAATCCAAGTTAATCATTCTACAAATCTGAATCTCAAGATCTATTCCTCCCCTTTCGTTTCTCGTGGACCTTACTGAAAAGATCATTTCTTTTAATTTTGATTAAAATAAAATTGTGGATCTCATCCGGAGGTTCCAAAGCGTCCTGGCCGTACAACACTAGAACACATGGCATGTATTAGATAGTACACACCGTGTAGTCATGATTCAATGCATCTGACCTATCTTCCAAACCAAGCCATGTGTTGGAGTTTTTATATGTCTTAAATGACTCCGTTTGTTGACCAGGAATAGGTGGCACATGGTTTTCAGATTACATGTCGTGTAGTCCACTCGAAATGGTGTGTAGTATCTTCAGGTTAGGGTTAGACCGTGTACCTATTACACGACTTGCCTAGCTGGAAACCATGTAATGAGGATACTATACGATGTGTGGCCCAATGAACATGTCTTGTACTCTGAAGATTTCTGATGTACATCTACACGCCATGTCCCCGAGAGTGTACTTAGGATTGATGGTGAATGATAGTACACGCCGTGTAGTAGAAACTACATGCCGTGTACTCATCCAAATTACACAGATTTATTAAAATTTATTATTATATTATAAAATCCCTTAATATGTGTACCATAGTGAAGGAGTAAAGCTGAGGCACAACATGTGATAAGAGTTTTATATATATGTGTTTAATTTAACATCTGCCTAATGTTCATTTCTACTCATTGGGTAGGTATTAATGTGAATTTACCAGGTTCCTTCCATGGTACAAGTTATGTACAAAGATAATTTTAAATTATTTTATTTGTTTAAAATTATAATGGATTCTAATCTCAAGGAAATTTGGAAAAGGGTTTAAGATAAAAATATTAATGAACTAAGGATGTTAATAAATTGATTCGGGTGTGATTTATCTTAAACAATAATGATTAAAGAATTGAATGCTAGTTTTATTTATGCATAAATATCATCATATGTATGGAGGATCATGAGCTAGACAAAGACCTTTTTATGTGGATGATTTCTTTTAATTTATTTATTTAAATTAAATTTGTTGGTATACGAGCCTTCTCCTCATTAGTATGTAAGGCATGCATGCCCAATGTTTCTTTTATGAAAACCACCTTTTTTACCCCTCAACTCATGTGAGTTTAAAAACGTCTTATGTGTTGTATGGAACTCCCAAGCTAGTGGAGGTGGTTCTTGATGGAGTCAAGAAAAAACCAATCCTAGGAGATACAAAGGTGGACAGCTGGAAAGATGTAAACATAAACCCAAAAGGTTCAATATGTTTCTTCCCCAGGTCAGGGTAATTTCATCTACTGCTAGATA
Source organism: Viscum album (assembly GCA_963277665.1). Classification (NCBI taxonomy): domain Eukaryota; kingdom Viridiplantae; phylum Streptophyta; class Magnoliopsida; order Santalales; family Viscaceae; genus Viscum; species Viscum album. The sequence continues at coordinate 1,402,383,084 of OY728131.1, forward strand.
AACTAACCATTAGAAAAGATCATGATCATTCCCTTTATTTTATTTCTGCCAGTTGTATGGATTATCATTATGTATGTGTTGTCATGATCACAAAATTAATGAATTAAACAAGCATGGAAGATGGAACTAAAATAAACCAGACTTAGGTTTAAATCTTATCATTACATGATTATTCAATTAAGTAATTTCCACTTAATAATAACAAGTATGTGATAATGATAAAAAAATTAAGCATAAGAGATAAAAATAAATCAAATAAAATATTAAGTTAGACAAAGCCTTTTGTTACATGATTAAGGAAAAACTCAATAAAACTATGTGTTTGACCAAACCTTGTTGGGACACTTACATTTATATAGGAATCCCTTATGAAAGGTTTCAAGTTGACATAACTATATTATATAAAGAGGAGTATCCCTTACTAGACTTGATGTAATATTGGAGGAAAGAGTTAAGTAAATCCAAAAGTTGTGATTTTAGGATTGGAGAGTCCACTCAACAGATCAAGGAGATGCAAGCCCGAAGTTAGAAAAGACATGCCAACTAAAATACCTTCTAATATCTTGACCAACCTTTATTTGGGTTATGTGAAGGGGAATATAGATCCATTCCACTAGAATTACATGGAAACTGGACATTCATAGTTCAATGGTGAGGGCTATTGGGACTTGATAAAATAGTGGGAGACTTAATAAAAATATATTATTTATCATAAAATGTAATCAATAAAGTACTAATGATTTGATCTTTTAATTTTAGAATAAAAATGACAATCTTGTCAACCACACTATCCCTATGATTAATTCTGGATAAAGAAAACATCCCCACTGGCAGTAACTTCCAGGAATAGTTTAGATGACTTCAGTTTATCCTAAACCATGAACTGAAGTCTTACATGCTGAAGTAGAAATACCTGATCTACCTGCCAAAGTGGTGAGTTATGATGATTTATTATTTTATGAGAAACAAATTAACGACATGGTAGACATTCAATGTTTTATGTTATCATTAATTTCTAATGAGCTCATTAAGTCTCAATAAATTATGGATGCTTATAGAATGCTTGGACACCTCCGTGTCGTTTACCAGGAGAGAAAAATATAGGAAAGGTTTGAGATCACTAAGTCACTCTTTCAAAGTACGCTTGGAGAAGGTGCCCTACCTGGCCCTTATGTAGTCAAACTCATTGGATACATTATGGTCTAAGAGGATCTAGGGTTGAAAATCCCTGAAGAACTATGCACCGATCTCATTATCACATCACTCTGTCATAGATTCTCTATCATTGTTATCAATTCCAATATAAAAAACATTGAGAAGTCTCTATTTGATCTTCTTGTCCCCATTTTCCATGTAGACAAAGATATAAAGCGTAGAAATCCTTCTATCCTTGTGGTGAATAAGAGGAAAGGGATGGTGAAGAACACTAAGCATAATCTTCTTCACGACCTTCCAAGAAAATGAAGATCAAAGGGGAGGGAAAGGAACTAGAGTCTGTTTCATTTGAATGTGGTAAGAAGGGTCACTAGAAGAAGAACTGCACCCAGCCTAAGAAGCAAGGGGAAGATTCATGTGCATTTCTTGTAAAATTAAATCTATATGTTTCTAAAAATTGGGTATTAGATATAGCTTTTGTTGCTCACATATTAATCCAAATACATGAACCAAGTAGATTCATGAGTATTGACCAAGGGTAGGATGATCTATGAGTAGCCAAAAGAGCCAAACTTGCTATTGTAGCTGTCGGGGACTACACCTCATGTTTCCAACTGAGATGATCTTGGTGTTAAAGGATTGTTATTATATGCCTTTTGTTATTAAAAAAATTATTCCTGTATCTAGATTAGATATAGATGGATTTTTTTCATGTTTGGAAATGAATGTTACTTATTTTACAATGATAGAATTTTTTTAGGGCACATTTACACAACGGTCTTTAAGTGTTGGATTACAGAAACCAAGTAATGGAATTTGATAATAAATAATCTTCACATGACTCACACCACACATAACATTGTCTTCCCTAACTAGGTCATGTAAATGAGACATTCTTGAAAAATTTACATCAAGATGGATATTTAGATTCTCTTAAACTAAAACCACATGGCGTATGTCAAACATTTTTACAAGGAAAAAGGACTAATTCCCCATTTAGTGGGAAAGGTAAATGTTCTAAAGAACTTATTGAATTGGTTCATCCCGATGTTTATGGACCATTTCCAGTTGAATCAAGTGGAGGTTATTCATACTTCATAACTTTTACTGTTGATTCTAGTAGATATGGATATATCTACTTAATGTTGTATAAGTCGGGTTCTTTAGATAAGTTCAAAAAAATACAAGAATGAAGTTGAGAACCATCTTAATAAGAAGATTAAGAAACTCCACTCAGACTGAGGTAGAAAATATCCTAATCAAGACTTCATTGATTACTTATGGGTGTTTGGGATCCTATCCCAAATCCCTCCTCCATACATGCCCTAGTGGAATGGTGTGAGAAAAAAGAGGAACCACACCCTATTGGACATGGTGGGATCAATAACGAGTCATGCGAGTCTTCTATTATCTATTTGGGGATATGCGTTACAAACTGAAGTGAACATACTAAACAAAGTACCAACTAAATTGATAAATGTAATTCTATATGAGTTCTGGAGTGGAAAAAATCCATATTTTGAATTTGCATGTGTGGGTAAGCGATGCATTTATTAAGGCCTCTTTCTGGTAACAAACATTCTCCTCGAGGCACAATGTGTACCATTATAGGATACCCCAAGGAAACAAGGGGATATTACCTATACATCACCTCAGACAAAAAGATTATAGTGGAAAGACATTCCATATTCCTTGACAGGGAGAACATCCCTAAAAGAGATAGTGGGAGCGAGATAGACTTCGATGATGTCGAGGATCAAGGTATAGAAGAGTTGGTAAATGAAAATATTCCACCGAGAACCTTGGATAAAAGAACTATTCCAATGACCCAACAACTCCATATGAGTACAAGAGAGATTAGAGAATCAGAACGGTACGTTTTTCAAGTAACCAAGGATGGTGACTCATTATTAGTTGAAAATAATGATCCTCTAACCTATAAAGAATCAGTAAGTGGCACAAAATCTTCCAAGTGGCATGAAGCCTTGAATTCTGAAATGGATTTCATATACCAAAACTAAGTCTAGATTTTGGCACATCCTCTAGTTAATATAAATCCTATTGGTTAAAAATGGGTATTCAAGAAGAAACTGGACATGGATGGACAATTCATCACCTATAAGTCATCACTGGTTGCAAAAGGGTTCAAACAAAATCAAGGCATTTAATAATATGAAACCTTTTCATGAGTTGCAATGCGGAAATCCAACGGAATTCTATTTTCCATTGTCACTTACCATGACTATGAAATTGGGAAAACGGATTTCAAAACAACATTCCTTAACGGTAAACGATAGGAAAATGTCTACATGAAAAAACCTAAAGTGTTTATGACTGGAAAGGATGCTAATAAAGTATAAAAGTTTCAGAAATACATTTATGAATTAAATCAAGAATCTAGGTCATGGAACATTATTTTTCATGAAGCCATAAATAATTGTGGTTTTATTAGGAATGAATGTGAGCCTTGTGTCTACAAATAGTTTAGTGGGAGTGGAGTCATTTCCCTAATACTATATGATGATGACATATTACTTATTGAAAATGAGATACAAGTCTTACAGTCTGTTAAGGAATGGTTGAATCAATGCTTCTCTATGAAGGACTTGGTTGAGGCATCATATATTCTTGGGATCAAGGTCCATCATGTTCTATCCAAGAGATTGTTGGGCCAAAGTCAAAGTACATACATTGATAAGATACTGAAGAGATTTGGTATGGAATAATCCAATAGGGGATTGTCTCCACCATCACATGGCATTAACCTTTCCAAGAAAATGTGTCCTTAGACACATGAGGAAATAATTATAATAGTAGAGACTCCATACTCATCAGCAATTGGGTCAGTCATGTATGCCTTGCTATGTACTAGGCTAGATGTCGCCTACGCATTAAGTGTGGTAGGCAGATATCAAGCTGACTTTGGTGACCACCATTGGATTGTAGTCAAGACTATCCAAAAGTATATGAGGTGTACTAATGATATTTTCCTACATTATAGAGTAGATGAGGAACTATTCCACAGAGGATATGCATTTACTAGTTTCTAGACTGATCAAGATGACATGTAGTCACAAACAGGATAAATCTTCACATTGAATGGAGGTACAATGAGTTGGAAGAGCTCAATGCATATTGTGGTCATAGATTATATAGTAGAGACTGAGTATATCACAGCTTCTAAGGTAGATAATGAAGTAGGTTGGTTGCAAATCATCGTACAGGAGATGTATATGATACCTATTAGTGAAGATCCCATCACACTGTATTGTGATAATACTATAGCGGTGGCTCTCACATAAGAGACAAGGTCACATCAGCAGATGAATCACATACTTCGGAAGTATCAACTCTTGAGGGAATTTTCTCAAAGTGGTGAACTTGCGGTGGGGAGTATGTCCATGGAAGACCGCCTGGAAAACCCCTTGACTAAAGCCTTGACTCCACATAAACATGATCACCATGTGAGGTCTAGCAGACTAAAAGTCATAGGCAGACCGCTCTACTCAAAGTGGTTGTTTTTAATAGTTCATTTCCTAGAACCAACTGGTTATTCTGTGATTACATGGACATTTAATATATTTAAATATTAAACATCTTGTTGCATATTTTTCATTATTCTACATGACTATGATGTAATAATTTTATAGAGTATTTGTTTCATTGATAAGGTCATTGAAGTTCCCCGCTATAATGAGAACTTTGAAATGCTATAACAATATATTTTAATATAATTATATGGTCTGATGAAATACTATGATAGGACACATAGCATTCAGACTGTCAGGTGTGAGTTCTCATAAGCATATGAGACTTCCTCTCATGAAGTTCACAGTTTGTAATCTCCAAGACTAGAGATTATGAGAAAAGACCTGATCCTTGGAATTATGTATGTTTTGGTGTCATCAGATATTTCAATCTACGAGCATGTCTAATTATCCATTGTCATTGAAATTATCATTAATACAAGCCATGAATCGTGCACTTTGATTTAAAAATAAAAACTGTCTTGCAGATAGTAGGAGGGAAGTAGGTTACGTTGGTTGCTTTATGAGTGGTGTGTTATTAATGGATAAGTTGGGGAAGGATTTTTCCCTTCTATTTATGGAAGTTGATATCTCATCCCTTTGATTAAAATAGAACCATCGCATGAAATTCCATGGCCATGGTGTAATGATGAGTTTATTCAAGGTATTCAAAGAACGATGTATCAAGTATAATGGTTGATGACACTATCATGAAACTTGCTTGATGCGATATTTAGAAAAAGGGATTATATTACATAGTGAGCATTTTTATGTGGATGTCATTGATAGGACTTTATGTTCTTTCTCTTGGGTACCCAGACCTATTGTTAGATAGTACCCTTGGACTTTAGGCAAACCCTCTTAATTCCAATGAGAAATAATCCTAGTGGGTGATAAACTAAGTATTTTTGGTGGTCTCTATTAAATTATATTTTAATTTAATTAATGAAATATATATTATTCTCAAGAGCATGATGTAATTTTATTCAAGGTAAGATGAACACATAAATTTAATAAAATATATTTATTTATTTCATTTAACATTTAATAAATATTTATTTACAAGTTTGTAAATAAAATATTTATTTAAGAGAATAAATTGTTTATTTACTTATTTGGTGGGTTCAATAAATGGATGTGAAGTTCCAGAGGACAAGGCCAATCCGGTATTAAAATAATTATTTTCAAGATGGTAAATAATTATTTATTGACACAAGTTATAATAATAATGACAGTGCTATTATTTTGTGACGCAAAATTTTATTCATAATTCCTTTTTGCACAAGTTAGTACACCATAAATAATGATGATATATTATTATTATGATCATGGGTTTTTTCTAAGTTCATTAATGTATTTAATTGTTGTTATGTAATTAAATATTGTAATTGATGTTCCATGCATATAAATAGACAAGTATGTCAATTGTGCCATAGCGAACACACCACACGCTTGGTCAATTGAGAATTGTTGAGCTAAAGAATTTCTCTCTCAAATCTACTTCACGTCCCTCACAAGAATGAGAGACCTTCTTTAAGGATGAAGAACAAGTGAGTGATCAAGAACGATCGACACAAGACACTTGCTTCACTGCACTAGCACCCGAAGAACGAGCGATGTCGATCGGAGGCCATTGAAGCATGTTTGGATCACCACTAGAGGGGTATTAGTTTAGATACATACAAGGACAACAAGATAAACCAGAAGGATCATTCGAAATGATCAACATTATCAAAGAATAAAATATCGAATATCCATGTATTCTTTTTCTTTTATGAAATTAATTAAATTAATTATAAACATGATTTGTAAGATCCTCTCTAAAGGTTTCAGGCCTCTTCTTTATTTATATTAATCTTTGATTCTATTCCATAGAGATCGGTGGTCATCATGGTATTGATCACGAAATTATCATTAATGATGGTTAAAATTAATGTTGGGTTCCGTCCAACCCAAACTTCCACTTCACTCGAAAACATCACCAGGGTGACACGCTTGGGCGTACAAAGGTTTTGACAAGAAGGTCATCCAATTATGAATTCATATATTTCAATTCCGTTGGTTCCATGCAGTAATTCAGGGTAGATACTTGTTTAGTTCCATGAATTATGCCATAGAGAACTCAACCTCTCTCACCGGTGGAAAACAAGAGAAGTTATAATGACACACGTCATGAAACTAAATGAAAACTAGAGGGAGATATCCACTCAAAGATTCCCACTCCATGTCAATGGAAAAGACTGACATTACTTACACAACACTAGGTGTAGTGAAGGAGACCCATTGAAGATAGAAATCAATCTGGGATTTGTTGTCAATTATCCAATCCATTATGAAGATGACATCAAAAGATTTCATATCAATAACCATAAAGATCCAAGATAACTCAACATCTAAAAGGGAGAATGCACAATAGGAACTACGGAGACCCTTCTCTCTCTTCGTACCTAGAGGTGTAGTAATATCCATTTCACAAGACAGAATATCCTTAAGAATATTAAGAATATTAACAACATGGGTTGAAATAAATGAATGATATGCACCAGTATCAAATAATGTCTTCACTGATGACGAAGCTATAGTGACGGTACCTCTCATGGTCACTAGACCCATTTCTACTTCCTCTGGAGACTCTTCCACTGCATTAAGAAGCTTTATTCTATATTCTTGTGGTTGGAACCTTTTTGCACATGAAGCATTTGATGGACCCATAGTTTTAGGTTGAGATTATGATCTTGTTCCACTGTTTGGAGTGGAATAAATATTGCAGAACCTCTCTATGTTCTTGAACGCCCACAGAATCCACGACTTTTGGGTGACTTAATGCAAAACCATTTAGAATTTTATGAAATTCCACACTGTTAAGAAAAAAAATGACCTATAACTCATACTGCATGTGGTTTAGAAAAACCCTTCATTTGTGAATTTCTATGAGAATCATCACACTTCATTTTTTCCTTATGGAACTTAAATTGCCACTTTGTGAAAAAGAAACTCCTAAAAACCCAAACTTACCAGCCAGGTCCATCTCGGCCATCAGTTCTCTATTCAGTACATTTTTATTAGAAGGAAACATTATTAAAAAAATATGAGAATAGATATCCTAAAGAAGTCCCAACTCGAACCTTCAAGCCTTCATCCTCTCATTTGACACAATCTTGGGTGCTAAGTGAACAAGATCAAAAAAAAGTTTTGTATACTCTAACACAGATATGTCATTATTCTCAAGTATGAAAAACACTATAGAATTTACCAACAAAATCGAATCAGGATTGAACTGGTTGGTGAAAGGAACATTGAAGTCTTTCCACTCTATGTCCTCTTGTTTCTTCACTATCACCATAGTGCCCCCACCATCTTCAATTTAGTACTTCTAACATGAAGGTGGAACACTTTAATTTCATAGGGTGTGTCTAAAACCCAAAAATGCATTCCAAACTACTCAATCACTTCCCAACCTCTTCAGGTTATTTTGATCCCGTGAATGATTCTAGTTTCTGGTTAAAAACTATTGTGAACTAATCTTGGGAATGCTCCATGAAGGATCCACAACGAGAGCCTAAATGGGAATTGGTGGTGGTTCCTATCCAAAAGCTTGGATAGTGTACACGATCACCTAAATTACATTTGGATTCACAATAGTGTTCACTAACTGAGTTTCAATAGAAGCTTCCTCTGGTGGTCTGATTTACAAGTCTTATCGGAGGCATGATTTTACAAAACATCAAAAGGCAACAAGAAAGACATTAAGAAATTCCCAAACTGAAGAACAGGGGAATATAATTCAAACATAAAGGATAACCAATATTTGGATTTCACTCTATACAAATAAAAAATATTGAAAACATAGGAACTAAACAACAAGAAGGCTTTCCCATGCCACCCCTAGTGACTTAATGTTCATTACGGTAAGAGCTGTCCAGCAAATCAATCGCAACTACATCCTATGTCCCGAAATGATTTCACAATGCATAATAACATTGTAATTCCCCAACCCTAGAAGCCCAGAGTCTGTTCATTACTACATATCAATGGAATTATCATAAAAGATCAAGTCTCAAAAGACCGATTAGTTTAGTATCCTTGGATGTACTAGATACATTCATAAGTTTTACATTACATCATAAAATAGAAGACTACAACAACATTTTCTCCATAGAAAACACTGAGATCCCATAGACTATCCATGGAGGTTAGTCATAATATACTTCATTGCATCCTGGAAAAATAAAACATATAAAGGGGTGAGCTTAGATGCTCAGTAAGGGTAAAATTATAGCGGAAATTTTCATAAATAATCATAAACATTTAAGGCAGTGTATAAGACTAGAACAAAATCCTTTAAAACTTGAACTTCAGCATAATATGGAAAAGATAAAATCAAATAATTCCATTTACTTATTCACATGGATATTCTACTAGTCAAATGATCACTTGCAATATCAATAACCACTTTCATAATGATGGAATGCATAATTCCAGACTACCATAACAACATAGTAATGGCCTTGTGCCAAGACTACAAATAAAATTGTTTCAAGGCCTTGTGCCAAGACAGTAGTTTGTCAAATGAGACCTACCGATGCATCATGGAGCTATATCGGGCTCCACCCATCACTTACTAAGTCCAATGAATTCCTCATATGAAAAGTTAAAACATAACATAAACATTCGTATTAAAACTAGCATACAAAATATCAATATTTATCCACAAACCATGAATGGTATAAAAATAGCACATCCACAGTCAAACATAACTCATTCAATACAACATGGAAGATTTTATTGTAACATATTAACATCAATCAAGATTAATAAAGGATATTGACATAGATGAAAATAACCATCAAAACTATTTGAGAGAAATATCCCCCTTTTTTCTTGATAACATTAAAAAGTCACACTATTTGTCAAGATGCCACTTAAAAATAGATTTCTGAATCAAATTTTCTCATACCACTTTGAAATTTTTAAAAGGAATTTAAATTTTAAAACTTTAATGCCCATATAAATAAATACTTAAAACCATTTTCAAAACATGGACATTAATGTGAAATAATTAGAATAATAAATCATTAAAACATTTTAAAATTATATTTTAGTTAGAGTTCCTAACCAAAAGAGAGACACTTGAATACAAAATAATTGAGGTAATAAAAACATTGTAATATCATGAGAATAAAGGTATTCATGATATACTATTTCAAAGTACATTATATACACTATTTAAAAGTGATTTGGTGTATAACAACAATGAATTCTCAATGGAATTTAATTGAGATTAAATCTATTACAAAGACCATGTCCTTAGGTTAAGGATAAATCAACGACATAATTATGTGTGAAAAATATAAATAAACCCAATATGATTGGATATTTAGTGTAAATCAATAATAGGACATTCACAAATATTCTTGTAAAAACAACACCAATGAATTGGATATGTAACTCAACAAATGGATATTGAGTCAAAATTACTCTTATCAAGTTCATATAGATGACTTGAAAATTTATAAATGGATTTATTTTGTGTATAAAAAGTATATCCACAGAAATGGGTGTGGTAATTATGACATAAGAAAATGAATAGTGATTCTACACACAATCTTGGAGTAAAATAATCAATGAAGTATGCGTAAAGCCGAATGAGTGGAAATTGAAATTTCAAATTCCCTTATCGATTTTGAAACTTACAAAACATAAAAAAATCAAATAAGGATCATACAATGATGATGTAAATATCCATAAATTAAATTATATTACATAATGAAAACAACCATGGGCAGTACACACACCACATGCAATAAATAAGTAGTAGACAATACAAATCTCACTGAATTAAAAGTGAGATAAGAAACCCCTTACTTTGTACTTTTTCCTTGGTAGAGGGTTGGTTAACATCCTATATAATGGTGAAATAATTGTTTTTAAATTATAGAAGAATCATATGCATTAATATATATGATCTTTTAACATTGATTTGTTAATAATATCTTAGTATTATCGTCAGTTCAAGTGTTAAAGGATTCGTTTTCCTTTATATTATTTGTTATGTGAGCCATATTTTTTATGGATGGGATGTATCTTATTCATATCCAAAGATATATCATGTCTCTAAACATTTTTTCTAACCATAAAATGAAATTTTTTCTTGAATGGATACGATGGGGAATGAATCTCATCTCGTTCGTGGAGACAGTAGTCCGTATGTACGCACGAGCGACAATATCATTCTTTTGATAGTAAAATAATATATGATTGGATGGTATATCATATATACAGAATAATTATCATGTAATATTTATTATTTAAATGAATTACACATCATTATTATACCCATCCAAATAATAATGTATTGAATAACAATTACACCACGACGTGGAGACGGTAATCCGTACGTATGCACGTATGGTGACATGTCATTCAGAGGATGGATAGAATAATGAAGATGGTCGTTCTATATTTATAATAACTTCACAGTATATAGATGATATTGGAGTTATTATTTTATAAATTAAATAACAAAAAAGATGAAGTTCAAGAAGAAAAGAACTTGAAAGAGTGTGGTGAAATTATTACCTCTTCTTCGGGTTCTTTCTTTTGATTTGATGAAAAGGGCTCATTAAGATGGATTTATGATGAAATGAGGGCCTCTAGGATAAAGTGAGGGAAGTTTAGAGGATATTTGGGCATGGGTTGGCTGATCCCAAAGTCTTTGATGTTATAAATTAGTTTGTATGGGGAGTACCATTTTATAAGAGGGGTGTGGGGCACCTTAGGAAAAGCTAGAAATATTATCTTATAATAAATTCATAATCAGTTTATAATGGCTCAAAAGAGGATTATTTAATTTTTAAGATGGTTATAGGTCCAAAAACACTCAACCAATATGTTTTAGATAGGTTTGGGTCACTATATTAACTTTATCGGTTTGATTTAACTCTTAGTTAAATAGTTTGACATTTAGCATGTCTCTTTGTATTTTTATATTATATAGTTAATAAACATACTATATACTTCCAAGAGACCCCCAAGTGGTCCATTAGTGATACTTATATCATTATATAAGTCCTTTTTTCGAACCTTAGATTTTTAGGAATAGAATATCAATTAATAATATACTATTTGTTTTAAAAACCCATTTATGTCAAATTTGACACTATTTAATAATTGATTTTTTTAAAGTGATAAAAACATTATAAATTCAAACCATATTCATTTAAGAAATCCTAAAATGTCATATTAACAAATAAAATTCGTTTATGTCATCAAAACATTCAAATTATATTTATCTTAACTTTTATAATACCAATTATTTGATTCTTTCATTAATAAGGAAAATATTGCATCATTATTGTGTCATAAATAAATTTAATTATTCAACATCGAAAAATTATAAATAAAATAATATTATGTAGGAAATATTTTTATCTTTCTAATGAATATTTATAGTCTAAAATATAACATATATAACCCTATGTAAATTTTTTTTTCTAAAAGATATATGCTTATGTCATTTTTGTATTTACTTTAACTTAATTAATATAAAGTGTCATTATCACTTACAAGTGGCTCCATGGGGACCCAAAATCGACCCAAAGATGACCATGGTAGGAAATATATCAAACTATAGAGTTGGGACTTGTTTTAGGGAAATTTAATATTATTATAATATTCTTTTTTACCCTTATTTAACGGATTTACCCTTTAACCATGGTAAATAAAATATTTACCGAAGTAATTATTCAAAATGTATAAAAATAAAATCTACATATTTAAAAAATTTGTACATCCTGATTCTAAATATGGAATCCATTTTTATAAATTCAAAACACAGAAGTGGTAGAAATTAATTTAAAATTAATTCACATTGTCAAAACAAAGAGCGTGTTTATTTAAGAAATAATAACTATCAAAAGATTGACACTTATTTATGTCTATTTCAAATATGAAATTACATAAAATTTACAATATTGTATTAAATGGTAAAAATATATTCTAATTATACTTTAAAACCTCTCAATATTATAATTGATCACTATTAATTATTTGTATTAAAAAGTTGTTTTTAATTAATGTTTAATATTTTTTCACTATTCATCAAAATTTGAATGTTTTCTAAAAACTACAAAAAAATCACCCTAGGATAATTTCGATATTCCAAATCAAAAAATGATTTCCATTTTGAAATTTAAAATTAATAAAATTTCAAAAAGTGGGTATTACTATTAATAACGGCTAGATTGATTGGTTGTGGTGTGTGTTAGAACTTGATGTTGCGTACAACACACGCTACTGTATTATTCAAAGGGAAGTGTACCGTGGAATCTTGGGGTGTTAAATTCTCCCCTCCTTAAAATAATTTCATTCTCGGTTTTTTTTTAAATTGGGATTGGGAATATAATGGAAAGTCCCACATCGGAAAAAAAATTCAATAAAACTATCACTTTAAAAGAAAGAAAGAGAAGTACAAATGTCACCCAAGATAACCCATACTAGGATTAAATATAAGAAAACATGGATATGGATAATAAAATAAGTGTCAAGTTCTAATGAAGAGGGATACAGAACATGATTAGGATAAAGTTGAAAACAATAAAACCACAAACTTGTGATGGGACAAACAGTCATTAGTCTCCCAGTAGGAAAAGTAAACGGAAAACATTGTTTTTTGTTTTATGTTACATTAAATAAATATGAGGAATTCATTTACGAGATTTACTAAGAACATAACGAGATATAATTAATTTTTAAGTAGAGTTTAATTCTTTAATAAATTTCTACCACTAACTCATTTTCATTAAATGATGAGTATTCACAAAGACATGGTCACACTAGAAGAGATAGAATAAACTTCTATAGAATCACATGATCCACGAAGGATAAACTATATATTTACCTTGTCTTTATAGATTAATCAAAACCAAAATAGTTAGTATAATATCTAATGATCCCCTAAAAGGATATTTCATTAGAGAAATAAACACTAATCATAATTTCTAAATCTAAACCAACAATACACCAAAGTTAAATAAATACCATTCAATAAACAATTGTCCTTAAATTTTTTCAATATAATACAAACTATTATTGAAACCCAAAACTTATATTAATTTGGTTATGTAGTCTTCCACGTTAAATTGTATCTCCAAATGACATCAACTACTCTTAAAGTCACATACTTAAAAGTAATTAACCTAATCACATATTCTCTATTATTGGTTAATCATTTCCATAAATAACCGAAATCACTATAAATCCACAATAAAAACATAGATAAAAAATCCACCATTAATCCTAAAATGAAATCCCATAGTATTCTATTTTCCTTGGTCATATAGTGTTCCCAAAAAAGTGAACATATTCCAAAATAACATTTATCACTTAATCACCAAATCATTTTACAATAATAAGGGTATTCATTTGATAAGAAATAAGATCCCAAATCAACTTATTATTGATCAATAAAATCATTTAACTGAAAATAATTAGTCACACTAACCAGGGAATTCACGTAGTCCTGTAGTAGGTGAAAAATCCCAATCTCAATTTGGTTATGGGATCGATTCCCACAGCTTTGTCTGACGCGATGGGATGTCACACGGTCTGTGTATTTTTCCTTTTTCAAAAACTATATTTTATAACATTACCAACATGAGATAAAATTTTCAAAATAATAATAACATAATTTAACCACAAATTTTATCTCATACCTTGATTTTTCATCCCAAACTATAATAACATGTCATTACCTCAAACCCAATGATCATTTAAAACCAAATGGTTATCTATAACTGTATCCACAAGAGAAAAGATAAGTATTCCTAAAATATCATTCTCACATGGAAAATTGTAGGGTCAGAATTACAAGAGGAAATTATTCCAAAATAATCCCATCAACAAGGAGCACTATTAATTTTAAACATTTCTCCAACCCTTTATTTCCACATAGATTCTTCTTTGACCAAGAAAATATCCTATTGAATAGGGCATTCACTGGGGTAATGTCCAGGTCCTCTACATTTATGGAAAATGACTGTAAATGGATTCTTGGGACCATTTTTATTTTCTTCCACAGTACTCTTCATTTATCCTCACCAATTATTAATTTTATGTCTTTTTTTCCCGCACGTAAAGAATTTCTTTGTTCCATTGAGAAACATTCCTGGGTGTCTCCTTCCAGATTTCCTACATGATAGAAATTGGGGATTATTTTCTCCATGGTATCCACTGCTGGAGCTCTTATAATTCATCACCTTTCTCTTATTTTTTTTGTCTTGGAGTTGTTTAATATATATGTTGTTGATCATATTTTTGGAAAACTGATTTGGCATGAACATGATATCTTTTACGCCTATCAACATTCCATTTTGTTTCTCATTTCCACCATCGTTCCCACTTTGTACATCATTCTCAATGTTACTATTACTTCCTTGGAATCTAGCCATTGACTAAAACTAGAAAGCATTGTGTGAGTAATATTAGTCATAAAATCATTTAAAGAATATCATGACACCAAATTCAAAATTTGAAACACCTTAGTATTATCCAAGGTCATTTATTATCATCTTATATTAAAATACTTCAAATTCGTTTGTAAATAAAATGTAAATTATCCTATGCATATCCCCCGGGAGTGTCGTAACCAAGAGTGCAGCAAGTCCCATTGTCGTGAACCAGTTCTAGTTTGAGTCTAGCTCAAAGAGGTGTTTTCTGGTTTTACCCCTAGGTACATCTGTGCCAGAGCCGCCTCTACCTGGTCGTATCCAGACAGGGATGTATTTCTCAAAAAAATCACAAAATCTCTACGATACTAAAATTATAGAAAGTTATTCTATACTAATACTCAAAGTTTATCTTAGGGATCTGTTCTCTAATTAGAGTTTATCTAAATCTAGTTTCTAAGGTTTGTACTAAACTTCCTTTGATACCAACTGTAACAACCCGACCCCAGAATCCAAGAGTTGGTGCATTATTATGTATCATTGATATGATAATAAATGATCTAGTGTCTAAAGACCGATTAGTTTAGTAGCCTTGGAAGTACTAAATACATTCATAAGGATTACATTACATCATAAAATTGAAAACTACAACAAAATTTTCACCATAGAAAACATTGATATCCCATAGAATATCCCTATAGATCAGTCATAATATAATTTTTTTCATCTTGGGAAAATAAAACATAGAAAGGGGTGAGCTCAGATGGTCAGTAAGGATAACAATATAGCAGAAACTTTCACAAATAAGCCTAAAAATTTATGGCAATGTATAATACTAGAACAAAATCCTTTTAAGCATGATCTTCAGCATAATATGGAAAAGGTAAAATCAAATAATTCCATTTACTTATTCACATGGATATTCTACTAGTTGAATAATCACATGAAATATCAATAACAACTTTCATAATGATGGAATGCATAATTCCAGACTATCATAACCACATAGTCAAGGCCTTGTGCCAAGACTACAAATAATATTTTGTCAAGGCCTTGTCCCAAGACACTAGTTTGTCTCATGAGACCTAATGATGCATCGAGGAGATATATCGGGCTCCTCCTGTCACTTACTAAGCCCAACAGTTTCCATATATGAAAAGTTAAAACATAACATGAACATTCGTATTAAAACTAGCATACGAAATTTCAATACTTTATCCACAAACCATGAATGAAATAAAAATAGCACTTCCACAGTAAAACATAACTCATCCAATACAACATGGAATATTGTATTATAACATATTAACCTCAATTGTGAATAATTAATGATATTGACATAGATGAAAATAATCATCAAAACTATTTGAGAGAAATATCCCCCTTTTCTTGAAAACATTTAAAAGTCACACTATTTTTCAAGAAGCCATTTAAAAATAGATTTTTGAATCAAAATGTCTCATACCACTTTGAAACTTTTAAAAGTAATTTTAATTTTAAAACTTTGATTCTATATAAATAAATTCTTAGAATTATTTTTAAAACATGGAAATTAATGAGAATGAATTAGAATAATAAATCTTTAAAACATTTTAAAATGATATTTTAGTTAGATTTCATAACCAAAAGAGACACACTTGAATAAAAAATAATTGAGGTAGTCAAAACATTTTAATATCACACGAATAAAGGTATTTATGATATACTATGTCAAAGTACATTATATACACCATATAAAAGTGATTTGGTATATAACAACAAAGAAGCCTCAATGGAATGTAATTGAGATGAAATATCTTATAAAGACTATATCCTTAGGTTAAGGATAAATCAACCACATAATTATTTTTTAAAAATATAAATACACTCAATATGATTTTATATTCTATGTAAATCAACCAGTGTACATTAAAAAATATTATTGTAAAAACAACACCAATGAATTGGATATTTAACTCAACAAATGGAGATTGAGTTAAAATTACTCTTATCAAGTTCAAATAGATGACTTGAAAATTTATCAATTGAGTGATTATGTGTATAATAAGTATATCCATAAAAAGGGGAGTGGGAGTTATGACATAAGAAAATTAATAGTGATTCCATAGATAATCTTGGAGTAAAATAATCAATGAAGTATGCATAAAGCCGAATGAGTGGAAATTGAAATTTTGAATTCCCTTATGTATTTTTTAACTTACAAAACACACACCCATGAAAGAAGGATAATAAAATGATGATGTAAATATCAATAAATTATATTATATTACACAATGAATACAAGCATGGGAAGTACACACACCACATGCAATAAATAAGTGGTGAACAATACAAATCTCATGGAATTAAAAGTGAGATAAGAAACCCCTTACTTTGTACATTTTCCTTGGTCGAGGGTAGGTTAAACTCCTGTATAATGGTGAAATAATTGTTATTTAATTATACAATAATCATATACATTAATATATATGATCTTTTAACATTGATTTGTTAATAATATCTTAGTATTATCATCGTTTCGGGTGTTAACAAGTTCGTTTTCCTTTATATTACTTGTCATGTGAGACATATTTGTTATGGATGGGATGTATATTATTCATATCCAGAGTGTTATCATGTCTTTAAACTTTATTTTTATCCATCAAATGAAAATTATTCTTGAATGGATACGATGGGGAATGAATCTCATCGCGTTCTTAGAGACGGTAGTCTGTACGTACGCACGAGCGACAATATCATTATTTTGATATTAAAATAATATATAATTAGATGGTATATCATATATACAGAATCATTTTCATGTTATATTTATTATTTACATGAATTATACATCATTATTATACCCATCCAAATAATAAATTATTTAATAACAATTACACCACGACGTGTAGACGGTAATTCGTACGTACACACGTATGGTGACATGTCATTTAAATGATGGATAGAATAATGAAGATGGTTGTAACATATTTAAAATAACTTAAGATAAATATATATATGATACTGGACTTATTATTTTAGAATGTAAATAACAAAAACGAATAAGTGGAAGAAAAAATAACTTGAATGAGGGTGGTGAAATTATTACCTCTTCTTCGGGTTCTTCCTTTTGTTTTGATCAAAAGGGATATTTAAGTTGGATTTTTGACCAAAGGAGGGCCCTTATGATGAAGTTGGGGAAGGTCAGAAGATATTTGGGAAGTTTTTTTCTGAACCAAAAGGCTTTGAAGATGTTAATTAGTAAGTAGGGGGATTACCCTTTTGTAAGAGGGGTGAGTGGCACCTTAGGAAAAGATATAAATATTATTTTATTATAAATTCATATTCGGTTTATAATGCCTCAAAAGTAGATTATTTAAAGGTTAAGGTGGAGATAGGTCAAAAATAACTCAACGAATAGTTTTTAGATAGGTTTGGGCCACTATATTAACTTTATCTTTTTGATTTAACTCTTAGTTAAATTGTTTGACATTTACCATGTCTCTTTGTATTTTAATATTATATAGTTAATAAACTTACTATATACATCCAAGAGACCACCAAGAGGTCCATTAATGATACCTATATCATTATATAATTCATTTTTCCAAACCATATATTTTTTAGGAATATAATAACAATTAATAATATAATATATTTTTTGAACACTCATTTATGTCAATTTTGACACTATTTAATAATTGATTTTTGTTAAAGTCATAAAAACATTATTAATTAGAAAAAAATTAATTTAAGAAATCATAACATGTCATATTAACCAATAAAATTTGTGTATGTCATCAAAACTTTCAAATTATATTTATTTGTACATTTATAATACCAATTATTTGATTCTTTCATTAATAAGGAAAATATTGCATCATTATTGTGTAATAAATAAATTTAATTATTCAATGTCTAAAAATTATAAATAAAATAAAATAATGTAGGAATTCCTTTTATCATTCTAATGAATATTTATAGTCGAAAATATAACATATATAACCCTATGTAAAAATCGTTTTTTTAAAAGATATATGCTTGTGTCATTTTTGAATTTACATTAACTTAATTAATATAAAGTGTCATTATCACTTACAAGTGGCTCCATGGGGTCCCAAAATCGACCCAAATATTCCCATGGTCGGAAAGGTATCAACCAATATAGTTATGACACATTTTATGATAATTTAAAATTATTATAATATTATTGTTTTACCCTTATTTACCGAATTTACCCTATAACCATGGTAAATAAAATATTTACTGAAGTAATTATTCAAAATGTCTAAAAATAAAAGTTAACTATTTACAAAATTTGGAACTCCTAATTCTAAATATGGAATCCATTTTTCTAAATTCAAAACACAGAACTGGCAGAAATTAATAAAAAATTAATTCCCATTGTCAAAACAAAGAATGTGTTTTTTAAGAAATAATAACTATCAAAAGATTGACACTTGTTTATGTCTAGTTTAAATGTGAAATTACATAAAATTACCAATATTGGATTAAATGGTAAAAATATATTCTAATTATACTTCAAAACCATTCAATAGTATAATTAATCATTATAAATTATTTGGATTAAAAAACATGTTTTTAATTAATGTTTAGTATATTTTCACTGTTCATCAAAATTTGAATGTTTTCTAAAAAATACCAAAAATTCACCCTAGGATAATTTTGATATTCCAAATCCAAAAATTATGCCCATTTTGAAATATTAAATTTATTAAATTTTAAAAATTCTGTATTACTATTCATAACGGCTAGTTTGATTGGTTGTGGTGTGTGTTAGAACTTGAAGTTGCGTACAACACACGCTACTGTATTATTAAAAAGGAAGTTCACTGTGGAAGCTTGGGGTGTTACAGACATCAAGAAAATGGTTGAACCTACCTCTGATACCACATTATCATGAACCTACTTGGGTAACCTGATACCCTAATAACCAAGTCGGTCCTAACAAATCCCAAAGGGTGTTCTTAATCCCCACGGGTCATGGACTATCAACTAGAACCATAGAAACTGAATGTGGGAATGATTTTTCCACAAAAAATGCAGGAAGAAAAGAAGACAAGACAATATACATATCAAAGTAACACTATAGTGGGAGTAATATACCAGATGATAAACTGGAACAACAGCCAAAGTTCTAAAAATGAGGTAAAAAAATGAGATAAATAGACCAAAGTCTCTAAGGACCTAACTCACCAAGACCAAAGATTAGTAGTATGAACCACCACCAAGACATCACATTCCTTTGCTCAAACCCGGAAGAAGAAAATCTATAAACCCCTGAAATCACAAGTAGGGTTTGATCCAAATTTCAATAGGATTTCACCAAAAGGGTCCATTAAAGATTCCAATATAAATTTAACCAAAATCTGAAGTCAATATTAAAACGAAAAAAATTGGCATTAACAAATCATATTCATAAAAATAATGGTCTACAGTTTAAATGATGGAAATACCACCATCAAATCATGATATACATTTCAAATGATGGAAAAAATTTAAAAGATGTAATTTTTCTTTTTATCAAAGGATACATTGCATAAACAAAAATTTCTCACCAATGGATTAAATAAACACTTTATACAAACAATTTATATAATTCTCAAGGCATGTAAACCTGTTTATAACAATGGAATCTGTACAAATTCAAAAAATGAAAACAAGTGAGAAACAGGGTCATGTACCAAATATGTATGATAGTTATAGTCTATAGGGATCCAAACTGTTAATGCGAAAAAGTATGTACATACACCCCTTTAGGCCAAAGGTAAAGGGATTCATCACTATCGCACAAGGAATGGAATGTGTAGCTATAATGTATTTAAAACATTGTAGAATCTTAATGTTCTAACCAAAATAACTCCATAACTACCTAAGGATTTCATGTTCTCAAGTACAAATCAATGATGGGAAATTAATTTTATAACAGAAGATGAAATTCATCTTGTTCACCATTTGACTTATACAAATTTCTGTTTACAAATCATAACGGGTTTTTAACAGAATACATGACTTTTCACCAAGATGATACCCCAAGGATTCCATCAAAAAAATTTAATCAATTTTCAAAAAAAACTAGGATTTGTTACCAAATCATGCAATTTCAAAATCCATTTAACATTTGAATTCAACAATTCAATATCTAAACAATTCCATCACTTTCATCCCAAACCCCCAAATCACATGAACCAGGGATTTTCACAAACCTTCCATCACGAAAATTTATATTCAATTAAAATCAACATTTCAAATGATTCAATTCCCTTCAAAAACAATAAATGAAACTAAACAATTTATATAACACCATATTCAATTTCGAAACCAAAAACACATTTTTCATCTAAATCCCCAATTCATCATAATTGGGTATTTGTAAAAAAATTAATTGAAAGACTTTTTATTCAAAAAACAAGTAATTCAAGTTTCTTTAAAAAAAATTAATCAAATAAATTAGGTTTAATAAAAATTTAGCATCATGATAGAACCACCTATTGAAATCATCATATCTCGCAACTCCAAACCCTAATACTAATTTTTCCATGAAGAATGATGATCACACTAATGGGAATATAACCTATGTTTATGATCCAAAAAATAAATGTTATTAGATCCAAAAATCAATACTAATATCTATGTAACCCTAAGAATAAATAGAGAGAATGCGGTAGGAAGAAAATAGAAGGAGGAAACTAACCGGATTGAGATCGAATGAAAATTTCCTAGATTCCCATCGCATTTTGAAGGAGTTAGATGGGGAAAATCCTTCTTGGGAGATCCAGCAATTAATTAAATGTGATTGGGTCAGAGTAGGTCCATCCAGGACCTAAAAAGGGGTCTCGAGAAAAAATAACTGAAAATTTCGGATCCAGGACAACATGTCCACACAGTTTTATGAGAAATTGTGCAAACATAGGGTAAACCATGTGCCAACCATGCATATCCCAATGTTCAAAACATGGAACTAGAGAATGGTTTTACCTAATCATGTTCATTCCAGGTCAAAACCATTCCCCAACCCAGAAACCTCCCTAATTTCAGAAAATCACCTAAAACATCTCCAAACAAAACCTAACAAGTTAAAAAAAACAAAAGAGGTATTTTGGAATACCAATAGATGTAATAGGATGTTACATGTATCAACTATAAGCGAGGATATTTAAGAGGACTGTGGGGAGTCTATACCCTCATTATTTGATTTTAGAATAGTATAATAATAAGATAAATAAATAGTGGAAGTATAATAGATATATGAATAGTATTTTTTTAAGAAACCCATTTAACTGTAAAAGAAATACTTCCATAAAAATAGATAATTTCATATAATTTTTTTTTATCATCTCACGAAAATTAAAAAAAATATGTTACATGATAAATAAGAGAACAAGAATATAAAACATGATAAAAAAATATAAAAATCCTCAAAATACTAGATCCATTAGCATCTTGAGAATAGAATCTGTATTTTTCACCCATACTTCATCTAGCATAAGAAATCAGTCATCTAGAACAAGACTCTTCTCTTTATCCCTAATAAAAATCAAGAATACTGTACATGAATAGATTTGAAATAAAAAAATGGTGTGGGAAATACTGAGTAGTCCACCAAAAATATTTTTTATAATAATTATAGTCTATTCATATTGGTTATAGCAGTGTACAAATTATAGAAGATTAATTTTGTAATGATATTTGTTTCCATCCAGTCAATATGCACATGCTATAAAAAATATTTTATAAATGTTGAATATCTATAAATAAGTCAATAATTGACTATGGAATATTACAATATATCTGGTGTTAAAGAAGTATGACATACGTCAAATAATCATTTATTAGATCTCCAAATTCTAGGAACCATATCCATTAGCCTAGGAATCTTATTCAATTCAATATATCTCATCCAACCCAAATGAGATGTGGTGTATACATACATGGAAAAAGATCTGGGGCCCATGGATAATAGAATAATCTTCGACTCCATAGTTCTCATTCATTTAAAACTTAATAAATTCATTTCAGGATCCCAAGGAGCATGTATGAGGTGGTCCATGAAAGATGGATTCAAGGTAACACTTGGAGGTATACGTTTTTTAATATGTAAGTTGTTTGCGAGTTCAAAATCGTATCACATCATACTTGTGTCATACTATGAAATCCATATTAACATAAATCATGTAATAATTCAAGGGGCCATGTTACTATCAATTAACTTATAAATTTAAATAATTTTAATTGATTCATAAAACATTTCATGTATAAGTGACAAAGTGAGCGGCCATGTTAGTGTCTATGCCATTAAATAGTATCCTTTAGTTAGTTATAAATGAAGATGGGTCCATGTTACTGTCCATTCCCTAAATAAATTACTTTTAAGGATATATAAATGTTTTATAAGGGCTTGTTTAGTGTTTATTCCATTTTTATCAATTCAATGATTCCTATTCAATTCATAATTTAATTCACATACATGTGATAATAATGAGTTCCATGTTAGTGTCCATAGTGTATTACTAATCAATTAAATAAGTATTCATTAAGCCATGGTATTTTTATTTCATTTTATAATTCCATTTTTATTCAATAAATTCAACCTTAATTTATAAATTAATTAGTTATAACCATGGTTCTAAACATTTAATATCTCAATTTAAAGTATTATTCTCTATTTAATATCATACCACCTTAACATGCCCCATTGGTGGTCCCAATGAAATCAATGATTGAAGCACACACCGAGGGTGTTCGTCTTGAATTTATGCCATCCAAACATTCACATGGGTTCGATAAATTTTTTAAATTATATTTTAATCATTCAATTTAATGTTATATTAAATTTAGGATTGACTATTAGAAGTTCTAGAATTCAGAAGTCTGGTGAAATCTATAAAACACAAAAAAAATTGGGATAATGAAAATACTATCTAACTTAGGTGGGTATAACTCTCCCCTTCTGATATATTCTTCATATTCAATCTAGATTGGGATAAATCAGAGTAATAGATAATCACCTTGAATATAGTGAAAAATTATGTCATAGATTTAGCATTTTTTACAATAATATATGTGAAGGACCTAAGGTTATATATTTAAGAGAATAACAATATGATTCTAATATTATTGATGATGAATGATATATATTCATGTTAAAGTAGTTATTCAAATTCATAAATGGGGATAAAATGGATATCTCAGGTATAGAGAGATGTTGTTCATGGATATGAATGAAATAGGGTTGATAAATGATATGTATTTATGGTGAAATTGACATTTTATCCAACATTAAAAGGGTACATGTTCTGGATTTATTGTTGGATAGGTCAATTATGCACTATCACTTCCCAAAAGATCCACCCCATCACATTGATAGGCTCATGGTTTTACAAACCATGCACAACCTTTTCATACTAACTAACTATTTGGAATGAATTATATAGGGTAAAAAAATGGTTAGTCAAACTATGCACAATCCATGTGGATACCTTATACAACTCTATTTCTATTTTTCATACAATTGAGCTGCCTACCTCACATGGTATAAAACGGTGCTCATTCCCTTACATGGCCACATGGTTCAAAAAAATAGTTACTACAAACTATGTGCTAACCATGAGCCTTAGTATATTCCTCCAAAAATTGTATCTATGGACTCTGAATGAGACCCATATGTTCATAAACTCTTCCTTAAACCTTTAATCACTTCTATTAATTAAAACTACAAAATTATACTGAAAATTAAAAGGGTTTATACCTATTTATAAATGTTAGGTTCTTACAAAGGCTGTATTGAATAGTGTAAGTATCAGGGGTAATATTACATTTTAAAATGATGAACTATAGTATTTTATGGGTATTTGAATTGTTCCCACACTTAGTCTAATATTTCGATTAATGATATTGAAAATTTCATATTGTGCATGTCCCTTAGTGCTTCATGTTTTTTTAGGTGTATTTTATTCCATTATAATCCCCCTCCTCATACCATGTAAATCATTTTAATTTTCATAGACTCATATGATAAGGCATATACATGATGAGGCTAGGCATAAATAATACATAAAGGCCCTCTGTGATGGCCTTGTGTGAAGGACCTGGGAGAATTTATTTGTGGTCATTCAAATTTCCACCCAGTGGTTCTAGTTAATTCCTAGATTTTCCATTGTGACATTCTCTTGTATTCCCAATTAGTTTATAATGAACTTTAAATTTATCATTATAGGAAAATAATTCATTGTAATTTAGTCATAACTTTAGATATTGGTGATTTTAGTGATATTAAGGAGATAATTGAGATTGTTGGGTCTAGTTATCATCATCATTGTGAAATTTTCTTTACATGTGTTCTGAATATCCAAAAGAAGAATCCTCGAGAGTACCATATGTCAATGATCCTTCCATCAAACAGTCATAAGCTAAAAATATATGTGATAATCCTAATGAATATTGACTACATGTCAAACTCTTGGTCCATGGATTAAATCAACATTACCAAATACAATATCTCATCCAAAGGTTCATCATCAATAAAAGGATAGTAATCCAATTATGCCTAATGCATCACACATTTGAAGCTCGAGACATACAACCTATCATATATAAGTCTCTGATTAATTCTTTGATGTCTATTTTCCATAATTACACTATCACATAGCAGAAGTGATGGAAGGAGGAATTGGATCTATGCATGGGTGGTGGTGCTATACCTAAATGGATGTTACTAAAATGGGTTATCATGATGTGTTATAAATTTAATGAAAATATAAAAATAGCCATCATTTACAAGGATATTAGGATTTCTCATACGTGTATAAAGAATAATGTTTATTTAGAACAAGATTTGTTTAGTTGATGGAATATAAAAATCAATACCTTCCCCTTGGATGATAGAGAATTAGGCATTAATATTTAGGAAATTTACCCCGTAATTGGGGAACCCGTCCATGGGGATATCGATGATGAATTTATTCCCAAAAGGAAATATGGGAGTATTCTAAGTGGACACACTCACTGTAATATTAATTACTCAATCTAACATTTAATATTATGATGAGGGACCCCCTATAAGGTAAATAAACATGGAATTATGCTTGTGGAATTTCTTGGTACCCAATGGGAAAGGATCTTACTGTAAACACCCAATAGGATTCCCATAAATAGAGAATTTGGGGTTCTTATTCATGTTTCATCTCATAATTGATTAGGGACACAATAATGAATGAGGTCAAAATTTCTGTCCTAATATCCCTTCTTAGACCCTTCTAGTGGGATTTTAGCGATGTTGTTGAGAACTTATCTACTTATAGTTTTTTTCTCTCATACTAGAATTAAGCCATGTTCTATCTTCATGGTAACCATACTGGTATAAAGAGAAACCATTGAATTAGTGTTTCCCATTCTATAAAATATTCATTAATGCTTGTTCTATTATACATTTTAAATGTTTCTTTTTTCATTTGAAGACTATTTTAGGTGTTGTGTGGATATATGATAATTTATTTTAATGAATATGAACTCCAAATTGATGTTAAAATCCCTAAGTATCAATTTTTATCTTTTATCCAAGTTTTCTATTGTATCAATCTCTTGTAACCAAATCATATATTACCTCTTAGTGTTTTGATTTTATCATTATAATTCAATTTCTTCTCCAATGGTGATCTCTATACAAGGACAATTATTGATGATAGGAATATAATGTATGAAGTATGGTAATATATGAATACTATAGGAGACTATTTAATGGGGATATTAGTAGATTATGAGATCATCTATGAGGAATGTATTCCTTATAGTGTTGAAAAAAAGTTTATATGCTAGCAATATCCTATTATCTCACTGGTATCATATGTTCAGGCATTGAATAATCGAATGTTGTATGCCAGTTGAGGGTGATGATCATCTAGGAAGTCTCATGGTATGTGATAAAATTAACCCTTTAAATTAATCTACTATGTTCACATAGAGACATAATAATTTGTATATTTATAATTACCGTCAAGGGTTGTTGTCAAGTATCATATATCATGTTCCTTACACAATGAATCTAAATTGGGGAAACAGGAACAAAAGTTTCTACCAAGAATTTAACAACTATGAGGATCTAGAGACATGGATTTATTATATTCCATAAGCATCTCATAAATTCAATGTCAGGAAACTGATGAAACATAAGGCTAGGATGAGGGGTTCTATCTGATATTGTTGTAAAGGAACCAAAACCTAAGCTATATATACTTCAGGTAAGAGGGAAATGCCGTGAAATTTGCTAAAATATAATGATCATGGTCCTTCCTCACAACCCACTAATGATTCTATATAATTTTTTTACCCTAATGTTTCTAGATTCTGGAAAATGGGACCTACTCCCAAGAATTTAGTGATTTATCATTTCTCATTCTTGTCGATTTCCACTTCCCATAAATTAGTGATATAAATTCACCCCAAATCATTATATATGAGATAAATACCATATATATGGGGTGGGGAATTTGAGAGTTAGATACTCATATTTATTCTATATAATTCAATATTTCCACTGTGAGATGGTTGAGGTAAATGAAAGACCAGGAAAATGGTGATGAAGTGGTCAATTGGTATGAATATAAGTGTAAAATATATATCAATACCATTGAATAAATAGTTATAAATTAAAATGTTTTTCTTGATTTGAAACAACATATAAAAATATCTACCATATTATTTTTAAAATGGAGGATATGGGAAAAAATCGATGAATTATGAAAGGTACAATAAAACTAGAAGTATCTTTGGTGTTGAGGTATTATCTTCTATATAGTAAGGGGAATTATCCCTAGGCCAAAAAAATATGAAATAAGAAGTGGAGTGAGCCCTTTTCAACATCCCTCATTAATATCAGTGATTTTAGAAGAACAACCTGGCCCACCATTATCTGAAAACATGAGTTGTTGAAGGGAAAATTCACTATCAAAACATGTATTCCATCATGGTTAGTTTTCCAACCCATAATTTATTTTTTCACACATGTTTTTTTATATTATAATATAAAAAATGGGAATTTATTTAACATATAATCAACCTCTCTCTTCCATTAAATAATCTAGAGTGAGTTCAAGGGACCTGGTGTGGGGTGTCTTAGATTAATTTTAGACCTCTATTTCCAAGACTGCATTAATAGAGTAGAAATCACAGGGAATGATAAGAATATCATATCTTATTAATGGATCATGTGGTGTAAGAGTGGGATAATATATATGTATAGAAACCAAAAAAATAGTGATTTCATGTGACAACCACTAACAACATATTTCTTTTCTGATATGGTTTATTGTGCCTTTTAAAGCCGATGGGGATAGTGATGATATTTTACAAAGAAATGACAAACCATTCTCCTTGGATGTTCCTATAAACAATATGAATTATTTGGTAGGATATAATTTTTCTTGTTTTGTTTGGATTTCCATAAATGTGATTTTTTTAGTCAGAATAATACATGGTGTGTATAATCAATGGTTTGAAAATCATAAGAGAGTATGTATCCTCCAGGCTTTCTTGACGCGAGCCATGAATGTCTTTCAGATGACCATCCCCATCTAGACATCTCTTCCCCACATACTAAGGAGATGGTTATTATAGATGGTGTATAATCCATAATGAGAGATGAATGTTCTTCGATTGTGTAAATAGTTTGGAACACATCAACTATTTAT
The DNA here is from genome assembly GCA_963277665.1 of Viscum album. Classification (NCBI taxonomy): domain Eukaryota; kingdom Viridiplantae; phylum Streptophyta; class Magnoliopsida; order Santalales; family Viscaceae; genus Viscum; species Viscum album. The sequence continues at coordinate 1,402,411,896 of OY728131.1, forward strand.
CCTCTAATCACAACCATAATGAGACACAAGTTTCCAAAGATGATCCTATGGTTCTTACAAGTAAGGTGACATCGACTATAGAGACATGAATATGATTATAAAAATATGAGTATTCATTTCACAATATATTACCATTTTCACTCATTTACTAGTATTTAATTTCTATGTCATTCCTATTTTTTCATTCTATGTTCGTATCTTTACCCTGGAAGTTTCTAATTCTGGTTCTCAGCTATTTTAGTGTATGGAGGCAAGGTCTATCCTAACACAACCATAATAATAATTTATTTTCATGGCCTTCTCCATTAGTTACATTTTCTTATATTATATGCCAACTTTTTGTTTTTAAATTATGTTTATACAAGATAATCTAAAATTAAATCACACAACTCATCAATGTAAATGGATAAATTTGTGTAAGTTGGTTTCTAAGATCCCTATATCTAATCTACATGGGAAAATTCCCCATATTCCTAATTCATTTCTCTTATTGTAAAGAATGGATTTCATTTATTAATCTAATAATGACTAAATAATGATAATCCTCAAAGAAATATAATAATTAAAAGATTTTTGGGGATCCCATATGGATGTAATATCAAATGTATATTTTGTAACGCTCCAAGTTGTGAATATTCAATGAAAATTCAATTACATGTTGGTAGCTTCAGAATAAAAATTCATGGTTGATTGAATGTTTTTCTTTATAATACATATCTAGATGAATTTGGTTTCAAACAATGTAGAACTACTAAAAAATGAAACTCTCCTAGATGAAGATCATACTGAGAGGAGTTATGTTGTTGTATAGGTAGGGAATATTTTCTATATAAATGCGGTTGAACCTATATAGTTGGTTTATCATTGCAACATCATTTATGGAGAACAAATGTCCATTAGAGTCCTTCATGAATTTAGAGAGGACCTTTTATGATGTATTATTATCATGAACGGAGACTCTAATTTATGGCTTCTCCTTATCCATTTTTGAAAATAAATAACAAACAAAATTGTTTCTGTCCATTAATTTTCATTTCATCATTTCTATTACATAATTATCCCCAATTACAAATAACAAAAGTGAATTTGAAAATAAATATCAAAATTTCTTGAAAATATTTTATCATTGAATACAAATGTATATGGTCAAATATGATTTCTAAAACAAGTTTCATAATATTTTCATCTGTGGCATGGGTAACAAATGGATATAGGCACTGTTAAATTCACTATAACACTAGATTTGGTCCATTTTGATGGATTATTTCCTTATGGGTGTGGCTAATGGATGGGTATTGGAATGGAAGACATCTCCATATCATATGATTTAGTCTATTTAGATATATAATGATATCTTGATGTGATTAGAAAAATAAAGGATGAATTTGGAATAAGAATTCATGTTTTCAAGAGGGTGTTAATGGCCTAAAATTAAACTTTTAGGTGCTTTATAGAAATATCATTACCATTGTTTGAGGGATGTTAGACAACTCTTATTTTTTTATTAGGTTGAGGGACCCAACGATTGTAGCGTAACCCTTGATGAGATAATATCATATTCTCAACAAGCATTTAGTTTTATTCTTTATTACCCTAATTTATTTTATAGCCTCATATAGGGGAGACCTAGTGAATTGTAAGATGACCTTTTCATAGGTTTTAATTCTTGGGTTTTTTACCTAATAAGTTTTATTCATTTTAAATTTTCAAATCTCACTTTTTTTCTAAATCAAATGAATTTCATATATAATGATCAGAGACTTTACTTTTTCTCTAGATTAATTTTATGGGTATTAAACCTAGTGAGTTTTATTTCTCTTTCTATGGGTATTTTATGTTCATACATTTCATGCCATTTACTCTGTTTTTTGGTTAGATAGATTTGACTAGAAGTGCAATGATTTATATAGAAATATGTTTAAAGTAAAAGTGATGTTAATTTAATCCCATTTTCATTAGATAACTATATAACTTTACCTTGTTTATGGTCTTAGTTTTTTTTCAACGTGGAAATTTTTTTGGTTACAATAAAATTGAACAAAAAATAAAAAAGATTTTGGTTTTCATCTTTGAACAAAACTGTGATACAATCAACTCAACATGAGGAATGTAAAAAATCCATCATAAATTAGTGGTTCATTTCCAATATATACAATCTTGGGGATAATCCACATAGTTTAATGTCTTAACTATTAGTTTTATGGGTCTTATGGTTTAAGGTCATGCGATTATGACCATAAAAGGATCATGACTGACATGTCACGTTATTTCTTAACAATTTGGTAATATTTACAAATTCTTAACATCATGGATATCAAATCCATATTAGTATATTGATTCTGTATTATGTAAATCATGAACCAAGGATGTTTGAATCAGGTATGATATGACAAGATAGGTTCATAGGGGATGATAACTATACATATTCAAATGAAGGGACCTATTATGACTATATAATTATGTATATAGACTAATAGAACTTCCCTTAGGATGAAATCATGCATCTATATAATAGGCCATATTGTATTTGTATATAAAGATTCATTTGAGGAATATATATTCCTAGAAAAAAAAGAGGTGTCCCTTGGAGTCAAGTAGAGTCATTATTGATATGCATGGGAGTTATGTGGGTGATCAAACACTTTAGAAATAATTCAGCTTCAGGGAAAGAGAGGATATTAAAGGATGGACCTAGTTCCATAATTCCTAAATCACTCTATATAGAACACATTGGTGAGGAAATAAGATATAATATGTATTTTTTCTAACTATTTCCCAATTCAGAAAGTCTGGTAAGAATAGATCAGATTTTTCTATATCTATATAGTGGGACCAAAAACCTATTTGAATATTATATTTATTATATAACATTTTCATAATCCCTAAAAGTATATATATTTCATGATTTTATATTTTTTTCAATATACTCATTTAGTCTTTTTATCTTAATAAATTATTTTCCTCATTCACTAGTGGTATTATAGTCTTTCGATTTGGGCCTAATAGGGATAATGTTTAAGGTCCTATAACATAGATAAGAATTTTTTAGTTTAATGTCATATATTTTGGACCAAGTTTTATAATATCTATATAGAAAGGGTATGGTAAATATCCTTACATAAATTAAAGTCTCATAGAAAATATGATATAAAGTGAAACAGTGTATATATTTTAGGGTCCTAATGTGTTGGACATCATATTAAATAGAGGGTGAAACCTGACAACCTGATTGGGGCTTAATGGTTGAGAACCCCTCAATTTGTTTTGAAAAAGTGAATAAGAAAATGCAAATTTCCACTCTCCATTTTTTGCATCAATAGTGATTATATAGTGAATGGTTCACAGGGGATGACTAATGGCCATATTTGAATGATGGGTTACACTATAATGATTTGAGGGATACAAATATTAGAAGACCTCCTCCATATGATTAAAACGTTCCTCTATAATGGAGTCCATATTAGTGGTGTGTATATAGATCCTTATAAGGGGAATGCATGCATAACCAAATATATGTGTTCCTTATAATCAAGTGAATTCATTAATAATAGACTCATGAGGTTTATGGAAATCTTAGTTACATTTGAAGTGAATTATTGATTATGAGTGAGGTGTATCCAAACAAGGGGGGTGGAATTCTAGAACCAATCATATAATTTCTAGTCCATTATAGTCCTTTGGTAAAATGGAAGGATATAAAATGGTAATGAGAGTCCTAAACACTGGGGATTCCATGAATAAATAAGTTTTACACCCCATTTTGGATCTATTTTGTCATTAATTATTTCATGGACCTACCTAACATATAAGATGGTTGAGTTATGTATTATGGTCTACCTAAGTTGTTTTTTTTTCATATCTGATTGACCATATTCCAGCTAGTTTATCATAGTGAGGGAAAGACCATTTGTCTTGAATCTTAACCTCATATGATATGGACTCAATTGGATTAATTTTAGTATTGATCCTATTATGGGAACCCGAATTTGAATGAATGGGTACAAACACATATAAAAATTAGTAATTTATATTGGGATTTGAGGTGTTTCCTAGGATAATGAATCATGGTGTAACTAAGAACCCTGTGAAAGCAGTAATCAAGCCAGACATAGTTCATATGGATAAATTACCCACATAAGTGTAGTTTAAACATAGGGAAATTTGAATTTTTATTTACTGGAATTTCCAACATGGTATTGGATAAGAGATTTAGGTATCACTACATATCCGTACAGAACATATATATATATATACACACACACACACACACACACGATTCTTCAAAAATCCTAATGTAAGAGTCTGTTGGGATGGGATAGGTACAGATGAATAGTATTCCAATGCTAGGATGACGTTCTATTTGACCTTTCTCATTGTATTTTCTTGAATGAGTCATTAGAGGCTCATCAATAGTTTTGAATCATATGTAGGATAGGTGGAATTGTTTTGATTGTATTTGTCATATGGTCTTGGATATATAATCAATCTATCACTACATATCCTCATGGGACAAGAATCTCACCACATGTAGTTCTTGATAGGCTGAAGTAATCTTTTCTACACATAGATCAACACACAAACCACACTTACATGAAAATAATTCTTCTTCAATAAAACATTCTTATAAAAAGACCATATTAAATGGTTTGATAAGTCATATATGGTTGACTTTATATTTCACATTTTATTGTTGTGTGACTACTACATAATTCCATAACATTTTAATATTATGAACCAAAATAATTCTAACTCAATAAATATACTATGAAAACTAAGATGATGTGATTCATTATCATTCTAAAAAAAGAAGATAATACTGGGAGATTAGTCATGTTGTTTGAGAGTGCATGACATGGGAGAAATGGAAATTTTAGGGGGCCGCATGAATTTTTCATTTTTCCTTTTCATCTAAGAAGATCTACAATGAGTTGGTTCATATAAATCAATGAATGGATTATAGTTGATGAAAAATCATGGCTAGGTCCAAGATATATGATTCATGAATAACTATGTATCTTGTAAGAGAATGAATCAAAATAAACCTGGTTCTTATCATAAAGAAGCAAGTTTTTCTTATTATAAGCTAATAGGTATTAGAAGCCATACCAAAATAGTTATTACAAAGATCTTGATCTTTTCTTAAGGATTCATGTATTGTGAGGTGGGATACTCTATGTAGTCTAAGGTCTTATAGGGTGGTCCATGTACTATGTAATTTAACAATATGTTATTAGGATGATGTGATCTACTTTAAGATTATTTTATAAGGATGACGTCATACAGTTTACTGTCTTTTAAAAAAGATAATGTCCTTAATTTTAATATCATGTGACAAGTATCATGTAATTATTTTTAATTTCATGTTTCAATGATTATGTATGGTGGTTTAAGGTCTTCTATTATAGACTAAGGGGTTCTAGAATAGAGTGATTCATATGTTCTGGAACTGTTCACCATTTGGGGTTACATGGTCTAGGGATCTCAAAAACCTATTCCAAAAATAATGGTATTGGTTTTAGAAAAAACCCATGGATGAGTGAAAAATAAGTTATCTCAGATGTCCCTATGTATCATCGCAATATAAGAATCAAGACACAGGAAGTTATAGACAAATCTTTATATACATCAAGAATATATGAAGGGGAAACAAGTTATTTTCAGAATTATATATTTACTACAAAACAATCTTACACCATAGGCTCTCATATAGATTCATATCATACATATGAGAAATGTATTATAAATCTTTGAGATATTGCACTAAAAGTGGTTCAAGGCCATAATTAAATACTCTCATATAAAAATGGTTTTCATAGAATTTGTGAAAATAAATATAGTTTCCATATTGCTGATATTGTGGGTGATCTTGGGGTGAAACAATTTGGTATCGCTGTATTTCCTAGGGGAGTAGTAATCAGGACACACATACTTCTTGATGGGCGCCCTAAAAGTTCCTAATGCAAAAGGGAAAATATAATCTTGAATGAAGATAATGTCCATGAAGATTAATGTCAAGATGGATGGATGATTCCTTACAGTATTAAATCATGTAAAAAGTACAATTTCATCTATTTTAATATCATGAGATGATACATGGTGTTGGGTAGTCTAATTTCTTTATTCTAGGATATTCACTATTATGTTTAATATCTTATAGTGATGATTATGGTTGAAATTATAAACAATTTATAATATTAAAGATCAAACTATATCTTACGGTTTAATATCCATCAACCAAGATATAGTTAACCAAAATAATATTTATGTTATGTGTTTTTTTATAACCATTAATTTTTTTATGGGTTATGTGTTCACTATCCATGGTGATCAGGGAGAAAGCACCATTAGAGTAGACCTTATATATGACGTAATAACCTTCCCCATTTGTGTAACAATTTAGTGGATTCCTCCTAGGTATCATAAAAAATATAAGATTCAAAATGAACTCTCCTTGGGGAAATGAGTGAAGGAAAATATATTATTGAAGACTCATACAATCTAATTCTGATAGAGTTCCATTTTTTAATGTGATCAGCCTTTTATCATCAAGATGATCTCACCCATCAAATAAATTTTTTGGATTTTCCATTTTTGAGATCTATCAAAATATAAAAACATGGATTGTTAGAAATTGATCATATATAATAAGCATTATCTCTCTCCCATAGAGAAGAAAATATAGGATCTCTTTCAAGGAAGTACAATTTGTGGTGCGATAATTCCACAAGACATATAGAAGTTTTCTATCTAGGAAATATTTTTCATTTCTACAATATTTTATGTAACGCCCCGACCCCAGTTACCCAGAGTCGGTGCATTATTACATAACATTGGCATGATCACAAGAAAGATCAAATCTCGAAAGACCGATTGGTTTAGTAGCCTTGGAAACACTAGATATATTCATAAGTTTTACATTACATCATACAATGAAAAACAAATACAACAACATAATGTTTCCACAATCCACACTATTAACCCCTCATAAAATCCCTGCAGGTCATTCATAACTTACTTCTTCACATCCTGGGAAAAATAAAACATAGAAAAGGGGTGAGCTCAAATGCCCATTAAGGATAACAATATAGCGGAAACATTCATAAATAAGAATAAACATTTAAGGCAATGCATTACTAAAACAAAAGCCTTTTAAACTTAAACTTCAACATAAAATGGCAAAGGTAAAAATGAAATAATGCCATTTAGTTACTCACACGGATATTTTACTAATCGAATAATCACATGCAAAAATCAATAACCACTTTCATAATGTTGGAATGCATAATGCCAGACTATCATAACCACATAGCCAAGGCCTCGTGCCAAGACTACAAATAATATTTTGTCAAGGCCTTGTGCCAAGACACTAGTTTGTCTCATGAGACCTACCGATTCATCGAGGAGCTATAGCGGGCTCCACCCGTCACTTATTAAGTCCAATGCATTCCCATATGAAAAGGTTTAAACATAACATAAACATTCGTATTAAAACTATCATACGAAATGTCAATAATTTCACCATAAACTATGAATGGTATAAAAATAGCACATCCATAGTCAAACATATCACAAAACCTTCAATACAATATAGAAGTTTTGTATCATAATAAATCTACTTCAAATAATCTTAAAATCCATCAAAGGATGTTGACATAGATGAAATCAAAATTCTTTTTAAAGAAATATCTCCTTTTATTTTGAATCATTTAAGATCCATATAAAATAAAACATTTTCTTTGAAAATATTCTTATAAGCTTGTAAGGAAAGCTTTTAAGATTTTATAACGGCGTAAAATAACCGCACCCGCCGTATAAGTTAAAAAAAACATTCTTGCCTCAATTCTGTCAAAAAGGTTAAAAATGACCTTGTTTTGAAAACGACGGAAAGATTCCTTTATAAACCTCTTATAAAAAGTCAAACAAGGGTATAAATGACTTTAACCCATATTCTTGTAAATAATAAAAATGTTTTGAAATACATTTTGAAGAAACATGGATGTGGATGATAAAGAGATCCCAGTAGATTATTACATATAAACAACCTCAGATAATGAAGAGATTGTGAAATAACCCTTACCTTGTACTTTTCCTTGGTTGGGGTAGGTTAACCTCCTGTATAATGGTGAAATAATTGTTATTAAATTATACAAGAATCATATATATTAATATGATATCATATATGATCTTTTAACATTGATTTGTTAATAATATCTTAGAATTATCGTCGTTTCGGGTGTTAACTTACTTGTTTTCTTTTATATGTTTTGTTACGTAAGACATGTTTGTAAAGGATAGGTTGTATATTATTCATATCCAGAATGATATCAAGTCCTTAAACATCATTTTTAAATCATCAAATGATAATTATACTTGAATGGATACGATGGAGAATGAATCTCATCGCGTTCGTGGAGATGGTAGTCCGTATGTACGCACGAGCGACAATATCATTCTTTTGATATTAAAATAATATATAAATGGATGGTATATCATATATACAGAATCATTAACATGTTATATTTATTATTTACATGAGTTACATATCATTATTATACCCATCCAAATAATAATATATTGAATAACAATTACACCACGACGTGGAGACGGTAAGCCGTACGTACGCACGTATGGTGACATGTTATTCAAAGGGTGGATAGAATACTGAATATGTTTGTACCATATTTATAATAACATAACAGTATATGTAAGATACTGGAGTTATTATTTTAGAATGGTAAGAACAAAGAAAGAGGAAGTGGAAGAAGAAAGGAACTTAGAAAAGGGTGGTGAAATCATTACCTCTTCTTCGGGTTCTTCCTTTTGATTTGATCAAAAGGGCTCCTTAGGTTTGCTTTCTGATCGAACTAAGGCCTCTAGGTTGTAGTGAGGGATGTTGGGAGAGTATTTGGGCAGAGTTTGGCCGAACCAAAAGGCTTTGAAGGTGTGAAGAAATGAGAAGGAGGAGTGCCCTTTTATAAGAGGGGTGAGGGGCACCTTTGGAAAAGCTAGAAATATTAATTTATAATAAATTCATATTCGGTTTCCAATGGATCCAAAGTTTACTATTCAAAGTCTAAGATGGGGATAGGTCGCAAACCACTCAACCAATAGAATTTAGACTGGTTTGGGTACTTATATTAACCTTATCTTTAAGTATTAACTCTAAGTTAATTAGTTTCACTTTTACAATGTCTCTTTGTATTTTTATATAATATGGTTAATAAACTTACTATATACATACAAGCGACCCCCAAGTGGTCTATTAATGATGAACCTATCATGATATAAGTCTCTTGGCCGAACCCTAGATTTTTAGGAATTTAATATCAATTAATAATATAATATTTGTTTTAAGAACTCTTTTATGTCAATTTTGACACTATTCAATAGTTGATTTCTGTGAAACTCATAACAGATTGATTTCTTAGAACAAAGTCAATTAAATCAATCCTAATATATCATATTATCATAGAAAATTAGTTTAATTCATTAAAAGTTTCATATTATATTTATTTGGGTATTTATAATATCAATTATTTTAATTATTCACTATTATGGTAATTACTGCATCATCATTGTGTCATAAATAAAATAAATTATTTAATGTCTAAAAATTATAAATAAAATATCATTATGTAGTAAATCTTTTTAGCTTTCTAATTAATATTTATAATCTAAAATCCAACATATATAACCCTATTTAACAATTGTTTTTCTAAAAGATATATGCTTGTGTCATTTTTGTATTTATTTTAACTTAATTAAAATAAAGTGTCATTATCACTTACAAGTGGATCCATGGGGTCCCAAAATAGACCCAAAGATGCCCATGGTCGACCATGTATCAACCAATAGGGTTAAGACACGTTTTAGGGTAATTTAGTATTATTATAATATTATTTTTTAACCCTTATTTACCGGATTTACCCTTAACCATGGTAAATAAAATATTTACCGCAGTAATTATTCAAAATGTCTAAAAATAAAAGTTACCTATTTACACAATTTGAAAATCCTGATTCCAAATATGGAATCCATTTTCCTAAATTCAAAACACAGTAGTGGCAGAAATTAATTTAAAATTAATTCCCGCTGTCAAAACAAAAAGCGTGTTTTTAAGAGATAATAACTATCAAAAGATTGACACTTGTTTATGTTCGGTTTAATTGTAAAATTATGTCCAATGACCAACATTATATTAAATGGTAAAAATATATTCTAAATATACTTTAAAACCACTCAAATTCATAATTTATCACTATTAATTATTTTGATTAAAAAAGTTGTTTTTAATTAAAATTTAGTAATTTTCACTATTCATCAAAATATGAAAGTTATCCGAAAAGTACCAAAATTTCACCTTAGGGTATATTCGACACTACGAATCCAAAAATGAAGTCAATTTTGAAATATAAAATATATATAATTTCAAAAATTAGGTATTACTATTCATAACGGCTAGTTTGATCGGTTGTGGTGTGTGTTAAAACTCGAAGTTGCGTACAACACACGCTACTGTATTATTCAAAGGAAAGCGTACCGTGGAAGCTTGGGATGTTTCATTTTAAATTTTTGATGTCCCCATTTAGTCAAAAAGTTTAAAATATTGTATTTAAAAAGGGTTCACTATTAAAAGTTGATAAATGTGCAATACTGAAAATGAATTTGTTCTTGCATTATATCTAAGAAACTCATAATATGGATTCTAAAATTATAAGGATTATATAAAGTTTAAAATTTAGATAATACTATTCATAACCTCTTTTGAATGGATTTTTTTTGTAATTCATGGTGTGATTGAACTCGGTGTTGTGTGTAGTGCAAGTTATTGAATTATTTTGAAGAAATAACACACTATGAAATCTTGGGGTGTTACATTCTCCCCTCCTTTAATAAATTGCGTCCTCGCAATTTGAAATTGTTCTTCGAAAATAAAAGGTTGAAAGTAGAAAATATATTTGTGGGAAAACCCACATTGGAAATTGGGTTACTAAAATTTAGTCTTAATATGAGTAAAAGGGAAATGAAAGGGTCACCACCAAATTATGATCTCGATTAGGAGAACATTGGTGGCAATTAGAGACATATAATTGGAGGAAAAACGTAAATATTTATAGGTAGTGATTGAGGTCATCAATCACAAACAAGTATAAAATTTAGGTCCTTAAATTCATCAATCTATGATGATTTAAAATACCATCGGTTCAACAAAACATAGGGTATTAGGATAACACATTTTTTACATTTCAAAATATCTTGGTTGAAATCCCACATCGAAAAATGAATTAACGAGGCCTCTATTTAAAATAAAGAGTGGAAAGTATGAAGATTACCAAAAAGAACACATACTAGGGTTCCATGTAGTAAAATATGGATATGGAAGAAAAATCTAACCATCAATTATCTGATGGAGAGTGGTAGAGAACATGGCTATGAAAAGGCTAACAATCCCAAAGCCATAAATTAGTGATGATTTAAGGTACCATCTAGGAAAACATTTTTGTTCTAATTTTCTTTTCTTAATATTGAGGAATTTTTTATGAGATTGGAAAAGATCATATGGAGATATACTTACTTTATAATTAGAGTTTTATCTATTAATAAATTTCTACCACAAACTCATCTTTCACTCTAAAAGATAATAGAATGTAAAAAAAATCTATTTACACTATTCGTATAGGGTTCCAAAATAAACGAATTTATAATTCATCTAAAAGATCATTTAATAAAAACTACATTATTTAATCCAGGACATCTCGTGGGCCAGTGGTAGGTGATACACCCTTGTCGCCCTTCGGTTGCGGGTTCAAGTCTCGCAGCCTTGCCGGACGCGACGGGTTGCCGCCCGACCTCCGGGTTGTCCTTTTATGGCAATCCAAAATAATCCAAACTAGAACTATCCAAAATACTTCTGTCCAAACTCACATTCCAACATTTATAAGGAAGGTAAACATAATATAGATCCTTTTTACCCCATAATAGCATATGAGTACCTTCATCATGTATTACCATATTCCTTATTGATTACATTCATGCTCCCTTATTCCATATAGAATGCTGGATATACTTCATTAATCCAAAAATGTTTTAAACCCCAACAATGATGGAATATACAAATCATTAATCAGTTCCAAGGTAGTCAAGAATATCCAATATAATTTATCCAAAACAATCACATATTATTCCAAAATCACTACCTCAGTATCAGAACTATATTATGATTTATCATTCTCTCAACCACATATTTTCCAAACATTTATCCTGCTATTGAGTCACTTTTCTTTGTTCCACACAATTTCAAGTCCTTAATGAAATAGTACTGCAGTACAATCCTTATATACTCCATAATTATTATAACAAGTACATTGTTGATACAACACTCAATTGACATAATCAACATAAGAACTCTAATCATTCCTCTTCATATGTGGTAGTATCATAACTTGATTATTATCCAATAACATCATTTGCGGCATATTCTGATGACTGGGACATAGGTTCGCGTAGTGTCCAAACTCCTTGCAAATGAAGAATTGTACATTTGAAACCATTTTCTTACCCTTACAGTCACGTACTTTGTGCCCTTTTCCTCCACACTTATAACAAACTCCCATTCCTTTCAGGCAAGTTCCAGGGTGTTTCTTTCCACAGTTACCACATATGGGAAAATTCTTCTTTTCCCTCTTACCTTTATCCATCTTTCTCTCTTACATCCTTTTCTTCTCTGGCTTCCTTTCAAAGCCATAGGACTCAGTAAACTCTTTACTTATCTTATCAACACATGATATTATTTATTCATATGATGATAATACATGCGAGACTATTTCTCTTATAAATTCTGGCTTAAGACCATGAAATATATGATCCTTCTTTCTCTTTGCATCATGTGCATTGCTAGAGTTCTCATTCCTTCTACTGGGTGCCATTTCTAAATAATGGCATACACTAGATCAGTTTATGAATCAAAATACATAATCCCATACTTATAAAACACTTAACATAAATTGAACTATTTATGGATATAATCCATAATCATAAAAATGCCTCCTTTGAGGAAGTATATACTCATAAACCCTTCATAATGATTTGTAAAGAAAATGAGAGTTATCCTAAGCATATCCCCCAGGAGTGTCGTAACCAAGAGTGCGGCAAGGCCCGTTGTCGTGCACCAGTTCCCGTTCGAGTCTAGCTCAAAGCGGTGTTTTCGGGTTTTACCCCTAGGTACATCTGTGCCAGAGCCGCCTCTACCTGCTCGTATCCAGATAGGGATGTATTGCTTGGAAAACTCACAAAATCTCTACAATACCAAAATTCTAGGAAGTTCTTCTATACTAATACTCAAAGTTCATCTTAGGTCTACATGCTCTAATCAGAGTTTATCTAAATCTAGCTTCCAAGGTTTGTACTAAACTTCCTCTGATACCAACTGTAACGCCCCGACCCCAGTTACCCAGAGTCGGTGCATTATTACATAACATTGGCATGATCACAAGAAAGATCAAATCTCGAAAGACCGATTGGTTTAGTAGCCTTAGAAACACTAGATATATTCATAAGTTTTACATTACATCATACAATGAAAAACAAATACAAAAACATAATGTTTCCACAATCCACACTATTAACCCCTCATAAAATCCCTGCAGGTCATTCATAACTTACTTCTTCACATCCTGGGAAAAATAAAACATAGAAAAGGGGTGAGCTAAAATGCCCAGTAAGGATAACAATATAGCGGAAACTTTCATAAATAAGAATAAACATTTAAGGCAATGCATTACTAAAACAAAAGCCTTTTAAACTTAAACTTCAACATAAAATGGCAAAGGTAAAAATGAAATAATGCCATTTAGTTACTCACATGGATATTCTACTAATCGAATAATCACATGCAAAAATCAATAACCACTTTCATAATGTTGTAATGCATAATGCCAGACTATCATAACCACATAGCCAAGGCCTCGTGCCAAGACTACAAATAAGATTTTGTCAAGGCCTTGTGCCAAGACACTAGTTTGTCTCATGAGACCTACCGATGCATCGAGGAGCTATAGCGGGCTCCACCCGTCACTTATTAAGTCCAATGCATTCCCATATGAAAAGGTTTAAACATAACATAAACATTCGTATTAAAACTATCATACGAAATGTCAATAATTTCACCATAAACTATGAATGGTATAAAAATAGCACATCCATAGTCAAACATATCACAAAACCTTAAATACAATATAGAAGTTTTGTATCATAATAAATCAACTTCAAATAATCTTAAAATCCATCAAAGGATGTTGACATAGATGAAATCAAAATTCTTTTTAAAGAAATATCTCCTTTTATTTTGAAATCATTTAAGATCCATATAAAATAAAACATTTTCTTTGAAAATATTCTTATAAGCTTGTAAGGAAAGCTTTGAAGATTTTATAATGGCGTAAAATAACCGCACCCGCCGTATAAGTTAAAAAAACATTCTTACCTCAATTCTGTCGAAAAGGTTAAAAATGACCTTGTTTTGAAAACGATGGAAAGATTCCTTTATAAACCTCTTATAAAAAGTCAAACAAGGGTATAAATGACTTTAACCCATATTCTTGTAAATAATAAAAATGTTTTGAAATACATTTTGAGGAAACATGGATGTGGATGATAAAGAGATCCCAGTATATTATTACATATAAACAACCTCGGATAATGAAGAGATTGTGAAATAACCCTTACCTTGTACTTTTCCTTGGTTGGGGTAGGTTAACCTCATGTATAATGGTGAAATAATTGTTATTAAATTATACAAGAATCATATATATTAATATGATATCATATATGATCTTTTAACATTGATTTGTTAATAATATCTTAGAATTATCGTCGTTTCGGGTGTTAACTTACTTGTTTTCATTTATATGTTTTGTTATGTAAGTCATGTTTGTAAAGGATAGGTTGTATATTATTCATATCCAGAATGATATCAAGTCCTTAAACATCATTTTTAAATCATCAAATGATAATTATACTTGAATGGATACGATGGAGAATGAATCTCATCACGTTCATGGAGACGGTAGTCCGTACGTACGCACGAGCGACAATATCATTCTTTTGATATTAAAATAATATTTAAATGGATGGTATATCATATATACAGAATCATTAACATGTTATATTTATTATTTACATGAGTTACATATCATTATTATACCCATCCAAATAATAATATATTGAATAACAATTACACCACGACGTGGAGACGGTAAGCCGTACGTACGCACGTATGGTGACATGTTATTCAAAGGGTGGATAGAATACTGAATATGTTTGTACCATATTTATAATAACATAACAGTATATGTAAGATACTGGAGTTATTATTTTAGAATGGTAAGAACAAAGAAAGAGGAAGTGGAAGAAGAAAGGAACTTAGAAAAGGGTGGTGAAATCATTACCTCTTCTTCGGGTTCTTCCTTCTGATTTGATCAAAAGGGCTCCTTAGGTTTGCTTTCTGATCGAACTAATGCCTCTAGGTTGTAGTGAGGGATGTTGGGAGAGTATTTGGGCAGAGTTTGGCCGAACCAAAAAGCTTTTAAGGTGTGAAGAAATGAGAAGGAGGAGTGCCCTTTTATAAGAGGTGTGAGGGGCACCTTTGGAAAAGCTAGAAATATTAATTTATAATAAATTCATATTCGGTTTCCAATGGCTCCAAAGTTGACTATTCAAAGGCTAAGGTGGGGATAGGTCGTAAACCACTCAACAAATAGAATTTAGACAGGTTTGGGTACTTATATTAACCTTATCTTTAAGTATTAACTCTAAGTTAATTAGTTTCACTTTTACAATGTCTCTTTGTATTTTTATATAATATGGTTAATAAACTTACTATATACATACAAGAGACCCCCAAGTGGTCCATTAATGATGAACCTATCATGATATAAGTCTCTTGGCCGAACCTTAGATTTTTAGGAATTTAATATCAATTAATAATATAATATTTGTTTTAAGAACTCTTTTATGTCAATTTTGACACTATTCAATAGTTGATTTGTGTGAAACTCATAACAGATTGATTTCTTCGAAAAAAGTCAATTAAATCAATCCTAATATATCATATTATCATAGAAAAGTAGTTTAATTCATTAAAAGTTTCATATTATATTTATTTGGGTATTTATAATATCAATTATTTTAATTTTTCACTATTATGGAAATTACTGCATCATCATTGTGTCATAAATAAAATAAATTATTTAATGTCTAAAAATTATAAATAAAATATAATTATGTAGGAAATCTTTTTAGATTTCTAATTAATATTTATAATCTAAGATCCAACATATATAACCCTATTTAACAATTGTTTTGCTAAAAGATATATGCTTGTGTCATTTTTGTATTTATTTTAACTTAATTAAAATAAAGTGTCATTATCACTTACAAGTGGATCCATGGGGTCCCAAAATAGACCCAAAGATGCCCATGGTCGACCATGTATCAACCAATAGGGTTAAGACACGTTTTAGGGTAATTTAGTATTATTATAATATTATTTTTTAACTCTTATTTACCGGATTTACCCTTAACCATGGTAAATAAAATATTTTCCGCAGTAATTATTCAAAACGTCTAAAAATAAAAGTTACCTATTTACACAATTTGAAAATCCTGATTCCAAATATGGAATCCATTTTCCTAAATTCAAAACACAGTAGTGGCAGAAATTAATTTAAAATTAATTCCCGCTGTCAAAACAAAAAGCGTGTTTTTAAGAGATAATAACTATCAAAAGATTGACACTTGTTTATGTTCGGTTTAATTGTAAAATTATGTCCAATGACCAAACTTATATTAAATGGTAAAAATATATTCTAAATATACTTTAAAACCACTCAAATTCATAATTTATCACTATTAATTATTTTGATTAAAAAAGTTGTTTTTAATTAAAATTTAGTATTTTTCACTATTCATCAAAATATGAAATTTATCCGAAAAGTACCAAAATTTCACCTTAGGGTAAATTCGACACTACGAATCCAAAAATGAAGTAAATTTTGAAATATAAAATATATATAATTTCAAAAAGTAGGTATTACTATTCATAACGGCTAGTTTGATCGGTTTTGGTGTGTGTTAAAACTCGAAGTTGCGTACAACACACGCTACTGTATTATTCAAAGGAAAGCGTACCGTGGAAGCTTGGGATGTTTCATTTAAAATTTTTGATGTCCCCATTTAGTCAAAAAGTTTAAAATATTGTATTTAAAAAGGGTTCACTATTAAAAGTTGATAAATGTGCAATACTGAAAATGAATTTGTTCTTGCATTATATCTAAGAAACTCATAATATGGATTCTAAAATTATAAGGATTATATAAAGTTTAAAATTTAGATAATACTATTCATAACCTCTTTTGAATGGATTTTTTTTGTAAGTCATGGTGTGATTGAACTCGGTGTTGTGTGTAGTGCAAGTTATTGAATTATTTTGAAGAAATAACACACTATGAAATCTTGGGGTGTTACATTTTATGGGATATTAGATAGAGTCTCATTGAATCCCTATACCCCTAAATTTAAGAAAAAATAGTAGCAGGATGAAGGGTTAGACTGCAGATCATACTAATGCAATATCCTTTTCAACTAAGTAGAAAAAAGTCAGTATTGTTATCTAGTAATGTTATATGAGGGACAAAAAATATATTGATGATGTTATTTTTCATGATGTTGATGATAGTCTTAGTTTCAAATTCCTTGAGGGATATATCCTCATCCTATTTAGAGATGAATTTAGTGGGAGTAAAAATGAACATGAACTACATATATGTAGTTGGGGTTTATAGTCCCATGATATTCATTCCCCGTACAGAAAATGGACATGAATATTTGTCAGTATGAAAGGTATTATGTTTCCATGTATTTGAAAAGGATGGAAATAATTGGTGGATTTTATGTAGTCTTTTACCATCATTGAAGAATTGTACCCATGAATCTTGATTTTATGGGATAGCATGGTCCGAAATTGATGAGAACTGCAGGATCCTAGGTGGACTTTCTGTATAATATAAATATTTCATTCTCCATGAATGTATCCTCTGTGAATTATGTCAATGACTCATTTATTTAATAATTTATATAAATTTGGAACATCATAGAGGATTCATTATTTTGGAGTTCGATCTACACTATCATGTCTTAGTTTTATGTAAGAATCATTATTTAGAGATATTATATTATGGGGGACATCATTCTTGTAGCGGACTCAATAGGTAAGGATATTGGCTCATCCTAACATAGGTTATCAGATACAATATTTATTTTATCAATGTCATATATGGTTATTGGGGAGACAACACTATGTTGTGTTAATTTATAATTGTCTCATCCTAGTTAAGATTATATATGGTTATTGATACATTGGTGGTTTCAGCACCATGTAAATTTTCTGAGCAAAGGGATATGGTTTGGAATTGTATCAAAGAAGAACTCTAACATCAACCCTCCAATGAAATTATGGAGTATATCTAACTATTTCTTCTTAATGGAATTTTCATCATAAATATACATCATCACAAAATCTAAATCACCATTAACATTCAAATGGGTACCCTTTAATTGAATTTATAACTCCAATCACTCAATAACGTCTTGGTACTCTCCCTCATTTTTGGTGAATCCTTTAGATAGTAGGAAAAGATAATGTGGAATCTACATGGATGGGGAGGTGAATCCAATCACCAGACTAATAGTATTGATCTTTGAGTTATCATTTCCATTCATGCTTAATATTTTAGAGGATCCATCAAAATATATCTCCCACATTAAGGAAGTGTCATGAACATAGAAATACTCTTCATCTAGGATCTTGGTATTTACTGGTTTACATTCTAAGGAAGGTTGTTTTGTGGGAAAATTAGCTAGAACCTTCCCTTGGAATACCTTTTTTGACATGAACTAGTTATAAAACTCTTGCAGGATAACAACACATCGAGATATGTTTCTAGTCAACGTTAGATAACTAATGTTATAATTGAGTGAATAAAGGTATGAAACTAATAATACCTCATATAGATACATGTAGAGCCTCGGTACATATACTATAAAAAATATCGTTTGGAAGATCTTTTAAATGAGTAAGTTTCATGTACTAGTATCTATAATTGTTCTATTAAGATTGTACAAAATATTTTCCCTCCTCCATGTCATTTTTTATATTATAATAGTATCAATAATTTAATGCATGGTGGAAACATATATAATTAATTTTTTTCTATAAGCAGTGGAATCAGTACTATGAGGTATAGGAAACATTACTTTTTGTTATCAATGATTATTAACTGTATTTAAGCCATATGTAGGAGACCCCTTTCTTTATAAACTATGTATATGGGTGGAACTTATTGGAAAGAATAAATATGAAATTATTCATGTAAGATAGGTGTCCTTGAAGACATATTATATCTTTAACAATATGTGGTGGTGTTACTTCATGGGTCAAAATTGCATTCTTAGGGTCAATTGTAATTCCATGGAAACATACCCTGAAATTGATGAATTTTTCTGACATCACCCTAAATATAAAATTCATGGGGATCATCTTTAGGATGTGGTAATTTAGATTTATGATAACTATATCTATATCTATAATATAGTCACAACATTATCAGATTTTTTATCAAACTCATGGACATAACATTATGAAATATTTCCAAATAAATGATTGATCATTTTGTGTATGGACCATTTATATGTGTCTCTATAATTCGTCAAAAAATTGGTATGACTAGAAAGTATAATATACAATGAGGTTCTCTGAATGTGCTGACTACATAATATTTAGTATCTTTTTGGATATGGTTATTTCATGGTTCAATGCCTGGAAGAGATGTGATTTGAAGCATGCAGTCACATCAAGATGAGTTCCATAATCATGAATGATAAATAGTCTATTGAGAGTGACACTTGAGATCCCCAAAGTTGATGAAAACTCTAATTGTGGAGTTATTTTTTTATAGGTATGATGTTGGTGAGCCTCTTGTGTATATAAAATCTATGATGTTGATAGAATTAATTATAGTGTCAACATTTTCATTGACCATTGTAGTGTTGGATCCATGAATCCTTTGGGATGCCTACATTAAACCATGACGATCATCTAGTTTTCCCAGATAGTGGGTGGATAAATTGGGATTCAGTCCAAGAATTACATTATTATTATAAGAGAATACATCATGATAATGTTTCATTAAAGAGATATATACTTAATATTGATTAATATGAAAGGATAGACTAATAAAATTATGTCATGAATCTTCCTCTTAACCTAAATTTACTTGACTAATCTCATCAATCATTATAGACAAACAACCCTCAAATACTATAGCGTAATCTCTAATATTTTCTTCCTCCACTTCTTATATCATAATGTAATTATTAGCGGGAGGTTAGGGGATATTTAAATTTCATAATAATAATGATGTAATTTTTATAGAATTTATATATTCTTGTATAGATTCATCCTTATTAGGAATATATGAAATAATTTTTCATTATATCTCACTATCATTAGGTTTAGAGGATTCAATAACATCATGAGATCCATTGTATGATGCAAGGAAAATTTTAACTCCTTATGTAGATATTGAAGAATCCTTATGTCCCACAAATTATAACATAGTAGTATCTTGGGAATCTGAAAAACATTAGAGAAATTTTATTTGGAGTGTCATCATCTGTATCAGAATTATTACCCCATGTAATCTAGTAATATTCTGGTGACATTGATAACATCATGATAACCAGGATAGATCAAGTATCTTAGAAATTTTTCATGTATGTAATGATTCTTTTGACTTGATTTATAATTAATATGTACTTCTCACTAGGCTCATTCAACTGGTCAATATGAGCCACATCCATGATTTGGTGGGGGGTATTTGAGCTTTAGTGCATATAATTGGCTTCTTATCTTTCATTTCAAAGAGTCTCACCTTTTATACTAGGATTTATGAGACTATAAGGGTGCATTATGACCCAAGTGCACATGTTTTTATCAAATGAATGGACACATGAGGTACTGATTGTATAACGATGGAAGTGTTGTATGTAGATTATGCTATGGTCTTTTGAGTTGAGTGTTGAAATTAATGTCTGTGTGAATGAACATGAATTCTTAGATTAGAGGTTCTATAATAAAGATGTAATTTTAATTTATCCAAAATGTTTCTTGTCACTCTTATTTTATCCTTAAATCTTCATGTTAGAGCGAGATAGGATCATCTCAATATTTCCCAATTGTTAGACGGTTTAGATTGGTATGAGGCTGATCCTGGTCTCATTGTCAACGATTTCTCATCAAATGTCAATATCATCAAGATTTATACAAATGTATATGTGTATGATGTGTCCCTATCTAGAAAAAACCTTTTCTCACTCAAAAGATTAGGTAACAATATGGAACTCCATGGGATTGATTTCCTCATAGTAAACCTCATCTTCAGCTATCTAGAGATATAATTATTGAGGGAATTAGAGGGCCTCAATGATTGCTTCATAGAGATTCTATAAATGGGGAAAGGTGTATATGATTTATGGATTGCTCAGGATGATAGTTAATTGCTTTAATGTATCATAATTATGGGATATGGGCCTCCGTTTACTGTCAGAAGGTAGTTCCCTTGTCCAACACTTTGAGGTTGATGCCAACTCTATTGGAGGCCCCTTTCATTGGATGATAATTAATGTAATGTCCATTGTTTATGGATTAGAATAGGTAGATATTTATGTATATTGTATAGGAATGAATTATAGTTTATCTACCAATATTCCCTTCAGTATGATTACATTTGATAAGGCTCTATATGATTCATGTGTAGATTGAAGTTTTTGGAGATCCAGATGGAGTGCTTGTCTCAATGTTTTCATTGTATAGATTGATTCGATGGAAACATGTCCTATATGTGAAGATCCGTGTTGACCTCATATTCATAGACTCCCTTGGACTCTCAAGCCTCTTTCTCATCATCCCCAACTTTGTTTAGGGGATATAGGTTCATATGAAAGTCATTCATCGAAGAATAGATATATTGGGGGGATAAAATAGACTAGTTCATATAGTGAATCATTCTCATAGCAAGGATTCATTTAGAGGGATGTAGACCATCCTATTAGTGATGGTGGTAGAAAATCTTGAAATTTTTCAATTCGTTTGGGAAAAGACTTGAATTCTTTCCCCTGTAAAAATCTTTATCCTCGTCAGTTGTGGAAAAAATTTAGAGACTATAATTTTGAAGGCTATTATTCATCTGTTTTAGTGATGATTAAGGCCATAGGTGATTAGTTCAACATAGTCATAAGGATTGCATGCACTTGGTCGACAAATTTTCTGGTCTACCAATCATTGAACTTCCATTCAATCTTACTAGAGACATTTTACAGTTTTTCTTCCTCGTCTACTTAAATGGAAGAGACGTGGGATTCCTAACAGGGGTATTTCCCCAGCATGGCCTCCCCACACTATGTGAAAAATGGCTATTTGCGACGGGTTATTTTGGGATGGGACAAAGGCCCGTCGTAAATAACCCCACGAAAGGGTTTATTTGTGATGGGTGTTAAGTGCTCGTTGCAAAAGGATTGGCATGAAATACGCACCAATCTACAGACAAGGGTATTTACAATGGGTTCCTATTCTAGTTGCAAATAACCGGCGGTGGTTTTGAGTATTTACGAAGTGATACTTGCTCATTCGCAAATACTTTATCGGTAGGTACCATTTTGGGACGGGGACTGTCACACATGTCTTTTTAATGACCAACAATAATTAATGCGGCTATAGTCATTTGCAACAAGTCCCATGGAAAATACCAGTATTTGAGATGGGTAACCCGTCGCAAATAACCTAATCACAATTAATCTAACCTATATATACCCCCATCTATTTTTTATCTCCTTCCACTCTTTGCACAACTTCTCTCTCTATCTCTTTTGAAAAATATTCTTCTAATATTTTGCATTGATTAACATTTTAAATTTAAGCGTTGTATGTGACTTAAATACTCTGAAAGCTAAAGTTTCAATATATTTATCTATTATTTTTATTCTTTAGTCAATTTATTTTATTTTAATTTATTTATAATTTTTTTTAATTAGAAGCAAATTAATTAAATTCTACTTATGTTTTTATCGTATTTATTTTTACGAATAGTTATATCTTAGTGTTAATTAGTAATAAATTATAATAATTAGTAATAATTTTAAATAATTCGTTACAATTTGTAATAAAAAGTATTAATTAGTAATAACCAATATTAATTAGCAATAACTAGTAATAAATTTTATTAATTAGTATTAAATGGTATTAATTAGTAAAAAATTGTATTAATTAGTAATAATTAGTAATAATTAGAAAAATAGTGATAATTAAAAAAAATTAGTAACAATTAGAAAAAATTTGTAATGATTTGAAATAATTTGTAATAATTAGAAATAATTAGAAAAAAATCATAATTAATCGTAATATTTTGTAATAATTATTAAAAAACTGCCATAATTAGTAATAATTAGTAATAATTAGTAATAATAAGGATAAATTAGTAATAATTTGGATTAATTAGTAGTAATTAGGGTTATTTATCAATAATTAGTAATAAATAGTAATAATTTGGATTAATTAGTAATAATTTGGATTAATTAGTAACAAATATTATTAATTAGAAATAATTAATAATAAATAGTAATAAATATTAATAATTAGTAATAAATAGTAATTAATAGTAATAAATAGTAATAAATAGTAATAGATAATAACAATTAGTATTAATTAGTATTAATTAGAAGTAAGTAATAATAACTACTAGTAATTAGTAACAATTTTTAGTAATAAGTAATAATTAGTAATAATTAGTAATAATTCGTACTAAAAATTAATAAATAGTAATGAATACTATTAATTATTAATAAATAATAATAAGAAGTTATAAATAGTAATAAATAGTAATAAATAATAATAAGTAGTCACAAATAGTGATAAATAGTAATAAGTAGTAGTAATTGGTAATAATTAGTAATAAATAGTAAAATAGTATACAATATTATAAACAGTAATAAATTGTAATAAATTGTAATAAATAGAAATAATTAGGAATAATTAGGAATAATTATTATTAATTAATATTAATTAAGACTAATTAAGAATAATAGGAAATAATTTGTAATAATTAGTGGTAATTAAGAACATTTAAGAATAATTAGGAATAATAAGAATAATTAAGAATAATTAGGATTGATTTGGATTAATTAGTAATAATTTGGAATTATTAGTAATAATTATGATTTATAAGTAAAATTAGGATTAATTGGTAATAATTATGATTAATTAGATTTAATTAGGATTAACTAGGAATAGTTCGTAATATTTTGGAATAATTAGGATTAATTAAGAATAGTTAGTATTAATTAGGAATAATTAGTATTAATTAAGAATAATTGGTAATAATTAAGAATAATTAGTAAAAATTATAATTAATTAGTAATAATTATGATTAATTAGTTATAATTTGGATTAATTAGTAATAATTAGGATTAATTATAAAAATTAGGATTAATTAGAACAAATTAGGATTAATTAGAAATAATTAAGATTAAATAGAAAAATTAGGATTAATTAGTAATAATTAGAATTAATTTGTAATAATTAGGATTGATTAGGAATAATTAGTAATTATTATGATTAATTAGTTATAATTTGGATTAATTAGTAATAATTAGGATTAATGAGTAATTATTAGAATTAATTCATAATAATTAGTATTAATTTGTACTAATTATAATTAATTAGTAATAATTAGGATTAATTATCAATTATTAGGATAAATTAGTTATAATTATGATTAATATGAGTTAATTAAGAATAATTTGTAATAATTAGGATTAATTATTAATAATTTTCATTATTTTATAATAATTTGGATTGATTTTTAATAACTAAGAATAATTTGTAATAATTATGAATAATTTGTAATAATTAGGTATAATTTGTAATTATTATGAATAATTTATAATAATTGGGAAGACTTTGTAATAATTAAGTAAAATTTTTAATAATTAAAAATAATTTTCAATAATTTGCAATAATTTCTATTACTTAGTAATAATTAGTAATAAATAATAATAATTAATAGTAAATTAGAGTACATTAATAAATTGGAATACTTTCCTGCGGATTAGCAGCATTCCTTTTGATCAATAACTCATCTCATCAGATATTTCTCCAATAAAAATTGATATGAAAAATCTGCTCAGTCATACGTCAGAGCTAATTTTTCATAGTGATTTAAGTTGGTTAAAATTACAAGGCAGTGAGACATCAGATGAAAAATGATCTTTTTACCAAAGACTCATCCCCTTGAAACTTTCTGGGATTGAAATCCCTATGAAAATATTCTCAGACATAAAAATATTCATTTTTCATGCATGATATCATATAGAGTAGCATGGAAAGGCCTACTTTCTCTTCATCCTCGTGTATACGAAAATGGATATTCGTACATCAGGGAAGACTTTTCAACTAACATTAATAATTTTTTTTCAGATGGATGAGGATCTATATCGTATGTTTTAGGAGGCTGATCTACCTATTGATGAGTAGGAGGTCGGATCAGCCGACCCTCAGATTATTGGCATTTTAGGGGGCACTTAAAGGGGGTGTGGTCTTTCCCAACTAATGATTCCTGAACCTATCCTTGATTGATGTCAACATATTGGGTTCAATCCATGCACGCAGAGGTGTGTTTACTTGTAAATTTTAGTTTGTTTTCATTAATTTATTTATATTCTAATTTTTTGATTAATTATTCATTTTTCACATATTCATGCATATTATTATTATATATGGGAGATCTATATTGCACATTTATTTTTCAGATGCATGAGTGTCATTGGATCAGATTACCTTTGATGTTCAGTAGCATGTGTTCGGGTAGTGGGAGGTAAATAAATAAATAATATTTATTTTGAAATTAATTTAGTTAATAATATTATAATATTAAATATTTGTATAGTTTATCATATCCCATTGAGGAGAGATGCATGAGGATTTTTTGAAGGCATGAAAGGGAGATATGAATCTATGTTGGACTTAGTTTTTTCTTAATTTGAAATAGAAAGAAATGAAGAAAGTAGTGAAAGAGTTTGATGAGACATGTCGTGTCCACAGACCTGATTATTTTTCATCTCAATTTTGGGATAGATTATGTACACACTGGCTGAGAAAACTGTTTTAGAGTAGATCATCAGTAGGTCAACCCAATCAGGGGAGACAGGAGTTGACACATCGATCTAGTAGTCATACATTCAGTATGCATAGGGAGAATATGGTAAATTAATTTTTTAAATATTTTATATACCATTAAATGTAAAAGGTTTATTTTATATTCATATAGGCAGTAGCACATCCTGATATTATAGAGTATGACGTTTATAAGAGGATGTAAAGTGATCCAGCACCTCGGGAGTATAGAGGTGTTCGATAGTGTCAGATTGTGTTATTATAATTTTTTATGATTTAAATTTAACTACAAATAATATTTCAACTATTTTAATTTTAAATTGTAATTAAAGTAGTCATATGAGGTTGTGAAATCTTAGACAGTTGTTGAGATTCAGCCAGAGAAAGATGGTCAGACCAGTGCCCCCTGATTAGATGAGACAGCATGGATACAGGTGACCCAGTATGGCCTTAAGAAAGGACGAGTTGTCTGTATTGGCTCTCGAGTGACCCCTAGGAGTTTTTATGGAACCTCTGCGATGTCAGCATCCATCTTAAGAGGAGCTTTTGGAGAGTCATCATCATACTATGCACAGTATTAGGAGTAGTTGTGAGCTTAGAGTGAGCATATATAGACTATGCCTAGGGAGAAGGAGGAGATGTGTTAGTGGCAGCAGTAACAGCAGGAAGAGTACCTACGATAGCAGCAGCATCAGTAATAGTTTCAGGATGAGATACGTTGATGGCTGGAGGAGCAAGATTAGATGGAGTACATAAACGTCTAACTTGTAGGTTAGCGATGGAGTTCCCTTAACTATCTCCTTCAGCTCCTCCATACAACCCTCCCCCTAATCAGTGATATATTTTTTTGATGAAACATTTGAATACATTTTTTTTAAATATTAACTATTTAATGTTTTAAATTTTGTGTGTTATATATTGTCTTGAAAATTATAGTATTTTATTATTTATTTAATTTTTTTATTATAATTATGTTTTTATTAATTAATATATTTTTATATTTATGTGAATACTCTAGTTTTTATTATATTACTAATATTATTATTTCACTAATACTATTAATAATATTATTATATTAATTTTCTATTTTAAAATTATTTTTATTTTACGAAAAATAATAATAATATTTAATTCATATTAATATTATATTATAGTTATTATTTTATAAATAATTTTATTCTATTAATATTAATATTATGATTTTATTTATATTATTATTATATTATTATTAATATTATTTTATTTTTTAATTTTTTTTATATTTTTTAATTATTTACGACGGTATGTTGCAAATAGTAATTTCGATGGTTCGTCGCAAAAGGGGTGTAATTTTTTATATTTCTAGACGTAATTGCGATGGACCATTACAAAAGAGAAAAAATTGGGAAACTATTTTTGACGGGCCGATAGGCTATTGTAAATAGTTTCTTAAAAAATAACCAAATGTTTTTTGGGATGGTGTTATTGCTCGTCACAAATAATATGTTTTTGTGATGGTATATAACAAAATGTAATGTTTGTGATGCATTTTCCCACAACGGGTCATTTGCGATGGGGTCCCGTCCTAAATGAGCCATCATAATTATGAATTTTTCCATTAGTGTGAGTGTCAACCGTCTTCTATATTATATATTTAAATAAAAATAGTTATGGGATATTTTGACTGAATGATTAATTAAAGGGTTAATAGCTTTTATGATCAATGAAACTAACCTCATTGGTTTTTCTTGAATATGGTAACCTAGGAATTCTATTTTCCATCCCTACAATGATGAATCATGGAACTTTCTACTTTCCAAATGAATATATATTATTCTTCTTGTACTTGAATAGCATAAATTTATTATGATTACTCCATTAATTTTTGAGGGATTTCTATTTATACATCCATTAAAAGGGATGTTTTATGATGATATGCAGTCTTAGGTATCAAGTCTTGTGTTTTACTCATCTTAAGTGTTAATATTTCCATTTCTACTTTTATGGTTCTCTTTTCCTTTAGTTGATGAATTTGGAGTAAATTGGACCTTTTAAACCGAATTACATCTTACAACCATTACATAGTTTCTTCCAACTCCTGAAATCCAAGGGAATATTTCAAATCTGTTAGAAGTGTTTACAACTCATCATGGATAATCTCTTTGTAGATCTATAGTATATTATCTTATTATGGATTCATATTAATGTAATAGAACAGACCTTTCATTCAACTAATAAATCCTAATACCCTATCATTCTTACACATATTGAAATTTTAGAGGTTAATGACTTGTTTATTTCAAACAATTGTTCCAAATTGATAGTAATATTTTTAAGACAACTCTTCTCAATAAATTACACATTTATCTAGTATGTTAATATACCATAAAAATTATAGTCCATATCGAGTCTACATGAAGTATCTAGGGTTATATACTTCTTATTTTTAAAGAGTTCCCATCATATGATCCAAGAAAATCACAGAGTGTGTTAGGTCCTGATCGAGGTCATCATTAGACATTAAAACTAAGGAATTAATATTCCAAAAAATATGGAATATGTAGAGTGGTGTCTACCGACTTGGTATAGTGTTTCCTAGAATGTTGTACAGTGAAACTTTATCCTTACATGAAAACCAATTAAGTAGTTAAAGAATCAGTAAATACCAAAAGTTCTTGTGGTATAGTCAGCTAATTGAATGGTGGAGTATAGGAAACTAGTGTGGTTTCATGTGGTTGACATGCAAATGTCTAGAACTGACATCCAGTTTGTACTATTTTAGATTTATCTCCCATAAATGAAAATTATTGTCAAAATTATTGATGGAATTATTTGTTATTTTTTTTAGTTTTATGTAAACTGGTTTAAAATATCTTGATCCCTCCATGTGGTTAGGTTTGACATACATTAAACATGATAAATTCTTATTCTCTATTATATAACATAGGGGAAATATTGGATTTAACTTTTGGTTTAAAATCAGTTGAAATAATTAACTCTTTCATTTTAGTGTTGATTTTTTTCAACTTGTTAAACTCAGATTCATATCAATAAAAAATTTCCATTATATTGACTTATTTAGTATCTTTTGGTGGTGGGATGGATGTGGAAAGTCACATTCAATTACCTCTTCCCAATCCTCATTAAGTATACGTAAATTTCTTATTTTATTGATTACATAGATTCTAGTACTTTCTAGGGGGGAGGTATTCACACGTTTTATGAATGTTTTTGTGTGGAAAATCATATAGGTAGTATCTACTATATCAAGATCATCTATTTCAATAACATGTTCTGATCCCTATACAGGGGTGATAGTGATTACTCTTACTGATGTGTAATATCCCTCCAGAATCTTTTCTTTACCTAAATCATGAAGAATTTTGTCATCCTCCATATATCATTCTAGTTATAGGTTATAGTCTCCCATTATTTTCACATTCTTATTGGGATATTTTATTTTATAACTTCTATTGGTATTCACCTATCCTTTATAGTACACCCATGTAAAAAAATATAAATGGATATCCAAAAGGAATCACAATTTATATACATTGAACATTTCTTCAAGGAATAAGGAATAACACACATTATAAGAAACTAGGGGGAGAATCACCTAAGAAAATTATTTCCAGTTTATGAAGATCTACATTATTGGTGAAAGAGGGGGTGATGGTTTTAATTACTTTAACCCATAGTATTGGGGTTTTCTTTACTCTAAAACTCTATGTATTAATTTATTTTTCAATTTCGATGTCACCAGGGGGTGGGTGCAATGAAATGATGAAAGTTTACTCAACCTTGTGGGGTATGGATGATTTCATGTTTCCACGGAGGTAGATATCACATATTACCTTGTGACCTTATAGTATTTTTCAAAGCATGATCCATAGGAAGTGTTCATTCTATGTATGAACTTCAATCCACCAATAGGTGCTTTCTAATTAAAGGTTTTTCCATCCTCTAATGTGATGAATACTACACCATATTTTCATCCTAGAATAGGATATTCTAAATTTCCATCCTGCATCGGGTAAACCATTTTGGGGTTTTGAGGAAATATGACTCTACTAAAGAGAAGATTCATGTTCTATTGATTCCAATAATCCTAATTTTCTCAATATGAAAACATTCCATGCTTCCATTATTGGGAGACACTTCTATCTATATAGTAGAGTGAAATGTAATTCTTCAACCTCACCCCATCGACTGATATGTGATTTGGAATGGAATTTAGTTCCAAGATAGCATAAAACATTCAAGGAACTGATTCCAGTATAAAAGAGGTCACTATGTTTTCTTTCTAGCTTTATTTTACTGTAGATTAAAGGACTTACAAAATAGCCCAATGACAAGGTTATCTGATTAAATTAATGTTGTTTTCATACTCTGTGTATGAAAAAAATTTCCTTCAATTTTAGATATGTTGTCCCTTGGTTTACATGAACATAATGTATGTGTACTTATGATATCAAAATAAATATATAAAACATAAGAGTTTCCATGGGACAAAAAATAACATATATATTGTTTTCCACTTTTAGCTAATTTAACCAAATTAGACTTTTTCTATCCACCATTTGAGGGGGAGTGTGACTTTTTAATACCAAATTTATTACATAAAGGGATGAAAATTATAACAGTGCAATTAATAAATAAAACTTCGTCATACTATCCTTTAGCTAAGATATAGTATCTCTAAAAATTTAAGATAAACAAAATTTCACAGGCCTAAATATCTAAAGACTTTATTAATAAAAGAAAATATTTAGGGTAATGTTAATAATGATAAGACCTTATTTTTTTAATGAGATTACACTATAGGGAGGATCTTCATAGTGGATTTCACAGGGAGTACCTCCATGTTAGGAAGTTCACGGTACACTAGAAATGGGAGAAAATTCATTCCAGTAGATCGTCTACTTATAAGAAGGAATATCATAGATAAAGTCAAGGGAAGGGTTCCCATGAATGATTTATACACCATCATGGGGAGGATATTAATGAGGGTAAATTGTAATAGGACCTCTTTAATTTTTTATCATAGTAATACAAGGAGCCCATTTGCAACATAATCCAATTCTCATTTATGAAAAAGAATCTATTGATTCTATTTCCTGTATAAAAATATTTTCTAGATCCTTAAGAACATTTTGAACATTCCCAGTAGTTTTATGATCTTGATCCCAAGCCGTGTGTTACCCTAGGGTAAATTTCTATTTATGCATTTCCTCTCATGTAGTTTCATTTGGGAATTGTACATAGTACCCTTCATAGATAGGGTCCCTACTAGTAGAATTTTGTACTACTATGTTAATATGTTGATGAGAATATTGATGATGGGTAAGGATATGTGCCTACCCTATATTGGCTACCAAAATATGCTAGTGGGGATCTATGGGGAATGAAAGAGTTTGCTTATATGTTTTTTTATTAACAAGAATATGTCACTGAATCTCCATTGATTGATTAAATGTAGGGATATGGGTCTTCCCATAAGAGAATACTATAATATATTAGTGTTTTTTATATTGCTAGTGGAACATGTACCTACTATGAAGTGGTCTCTAGAATTTTTCGACAGAATCCAGTTGTAATACGAATATAATCATAATCATGATCATCATTATTCACAAGAGTACAATGAAGATCACATCGAACAAGAGTGGGTGTGTGATTCCACTAATAGGTATCTCTGTAAATATTATAATTATATTATTCAATACTTTAAGAGGTAAAATTATGGTCATTTCCCCTATTACTTCCCAAAATATATTAGTGGGAGTCCTCTGTTGTTATTTTCCTTACAAGAGTATTTTGAAGGCATTGTAATGCATGGGAATGAATATCAGATTTCCCCTTCATTGTTGCTTGCATAATATAATAGGATTCTATGGAAGAAATAGTAATATGTGAACACGTCTTTGTAGGAATGGGGATATAAGTATACTATAATCCCCTATTTGATTTTGGGTTATGCTGGAGGCCTTTAGATATGAGGGAATAAGAATGATCCTCCCATTAATAGAAACTAGGATATGTCAAATAGTTCCTCCACATTATGCTAAGGTATTATACTAAAAATGATCCGCATAATTATGATGAAAGGCCTTATCTTTGGTTTTCACAATAGTATCTCAATGATTCCCATACCAGGTTGCTGATGAGTGCATGTTGTGTAGGTTTATTAGTAGTGTGGTTGGTAATAAATCAATATAGAAACTACTGAGAAAGGAATTTTTCATTTTCAAACTCAACATCAAAATTCTTAAAATAAATTAGGTACTCGTCATTATTTTTCTAGAGAGAGATTCATTAAGTGATATTTTATTATCAAAATCATAATCCTCTTTATTACTGTCTTCCCCTAAATATAAGGTGACTATAAGGCTCAAAATCTAGGTGGATCTCTCACACAGCCTCTTAAGTGGGGATATTACTTTTTAGGTGCAACATTATCTAGTGTTTTTTCATGAATTAGTTATGGAATCATTGTGTGGGAAAGATTTTTGTCTTGGTTATGTTGTCCACATTTTGAGAAGTATCCATGGTGTATTATTCTATATTGGAAGGTTCCATTGATTTAATTCAAATTGATATCTTTAGTGTGGATTCATGGTGGGATAAATAATAATCAAACAAGAAAAAATGCCATTTTATACTCAAAATAAATGTAATTTTGGATCATTTTCCTTCATGGAATAATTATAAATTAATTATTAAGATGATTCACTTCAGGGTCACTATTGATTTATGGGAAAAATAAATCATGAACATTTGGATCCAAAATGGTTTGATGTGAATGTCATTTTAAGCCTTCAATCTAATGGAAGGTGGTCACAAGGGTTTCTTACTAGCGAAACATTGGAATAAGTGTTGGGTAAGAGGATATGAATGAATATCATCTCACCGCTTGGGGAGATTATTAAATACTCTAGTACTCTTTTATTACATTATGTCTTATTCTTTAATTCTTCCCAAATACTAGTGTAAGACAGCTTACCCATATGTTATTCAGGGATGAAAATGATACTTGAATGTGAATGTCTATATGTATTAAATTTTTTCCATCACAACTTTACTTATTATTGATTCATAGTTTTGAATTATATACCTTAAATACACACAGTATGGAACTAAATAGTTTATTTATATCTTGGGTGGTAAAAGATTTTTTGGATTTGGGATTAGGCATGTGAGATGAGAGTCCTTAACATACTTTTGAAGGAAATTATATATGATTTAGTTTGGTGACACTTATTGGGACACATAACACCATTAAAGATCGTTTGAAAAAGAACTCTTCCTAGAAATTTAGATCATATTGACTAGAATTCTGGGTAAAATATGGGAATTTGTTTTCTAGGAATTACTCATAGGAGAAATTTTTTTATTTCAAGTTAATGGGAATAAAGACCTATGAAAATGGGTTTAGTGACATCATGAAGGGAATGTGTCCCTCTAGGTGGGGGAATGGTTTCATCTATAATAAATCCTAATGATTTGGACTATTGTGATTAAGGTAATATTTTTCACTTAGAGATATATAAAATTATTGGGAATATTTATTGACGAGGATATTTCACCATAGAATATAGACCTTGTGATGGAATGTCTGAACATGTAAAAAATATGGATTGAAAGGTTATGTGTAAGTGAATTCACTAGAAATATGGACCCATGGGATGTGTATAGAAAATAATGATTGTTTTAAAAATTGTATAGGAATTCTAAATAACCTAGTTAAGAAGAATCAAGTCCCCTATGCTTCATGAAATAAAATTTAACTTCATATGATTGGACCATTCAATATAGTTTAACATTATATAATAAGGAATTTTTCATGATGTTCTATATTTCACAACAAGAATTTTGTCATATCAACATTACATTTTACGACAAGGATAATATCATTAATTTTAAAATCATTTGAATAGTACATCTATTTCATTAAAAGGGTTATAATATAAAGTTGATTGAGGAAAACACATTGATTATTCCTTGCTGGATGTGGATTCTTAATGAATTTTTGGAATGAGATTATTAATAAGGTAATGATAAACATTGGGCTTACATTGAAGGAGTCTGCTAATGTGTGTTACCACTTACCATAAATTTCTAGATGGTGAATAATGACTATACTCATGGATAATATGGCACTATGAGGAAGATATATTGGGTCATACATATGGGTTTCCCAAATGTGGGTGTTTTGGGACTATTGATGGTCCTATTGATATCATCAATATGAACCATCTTGGGTCATCTAAGTCATGATGTATGAAAAATGAGTGGATTCACAAAAGTAACTTTGATGGGGAACCTCTTCCTCATGATGATAAATGTTTAAAATCACATGGGATACTATTAGTTATTGAGGAAAAATAGGAGTATCCTTCTATCATAGAGATACATGATTAATGGGGGCACATGTTAGTGTGTATATCCAGGTCATGCATGTAGGGTGGATTTAGTGTGGGGCCTAATAATAAAATTCTTGTGTATGCGAATCGGGTGGTTGGATTCTCTGCCACTAATATTAGGTTTTTTATTTAAATCTATTATATGAGTAGAAGAGGATAGTAAAACCCTATTAAATGAAGTGACCCAGGCTAGAGATGGCATAAATAATACATTAATCTAGTTATTTAAATATCATTTCTCACAGATAGTTGCACATACCAAGGATCAATGGGTTAGTGTCTTGTATAATAGGTACATAAACAACTTTTTTAACAACACTTGAAAACTTTTATCCCAAATTATGCACCTCTCTACTCTTTTTTCACATCTTATATGATAAAATCATTTTCATAACCTGGGATTGTAATCATAAAAAAGGGGTGAGAAAAAACTCTCAGTAATGTAAAATAAATCCTAATGGATTTGGTCATAAACACAAAGAAGAATATGGTAACGATATCGAAAACAAAGAAAAATCCCAAAATACCATGTGTTTTAATCATAATACCTAATAGATAAACATATTTTCAGAAAAATATCGGGAAGTAAACATAAAATAAATGACATTAATTGAAATAAAATATCAAAAGAATAAAACATTCGAGCATGATATAAAAGTGTATAATATTTTAAAAATAAATCTTAATCCTAGAAAATGGAATAAAATGATAAACAACTTGATACGTTTTCACAATCAACAACATCGTATTACTTATCGTTTTTAAACTAGGTACTATCTAACTAGTTCACATGTATAATTGTTAGAATATCATAACACCATCACAGTCACCCTTTTTGATATTATGTACTTGATAACTGATTCACAAATAAAATTATAAGTATGTATGAGCACCATCACAGTCACCCTTTATGAACCCAACTAATCACTAATATGTATGAAAATAAATTTTTAAAAATGGATTAATTCCATCACATTCACCCATTGGGAACCTACCTACTTCCAAACCTATTCACATATAAAAAATTTGAGTGGCACTTAACATCATCACACACATCCTTTGTTAACACAGATTATCACTAAACAGTTCAATTAAATTTTTATTTCATAAGATATTATCCATTGCCCAAAAAAAATGACGGAGATATAGGCATTACCCCTCTCATAATCCATACATTTGTGTCCCTCCTAAAAATATCTCAGTCACTACCACATAAATAACCCCGGGAAAAATAATTGTCTTTATAAAACATTAGAAAAATCTCAAAACATGACCTTCATAAATCAAATAATATCAAAACACACAATTTCCAAATAAATTCATATAATAAAAAATATATAATGTGTGATCGAAACATCAATTCATGAAAGATAATCATGGAGGGAAAATATAAAAGAAATAAAAAAATTTCCAAAAAAACTTTTAAAGAATTTTATAATTTATTAACCATAAATAATCAGTATCTTTCATACACTTATATCAGTATCTAACATACACTAAAATTTTCTTATCATAATTTATTAACCTTAATTTAACTTGTTCTTTGATCAAATGGGAAAAGAAGCTATCATTTGTGTGCACTACAAACTACCTCCATAGGAAACAATTTAATTCATTTTCCGCCACTACCTTATATAGCTGGTAATAATGATAAATTTCATGTATATATATGATATTAATTCCATATTAAAAAAATTTAAATATACTATATTATCTATTTTAATACCTTGATATTCATGGATAAATTATAAAATCATCTATGCCTACTCTGGATTACCACCTCTATGAAAATATGTGACTCTTTTTTCAGCTTCATATCCCATGGTTGGTAAATATAAGTATATTAAAATAGATAAGATCATATTTATGATATAATGAACATTATTTAAAAATAAGACAATTTGAACCATATTTTTATAATGTTCACTGAAAAATGGAAATGTCACTTATGAATTAGTACGACCAAACATCTCCATGATTGAAACATAATTCATTTTTAATAACAACCTTTCATGGGTTGTTTTAAAAGTAAAATAAATGTATACAAATTATTTTTTTATGATGATTATTTTTTAAATAATATAATAATGTAATATTTTACCATTGTATACGTATCAAAGTCATTTTTGATATATGGGTGGAATTTTATCAATACATCTAACCTAAAATTAATCGATTATGTGATCTAATATAACAAGATGATAAAATAAATAACATCAATAATAAAATTTAAAAGGTTTTTTTAAAATTAAATAACTAATATGTGTTTGTTATTATATAATATTAAGAACATATATGATGATTTGGACTCAAGTTAGGGGACATATTATCTTAGACCCTTCATTTAATATGTTTTAATGATTTATTTTCAAATTATTTTTCTAACATGTACATATTCTTAAAAATAAATTTTATCTGTACTTACGATAACATAAATTATTTATAATGGAAATTTTATAACTCATTTTTACTTTCATTAATATGTTTTTAAATAAGTCTTCTTGTGTATTTTATATAAAATGATTTGAATTTTTTTAAAATAAATAAAGGAATATTTTATTTTTAACATATACGATATCAATGAATTTTTCCACCTCAACAAATATTATTATATATTTGTATTCCCTTATAATTTTCAATGTTTTAATCCTTAGAAAATACTCCACATTTTTCTAGGAATTTTCTTTTTGAAAATTTAGTTTTAAAGATAGGGGACATATAAGTATATGAAAATGTTTTTCTTACTGGTTAAAAAGTATATTTTATGAGATTTATGATGGGAATTAATGTTTTTATGTGTTTCATGCATGTTTGGGTAATTTGACGTTGTGTATAATAATGGATAAAGCCAATACATCTCATTATGATGGATGATCCAGATATATCTTTATAATGAATTGGGTTTTCATGAATATTTATAGATAATTATATTGGAAGATGACTATATATGGTAATTCCACAATTGATGGTTTTTATAAGGGTTCAAATAAGGGATATATGAACATAATTTCCAAATGAACCTATATTAATTTTTTAATTATTTCTATTTATTTTTCATATGAATTGTTTTATTTCAAAAGGTAGGTAAGTAAAATGTTGTATTAATGGAATTATTATTCCGATTTATGGTAAAAAGTTATGTTTCATGAAAATTTATTGAAGGATTATCATATTTTTTATGAAACCATCATGATTATGATTTTTTTATAATATATATTAATTTGTTTATGAATCTTATTGAAAAATAAATATGATATCATGTGTAAGTAAAAATGATATTTCAGATCAAATATTATTAAGTTAAAGAAAAACGGCCATTTATGATCACTTCATTTCAAAAAATACTAAATGGTTTACTTTTTTATATCAATTAATGAAATTTTTATCCTTGTACTTTAATTTAAATTTTTTTTCACATGTTTTATAGTTTAGTAAGAATAAAAATGATTTTAATTTAAATTTCATAAATAATTTTCATGAAAAGATAATATGTAAGATTATAAAATATTTATATTTCAAAAAATATGGATACTTATTGGATGTGTCCACATTATAATATATATTATTTATAATATATAATACATTATTATATTAAAATATAATCAAAAATGTTCATTAAAATACAAGAACGTAAATTTTTGTCTAATGATTCTATTTATAAACTTTTTAATGTTGAATCCATATAGATAATGAAACTATAACTACCTATAAAAATTGTAGGTAATATAATATATTATTTAATAACATTATTCATAAATATTTAAATTTTAAAATACTTTTTAATAATTACTTATAATGAGTAATTGATTTATTATAGCATATTTTGGCTATCACGTGTTAATAACTTTTAACTGTTTTTCGTATGTTTAATAATTCGATTATCATTTCCCATAATTCGATACTAAGACCAATATTTATATATAATTTGATTCTATAATATATAAATTATTTTTATCTAATTATTTCCTATATAGTTCAATATTTTTTGGTTATGTTAGGTAAAAACTGAATTAATAATAGCTTCTTTTAAAAATTATGGCAAACTAAAATGTTACTTTATTAACAAGTTAGATACATAATATTATATTTATAGAAACATATAATAATAATGTATTTTTCTATATGTTTTAATATTTTTATTTTTTCTATTCTCATATTCATCCTTGATCAAATTTTAAGGTATTGTTCGTATAAGTGGTTAAACTGACCCAAATTGGATCATTCACTAATGTGATTCACTTGTATGGTTAAGGATAAGTTTCCTCTAAAAATATTTCATTATAATAGAAATATAATGATGTTATATATTTTTTTTATGACACTGAACCATATTACAATAATTTCATATTATTTATGAAAATTTAAATGTATGAATAAAAATGTTTCATTGTAGAGGTAGTAATCCACATGTACGCTAGATTAGCATTCTCATTTCACACAACTTGTTGGGGAGTAAAGTTGAATATTAATATTTCTTTAAAAAATATAATTGAATTATATATATATTATTAATTCATTATTGATTCTATTAATATCACACATGTATGGAGGTGATGAAAAATACATTATATCACTTTGTGGAGGTAATATTTCAGGAAACATGGTAACAATTTTATTTTTTCTTTCTACGTGGATGAAAATGAATAACTAAGTGTAATACCACTAATATAAAAGAATATAATAATATTAATGATAATAAATTCATCATATTTTTATGGTTAAAAGATATTTGGAAGAGTAATATTAAGAAGTAACTCTTAAGAGGATATAACACTGAAGTTAGAGACTTGATTTCTCCCTTGGAATTTCCCTTGAAGATGAAGTGATTAGGGTAACAATGATGATCTAGGAATTTTTATTTGGGGATGTGATTATAGAATGAATTAAACAGATGATATTTTAGGATTAATTTTATTTATAGGATTATATTTGAAGTTTAAGTGGTTTACTTTTTGAAGGGGTGAAAGGGAACACAATTGGAAATTCTCATCAGTATTCCAAAATTTCATGACACTATTACAATATCAGTGGATTCACATATTATAAATTATTTATTTTTGGGTATATTGTGTAGGTAAGGAAAAAATTGTGTTTCCACATATATTATAATGTTTTATAGTTATTTTGTTAATAATTATTTAAATTTTACATTTTAACTTTTTAACTAGGTTTCAAGTTTTTAACTATATGATTTTATGTTTTATTAAACAAATAGTGTAAAAAATATAACAAAATTTGGGTGTTATATAATTAAATTTACCATATATTCAATCCAATTAATATTTTAATTGTTATAAAATTAAATTTTAAATTAAAATAGATAAAGTGAAGAAACACTGTTTTTAGTCAAAAGAGTTTTTGACCTTGGTGAATTTTTAATATTTTTTAGTATTAATTAATAATTAAATGTGGGATAATATATTTACTTATATTTTTCACATAATTTTAGTTTAATTATTTAATTTATTTCCTTTTAATTCAATTTTAAAAAGTTCTCTCAAATAAATTAAAAAATAGTTACAAAAATATTCTTTCACTATTATCCTGGTAATTATAATTAATTATATTAATCAAAATTCAACATCTAAAATTGAATATGACGATATTAAATTGAGTAAAAATTATTATGTAAAATTTAAGAATCTATTTACCAAAATTGACTTTATATTTTTCATAAAATTTATCTTAATGTTAGCATAGGTAACTTGTAATAACTGTTTTTTGAAAAAGAATCTTTTTTAGAAAGGTGATATATGATTAAGATATAATTATCAATTAAATTTATTATAATAAGTGTTATATAATAATTATTATTCCAAAATAATTAATTTTATAAAAATAAATAAATAAATAAATCAATAACTTCATTTCATCTTGTTATGATTTAATAAAAAAATAATTTCAAAACTATTTTCATTCAAACAGTACATACATTTTATAAATATTGATCATGAGTATATAAGTTCAATATAGTATTATAAATTTATTTATAATAATTTATAATATATATTTTTATTGAGTTTTTTTTAAAATAAATTTTTTATAAAATGATGGTATTATCAAAATACATTATTATTCACTATTAGCCTAAAAATCGATTAATTTAGAAAAATATCAAAAATAAATATTAATATATGATTATTAAGAAAAATTTATAATTAAATTTAAATTTATAAAATTTAATTTCTGAAATTTTTTTGTTTATATTGTAAAAATGAAATTTTAAAATAAATATGATAACTTTTATTGAAAATAACATTTTTATTATTAATTCATATTAATTATTTTCCTTCAAAATGTAAGAACTGTTAAATGATTCACATCAAAGTGATTATTAAAGATTTACTAATATTTAATTCTAAATATATTGTGGTTTTTTAAAATTGTTTTTACTGTTTCACACAAGTTATAGAACAAAGTTTTTATTTTAAAGTATTTAAATTATTTTTTTGTTACATTCAACCCATGAAAATAAATTATTTCCTCACATTTTTAATTATTGATCATTGATGCAAGTAGTGGTGGGTATTATTTACATATGTATTAATTTATTTACAACATATAATATTATATCTACCTTATTATCCTAAGCTAGTTCATAATAATTTTTCTTTCTCAAACAACATTGATTCTTTATAGCCAAATTTTATATTCTCTTGAGTATACCTTCCTTAAAACTTCCCAATTCACCAAGTCATAAAACTAATTTTTAATTTCATATTCTACCAAAAGACAATTATATATTTAATAATCAAAGGGTAGTATCTCCTATTCTATAAAATCACACACTAGAAAATATATTCAACAATCCAAAAAACAAGATAAGCATCACAATTTTTTTAACATCATCATTAAAAAGGGTATAGATAATATACATTTTAAAATTTTAAATTCAAATAACCATTTATTATCTCATAATTAAATGTACTTGAAATAGAAAACATATTAATCCCCTAAACATGTCTTCCAAAATAGTTATCTCCAAAAATATATCCTTTTAATAAAATAATATATTAATATTATTTATTCCATTTAAAATAGGATTTAAACCCAATTTTTGAAATAATTATGAATAATGATCATTACATGATTCACATAACCCTTAATAACTTTTTAAACATACCAAAGAATCATTGGTAAAAATAAATTAACAAATTAAATTAGCTAAAAGATTCTAGATTTAATTTTAATTATATTCTCTACCTCATTACATTAGGAAAGACTAGAAAAATTAATTTTCCATCATAAGATGAATATAATAAGATTAAATTATTTAATGATACTCCCTTATTTTGATTTAAGTTGTTGTGTTTTTCGATAAATACATTTCTCAATTTCATCCTCTTGATCGTGAATCAATGAAGTACTAAAATTGAAATGATTATGATAATATTATAATGAATTAGAGTGTAGGTTTTTAATAAATCTACATATCCAAGAGGACACTCTTTACCACACAATGATTCCATCACTAATCTAGGTTACTGATGAGTTCATGTTGTGTAGGTTTTTTAGTGGTGTAGGTTAGTAATAAATCTATATAGAAACTGCTGAGAAAGGTCTTTTTCAATGTCAAACTCATCATCAATGTTCTTAAAATAATTTAGGTACGCATCATTATTTCTTTAGAGAGATATTTGTTTAGTGATTTTTACTGGTCAAAATCATCATCCTCTTTATTGCAGTCTTCCTCAATCAATAAGGTGACTCGTAAGGCTTCAAATCTAGGTGTATCTCTCACACATTTTCTTAAGTGTGGATATTATTTTTTTATGTGGAACTTTATCATGTGATTGTTCATTAATTAGAGGTGTAATCATTGTGTGGGAAATAGTATCCTCTTTGTTATGTGGCCCACATTTGGGAAGTATCCATGGAATATTATTCTATATTGGAATGTTCCATTTATTTGGTTCAATTAGATCACTTTTGTATGGATTCATGTTTGGATCAATAAGAATCAAACAAGAAAACATGCCATTTGACCCTCAAAATGAATGGAATTTTGGATCATTGTCATTCATGGAATAATTATAAATTAGTTATTAAGATTATTCACTTAAGGGTCACAATTGTTTTATGGGAAACATAAATCATGAACTTTTTTATCCCAAATGGTTCGATTTGAATGAAATTTTGGGCCTTCAAACCAAAGAAATGTGATAACTAGGGTTTCTTACTAGAAAAACATTGGAATACATGTTGGGTGAGAGGATAGAAATCAATCCCAGATCACCTCTTGTGGAGGATTATTAACTACTCTAGTACTCTTTTATTACATTATGTCTTATTCTTGAATTCTTCCCAAATACTAGTGTAAGATAGCTTACCCATATGTTATACCGGGATCAAAATGATACTCTAATGTGAATGCCTATATGTATTAAATGTTTTCCTTCTTCACTTTACTTATTATTGGTTCAATGTTTTGAATTATATACATTAAATCCACACAGTAAATAAATCAATAGTTTATTTCTATCATGGGTGGTAATGGATTTTTTGAAGTTGGGATTAGGTATGTGAGATACGAGTCCTTCACAACCTTTTGAAGGAAATTATAACTGATGTAGTTTGGTGACACTTATTGGGACACATAGCACCATTTAAGATAGTGTGAAAATGAACACTTCCTATCAATTTAGATCATATTGAAGGGAATTCTGTGTGAAACATGTCTATTTGTTTTCTACGAATTACTGATATGAGAAAATTTCATATTTCATGTTTATGGGAATATAGACCTATAAAAATGGGTTTAGTAACATCATGAAGGGAATGTGTCCCTCCAGGGGGGGGCATGGGTTCATCTAGAATAAA
The DNA here is from genome assembly GCA_963277665.1 of Viscum album. Lineage (NCBI taxonomy): Eukaryota > Viridiplantae > Streptophyta > Magnoliopsida > Santalales > Viscaceae > Viscum > Viscum album. The sequence goes on from OY728131.1 coordinate 1,402,455,399, forward strand.
TCCTAATGAGTTGTACTATTGTACTTAAGGTAATATTTTTCACCGAGAGAGATATAGAATTACCAATAATATGGATTAATGAGGATATTTAACTGTAGAATATGGACCTTTTGAAGGATTATATGAACATGTGGGAAACATAGATTGAAAGGGAAGGTGTAAGTGTCTTCACTATGAATATGGATCCATTGGGAAGTGTACAGAAAATTATGTTTGGTTTAAAAATTATAGAGGAATACTACATAACCTAGTTAAGATGAATCAAATACCATATGCTTAATGAAATAAAATTTAACTTTATATGATAGGACCATTAAATATAGTTTAACATCATATAATAAGGATGCTTTCATGAAGTTCTACAATTCACAACATGGATTTTTTTCATATAAATTTTACATTGTACGATAAGGATAATATCATTAATTTTAAAATCATTTGAATAGGAGATGTATTTCATTAAAGGGGTTATAATATAGGGTTTATTGAGGGAAACACATTGAGTATTCCCCGGTGTATGTGGCTTCTTAATGAATTTTTGGAATGATATTATTAACGAGGGAATGATAAATAGTGGGATTAGATTGAAGGAGTCCCCTAATGTGTGTTCCCATTTCCCATACATTTCAAGATGGTGAAGAATGACTATACTCAGCTAAATATGGCACTATGAGGAAGATATATTGGGTCTTACAAATGGTTTTCCCAGATGTGGGTGTTTCAGGACTATTGATTTTCCTATTGAAATCTTCAATATGAACCATCATGGGTTATCTAAGTTATGATGTATGAAAAATGAGTGGATTCACAAAAGTAACTTTGATGGGGACCCTCTTCCTCATGTGGATAAAAGTTTAAAAATAACGTGGGATCCTATTAGTTATGGAGGAAAATAGAAGTATCCTTACACCAAGGAGATACATGATTAATGGTGGTACATGTTAGTGTGCATATCCTTGTCATGCATGTAGGGGTGATTTGGAGTGGGCCCTAATAATAAAATGTGTGTGTATGCGAATCGGGTGGTCAGATTTTCTGCCACTATCATTAGGTTTTTTATTGTACTCTAGTAAATGATTAGAAGAGGGTAGTAAAACCCTATTAGATTATGTGAGCCTTGCTAGACATGGATTAAATAACACATTAATCTCATTATTTAAATAACTTATCTCGTAGACAGTTTCACATCCCAATGATTAATGGTTAAGTGTCTTGTAGAATAGGTACATAAATACCTTGTTTTATAGTACTTGAAACTTTTAGCCCTAATTATACTCCTCTATACCCTTTCCAGACTTCTTATATGATAAAATCATTTTCATAACCTGAGGATTGTAATCATAAGAAAGGGGTTATCTAAAACTATTAGTAAATTATTATAAATCATAAAGTATTTGATCATAAACACAAAAAATAATATGTTAATGATATTAAAAGCATCGAAAAATCCCAAAATACCATGTATTTTAACCATAATACATGATTGATAAACAAAAGTTCATAGAAATATTGAGAAGTAAACATAAAAAAATGACATTACTTAAAATAAAATATCAAAAGCATATAACATTTTAAGATGATATAAAAGTGTAGAATATTTTAAAAATAAATCCTAATAATGGAACATTGTATAAAATGATAAACAACTTGATAATTTTTCACAATCAAGAACATAGTATTAATTATAATTTTTAAACTAGGTACTCATTAACTAGTTCATATGTATAATTGTTAGAATATATTATCACCATCACAATCACACTTTCTGATCCTTGGTACTAGATAACTGATTCACATATAAAATTATGAGTATGTATCAGCACCATCACACTCACCCTTTGTGAACCCAACTAATCACTAAGATGTTTGCTAATAAATTTTTAAATGTGTATTAATGCCATCACATTCACCCATTGGGAACCTGACTACTTGATAACCTATTCACATATAAAAAAATGAGTAGCACTTAACATCATCACACACATCCTTTGTTAACCAAAATTATCACTAACTAGTTCAATTAAAATTTGTATCTCCTATGATATTATCCTTTACCAAAAAAATGAGGGAGATATAGGCATTAACCTTCTCATAATCCATACATTTGTGTCCATCCTAAAATGTCACATTCACCACCTCATAAATAACCCCAGGAAAAATAATTGTCTTTATAAAACATTAAAAAAGTCACAAAACATGACCTTCATAAATCAAATACTATCAAAAAACATAATTTTAGAAATAAATTCAAATAATAAAAATTTTATAATTTGTGATTGAAACATCAATTCATGAAAGATAATCATTTGAGAGAAAATATAAGGGAAATAAAAGAATTTAAAAAAACTTTTAAACAATTTTATAATTTATTAAATATAAATAATCAGTATATTTCATAAACATATATTTGTATCTAACAAAAACTAAAATTTTATCATTATAATTTATTAAACTAAATTTTTCTTCTTCTTTGATCAAATGGGAAAAGAAATTATCATTTGGGCATACTAAAAACTACCTCCCTATGAAACAATGTAATTCATTTTCTATCACTACCTCATATGGATGGTAATAATGATAAATTTCATGTATATATATGATATAAATTCCATATGAAAAAAATTAAATATACTATATTATCTATCTGCATCCCTTTATATTCATTGAAAAATTATAACATCGTTCATGCCTATTGTGGATTACCACCTCTATGAAGAGATATGACTGTTCTTCAGCTTCATATTACATGGATAGTATATATATGTATATTCAAAGATACAATATAATATTTATGATATAATGATAATTCAATAAAATTAAGATAATTTTTACCTTATTTTATTAATGTTCATTGAAAAATGGAAATATCCCTTATGAATTCATACGACCAACCATCTCTATGATTGAAACATAATTAATTTTTAATAACCACCATGCAAGGTTTGTTTTAAAAGTAAAATAAATATATAAAAATTATATTTTATCATGATTATTATTATTTATATAATATAATAATATACTATTTTACCATCGTAAACTTATCAAAGTCAGTTTTGATATATGGGCCGAATTTCATCAATACATCTGACCTAAACTTAATTGATTATGTGATCTGATATAACAAGTAGATAAAATAAATAATAGTAATAATAAAATTTAAAATGTTTCTTAAAAATGAAATAATTAATATATGTTTATTATTATAGAATATAAAGAACATATATAATGATTTGGAGTCAAGTTAGGGGACCCATTACCTTAGAACCTTCATTTAATTTTTTTAAGGATTTATTTTCAAAATATTTTTATGACATGTATATATTCTTAAAAATAAATTTTATATGTATTTACATTAATATAAATGAATTATAATGGAAATTTTATAACTCATTTTTACTTTCATTCAAAGGTTTTGAAAATTAGTCTTCTTATGTATTTTATATAAAATGCTTTGAATTCTGTTAAAACAAATAGAGTATTTTTTTATTTCAACATATACGATATCAATTCATTTTCCCACCTCCATAACTATTATTATATATTTTTGTTCCATTATAATTTTCTATGTTTTAATCATTAAAAAATGCTCCACTTTTTTTAGGAAGTTTAGTTTTGAAAAAAAAAATTTAACGATAAGGGACATATGAATATATGAAAATTTTTTTGTTACGGGTTGAAAAGTATATTTTATGAGATTTATGATGGGAATTTTTTTGTGTTTCATGCAAGTTAGGGTAATTTTATGTTGTGTATAATGAGCGATGAATCCAATACATCTCATTATGATGGATGATCCTGATATATCTCTACAATGCATTGGGGTTTGATGAATATTTATAGATAATTATATTTAAAGATGACTACATTGGTTATTCCAAAATTATAGGTTTTTATACGGGTTCAAATAAGGCATATATAATCATAATTTTCCAATGAATCCATGTTAATTTTTTATTATTTATAATGATTTTTCATATGAATTGTTTGATTTCAAAAGGGAGGTATGTAAAATATTGAATTAATAGAATTATTATTCTTTTTTTTGTAAAAAAGGTATGGTTGAAAAAAATTATTGATGGATTTTCATGTTTTCTATCAAACCATCATGATTATTATTTTTATTTATATTATATTATAATATTTTTATGAATCATATTGGAAAATAAATAATATATCATGTGTAAGTAAAAAATAATATTCAAGATAAAATATTATTATGTTAAAGGAAAAATCCATTTTATGATCACTTGAATTAGAACAAGACTAAAGGGTTTATTTTTTATATAAATTAATGATATTTTCATCCTCATCTCATAATTTAAGTTGTTTTTTACATGTTTTAAAGTTTAGTAAGAATAATAATGAAGTTGATTTAAATGTCATAAATATTTTTTCATGAAAATTTATTCTGTTAGATTATTAAAGATTTATATTTCCAAAAATATGGATACTGACTAGATGTGTCCAGATTATAATATTTGTTTTTTATATAATTTATAAGACATTATTATATTAAAATATAAACAAAAAAGGTCATTTAATTATAAGAAAATAAATTCTTGTCTAATGATTCTATTTATAAATTGTTTAATGTCGAATCCATATATGATGATAAAACTCTAACTACCTATAAAAATAGTAGGTAACATAATATATTATTTGATAACATTATTCATAAATATTTAAATTTTAAAATACTTTTTTAATAATTATGTATCATGATTAATTAATTCATTATAGCATATTTTGTCTATCGGGTGTTAATAACTTTTAACTATTTTTAGCATGTTTAATAATTAGATTCTCATTTCCCATAATTTGATTCCAAGATAAACATTTATATATAATTTTATTCTATAATATATAAATTATTATTTTAAATTATTTCTTATATCATTTAATATTTTTTTGTTACGTTAGGTAAAAACTAAATTGATAATAGCTTCTTTTAGAAATTATGGAAAACTAAAATGTTACCTTAATAATTAGTTAAATACATAATATTTTATTTATAGAACCATATAATAATAATATATTTATCTATAGATTATAATAAATTTATTTTTCATGTTCCCATATTCATCCTTGATCAAAATTTAATGTATTGTTTGGATAGGTGGTTAAATCGACCCAAAGTGGAGCATTCATTAACATGATCGATATATATGGTTAATGATAAGTTTCATTTGAAAATAATATCATTATAATAGAAAAATAACAATGTCATTTTTATTTTTTTATGAAATTGAACCATATTATAATAATTTCTTATTATTTATGAAAATTTAAATGAATGAATAAAAAAATTTCATTGTGGAGGTAGTAATCCACATGTACGCAAGATTAGCATTCTCATTTCACACAATGAGTGGGGGAGTAAATATGAATATTATGATTTCATTTAAAAACACTAATTTAATTATATATATTTTATTTATTAATAATTTATTCTATTAATATAATCCATGAATGGAGGTAATGAAAAATACATTATGTCACATCATGGAGGTAATAGTTTAGGAAACATGCTAACAATTTTATTTTGTATTTCTAAGTGGATGAAGACGAATAAATAAGGGAAATACCACTAATATAAAACAATATAATTATATTAATGAAAATAAATTCATCATATTTTTATAGTGATAAGATATTTGGAAGACTATGACTATGAATTAAATCTTAAGAGGATATAACACTTAAGTTGGAGACATGATGTTTCCCTTGGAAGTTCCTTTGAAATGGAAGTGATTATGGTAAAAATGATGATCTGGGGATTTTTATTTTGGGATTTGATTATATAGAAAATAAAATAGAAGATATTTCAAGATTAATTTTATTTACATAATAATATTTGTAGTGTTATAATGGAATACTTTTTGAAGGTGTGAAAGGGAGCACAATTGAAAATTCTCATCAGTATTCAATGATTTCATGAAACTATTACAATATCAATGGATCCACATATTATAAATTATTTATTTTGGGGTGTATTTAGTAGGTAAGGAAAAAAAGTCTTTCCATATATGTTATAATGTTTTGCAGTGATTTTATCAATAAGTATTTACACATTACATTTTACCTTTTTAACTAGGATACTAGTTTTTAACTATATGATTTTATGTTATATTAAATTTATAATGTAAAAAATATAACAAAATTTGGGTATTATATAATTACATTTATCATATATTCAATCCAATTCATATTATAAATGTTATAAAATTAACTTTTACATTAAAACAGATAATGTGTATAAAAACTATTTTTAGTCAAAAGAGTTTTTGACCTTTATGAATTATTTATGTTTTTTATTATTGAATAAAAATAAAATGTGGGATAATATATTTATTTATATATTTCACATAATTTTATTTTTATTATTTAATTTATTTTCATTTAATTAAATTTAAAAAATTCTCTAATATTAATAAAAAATAGTTTTAAAAATATTCTTTCACTATTATCGTGGTAATTAGAATTAATCATATTAATAAAAATTCGACATCTAAAAATAAATATGACCATATTAAATAGTGTAAAAATTATTATTTAAAATATAAGAATCTATTTACCAAAATTAACTTTATATTATTCATTAAATTAATCTTAACGTTAGCATAGGTAACGTGTAATTAATGTTTTTTGAAAAATTATATTCTTTAGAAAGGTGATTTATGATTAAGATATAATTATAAATTAAATTTATTATAATGAATGTTCTATAATAATTATTATTCCAGTATAATTTATTTTTAAAAAAATAAATAACTTCATTTCATCATGTTATAATTTAATAAACAAAATAATTGGAAAACTGTTTTCATTTATACAATACATAAGTCTTAGAAATATTGATCCGGAGTATATAAGTTCAATATAGTATTCCAATTTTATTTATTCTAATTTGTAAAATATATATTTATTTATTGAGTTTTTTTAAAAAAAATAAATTTTATATAAAATGATGATATTATCAAAATACTGTATTATTCATTATTCACCTAAAAACTGATTACATTAGAAAAATATTAAAAATAAATCCTAATATATTGTTATTAAGAGAAATTTATAATTAAATTTAAATTTACAAAATTTAATTTCAAATAAATTTATATTTATATTTTTAAAATTAAATTTTAAAATAAATAAGATAACATTTATTAAAAATAACATTTTCAATATTAATTGACATTAATTATTTACCTTCAAAATGTAATAACTATTAAATATTTTAAATCAAAGTGATTATTAGATATTGACTGATATTTCCTTCTAAATATGTTATGGTTTTTTTAAATTTGGTGTACTGTTTAAAACAAGTTATAGAAAAAAAGTATGTATTTTAAATAATATAAATTATTATGTTGTTACATTCAACCCATGAAAATTAATTATTTATTCATAATTATAATTATTGAACATTGATGAAGGTAGGGGTGGGTATTATTTAAATATTTATTAATTTATTTACAACTTATAATATTATATCTACATTATTATCATAATCTAGATCATAATATTTATCCGTTCTCAAACAACATTGATTTTTTATAGACTAATTTTATATTATCTTGAGTATAACTTCCTTAAAAATACCCAATTCACTAAGTCAAAAAACTATGTTTAAATTATATATTCTACCAAAATATAATTCTATATTTAATAATAAAAGGGTATTATCTCCTATTCTATCAAATCACACACTAGAAAATATATACAAAAATCTAAAAAAAAGATAAGCATCACAAGTTTATTATCATCATCATTAACAAGGTTATAGATAATATATGATTTAAATTTTAAAATTCATAAAACCATTTATTATCACGGAATTAAATCTACATTAATCATAAAACATATTCATCCCCTAAAAATTCCTTTATAAATAGTTATCTCAAGAATTATATCCTTTTATTAAAATAATTTATTAATGTTTTTTATTCCATTTAAAATACTATTTCAACTCATTTTTGAAATAATAATCAATAATGATCATTACATGATTCACATAACCCTTAATAATTTTTAAAAAATTCAAGAGTATCATTGATAAGTATAAATTAACTAATTAAAATAGCTAAAAGATTCTAGATTTAATTAAAATTATATTATCAACCACATTACAATAGTAAAGACTAGAAAACTTAATTTTCCATCATAAGATGAATATAATAAGAATAAATTATTTAATGATTCCCACTTATTTAGATTTAAGACATTTTGTTTTTGGATATATACATTTCTCAATTTGATCTTCATGATCATGAATCAATGAAATACTAAAATTGAAATGGTTAAGATAATATTATAAATAATTAGATTGTGTTAATATAAAATAAAAATCCTAAGTTTCCTTCTCCAATGAAATCTTTGTTTATAATTTTTATACTTTCTTTTCAATTATGTCATACTAGGTCAAAAATATAACTCTCTTGGATCTACAATGGATACAACAACTTATGTTCTATTATATTTAATATCATAGTCCCTTTATATGATTATTAGATAAATCCCCCATAATGGTTCATAAATAGTTTTAAATCAACCAAATAATATCCATCCTGAGTTTCTTTTTAGATGTGTAGTCTAAGGACCTCCCATTGTACATCGTGATGATGATAATGTCTATACCAGAACCTGCCTTTTCAGGATGATTATAACTTGGTGTTTATATGCCATAGTAGCATCTTATTTCCATCATCTCGATATGTATGTTTTTTAGTGAAAAATCATTCCCCATACATTAAATGTATTTCATTATAGCGTCATATACTTACACTCACCTTTACGGTTTTTACTATAGTTATCGAAGTTAATTTATGAAAATAACTAAACCCAACTCTGATAATACATAAGGTGACCCAAGCTATACATTACATAGATAATACGTTAATATTTTTATTTAAATAATAAATCACATAAACAGTCACACAAACCACGAATCTAATGGTTTAGATTTAGGGATATTTTCAATATGAATAACTTTTTCTCCAACACTTTCAAACTATTATCCAAATATTTTCCTCTCTGGACCATTTATAGACATCTCACATGATAAAACCATCATTATCAACTAGGTATTGAAATCCTAATAAAGGGGTGATATTAAATCCTCGGAAAGATAAAATATATATCATAAAGGGTTTGATTATAAACATGAAGGTAAATATGAGGAAGATATAAATGACATAATAAAATCACAGAAGGCCACACTTATTAATCATAAAACATGATGAAAAAACATAATATTACAAGAATATCATTAAGGAATCATAAATGGAATAACATAGATTAAAATATTATATCCATGACTATAAAACCTGTGACCTTGAAGTAAAAGTGATGAAAAATTTAAAAATGAGTTATAATTATGAAAACAAAAAAACATGATAAAAAAACATAAATAGGATGAATAATAATAAACATAGGATTCCTTATCATTATAAACCTAGTTATTTACTAAGATTTTGACATGTAAAACTGAAATTAGAGATAAAATTTATCATTATCATCATTAGGGAACCTATCTACATCTCAACTTCTTTACAAATAAAATTTTCTGTATAAATTAATGTCATCACAATCACAATTTTTGAACCTAGCTACTCATTAACCTATTCACATGTGAAATTGTGAGTAGAGCTTAACACCTCCACAATAACCCTTTGTATACCTAGATACTCGATAATATATTCACACATAAAATTGTTAGAGGAACATCACACAAACACAATAACCCTTTTGGAACATACCAACTCACTGACATGATCACATAAAATTTCTACCACATGTGATTGAAGCCTTTAACCAATGAATTCGATGGAGATAAAGGTCCCACCAATCACATAATCCATAAATTTTTGTTAAACATGAAAATAAAACATTCATCATCACATAAAAAACCTATGAAAAAAATATTGTTTTCATAAGTTTGTGTAAAACTTGTTGTGTTACAACATATCTTAATTCATATATTCTTAGATTTAAACATGTTATATCTTATTATAAAATGAAAGGATGGAATAAAATTTTGTTGTAATGAGACTCTTTTTCTATTGTTCATGCTATTATAAATGGGGAATATCATATTTCATGGACGCTGATAGTGATATGGATAGAATATATGGATTCTCTTATGATTTTAAACATCATTTTCATAAACATTTTTCGGGAGGAAAACATGGTTTTAGATGGTCTTTCCAACGTGGGTGTTGATATGACTCTCATCTTGTTAGACTCACTCCTAGTTGACTTGATTATTTTATATATAAAAATTGTAATAAGATCCCCCATTTTAGATATTTTTTATTTAATTCTATGAAAGAATTCCCTAGACTATTGATCAAGGGATCCTTCAAAAATATCACATAACATGAACATATGAAATCATAAGATATCGAGATTCTAATTTTATAAATGAAATAATATGGTAATAAAATAAAATTTCTGACTCGAACTTAAATTAATGAAATATAATTCCATTACTGTAAATGGATGTGAAATATAAATATTTTTATGAAACCTTTTAAACAATGTCTTAAAAGACTATTCGAAAATTAGTCTTAAAATGCTTTTTTAGATGAGAAATGTATCATTTTCTATAAAACATTTTTATAAATAATTCCAAAAAATGTTCCATAAAATCACATAATGTTTTTTTAATATAGAAGTAAAAATATATTGAATAATTTTATTTTTAAGTCAATCAGTAATGAAAAAAATTAAAAGGAGATAATGTTTTCAATAAAATAAGTGAAAATATATTGTTCAATTTTAATATTAAATATAATATTTAACAAATGGAAGCATCAAAACAACATATATTTTTTTCTAGAAAATGAGTGGAAAAATATTTGAATCTTTTACTATTGACAATATTCTATAATAATGTTAGCTCAAAATAGAATAAAAATTAGTGAAAATTTGTTGAAAAACATTACAGGTAAAAAGAATATTATCTAAGGGGAATTTAAAAGGGTATAAAGTTTTTAATAAAATAATTTTGGATTATTTGTAAAATTTTATGTGTAAAAACAAGTATTTATAATTGAAAAATTAAATCATAATAATGGAAAATAATAGAAAATTTTGAGTGGATTATACAACACATTATTTTGAATGTATGGAAAAACCTTTTGAACATCATTAATTATGGTTTTCTTCAGATCACACGTCATTTAAAGGGTACAAACCATTTATTGAAAATAAATTTTGGGATATAATATCATTGGACATAAAAAATGATTTTACATTTGGGAAATAAAATCATTTGAAAAAATTAAACACACGTATACAGAAGAGATATACGATAATAACATTGAAAATAATTGCTCACAAAATCTATTTTAATGAAACAATATAACCATCAAGGAAGAATAAATTGGAGTGAAATATTATTTCCCTTTATAAAATGTTTAAATTAAAATATATCATCATCATTGGATAAATAAATCAATCATGAATGATATTAGTCAAAGAATAATGATTATAACCCAAGGAAAATATTTGAGTCGAGAAAACCCTTAACAACATTTGTCTCCGTTGAATAAAAAATACACGAGCGATGTAAAATTAAATAGAAAATTTAATTTCATGAACCATAAAATAATCATTTTTAAAAAGTATACATGATTATTATTTAAACTATTTAAATTGAAACATGGTGTTTATCATAATAGTGTCTCAAGGGAATCAAATTTTAGATAAATAATCCCATATAATTTGGGAAGTTAATTGATTGAAATGAAATTTGAAAAGTATTATGAAACAAAAATTAAAATATTAGTGAAAATATAGACTTATTATGAAATTATTAATCTTCAAAAAAGAAATAAAACATCAAATATTAATAGGTTCAAAACATTCAATCATTCCTCAACAAAGGTGAACATGAGAAAACAAACACTTACCTTTTTTCATTTCTTATTTTATGACCATATAACCTCATATAAAAATAATAGTAAAATTAATATCATAAAATATAACCTTAATCATAAATATTTCCCATTTATAATCATTATTAAATAATGTTTATTATTATTAAATTTATTAATTATAACATTTTTTCTATATAGTTTTATTAAAATTAATTATTTTATGAATATTTAATAATTTTGATATGATTATAGATTAATTAATACCACATGAATTATAAATATATAATTTCTGATTATTTAATATATAACATATATGGATTTAAAACATTCTTATTTCATTCAATATGTCTTTTGGTTACATTATGTCAAATCTGATTTGATAACAACATATTTTAGTAATTTTTTGAAATAAGAATTTTAAGTTAATAGTAACTTAAATACATAACTTAATATTTGCATAACCATATAATAATCCATAATATCTTTATATTTTATAACAATATTTTTTTCTAGTGCTCGTATTATTCCATAATTGGATTTTAACGAAATTTTCGCATAAGTGGTTAAACCGACCCAAACTCAAACATTCTTTAACTTGATTAGCGAGTAGTGTTAAGGAGGTGTTTATTTGGACATAATATAATAATAAAAGAAACAAAATGATGTTATTTTTATTCTTTAATAATGTTTAAATATAATTTAATATCTATTTATAATGTTTTAAAGTCTAATCATAAAATGAATATTGTTTCATCATGGAGGCAGTGGTCCCCATGTATACACGATTAACACACCCATCTCAGAATGTGTGGGAGTGGTGGAGGTAGAACATAAACATTAATTTAAGAATAATAATTAAATGAGATATTTTTTTTTCATTTTTCACCATTATTAGCACCAACCATTAATGTCTTTAATGAAAAAAAATACATTTCTTCATAGAGGTGGTAGTTCGGGAAATACACAAATGATGTTTTTTAGTTTAATATATTGATTGAATGAAATAAATAATATTTATAACACCAATAAAAAAAATAAAAGTATATTAATGATACTTTATTCATTATAATTTTATCATTATAAGATATTTCAAAGATAAATATAAAGATAAAATTCTTAAGAGTAGATAGAACTTATGTCGGAGACTTGACTTTCCCCTTGGAAGTTCCCTTAATATTGAAGTGATTATGATTACTATGACTGATGATGGGATGGTTTTTTTCTTGTAGGTTTATATAGTGAGTACAATTTTAGGTTTTAATGGTGTAATTCAATGTATATTTTTAGATCTGATGGGTTATTGTGGTATCTATTTATAAGGGGAGAAAAGAGTCACTTTTGGTATCAGTCATCTTATTTATTTAATTCCATGAAACTATTCCATGGTATAGGGATCCAATGATTCGTGATTAATTATTATAGGGTGTTTTAACTATTAACCTAAATGTTAATGTATTAGAAAAATTCAATATCATTCACTATTAACCTAAAACTCAATTATTTTAGAAAAACTGGAAAAATAAAACATAAAATAGATTTGTTTTAAGGAATTGAAAAATACATTTTAATTTATGAAATTTAAATTCAATAAAATAATTATCTTTTTAAATAAAATATAAAATATAATGAAAATGGATTTTACCGAAAATAACATATACAATATTAACTCATGTTAATTATTCACATTCAGAATGTAATAACAATTAATTTCTTACCATCTTAGTGTTTATTATAGATATATTAATAATTTATTCTTAGTATGTTGTGGTTTTCCTACATTTGGAGTAGAATTTGAAACAATTTATAGAATTTAGTATATATTTTAATGGATAAAAATACTGGTCATAATAGTGGAGGGCTCAAAGAGGGATTCACCTAAGTGGGGGAATCCAATTCTGTGCTGCACTGGTGATACTAGAGCATGGTATTTTCATAGTGATACTAGATCGAGGTTACACCATATTCATATCATTCTGAGTTATTTCCCCAAGTGAGAGGAATTTCATGTGCCTTTATCGTAGTAAAAAAAGGTGTCCATTAATTCCTTTAGTTGGATGGTGTCAAAATGTATCTCATGGTAAGGGCACCTCTCCCTGGTTTTGATTATGTATTAAGAAAGTGGTTTTACATGAATATTTTTATTGTATTAACCATTGTAAAACCCAATTAACCTATCTATTGGTTATGTTACCTTGGTTGTAGACATAAATAATCCATCTGAAGGGATTTTAAAAATAGGGCATGAAACTAGGGTGGGAAAAAATTCTTGTAATATCTTCATCGTCTAAAAGTATTTAAATGAGGATATTGTGTGTCTAATTTATAGGAAAATTCAAGACCCACAGTGAAGAGTATCTGGTGCATAAATATTTCACATAGGTTTTATTTTCATAAATAGGTTGTCCATGTAAGATGTGCCTATAGGTGAACATGGTTTCATGTGTTGCATAAAATTATGGTGGATCGGTGAAAGCATGGTTCCCTCCTTAGGACTATATGCTTCATCTTTAAAAGTATTCATAAATCATTAATGTATTTATCTTTTCCACAAAAGGATATCTTAAAAAATAATAATATATTTAATGGATTATGGGATGTTTTTAAAATCTACATTTTCAACTGTCTAGTTATTTATACTCTATTGATGCAGCCCCATGATGGGGCTTCCTTAGTGGTTCTAAATAAGTTGTAATGTGTAATAGTGTCATAAGACTGTATGGAACAAGCCTTAAAATGTCTAGTCCATTTGAGCTTGCATTTAATATAGGATCAAAAAATTTATTCGGGTAAAATTAATATTTTAAGAGGACTAGTCCATGTGTTTAACAATATTTTTATTGATAATATTAAATATCTTTTAAAAAAATAATTACACAACTATTATTAAGAAATGTTAATTATTAAACACATAATTTTTATCTTATAAATGATAATTTTTATTCAAATTCATGAAATTAAATGATATATATATATATGTATGTATGTTTTTATAAAACAATTTACTATATTAAATTTAAATAACATTAAAATACAAATGAATTAAAAAAATTACCCCATGGGATGACCCATATTTATTTACAATGGTCTTCTTACGACCCTGTGATTTTTCGGTTTTTCATTTAAGAACATTTTAAATACATTCAATTATTCTTCTAGTATACCCATCGACATAAATATGAGTTGGTGGGTTAGTATTGTAGGTTTATGCCTCCTTAAACACCCCTAGCATGGATTCTCATGCCACTTCCTCCACACCACAAATTCCTATCTAAATAATGCTCCCATGTCCCCCCCACTGATTTTCAATTTAATTTTTATTTTTAATTACAATTTTAATTAATTATAATCTCTTTAAAACATCATATAAAACCCCGTGATTTATTTTTAAAATCCCAAATAGCACAGATTGTTTTAACAATGGAAATTGTTGAAAATGTCAACGCCTTGAACATTCTTTCTGGCTTACCAGTAGACTCTATCCTCCTTATTATGTATCCTAGAAAAATATTCCCTCGTTATCTATAAACACTAAAATTATATCAATCTACCATAAACCAGGATATATCACTATTATTATAGAATCATTTAATATACAACCACTAACCTACACTATTTTATTAATTGTTGTGTGTGCTTATACCACTTTTGATTCCTATATCTACTCACTTCTACTCATTTTCGGTGACGTATTAGTGAAATTAATCCATGGTTGTATGAAACCATTTCCCCACTTTATGATCGATTACTATTAGTACTATTGTTCAAGACAACTAATATATCCCCAGGCCATAGACATTATCCAGCAATACGTTAGCATTAATACTCATAGCCCAGTCCTTCCAGGTCCAACACATAATCACCTATCTCATCCTATCCTAAAACTAGTTAGTGAAAGGTGGATTATCTAATCCAAAATTCTATTCCATCCATAATCATTTATTGATACATATATGGGATTGGGTTTTCACCCAAAAAAACCTTCCCTTAAACAAAATGTTACATATCCTAGGCCAAACCATCAATAATAATCAACCCAATCCAAATATCTGGTACCACTAGTTTTCTTATAATTAAGTCACACATCCTAACCACTATTATCAAGAAGTAATTTTATATAGGGAACCACCATGGATCCACATGATCCAGTTAAGTCATAATTATTATTATCAAATTGATTTGTGAATATGATTCCCATATAATACATAGGCTATAACATGTAATTAATACGAATTTTTATAATTAATCCTCTTATACCAAATCAACCCTGATAAAATATTTTATCACTTATAAGGATTGATCTTAAACCCCATAAATAATAATAAGATTATCCCATCCATGCTGATATATTCTTCATTATTCCTCATTGAAACCAATGATGGATTGGGTTTTCAACCAACACAATATAACCAGAGCAGCCTTGTCAAGCAAGGTGTGTATGGTAGTGGTCTAGACATCATTGATCACTACAGTAATGAAAATATAAGGACAAAATATATAAAAAACATACATAACCCATATTTTAATTAATTTTATAAGATTATATATTTAATATACATTATAAATTGAAACTACTATCATTAAAATATATAAAAAAATTATCAGTGATTAAGAATCCTGTATAGATGGGTTCTGTAATAACCTCGAAAATAAAATTTACTCCATTGATTAATTTATCAACAGAATTACCCAAATATATTTAATTAACTAATTTACTGAAAAATATTCAAAACAACCTTTGATACCACCTAGAAATAATTTCAAAAACAAATGAAACACTATGACACAAGAAATAATATGACTGTAAAATCTCAATTTGTGGGTATATTTTTTTGATATTTTAGTTTTTTCACCATGGGGCCTTATTTTCATAAAATAATAACTTTTATATTCTCACCCTAAATATCTTATGCACTATAATTGAATCACATAGATGAATATTTTAATTATATTGAGAATAGACATATATAATATTATTTTATAAAACATCCCAATTATGATCATAGCACTATTGGAATTTTTAGTTTGATGGGATACGAACTAAGAGACAACCATTTGACAATCACGAATATGCGATTTGTGACCCCAAAATGGTTGTTATTAGTATTAAAAAATAAAATTAGGAAATTTAATACCTCTTCCTCCCCAAACAGCACTAAATGTTGACACCCACAGTATATACCACATATTCCTAGTCATTATTATGTCCCAACCACCCTTAACATCATTCATGCCTACCTCAACATCCAAAGACCATAACCTATGACACACCTGATTACCTATGATGCTCCCGATTCCTAAAAATTCCAATGACTATAACATATCCACTAACCATTGAATCCCTATTCTGAATCCTCCATACCATAAATTATTTCACTATCTCATTCTTGAAATTTTAGTCATATGATTATAATTTTCTTTATCCTTTAGAAACCATCATATACTGGTCATTACAACCAATATTAACCACATGATAGTGAATATAATTTTAGGTTCTCTAAACACATTTTTTATAATAATATGGTGTACTTCATTCATAATTAAAGCATGGGTCACTGTAAGATGGGTTTCTAGAGTCTATCATATATCATGATTAAAAACTTTATAAGACACTTTAATATCCACATTTGACTCCATAAAACATCTTTTATTATGAAATGATTAACAATTAATAATTTTCATGATTTTTTCTAGAATTAAATCAATATGATCATTCACCATGTGAAATTATTGGTCACATCTACCATGTGTCTTCTTAAGTTCATCAAAATAATTTTAGAATTAAAATCATTTCATTAATTAAAGATTTGTTTTTTACTGTATATCCGCCCATATTCCACATCAGAAAAGGATTATGGATTTAATATATGGTTTCAAAAAATCTCAAAATATGAAATGTATAATTGAACTATTTAAATTAAAATTACATAATATAATACTATCAAATTAAAAACAATGATATATGTCTGACTATGATAACAACCCACAAGGCAATAGAAAAATAAAAACCAATTGTAGTTAGAATATATATTCTTGATGATTAAATAAATCAATAAATATCATAATTAAAACAAAACTAAAGTGTCATATTAATACTAAAGGGACATAACGGATGATCCAAGATAAAAAAGATGATGAGAATCATTTATATCATTATAGAATTAATAGTCAAGAGAATAATATTATTTTTATGCAAGAATAACATGAAATATAAAAGATTTAATATAGAAGACAATTTTGAATTAAATGTGGAAATGAAACCAAATTTCAATATATTGTTTAGGTAGTAAAAGAAAATATAAAATATATGGTTATTTTTATATGATTTAGTACAAATTATTCTTACATGCATGAGGTAAGTGAATCAAGTTTCTATTTTGTATATATATATATATGAATAAGTACAGAAGATATTGAAAACTATGAAGAACTGCTTGAGTAGGCAATCTAAATTATAATATATTGGCCCACTATGAGATTGTGATTAAGTCAATATCGAAAATACATCATATTATTCCAATATAGATAGACTCACAGACACACATTGCACTAGAGAGTCTATATATGTGACTTAAAGAAGTTGATAATTCATAAAAAACAATCCTAAAGTGTTTATTTCTTTTTATTGAGAACTCATATGCAGTGTTAATGGAAGAATCTAGTAAATAAACAACATGATCGACCTAAAGGTAAATTTTATCATCCTAAAATAACTTGATTCTTATTCCAGGAACATATCATAATTTCCTTAAACATGCCTATAAACACTTGGGTCAAACTCACATAGACTCTTTATGTAGTATATTGAATATTAGGATGTCACTAAATATCTAAAAAACCTATAATCTCCTATGGAATCATTAAAAAAATTGTAACATTGAATTTATATCTCAAATTTCTAAAAAACCCTTTATTATCCAAACCAAATAGCTAGTTACACTACTCATTTCTCTATATAGAATTTTAAAATAATAAGAATCACTCATTGAAAAAAAAATCATCATCCGAATCCCGATAAACCATAGGGGTTTAAGGGGTCATAATTTTTTTATAGTGGAAAACCTAGACACTAGATATATGGATTGTCATGATAAATCTAAAATATCCATAAATCCATCAAAGATATAGTTGTTCGGGACATGTGGCATTGTTGTATAGGGAGGTGAGAAAAATCGTAGTCTCAAGGTTCAAAATAAAAAATGTGATAATGAAAATGGGTTTTATTATCAATAGTGTATAATTGTTCAGGTAAAACCACTATGAGTACCCATAAAATAATGAAAATTGATCTAAATGAAAATTTACAAGTATGAAAAAAATATAGTCAACATAATAAATTCCCCGTTAAATTATATTAATATAAAAATAAACAATCATTTGTACTATAGTTTAGAGAGAATTAAAATACAAAAATCTCCATCTTATAAAATAAAATAATAATCTTAAACACCCAGTGTCCAGGTAAATAGTATCAATTGAGTTAAATATTTATGATAAACAATCTATGGAAATCTATAACCAACATTAAATAGTGGTAGATAAAATATGCATAGGTTATGAGTTAATTTTGAATAAATGTTATTCAAACCTTCTTGTATCAATTTAGTCTATAGTACTAACAAAAAATTATCTGAATTAAAATTATTTTTACACAATGAAATAAAATAAACACACATTTATATACCTAATTCTATAGTTATAAGTACCTCAACATCTTACTGATTACTTTCCAATTAGAGGTTTCTGGAATATCATCAATTCCAAAAGACATCAAATAATATGGTAGTACTCATCCACTATTAAAATCGTCAAAATATTGCAGCACAAGGTATAAATAAAAGCATAAATTGAAAATTTTAATATGGAGAAAATAGTATAAAAATATGAATACATATACATAAAAAAACAAAAAAAAACAAATCTATATCACTTAAAGTGAACAAGTTATTCACTCTACAAGAATTTATCCCAAAAACAAGTAAAATTGCACTTAAAAAGAATAATGGTCTTAAAACCATTAAAAATGTGATCTCGCATTCAATCCAATACCACAATAAGGATCATATAGTACCAGTTTTAAGGAAAATATTATTACCATGAGAAAACAAAACCAAAAAATAAGGACAACTAATTACTGACCTAAGTAATAACACTTAAATTTTCTTAACTAATGATATTAGTATCTTAATTCTTATTAACCCTTCCAATATCTTTAAAAATATACTAGTGACACTATAATGAATATTTGTGGCTAGGAAATCATCTACACAAGACCCTACTTCCCTAACCACTGCCTAAGACATCATAATTATTACACCTTGTTACCTCTCAATTATATCAATCCTCTTATGAGAAAATTTATAATCAATAACTAGAGTTTAACCTTCTATGCATCCACCTGTATTCACAAAAATATATTATAAAATATTATAATTATCATATCTAGGATCAAATAATTTATATTATGCTCCATTTCCCATTGATTTATTTCTATTAGAATAATCCTTCATAAAATAACCTAGTTTACCCCAATAGTAACATTAAAAATTCCAAGATTAAATCTTAAAAATATTATCCTTAACATTATCATTAAATTAACTCATATGTTTTGTTATACAGAAAACACTATGTCCCTCTCCCTTAGACTTTATCTCATTCTTAACTTGCAAATACATTAACAAAAAATATAATGTAGCTTCATATAATGTCAAATAATTTTTATCATACATCATAGTACCACATAGATTCTAGTAAGAACTATCTAATTTTTTTAAAATGGTTTTGGATTGATCCTAAACATAAAAACTAATTATTTACATGGTTATGTTTATCCCAAATTTATTTAATTCAACAATGTGACTTCAAAGGAATGGGTGAGGTTATTTTTTAAAATTATATAGTCTCACATTCATTCAGATCCTATCAATATGATGTTTTTTCATTTTAAGGGATCTAATTTTAATATATACAATAATCATATGGGTCTCATAAGTCTTCTCACATAACACATTAACACCCAGAAAATAGAAAATGATGAATATGGGCATGAACTAATAGACAAGATAAGAAATCATTATAGGAAACATAAGGTCGTCCTTTGGTGGATAACATGGTAACTTATTTTTGTTATTTCATATCTGAACTAACAATAATAAATTTAAATTATCTTTAAACTAAAATCTATTTCAATATCAAACATATTGATTTAAAAATTTAAATTTCCATCAATAATTTCAATTATTATTTGGTACCAATTATTGAATGATTTATTATTGTTAAGTACATACATAATGGTTCATATGGCTTAACTATTTTAACTATGGTTTGAAATGCTCTCTAAATAAGAAAAGGTAAATTGTATTATTTAAATTCCAATTACATAATTATAAATTTATAGAATAGACAATTCAAAGATAATAAAAGATATTATATTATAATATTATACCACAATAAAATTCCATAATAAAAACACAATAGTAGTTGATGTAATTAATCATAAATTTAAATAGATTTGATGAATTTCACAATTATGACAAAACTAAAGTGATTGATTAAGGTATACAAAATATAAAAGAAAAAAATGATAAAAAACAGTTCATGAAAAAATTATATCCTAGTACCTCATCCAAATTATGAGAATAATATTCTTTATATGAATGACTATCATAAACAAGAATATATTTAGTGTGATGAAAAACGATGTTCTAAATTTGGATACAAATGTGGTTTTTAGTCTATATTTTTGAAAGGAGGTAAAATAAATATAAAAATACACAATTATTTTTATATTCGTAAGTCTTAATTATATCTATGGTCATGGGGAATCTTATAAAATGAATTCACTATGAGAAAACAAATATGAAAAATATATAAATTTAAAATAATTAATAAATGAACAATAAAACAATATGTTATTGAATATCTTGCAACACTATGAGCTCATCGTCAAATCAAACATGATGATGAAAAATATTCATCCACTATTTATAGACTCACTCACACAAATAACCCGACAAAATATTCATAGATTATTTATAAGAAAATATAAGACCAAAAATCTAGATTATATGATTGAGTTCTGCTACCAACAAACATAGATTTAGTATTAAAGGACAAATCGTGACAATATACTCCAAGGTCATGACAGAACTAAAATTAATCAAACTCAGGTCCTCAAATTCTAAATTCATGAGGAAATTTTATCCTGTAATGAAAATTTACTCAATGATCAATATTTTATTATCCATTTAAGAAACATAATGAAAATCATGTCCCTCAGCCTCTCAATCTCCTAAAAACCATTTACCTTATTTAGAATCAAAATACCCACAAGAATCCATGATGTATCGTTAATTTATCGTAAAATACCTATAATATCAGAATAAACCAGCTTGAATCACCTCTCATTTCACACTATTGAAGAAAAATATAGGAATAATCACTCCTTAAAAAATTTATTAGTTTTTGAACCATGAGGTGTCATAGGGGTATAAAGGATTGTCATTTTTTAATAGAAAGAAGACGTCTACCCACACACATTGTAATCATTGATCAATACCAAGTATACTAGAATCCTATGAACTGACTAATATATGAGGATTACATATAAGGGATATGGTTTGGAGAGAAAAACAACAGATCTAATGTAAAAAAAAGCATGTTATAAAAAAAGTTAGTCAAAAGATCAATAATGTTCAATGGATTAGTGGATAACCAATCATAAAACAAAGAAAATATAAAAAATCAATCCAAATGAATGAATATTAGAAATAATAATAATAATAAATTTAGTTCATGTAATAATGTCCCTGAAAATATATAATTTCATAGAAATTAAATTTTAATTTATTTTACAATTTAAATTGAACTACTTTATATATTTTTACAGTGAAATTTGCTTTTATATTTAGAAATATATACCCCTTAAAATACACATTACATGATTATAATATTACATGGTATAAAAACATTAAAATTATTTATCCTATAATTTTATTATTAGGAACATGAATGCCAAAAAATAAAAGTTCTTTAATTCATAGAAATTATATTTAATCCACTACCATGATACTTTTATGAATTTTAAACCCCCAAAAAACCTATTTTTAACAAAAAGTTGATATATTCTCTCACATTCCTTCTTAATATTGAAATAGTTAATAAAATTATTCTCCCTCCATACAATAATATATTTTTAGTTTTTTTGGTCATTTTAGTTTTTACGATAGACTATTTTTTTAAAAAAACATCACACCATTATATTCAAATAAATTTTACTATTATCCATTAATACTATCTTGTTATTGAGTTATAATGGTGAGAGTTCATTACATGTTCAATCACTCATTAATACAAATTCTATTTTTATTTATATTTTTCTTTAATAAAATACAATTACTTATCATAATCAAATTTCAACTTATTTAACTAATTCTTATATTTATAAACCATTAAATATTGAGTGTGATATTTTTAATCCCCAATTATCATACTTGAATTAATATCCTCAACTATTTTTTTATCCCTTAATAGATATAATATATCTTTATGTATTCATTATGAGAAATTTTTCCTTATTAAAAAATGTTTCACCCTTATAATTAATGTATATAACTTATTAAAAGATTCATTCTCACACTCTAATTTGTTAATATTCTTGATGTAAATTTTAATACCAACCCATATAAATTATATATTATTAGTTTGGTGATCCTAACATTTTACGCTTCCTTTTGAATAATGGAACATTCAATTCCTTTTATGTGATAATGAATTTCCACCCTCAAATTTAAAACATTATCCTTTGATTTATGTTTTATCATCGAATATTTTATACCATTCCCTATATAAAATATCACTTTTTTTATATAAGACCACTTTATTATTTAATTTTTTGAAACTAATTTCATTATTGATTAGAACACCATTGTTTTATTTTTATTTTAAATTATTTATAGTTTCTCATTAGACTCTTATTCATAGTTTTTCATTAATACATCTTCTAAAAAACTTTTAACCATACCATGGTTAAAAATTATAAATCATAAATGTTCTTTTTTTACATTACCTTTACTTTATTTGTGTTATTTGATATGAAAGGTAAATTTTATTCATGGTTTATAATATTGTTCTCATCTAATAATTCCTCATTATGATTATCCTTCTTCTCATAAATTTTTATTTCCTCAAATGCCTCAAATACAAGGAAATTATCTCATATAATATTTATTTTTACTAATGGTACTATGCATTATTTATAGAAAATTAAAAAAAAATTGAAATTCATTAATTGTAAATTTTTTCAAATTCTTGATCATCATGATATAATATCATTGCATCAAACATTTTATAAAATACTCATAATAATTTAATGAAAATAATTTAATTTTTAAAGATTTAACAATAACCTCATATGGAACTCATGATCATGTCTACATGGTTAAATAATTCTTATGTAATATCATTTTTCATAATACATAAATAAGAAAAAGTGTGTATGAAAATAAATATTCCCTACTATAAAACTAACATATATTTAATATTAT
This sequence comes from Viscum album, assembly GCA_963277665.1. Classification (NCBI taxonomy): domain Eukaryota; kingdom Viridiplantae; phylum Streptophyta; class Magnoliopsida; order Santalales; family Viscaceae; genus Viscum; species Viscum album. The sequence goes on from OY728131.1 coordinate 1,402,479,820, forward strand.
TTATCAATAGTTTTTAAAACTGTTTCCATAGGAATCATATAATCATAGATCATTCAGGTTGTTATCATAGTTCTGACATGCTAGCTCATGTTTCAAAAATAGTGACTGTTAGTGGTTGGGGTTATTCTATAGTCATGGTTTTGAAAAACACTCATGGTAGGTTGGACATATGATCATGGTTTTCTAAAACTATGAAAACTACTCAATATGAGGTCATGGTGTTAAAAATTGACAGAAGTCAAATATTTATTAAATATTAGGATATTAATAAGGATATAAAAAGTTTCATATTTAATATATATTTTAACAGACATAGAAATGTGTGTATATATATATTTAAAAAATATTATTTACTATAGTTGTTAATTAGTATTTTTAATAATTTGTAGGTTGATATTTCAAAACTCAGGGCTAGATTTTTTCATCATTGTTGGCTACCCATGGAAAATGTTTTGAAATCATTGAAATAGGTCAAAATTAATGATCGTGGATACCTATAGTCATATTTATAAGGCAATTATTGTAGGTGTTATAGTATAGTCTTGGTTTTCAAATCTGTATCATAGTGTACCTATGTTTATGTTTTGATTAAAACCCTGATGATAGACCCATAGAGATGGATCTTATGACCATAGTTTCCAAAAACCTAATGGTAGGATACCATCTTGTTTTTTAGGCTATATTCATTGTTTTGTACCATCGAAATAAATGGTTTTATAGTAGTTAATCATTAATCCTTTACCTCATTATCACCTTCATAGTTGCTGTAAATATGTTCTAATGAATCATTTTTAAGAAAGAAATCATGAACTTATTCATCTCCTCAACTAATATTGATATCATCAATGCATTTCTATTATGACCATAAAATTTAATATTCTTCAAAATATATTGGTTTTATTTTACAATTATATCTAGAAAAGTGAATTAAATGTAAAATTATACATATAGATTCTAAATGAGTGAAACTTGGGAACAATGACTTCCATCCATGGATTAAATATATGTCTATAAAACATGGATAAAATCTATATTTTTTTAGAGTTAATATGTTCTATGATAAAGGAAGATTATAATTTACCCTTCAAGATAATAATGATATATCTTAAAGAGAGAATATAGATCATTTATTAACTGAACAGACCTTATGAAACAATAATCATTGGGATAAGGGCGAATTGTTACTCTATAACACATAAGAATTTTTAATATACAATGTTAACTAATATCATTATTAGTGTGTTCAAAACAATTCCAATAAATAATACCCATAACTTTCATTCACCAAAAAAGTAATTTTAGACCAAAAATAATAATCACACATAGAAAAGAAACACAATGTGTTTACATTGCTATCCATATAATGTTGAGTTCAATATATAAAAACGATGTGGCTTGATCTAGACCGATATCATCCAAGCTAGTCTTGAACTTGAAAATACTGTTTTGGGCTGGCCTAAACAATACTACAGCTCAGACCAGTACCCACCCAATATTGGCATAGGACCCACCCCAGAATGGCCCAATTATTTATCTTTATATTATTTTTTTGAGCTTGAACACATTATCTGGTAAATTAGTTCTCAAATATAAATGAATAAATCTATTTATTTTTTTTAAAATATTTGACTAATATTTAAATGAATTGAAAAAATTATAGATATAGATATAATATATGTATAATAAAGAAAGAGTTTTTGGATTAGTTGGTCTAGTAATGGACTCAAAAAATATTTGTAAGGGTTTTGAGAAACATAATAGTTTTATAGTACTGTGTTGGTTCTTCTTCAAGCATGATCTCAGTATATAGTGTCAGATATTGGGTAAGGCTTTGGGGATATCTTTTTGGGTGTGGAATATTTATTGGCCCAACTAACCCAAGTGTCTGAACCAATCATGGATTGATACATGATTTCTTTAGACCATCCTGATCATGTTTTGAGTTATTTAAAACTATATTTTATGTTTCCTATATAAGCATACCTCCCAATAATGTTATTGAAGTCATTTTTGTATTTTTAGTGATATAAAATTCCATATATATTTATTTTTTTTATTATAAAAAGAATTTAAGGTATGCTGATTACATTGTATTTTTAATAAAATATTTACATTTGATAGTGGGTGTGTTACTTGAAAAAATATAATGTTATAATAAAATGTTTTAAATTAAATGATTGATATGGAATATGTAATACCAGCTAAAGGTTCAACAATAAGTTTCCTTGATAGGGATACAATTTCTTCATATATGACATTTATCCCTATAGTCTCTTCAAATGTGTTTTTAATGGCATCAATATATAGTTCAATTTGTTTAAAAATATTATCATATATATATATATATAGTATTTTTATACTATTCGTCTCAAAAATAATTACCTTATATAAGTAATTAATGATCATCAAATATATCATTAAGTATTCTTAGTCTATATATAATATTCTAATACCTTTTTTATAATGTTTTTCATAGAAGATATTTAATAAAAACACCAGAACACTCTCTTTATACTATTTAAAAGATAAAATACCATTTCTTATCTTTTATTCATTGATTTCTTATGAAAAAGATCAATTACGATTATGCACACCTTGGATAGATCTCTAACCAACCATGGAATAATCTTTTTGGTGCACTTGTTAGGGATTGATGTTTGATTATATTTTTAATTAGACTTTATTAGGATTATACAATATTATAACACCCCCTAATCACTATTAATGTTAATTAAAATCATCCTATGAGTTAAATAGTTTAGATTGAAAAAAAAATCTTTATTATGTATATTTTTTATCCCCTTCTAGAAACTTTTTGATAGTAAAATTATTAGAAATAAATTATTCAATATTACATTAAAATATGTTATAAAAAATTAATTTATAACCCAATAAAATTAATAAATTTGATTAATTTTAAGAAAAATATTAATCACACTTATTTATTATTTAAATATATGTTTATGTAACCTAATATAATATGTAAAATAAAAGTTTTTACAAATCAAATGAAACTTGTAAATCCAAAAACATTTTATTGAGATAAAAAATTAAGTTTATAAAACATTGTTTGGAAATATAACATCCATGGATACATTAATTCAGTTTTTTATAATTATAGATTCTTATATTTAGAGGGTGAATATAGCCACAAAACATTTACTCCAAAAACTATCAAACCATATTGAACAACTCAATGAGTGTTTAGAATCTTTTATTAAAGCTTGTTAACATCCATCAATTTTTCTACATATGTAATAAAAAATCATTAACACATTTTATACATCATTTGAGAGTATAATATCCATCAGTTAAAATAAATTATCAGATATATTCTAGTTCTAAATATATTTTATTACACAATTATTCTCTGATAAAAAATTTTATAACAATAAATTGCAGGAGAGATAAATATATCATTAGAAATATAATTAATAATATTAAAATTTATTTATAAATAAATATATATTGAAAAATATATAGTTCAATATTAATGATGAATGGATAATTTTGGGGGTCATACAACCCATATAATCCATGTTGTATGGATGAATGAAAATTTTATTCCCACTTCATATTCAACTAGATAAAAAAATATCTACAATGTTCCTAATAATTTCTCCAATGAATGTAAAGCTTATAAAAGATATCTATTAATTAAATTCTAATTATATAAATCATTTTCAATGATAATTATTAATTATGATAGAAATATAATGTTTTCTACATACGGGTGGATAGAAGATGTTTTTTCCTTTCAGTGGTCCAGTAAATTACTTCCCTTAACTCTAAACCACTTCATAAGTGTTTTGATGAGTATAGAAACTCTATATTAATATCTTGAAATATTATATTATGATTCTCATCCTTTTCATTAACTTCGGATTGAATATTTTTTTAATAAAAGGGATGAAACATATGTTTTATCATTGGATTCTCATAACAAGTTGTGTCTTCATTTATTCCCCCTATGAGAACAAATAAACCTAAAATTTTATATACATTTTATAATATTTTCTCCATAAAATATAATATTTATTTTTAAAATAATTATAAATAAAATACAACAATGTGTACAATTATAAAATATTTCAAATGATAAGTAAATTTTTCATAGAAATCATTCAAAAATTTTTATTTTTCCCTCTAAATGATAAAATTATAATACTTCATCACTATATGAAAAAATACATCTATCGATCCAAAGTAAAAATTCTATTATGGGGCTCTTCATTGATATTCATCCATTTTATCTTAAATCCCTTCCTCATAGTTTTCAGTGTTATAAATACCTGAATCTATAAGAAAAAAATTAATTATTATATATTTTATAAATAAAAATTTGAAAAATGGAACACTCTCCCTTGATGAATACACACATTATTTTTTAATAGCACTTAACATGTTATATTTCAAAAATCTAATCATGTTTTTTAAAAACAACCCCAACATATATATATATATATATCAGTGGTTATTCATTATTATTACTTTATCATTGGAAACAAATCTCAAAAAATATATAAGGGATTCATGAAAAAACATAATTAAAATATTTTAAGTGAGGTAGAACTCTAAAAATAAACATCAAATATTTAAAATATTTTTCCATATTTACTTTTTTCAATATATTAGTGGAAATGAAAAACATTAAAATTTAAATTGAAAAATATCTATCTTCTATTTAATAATTATCATTTGATGTTTATATATTTTTATCTTGAGTGTTATGTTGGGTTTTTTTGTTAAGATTACAAATCATTGGTTATCAAACCGGATCACCAAATAAAAATCAATATTAATTCATAATAATTCATTCCCATCATATGTGTAATACCTTAATAAAAATATATATATTCAAGTTTATTAATAATATATGTTATATATGTTTATTTTTTGAAATTTCATTATATATATCAATATCTAAAAATATATAATTGGATTGGATATTTTCTCATCATCATTTCCAGTACAAGATAAATTATTTTATCAATATAATTGATTTTTCCTTCTCTATTAGAAAAAATACTATATTCATGTCCTACATTAAGTAATGATTATTTATATTGGTTTCCATTTTTAAGACAACTTGGTATTGTTATAGAATCATAAAAAAATGTAACATAAAACACAATGTATGACCAAGAAGTTATCAAGTAGATAGAACTATTAATATATCATTATGATCACTTTTGATCAATTATATGTCCTTCATTATCAATTATCATGTCGTCTCCAGTGGATATTAGTAAAAATAAATACGAAAAGTTATCCCTTCAAAAATATTTTTAAATCTCTTGGTTATAAAATTTTAGTGATAAAATGATTGAACCTACATTTTTTATATCTGGAATCAGTACGAAATAATTTCCTTAATCCTTACAATTTTAAATCATTTTTTCATATTGGTAAAAATTTCCTCAAAATAACCATCTTTATTAATAATAAATATTAATTAATATTTGGATTAAATGAAATATGTGGTTCCATTTTATGAAAACATTATAAACTCCATAATATTTTGATTTAAATTAAATATTTTATTTCTATTTTTGTAAGAATAATTAAAACCTTGTAATTGAATTTTTGAGGGACTAATGAGTTATTAGAATTCTATGATCTGATTTTTTATGACAAATTTCATTTTCTAGATTTAAAATAACTATAGTGGTATAGTATTTAGTATATTCGAAATTTCAAAGCTATTGTTTTTTAATTATAAGATAACAAATAAAATTTATATGAAATTAAATCTGAACCAAGTGTTTTTATAATTGAAATTTTGTGGTATTTCTATAAATAAATAATACTACTTCATAGCTGGAAAATAATACAATAATCATGGAAGATCTAATATATCTTCATGTTGTTTTAAAACATGAAACATCATATTGCTCACTGTGATTCTGATTTTAGTTTTCTTTATATGTTTTCCTTACTAGAGAACCCATTTCAAGGATATTTCATTATAATTTCTCATTGTTTTTCCTTATTTTATTTTATGTATTTTTGAAATATCTATCAAGGTATTATGGTCAATAATACAAAAATTTTGTTTTCTGAAGCATGAAACTAACCTGTGTGTCAAGGGATTTTATATATTGGAAGAGATATCCATGTATTTTTTTACATTTTTTGATCAATGGATTCCATGGTTAAGAAGATAGAGGATGTAATAATTTGAATTAAGTGATTGTGGGGATAAGAAGAAAAAATATACAAGACTATAACACTATATCATCAGGTAGGTTAACTTATGGTCTTTTGGGGATATAAAAAATTGAAAACATTGGATTTGGTTTAAATATTCACCTTTCACCTCTCTTTCAAAATTTGGTTTTCATAATTTTATTTTTTGGAGTCCTCTATTTTTTATTTGAAATTTTATTCATTGATTATATATGTTGTTTCCACTATGTATCATAAATTCTTCATAAGTGGTGTTATTTCAAAAAGATCTTTTTCGTTTGTGCTTATTAGTTTGGTTGTATTGTTTAAAAATATGATGAACATGATCTTATTAATTTTACATGTATACTCTTACAATTTGTATCTTTATCAGAATATTGAATTTCCAATCAACTCAAAACCAATGTGTACAAAAAATAAAAAGTTTTTTTAATCCAAAATTGATCCCCTCTCTTATAATAGTTTATCATCACATTCTGGGAAAACACATGTTATCATAGCTAGTATTTATGTTTTAAAATGATATTTTTCTCTATTTTTATTTATTTTTATTTATTTTATTTTTATCTTAGTTTTCATAAACTATTTTTTTTAAGAGGACTAGTTTTTTTCTTACAAGGAATTTTCTTTAGAAATATTGACAATTTTTGTGTAGACAACAAATTTTATATAGAGTTTATTATGAGTACTAGTGAGACAAAATAAATATTTTTTTAATAAATACATGTGTGGGTATATCTCTACTGATGAAAAGTAATTATAATGTTCTTAAGAAGGAAATAAATTCAATTACATATAATAAATTGTTTGAATATTTGAAAAATAAAAAATTTATATATACATTATTATGTATAATGAATCGATATATTTATTGATAAATGTATTTTTATGAAACTAAAAATCTAATTTAGAAAAATAATATAAATTACTCATTTTTTTACTTCTATAATTTTTAAAACTCATATAATTAGGATTCCTGAAAACTATGGGAATTTTGACTTCATTTTGAATGGTTCAGTATCATTTATTCCTCAAATATTCATGATTATTTTTAATTCACATTACTTGTTTGGTGAGAAGGAATTTAAAGATAATCAGTTGGTTGAGGAAAGTGTTGATAAACTTCCAAAAGAATGGAAATCTATGTATTTTATAGTTGAAAATGATATGAATTTGAATAATGTTTGTCCATATGAATTGATTGGTACATTATGAAATTTTAAAATAAACTAAAGAAATGTGATAATAAATAGAAAAACAAAAATGGAATGGACTTTGTATCTACTTATGGAAATAAAATTCATTATGATTTTAATACCTGGTCTAATATTTCTAAATATCAGGTTTTAAAAAATCATTCTTATGGACGATGTTCAAATGATTGTGAGTGTGAAATTTTTTAACATTCTTGGAGAATGAATAAGATATTTAGAAATAAGAAATTTAGATACGTACATTATAAAGTTAACAATATTGGACTTGAAAATATGGAATCATTAAATATAATTTGTAATGAATTCCCTATTACCAGTCATTTTACCTACATTTTCTAAAATTAAATAATAAATATGAGAGACCAAAAAAATATTCTATGAATTAAAGAAAAATTAGTTTCAAAACTTTGGATATTTAGAGAATTATTGAAGATGATATAGATTCTAAAAAATAATGAAAATATATTATAAGTGATATTCACAAGATTATAGGATTCTATAAAGATATTTCGAAATATTGAAGATGATTCATGGCTAAGGAACCTACTGAATCCAAAAGGAACCAAACACTTGATTCTAAATTTTTATCCATTAAAGATGTTTATTTAACCTTAATTAATAATTGATTAGAAATTCATCAGATTAATAAGTTGAGAATTAATTGGATGATCATCGACATATGCATACATTTAGAGAAATGGATAAATATGATTACATTATGAATAAAAAAATATGTAATTAAATAATATGGATAATTAGGTTGTGGAAAATATTATTAAATAAAATAATGTAATCTAAAAAATAAAATTTTATTATTTTAAACATTTATCCGAATTAGAATATAAATCTAACTCATGTTCAAAATATTTTGATCAAAATTCAGCCTTTCAGTATAAATATAAATTCATAAGTTTAAAGAAACTCTTTTCAAACATTACCTCTAGTAAAAATATTGAAAAAATTTACTAACCACTAAGACCTTTTATAACATCTAATGGTTTTATATTTACTTTTCGAAAATCATTCCTTTTAGGCTAAATATCATTGGAGAGGTCATAGGGATAATTTTTCCCTTAGAAAAATATTAATTTGTTTCCTTTATAGTAATTTTTTTAATGAATAACTATTAGCTATTCAACATAAGATATTTTTTTATATTTATGTTCCTATAATTTTATTTACTAATATAACCCAACCCAAGAATGTTTTGGTGTGAAGAAAATAGTTTTATCATATTCTTGAGAAGTTGGTAGGTACCAAAACCCAAAATAAGTATTGTAAAGTTAGTGGTTGTTCTTGATATATGACTCCAGACTAGTATAACTTCTAGAATTTGGAAATTTTATACAATGCACTTGTCAATTTTGGAGAAAAATCATAGTTACAATCAATAGAATCAATGACTTTTTTTAAGGAAAAACATTTATTTCAAGTATTTTAAATTTCAAATGAATTTATAATAATTATAATAAAAGAATATAGTTATTCAAGGAGGATATCCTTTTGAACTTTAAGAATGACAAATGTACACTTCAATGTTTGAAATATACATTCATTATTTATACTAATTTACATGAGAATGTTTACACACGTGACATAAAATAATTAATTTGATATTATAGAACTTATTTTACTGAAACTGAATATTAATCATGATTGAGGAATATAATGATAATTCGCTATATATTTAAAACATTAGCTAATATTTATTGAAAATATCATATTATGGGAATGGTGGAAACTATGTTCAATACAACTAGAGTTTGTGATCCTTATTAATTTAGTAAGTAACTAAAGAGAATTTTTAAAGATAAAAGTATAATTTTTTACTTCTAATGAACTATAGATAATGTACATGGATTTATTTAGTAATAAATAATATTAAAGTATTTAGTGGAAACAAAGTGTATGTCTTGGTTGAGGATTAAACTATTTTTATAGTGTACTATTTTCTCACATGAAATTCCAAATCACCTTCACATTTCAAAGTATTTAATTATTCAATTAATAATGAGAAAAATGTTCCTTTGGTTACTACATGGAGTGACCATCGATGTGAGATTATAAACTTATATTTTGAAAAAAAATATAGGAATTGTACTAATCATAACTTTTTAACAGAAAATAACCTGCAAAAATGGTGTAGTTGATTAAGGAAATTAATTATTTAAGAAATCACTACTAAATTTCTTAAGTGAATATTATATTTCCAGAATATTTTGTTATTTCTATGTTCAACTTCTTAATTTTTCATTCATTTAGTTTTGAAAATCAAAAACACTTTCATAAAACATGTTTAATATCATTTTATCTCCCAAGTAATATGTTTTTAAAGAAACAATTATATTTTACCATACTTGAAAAATTAGTAATTGTGATATGAATATAAACATACTATTATTCATTATGATTAATAGAATTAGTATGTATTTATTAATAATAATAAAATTTACCAGACCAAAATCTATACATTTGTAATGTATATCAAACTGAAAAAAATGATTATCATACGGATACTGCTTCTGATACAATTCAACTAACACTCATAAAAATTATAATATTAAAATTATTAGAAAATCCCATTGTACTGACTAATGATAATAATCAGAATAAAAAGATTCTTTTCTAGTGTATTTAATATCTTAAACATTGTTATGGTGTTAAAAAAAATATGACATCATTTATTACGTTATGCCATATCATTATGAGCTATCAAGAACCAACTATCTAAATATGTTGTAACAAACATGAAAATATGATCCTTGGGAGATTACCTAAAAATATTGAGTTATTTTAGGATCTTTAAGCTGATACTTTTTACAATAATATCTTATGAAAAATACATATCATGAACTACTCATTCTTAGTCATTTTTATTTCTTTAGATATCTTTCTTATTAAGGATCCCTTGTCATGGTAGTTTCCTTAAGAATATGTGAAATTATTCACGTGTCTGGTCATTTTTACAATCATGTGATTCTAGGGATATAGAGATAGTGATTCCAATCTAAATAATCAAGGGTTCCGTGGATAGGAATATAGAGAAATATGAATATTTTATCGAGGGATTTCAGGGATAGGAAGATAGAATAACTCTGATCATCATATTAAGGGCTTTCCTGATAAAGAAAAATAGAATCTATTATAACTATAAAATAGCGGATACATTTAGTTAGGATTATTTACTACCTTACTCTTAAGATTAAAAGAGGTAAATATTTTAATGTATCTTGTGAATCATTCTTACTTTTACATTTCTATTGTATTACTTGTTTTTATATTTTTTGTATTCCGTAACATATAATTAAAATTAATTCATTGCATTCATCTTTATATTCTATTTGATTTACCAGTATCATTGTGATTATGATAATAATATAGTCTAACATAATTGGGATTTTTTATGATTCTAATATTTCACTCTCATATAATCGTGCTATTACTAGATTGGTTTTTGTGACTCTGAAAATCGTACTAATTCCAAGTTTGATAAAATTAATTTATGAGTTTTGTTTTTCTTAGTTTTAATATTGTAAAATATTTTTGGAATGTAAAATTTACCCCCCCTTGTATTTATATATGTCTAAGGTAAATATTATGATCCTAAAATTTTTATTAGATCCTATTGTTATCGCTCATATTTTTTTGTATATTTTACTTTTATTTATTATTGTATGTTTTCTAATGTTTTAATATAAACAACTTGTCTATAAACATTTCTACACTAACATGTAATTGTTAAAATTATATTCTTTTATTTAAAATATGGAATGAAATAATGTTGGTTCTATAGAAAATATAATCCCAAATAGACTACTTATTATTGATGGTTCTGATTAGGAGTACTAGAGAGATAAGATGAAATATTTTGATATCAACACCGGAGTTTATAATTTATTTATTCTTATTGGATACTACATGTTTCCTAAAAAGTAAGTAACATCTTTTACACATTTATAAAAACAATAGTATCAGTTAAATTAAAAAGTAATGAATACTCTACTATGTTCCATGACAAGAACTATATATAGTCATATATCTTCAAGTGAATATAAAAATAATATATTAAAAAATCTTAGAGTCACACACTTGTGTACTGGTAAATTTATTAGGACTTGAAGAGATATTCGTAGATAAGACTCACTTGTATTTGATTTCTTACCTATAGAATTAGTAGCAAAGATGAGCCAGGGGTTCTGAAAAATTATATATATTTTACAATTTGTTAGTTAAAAAAGGCCTTTCTTATGAGATTAATATTGAAATGATTTTTGATATTACGCCCCATGAGTAAGAATCTAAAATAATTGTTATTGATGAGCTAATAAATTATAATAATAATACCTTGATGATTTTATTGGAAACATTATCCAAGATAAAGGTATACCCAAAAGATATAGTGAGGAAGTAAAAAATAAAAATAGAGGTGTTACCTTTTATAAAACATCTACCTTACCATCAAAAGTTCATTCTGATGATAAATTGTTCAAATAAAAAAATCAAAAAAGTTATTCAATATGATTCTAGTACATCTGGATATTTTGAGAATGAATTGGATAATCTTTATAGAAAGTTGAATAAGATAGTTAAAGAGAATTATTTCTAATACCGACAAAAAAAGGTCAAAATGATAGAAGTGATAATAAAGATTATAATGTCACAAATTACTAATTTAACAAATCCCAACATATTACACATAATTTTAAATTACTAAAGTGGAAATATAAAAATAAAAAAAATCAAAAATGAAATGAAAAGAAGTATTGTAGATATAATGTAAAGAAATTCGTGAAATAAACTAACACGTGTAGTTCCATTGGTGGTGACTCTTCTAAAAGTTATTTAAATAATTAAATTTCTAGATAGAGGAACAAATGTATTTTTTATAGTGTCAAAGTATAAAAATTATTTATCGATAAGGTACACATACCTGAATCACTGAAAAACATGTATCTAAATAAAAATTATGATGATAAGAAAAATTTGACCTCATTTGATTAATAATACTCCACAGATGAAGATAATTCTTTTTAAAGTAATCATGTTCTTTCCCATTTTTCCAAGTTACGTAAATATGAAAACTGAAATATAAAAAAACATGATAATTCTAAGTCTAAGCTTAATATGGATGATTCGAGAATAAATATATTTAGAAATGAAATATCATATCATTCAAAATATTTTGATAAGACTATTGCTACAAAATAATCTAATTAAAAATATTTTGAAACTTTGGTTTATGAGAATGTTGTTTCAGATATGAATATTAGTTCTAAAACTATTTCTAATGAGGATGAAAATATATTTATACTGCTAAAATCCAAAATTTATAGTCTTTGTAAACTTTTATCAAATTTCACAACTAGGAACGAAAAATTTTATAATATTTTTTTAAAAAAATAAATCCATGTTGAAATTGTTATTGAGTGGGGTTTACAAGTAAAAAATATGTTTTAGTAGCAATTATTTTGTTCCTAAAAGTATAACTATTTGTAAAAAGTGAAAAGGTTTTGGGAACCATATGAAAAAATATTCATTAATGAGAGTACAGTCCTTAAGATGTCATAAATCTTATTTCTATAAGTAAATTATTTTTTAGAAAAACTAAATTGGACAAATGTAGTTTCTGGAAATTTTTTTTTTGAAAATAACGGACATAATAAGGTTTGGGTTCTAAAAAACTAATCATCTTGTTTTTAGGATAATAAATAATGTACCAAAAAACATATGGTCCATATATAGTGTATATTGCAGGAACATGATTAGAAATAATTACTTATTAAAGAATATAATCAAGTTGAAAGGTTACAATGTAACTTTAATAGTTAATGTTTAGGGGGATATTATCAAAATATGCTTCTTAATTGAAAATACATTATTTAAAATGTTTTGTTTATTGTAGGTATTATGAATAACCATATCAGCATAATTCAATTATTTGATGATAGTAATCATGGGACAATGAGGAAAGATAAATGTTTTGTACATAGTTCCATGGATGAATATATTCTTTCTTCTAATCAGTATGAGATGTTTTGAACAAATAATTTAGAAGACCATAGGAAAGACAAACATTTTCTTAGTGAAATGGAATCTCATTATTTTTTATTGAATATAAGGTTATGACACTATAACCATAGTGAAAAATATATATTGACTAATAAAAAACATATTAAGGACCAATTGAAACTTATATTGATTCTTCTAAAGGTTTTGATCCTTGTCAATATTGTATGTATCATAATTAAAGTTTAAAATCTATTTTTGAAGTCACAATATATAATTATTAACATTTGTGGGAAAGGAATTATATTTCTTGCAATAAAATATGAACCCTTTAGTTTTTCTAAAATATTTATATCAATATTTAAAAATGAGAGAGAAACACCCCATAGATAACTAGTTTTAGTGATCATGGTATAAAATTTTTAAATTATAATTTTAAAACTTTTTACAGTATGAAATTTATCAAACAAAACTTTTTAGTACATAAATATCCCTATAATAATGGTGTCGTTGAAATAATAAATAGAATTACATAATAATATTTTAGAAGCATCATTGGTGAATGATCATTTTCTATACATTTTTTGGGCTAAAGTCGTTATTACTACGAGTTATAGTATAAATAATTTTATAATTAAAAATTTTCTTAATAATACCACTTATTAGTTATCGATGGGAAGAAATTAAAAGTTTCTTACATCAATGAATTTTATTGAAAAGTCTTATTCCTACGTACTAAGGATGATTTAAATAAAATTTCACTCAAATATGATGAAGGTATATTTTTAGTTCATTCCACTACTTCTAAGGATTAATGAGTTTTTAATAAATATTTTGTACTATTGTAGAAACTATACATGTTATGTTTGATAAAAATGATCCTTCTTTTCAAAAAACCCCAAACGATATCCCCATATGTTATTTTAGAGAAGCATTTTCAACCTTTCTTAAAAGTTTATTATGATAAGGAAATAACTCAAAAAATATTTTATAAAGTTATTCCTCAGGATGATTATTTACATATTTTTAATAACATACTTTTTAATTCCCAATAACATAGTTGATTATTAATAATAATCCTAGAGAAAGTATCATTTGTGATATAGATAAACCAGTTAGGAAAATATGTTCCTCATGAAAAGAAATTTATCATCTATATTTTTTTCTCAATTTGAACCTAAGAATACAAATAATATTTTAATTTATGAATATCATATTAAGGAAATACAAGATGATCTCAATTATTTTGGGAGCATCAAAGTCTGTAATTTAGTTGAAGTAATTATATAAACCTCTAAAATTGGTGTATATTGGTATTTTTGAAATTAGTGTCATGAAAATTTTATAATTGTTTGAAATAAAGATATTTTTTTTGGAAATACTATAATCAAAAATAAAGAATACATTACAAAGAAACTTATGCACTAGTAGCAGGACATTAAGCTATTCAAGTACTTTTACCCTTCACACTATTCATTAATTTCAAACATTTTCACATGGATGTGGATTCTTATCTTCTTAATAGATATTTTTAGGAATAATTTTATCTACAAGAACCACCATGTTTTGAAAAAAAAACATAAAAAACTTGTTTAAAAAATTATTGAATATTTATATGACTTAAAAAAGAACATAGAGATTGGAATTATAGATTAATTGTATTTTTGTTACAAAACAATTTTTTTAAAGGAGTTGCGTCTCCAGATATGTTTTTTAAAATAAGTTCAAAAAAAATTATTTTGGTACAAATTTATATTGATGATATTATATATAGTTCAAATAAAAATTATTAATACATTCCTTTGTGGATCTTTTGATGTATGAGTTTGAAAAGAATATAATGCGTGAGTTGTATATTTTAAGGTTTTTCGTGTTTCACCAAAAACCAAGATGAGCTTTTATATTTAAAAATAATTATAAAAAATATCTTCTTAAAAAATTTGGATATGAAAATACTAAAAGTATTAGTACTCATATTAGTACCTGCAATACATTAGGTAATGATGAGGCTAGGAAAAAAGTGGATCATACATATTTTAGAGGTATGAATGGAATTTTACATTACTTAACTTCTAGTCAACCATAATTAATTATTTAAGTATTATTATGTATTAGATATAAAAATGATCTGAATTAATTAAATTTAAAATATCCAATATAATTTCACGTTATCTAATGGGAAATATAGATTTTTTCCTATTATATTCATTTAGAAATTTTTTTGAACTACAAACTTTTCCAGATGATAATTGTGGGGTTTTAGAAAGGATAGAAAAATAATTTCCAGAACATTTCATTTATTTTTTGAGATTCATTAGTTTCTTTTTTATATAAGAAACAACACTCATTAGAACTTTCCACTACAGAAGTTGAATATTTGGATGCAAAAAGTTATTTTTCTTAAGTGTTGTGGATATAAAACACACTCACTTACTATTCCAGGAGTTTTACTAAAACTCATATATGTTTTAAAATTCATGTTCCGCTTCATTATGTAAAAACCCAAAACATCGCCCATGAGATTAGAAAATTGATACAAGACACCATTTCCTTTGATATGACACATTAAAAAGAGATATGATTTTACAAATCAACAGAATGCAAGATCAACTTGATGATTGTTTTACAAAACCCATTAGTTATGAAAAAATTCAATTTATAAAATAGAGTCTGGGAATGATTAATTTTTAGTAATCAATCATGTCTACTTCTTGTTGACCTATCTACTAAAACTAAAATACTAGTTTTCATATAGAAATTAAATATGCTTTTTTTCAAAAACAACATAGTTTCTCTTAAAACATATTTTTATTCCAAAATTATTAGTTTTTTTAAAACATATATCATAATGAGTTTTCCAGACACAAAATTCCATTTTGAAATTTCAGAGTCAGAATACTCCTAATGTTTTATTGACATAGAAAATGTTGTAATATTTTTAGACTCAAATGCCCAAAAAAACTATTTCATACTAAAAAATTGTTTTTAATCAATTTTGTATATGTGAAAATCATATTTAATCTTATATAATTAAAACTATCCTAATTTTTTTACTTAAAATAAACCAATACAAATAGATCATCCATATGAATTCACTTCATGACACTTAATGTTTCTGTTTAATAGTATTTATTCATGCTCAAAATCTTGGATAATTACCAAGAAATACTTCATGACCACAAATGAGATAATTATAACTCATATTTATGATAACCTCTTGTAATAGTGTGTAATATAATATCACTGTTTTATGTTATCAAATAAATTTATATCCAAAATTTATATCATTAAAAATTAATGATTTATTTATCTATATTTGAATATATTGGATAAAATTTACATCATATTTAATGGACATTTATTTATACAAGGAACTATTATACTAGTAAAATAGATAGAGATATCATCTTCCTATACTCAGGTGTGATAAATAATGTCACAGTCATCCAATCAATGCCTTGTCACGAATGGTGAACCTAACATAATCTACCTCTCCATGCAAATATTTTTTCAAGTTTTTTACTATAATTAATAGAATTTTATTAAGTGAAACACCTTTAAAATGATATAATGTTAATAGACCACTATATAATACTGTAGATTAGAACATCCAATAACACCAAAAACATAGTGTTTTATATTTTCAGTTCAGTATTTTGATGTCTTGTAAATGAGATACCCATGTGAATATTTTATAAGAATAAGTATCAATACTTATGATCCTTTGGTACCTATTTGTGAAACACTGATAGTTTTCAATTACCATCATGTGTCTTGAATATAGTATATATGGTTTATTTTATCATCATAGTATCATAGGTTTCCCATGATATCTAAGAAATGTAATATCCTTTTGATATAACATATAATTTAAGTACATTACCATATATAGTATTTGAATAAATTGTATTATTATCATGATAATCTTAAATCATTCATATCTCATACACATTTGTTAGAAAACTAAAGTAGAATCGCTATTCTAATGAGTTATGGATTCATTCATTGAGTCAACCATATTTTTTAAGTAATACTAATAATATTCCAATATATCCCTATATTACACATTTTTTTCAAAAAAAATAAAATTTTTTGATGATGAGTTTGTTTTAAGTTATTTTTTGATAATATTTATTATTATATTATACTTTATTTCATTTAGAATTTTATAGTTAAATCTTGTTTAATTAGTGTTTTAGGTAGTTTTATAAAGGAAATTATCTGATATTTCTGAAAATATATCATACATGTATTTTTTTTAATTATACAATCATTAAAATTTTGACAATGTAAATTATCATACAAGAAGAGTGAAATATCATTATGAAACAACCTGAAATTTAAAAAAATAGACATCATTTTTTATAGTGTGTACGACATGAAACACGAACAGTAGAAAAGAATATATCACATCCTACTAAATTATGATATATTAACTATTTTAAATAAATTAAATATATCAAATTAATTCTAATGAACACAACACTGAGTAAGATTTAATTACATGCCACAATAGCATTCATCGACAACTTGTGTTACATTCAAGATTGTGTTTTACTGAATATTATTAATATTATTATTTAAAATGAATGTTTCCTCTAATAAAGTAAATTAGTTTTATTAATAGAACTAATAAAATTATAAAAAATATGGTTGAATTCATTTATTACCAATTTATTATAAAATCACATAAAATCTAACTGATTATAAAGGAAATTTTTTTATGAAAAAATTATTATTATACCCCAAATGAATTTTATTTACAAAAATTAAATTAATTATTATTCATAGAATATTTTAATGAAATTTATATATTTTATATTCAATCAAATTTTATCAAATTTGTTCAATATATATTATAGGTATATGATATGATCAAATCAAATTTTACGCATAGAAAACAGTATTTTTTTAAAGGTAGTTTTCTCCCATTTAATGAAATAATTTTTTTAAAAAAATTAATAAATTTATTGAAAATTATATTTGATAAAATAAATTTCATTTATTAAATATTAATTTCAAAATTCTTTTAGGGTGAATTTTTTGTTATTTCTATGAAGATTCATTTTTGAGGAAAAGTTATAATATTTAACTTTAATTTAAAAATGACATTTCATATAAATCATTAATAATATTAAATTTTATATTAAATTGGTTTTAATTGTCACGACCCGTCCTCGGGGCCCGTGCCGTGACTACCCCAAGCCCGCCTTCCATAGGCCAGGGGTTGGCGACTAGCACCAAAGGCGTAAAATCCCGATAACTGGGAAGGCATTGCCTTTATAAAGAAAACAAGCACCACAGAGTACAAGCGGAAGTAAAACACTAAGTACAAAAAGAAGAGCTGAAAAGTAAAAGGGGCCGGAAATACAAGCCCAACTGTAAAGTACAACTCAAAAAGGAAAAACAGCAACTGAAAAGTAAAACTGCTACGCCGAGCTGTCCACTGGAAATCCCACCTGAAGGGTGGGTACAGATAGCTCCTCTGCTCCTCGGGTCCCGCCGTCTGCTCCGAGTATATCCCGCCCAGTGGTCCACCTCCGGGTACCGCCTCGTCGTATAGTCCACCTCCAGATACCGTCCAGTCCTCGAACACTCGGCCTCTGTCAGCTCTGTCCGTCGTCTGCAACCAACACAACGAGGTGCGGGCATAGCCCGTGCAGGGGTGAGTATAACGATACTCAGTAGGGACCCCAAGACCCTCAAGGTCTCACTAAAACCAACAAGGATAAACACAAGAAGATCTCAACAGATAAACTCTACTTAGGTATATGCCCATACATATACCTAAGTTATCAAGTAACCCATCTCAGCCATGAGGAAACACAAGGGTCATGAGATCAACGGATAACCACTACCCAGGTATATGCCCATACATATACCTAAGTTATCAAGTAACCCATCTCAATCATGAGGAAACACAAAGGTCAAAAGACTCAGCTCAAACCAGGATTTTCATTATCGAAACCGTAACTGCTGAAGAGCCCCGTCTCTGAAGTGTGCAGTAGTCCTGTCACGACTCCGAGGTACTGCTCACTAACCTAAGACTGCTGAGGTACTCCTCCTGTCGAGTACTGCGGGTTTGCGGCCAACTACCTGGCGCTCCGTCCGCTGAGGGTCTGTCGCCAAATACCGGGCGCTACCCAGTTAGCCTGCTGAGGTACTCTCCGGACGAGTACCGCGGGTCTGCACTGTCACACACGTACTCCGTCCGCCATGGGTCTGCACCTCAGAAAGTAGTGCTCCGTCCACTGGGCTAGTCGACTCACTCCAAGTCGAGTCGGTCAAGCAGTCGTCAGGTCTCAGCTAGTTACACGGTCTCCGTACTCTGCACGCTCGTCTTCGGGAGGGTCCGCTCCACGAGCTACTGGTCGAAACTCCAAGTATCACAAGGTCCCACGAAGAAGTGTCTCAAAAGTCCGTCTCGTCACAGGGGTCTCAACGCAACAGACGGCGCGTCGATCGGACGCCCGGTCTGTGAGTTATTAGCCTTTTCGTCCCAGGGGCCCGGTTGGTTTCGTGAGCGAACCAAACCCGGCCGTATCTCAACTGTACCCCGAACTCTCATAGGGTAAACTCAAAGGGACCGTTACTCAACGTAACCACCAACGCCGCTGACGGCTCGTCAAGCGGACGTCCTGTCTGAAAGATATCAGCTTTCCCGTTCCAGGGGCCCGGTTGGATTTCGGGAACAATCCAACCCGGCCATACTCCGACTGCATCCAAAACTCGGGCGGAGTATGTCAAAAGTTCCGTCTCATCAAGAGGAAGTCAACGAAACAGACGGCGCGTCAATCTGACGCCCGGTCTGTGAGTTATTGGCATTTTCGTCTCCGGGGCCCGGTTGGTTTTTAAGGAAAAACCAACCCGACCGTACTCCACCTGCGTCCAAACCTCGGGCGGAGTATGCCAAAAGATCCGATTCACTAAGAGGAACACAACGCGACTGACGGCGCGTCAATCGGACGTTCGTGGCTCAAGATATGAGCGTTTCCGCTCCGAAGGCCCGGTTGGTTTCGTGAACGAACCAACCCGGCCGAACTCAAAGTAACCCGAAACCTTGAGTGCGATATACCGAAACGACCGTCTCGATCCAAGGATCGCGTTGCCGCAGACGGTTCGTCATTCGGAGGTCCGAGGCTCAAGTTATGAGCCAAGAACCGAATCTGGTCCGAAACGGGGGGTCCGGGTCCGGGCCGACCCGGCCCGACCCCCCCCCCCCCCCCCCCTCTGGACGGCGCGGCGGCCGGCGGCGGCGGACGGCGGCGGCGGACGGCGGCGGCGGCTGGCCGCGTGGCGGCGGCGGCTGGCCGCGTGGCGGCGGCGGCGGGCCGCGGGGCGGCGGCGGGCCGCGTGGCGGCGGCGGCGGCGTGCCGCGTGGCGGCGGCGGGCCGCGCGGCGGCGGCGGCGGGCCGCGGCGCTCGCGGGAGGCACGCGGGGCTAAGCCCCGCGTTTCATCAGGGCGGCACGGCTTGAGCCGTGCCTTTGCCAAAAAAACGGCCCCCGCTAGTGGGGGCCGGCTGGAACAAACCGGGGGGGGCTTTGCCCCCCCTCCTTTAATTAAACCGCCCCCCTCATTAAGAGGGGGGTTTGGAGGACCGGCCGGGGGTTTAATCCCCCGGTTTTATGACATCCGGCCGGCCCGCTGGCCGGCCGGTTTTTACCAACGGGACCGGAATTTCCGGTCCCGCCCTCGACTTCCGACGCCGGCGGCCCGGCCGCCGGTCTTTCCTTCCGCCGCGGCCCGGAACCGGCCGCGGTCTCCTCGTCCCGCCGCGGCCCGGAACCGGCCGCGGTCTTCTCGTCCCGCCGCGGCCCGGAACCGGCCGCGGTGTTCGTCGTCCGGCGCGGTGCGACGGCACCGCGCCCCTTTCGTCGTGCCATGAATCCTTCCAACGCGGCGCGACGGCGTCGCGTTCTTGAAGACTCTCCTCGGCGAAGCGCGACGGTGTTGCGCAAAATAAATGAACGTTCATCCGCGTGGTGCGACGGCACCACGCTACTTGTTTCCACCAGCATAAACAAACATGAACGATGGAGGGGGGGATTCGGCCGTGTTCGTGCGGTCCGGCCCCCCCTCACGTTAAAGAAATAATAACGAAACTTAAATAAATAAGCCACACGTTAGACTTGCTATTCACGATCAAGAAAAGGAGTAAGAAAACCAAAATGAAAACAAAAACCCCTACCTCGGGTTTAGGATTCAAAGGTTCTGCTACGCTCCGCGGAAGACGGCGTCGCGGAGGTCGGGTGTCGCGGTCGTCGTTCGTCAAATCCGTTGACGAAGTGCTATGCCCGAAGAGACACGACGTTGGCGGATCTTCGTTTGCCGACGAAGGTTGTCCGAGGAAGAAGTGGTGTCCCCTTTCGTTGACACGGTAAACGAAGAAGAGCGGAGCGGCGTTCTTCGTCGGAAATTGAGCGTTCCTCGTCAAGACTTGAGGAAAGTCAAATAATAAAGAAAATAACGAACTCAAGAATCTCTACCTCGATAGTCGCACTCAATTCCTTTGACGTCGGAGGAAGAGTCGTTGTTGAAGGCGTTCGTCGCGGAAAACCGTCGCGGAAGAGATGACGCGGAAGAAGAACGTCGCGTCGCGGATACGGCGTCGCGGATGGATCGTGTTCTTCGGCGGAGAAGTTCTTCGTTGAAGAACGACGTTCTTCGCGTTCTTCGTTGAGGTTGAAGAAGAAGAAGAGGAGCTCTCCACCTCTCAAGAAGACAAACGATCAACCCAAAATAAAATAAGATAACATCTTATTTTATTATTACAAAACATAAAAGAATTTCAAAAGTTTGAAATTCAAAATGGCTAACCCCTAAAATTAACTCACTTATTTAATATACAAGAGTTGTATAATTAAAAAGAAGTTAACTTGTCAAACCATTAAGAGGGAGAGTGGGGAGTTTAGAGGGGTTAGGGAAAAATTGAAAAGTCTAGGGGTTCGTGTGGGCCCCACCACACTTAATCCTCCCAAGGGAGGTTAAGTGGGTGTGGGTCCCACTTCCAACCACCTTTGGTAGGTTTTTTAAAAAGTTAAAATAAAATTTGTCTTACACAAATTTTATTTAACTCAACTGAAAACCCCCAAAGCTAACTTTCAACTCGCAACAAACGCAACTCCCGAAAAGGTCTCTTTAAGCGAATATCGGCGCTGCGAGTTCATCGGTGCCCTCGGATTTCAATTCCGAGCAGCGGATCAAAAGTTAGGAATTCCCGCTCGTTCGTTCACTGAACGTACCCGAGCCAAACTTCGGAAATTAATTCCGGGCACTCCGGGCCTCGGAATCAGGTGCCGTCTGAAACCGCGCTCTTGTAAAATTCAAAAGAAAATTAAGAAAAAATTTCCCTTGAATTTTACGGGTCTTTACATTAATTTATCATTAGATATTATATATATATATATTAGTCCAATTTATATTATTTTAATTTTTTATTGGATTTTGATAATAAAATTTATTAATCTTTTGAACATTTTTCACATAAAAAACCCATTTTCTCATCCCATCTATGGGATTAAATTTAAAATATTTTTTTAAACATATGTGGATTGAATTTGGTAAACCTGATTCCATATTTTGATTCCTAATAATTTAAAATAATTTCAACATAATTCATAACAAAAATTATTAGTGAAAATAGTTAAAATTAATTACAATGATTAAGTTTGAGATGAGATTTCATAGTGGTTAAACATAGAATATAATGTATATGAATGTCACAAAAAATGTAAACAACCCATTTTATTGAACTTTTTTTACCATAAAACATATAGTATTAAATTTTTAGTATTCTTTATTCCTATTTTATGGTAAAAATTTTTTTAAACCTATCTTTTTTTTCTAAAATATCATGTGTTCCCTCTCACCCACTTATAAAAGGCCATCCCCTCTCCATCATTCTTCACACACTCAATAAAATTTTGTTCAGCCCCGAAATACCAAATTAACTCCTCAAATTTACTCCCCTCATTCAATAAGCCTTTTATTTTGTATAATTCTAAATTATTAATGCATTAGTTCAACCATATAGAGGATACATCTAGAAGAGATCGTGTTTCATAAAAGTAATTTCATTTATTTTCTCTTCCACATCCTTAAATTTTTGTTATATATTTTTTATATAATTACATCATTATATTCAATAAACATAGTTTTTTTTAGGGAACAACTTACAACTTCACAAACTACCTTCAAATGGGTTATGAAATCACCATTCACGTGTATCATAGACTACCACCTTGTGAACCGATGTCATTTTTTTCCATTACCACCATCCATGTTTTGGAATAATGATGGAAATACTATTAATATATTATATATATTATATTAATGATTACTTTATGCATTTTTAATTATTTTATAACACATAGCTTCATGCTTTCATTTCATAGGAATAAAATAATGTCGTTCATGTGTATTGCAGACTACTGCCTCATGAAGCGATGTCATTCATTCACACTTTACTTGGAACGTATAAAGGATGGTTTTAATGAAATTATATATATATATATATATAACATAAAAATTTTACTTTAAGGGAAATATATATATATATATATATAGCATTTTACTTTCTTTCATTCAATATGATAAGAAAATGAAAATAGTGTTCATGCATACAGATGACCTACCTTCTCTTTGAATAGTCATTTCCTATCAAAAAAATTTATAGATTAATCTAAAAAATTATATCATTAATATATATAATATCTACTCCATTGATTAAATTATTGGTTTTATAAAATAAATATCAATACTGTATGGAAGAAAATAACAAGTACAAACATACTCAAAGAATGGGATAATTAACACCCAAAACATTGAAAATAATAAAATATTATTAACAAAAGGATGATAAAGAATTATAAATTGATTATATATGATATTATAAATATTATTATATTATATTTATAAGGTACTGACATGATTAAAACCATTATACGTGAGTTTAAATGGTTTTCAACTAATAGGATGTGTATGGTATGGTATTTTTTCACAATTTCATTTCATTGAGAAATATTGTAATGTTATGGACCTAATTACTATTATATGGCGTATATAATTCCCCTTGAAATATAATATCATTAATAATCAATTTTAAATTTATTTTTATGTTTAAATTTTAATTATTTAATTTATGGGTATCTGAATTAATTGTTACCATGTGGTGAATAATTTCCTAACTCATTTCATTTTCACTAGATTATATTACTTTCTCATTTTTGTTAATATTTTATGATTATGTGTATAATTAGTATTGAATATATAATTTTTTATTTACACTTTTTTATGTTTATTTAATGTTGATACACATAATAAATTCAATTACTAAATCTCACTTTAAAATTATGATCATTTTTAGGGTTAATTTCACAATCTCATTATAATGAAGATTATTTATTATTGAATATTTGTTAAAGGTAATTACAAGACCATTTCCTAATAAACCATTCAATTTAATTCTCCTTTTGTTATTTATAATCTTTTTGAGTTGATATTACCATTTCCCTACTCTTTGGTTCATAAATTTAATGATAAAATGTTTCAATTAAAACTGACTTCATTTTTTTAAAATACCCAACCCTAGTAGCCCGAAGTCGGTGCCTTACTTAATTACATTTGTTCGATGGACACAAAATCGCTTCCATAAAGACCAAATAGTTTATTAGTTTTTTAAAACCAGATAGAAACATATGATTTTCATTAAAACTTGGAAAAAATGATATAGTAACTATATTCAAAACACCCACAATCTCCTAGATTTTCTTGAAAGTTATTCATAAAATACATCTTTTCATCTTGGGAAAAAGAAAACATAAGAAATGGTTGTGCTCAGATGCTTAGTAGGGGTATGAAATACAATTTAATATAATATAAACATGAACAAAATGAAAAGGTGAATAAATAAAAACTCATTCCATTACAACATAATCTTTATCACAATAAAGCATGAATAATATCTAATAAATAATCCCATATAAATAATCACCTAAGTATGAAACTTAACCATGGATATTCTAATAGTTGATAATCAAATGGATTATCAATTTCTATTACAAAATGTGGGAATGAATATTTTCATACATCATAATCAAACCATAAAGGCCTTATCCAATAAATATGAAAATAAATAGTGTAGGTCTCAACCAAATCCATATCAAAAAATGGGTAAGGCCTCTACTAAGTTCATATTTGTTTTGTCTCATTAAAACTATCGTTTCCTCATGGTGTTATATTTTACCCCTACAGTACCTCAATATTTCTAATGCATTCCTCATATGAATGGGGTGAAACATAAAAAACATGTACCTCCAAAATATAAATAACAATCCCTATTCAGTAAATATAATAACTAACCATTATAAGTAATATGGAGAATGGTATCCAGAAAGAACATCCATAATAAAACTTATTATAATCCATTTAATAACATATGGTAGTTGATATCATAATATTTCAATCCCAAATACATTGTGATGGAATAAATAAATATACACTAATAAAATAATTGTTGAATTACTGAGAGAAATGCCCTTTTTTACTTTGGAAAGAAGAGTTATATTGTAAAAATCATTTATACAGGTCATAAAATTGGATTGTCAACATTTATATTCCAAAAAAAGGAGGATGATGAAATTATATTTAAGGAATAAATTATATTCAACAGAAGTGAAAAATTGCGGAAATACACTTTAAGAAACATTATAAATTGGCCATAATAGTGTGGTTTAAAGGATAATATAAATGAGTATTTAATGTTGAAAAATCTCATAATTTTTTTTATAAAACTAGAAATAAAAATATACAATTTTTCATGAAAAAAATGTTTTATTCTAGAAAAATAATGTTCTCTTAAAATAAATTGTGGATGTACTTGAAAATGGGTATGAAATTGGGATGATACCTTTATGTAGGCATGCTTATCACATAACAAGAATGAAATTTTCTATTTTTTAGTACAAGAATCACACCTTTCGATAATTTTAAATTTTCTAACCCTCTTTTATACTGATTCCCTTAACGAATGTCTTACTAGCTCCCTCTTCTTTCATGCTCAGTCCCTCACTATAGGTTTCTGACCATTTCTTCATGTTATCTAACCAAAATCTAGTGGACACAACTCCTCTCGTGGATGTGGCTGCTACAATTCTTGATAAGAGATCTTCATCTAGGCCATAAATGAAAGTGGTTCTCCTGTGACCAGATCTTCTATGTGCTTCCCAGTGTTTCCTAATATCCCATTAGATATTATTTTCCCTATGATCCTAGATGGATCCCTAGATTTTGAATTCCCTCCATCCAAATTCGAGGCAGCTATAGATCTTCAATGTTCGAACCTAGTGTCCAAATTTGGTCTGATCAAACACCCTCTAACATTCTTTCATAACATTGAGCTTTTATGGGGCATGGAGTTTCTTTTAAGTGTTTTAGTACTCAATAATAAATCCATTAGTGATGTTATTAGATCTCATGGTGATTTTTTATGAGAATAAATTCAAATCCTCTACTCTGTCTGCAAGTGAAGGTTCTCAATATTTCGGTGGTCATTGGACGCTCACTTCGTTCAAGATTCTCATCCGAAAGTGGTTTTGGGTTAACCTTCTTGGCCTTCAACTCCCATTTCACATCAAGGGCTTTCTTAAAAGTATTGGATACACCCTCAGGTCCTTTATTTTCATGAATGATCACATGCTTCACCTTCAATATGTGGGAGTTACGAGGATTTGTGTTGAGAAAGATCAATCCCAACCCATAGGAGGGTACATTTATTATCTGGGAAGGAGAAGCCTTTTTTGTGTTGAAATCATTGGTTTTCCTTTAACCTTAATTTTTGTGCATAGTATGTCAAATGAAAGTCTATTTTTCTCTTTTCTGCCTCAATGTCAGGGCCAAGGTTTCTATTCCTTAGTCTGGTGTGCTCTCCCCCACCCTCTAAAGGGCCACCTTATCCCCTATAGTTGCTGGGGAATCCTACAAATAAATATGGGTCTATAATGCGATCTTAGGAGTTCTTGATGTTTTCTATGGATCTTAAACCACAACCCACCCCTCATGCCCCTCACATCCTTCTACTAGGTCCCTCTTCCTTACCTAGGTCCCTCTTTCTCCTAACATGACTAAAACATTCTCTTATATTATTTTTTATCACCCCTTTTTCTCCCATTTCTCAAGTCCAGGCCTTTTGTGAATTTTCTATAGACCATTTATTAGTTATTTAAAGTAGTTTTTGGTCTCCCATATCAGATTTCGTGGTCCGCCATCATCTTGGTAAAGATATGGTTCTTTCCGCACATTTTCTTCCTAGTGGCCCATGCTCCTCTCATTCCTCCCACATCCGCCTCTCAAATAGTTTAACTATATTAACTCATGTGGAATAGGATTAGATCGAAAATGGACTCTATAAAATTCCTAGTGGTGCTTATAATAGGTCGTGAGAAAAGAAGGAACTTATTTTATCTTCTCCACAGGTCTTGAGCTTGTCCATTTTAGGGGGAAAAACCTGAATTGTCTTATCTAAATGAAATATTTCTTCCTATGGAATGCCTAAGGTTTTGGTAGTCATGTGTAGATGGAATATATTTATTCTAAACATCATTGTAATAAAACTCCCATGGAAGTTACTATAAAACACAAATAGAATCTGGGTACGATTCAATACTTCCCTACTAAATTCGGCCTTCTAAGGTGCATGCATAGAGAACCTAAGAATCAGCATATCTTGGTATTCTAAAATAATTCTATTTGTAACAGCCCGAGATTTTATGAAAAATATTCTTTTTAATTTTATTAATTTATTGTGTTGTACGCTACACCAAAAGGAGCTTTCACAACACGCATCCTTGACTTTCCTTCCATTACACGCAATCGCAACCTTCCACGATAGTGTGTGTTGTACGCAACACCAAGTTTCGCTAAACAACGATATGCTATTAAGATATTATTAAAACTAGCCGTTATGAATAGTAATAACCACTTTTTAAATTTTAGAAATTTTATCTCTCAAAATGGACTTCATTTTTGGATTCGGAGTATCAAATTTAGCCTAAGGTGAAATTTTGGTACATTTCGGATAACTTCCATATTCTGATGAATAGTGAAAATTACTAAATTATAATTAAAAACAACTTTTTTTAATCGAAATAATTAATAGAGATAAATTATTAATTTGAGTGGTTTTAAAGTATATTTAGAATATATTTTTACAATTTAATACAATTTTGGTCATTGGTTGTAATTTCACCAGACATAATCAAGTGTCAATCTTTTGATATATTTTGTTTCCTAAAAACACGCTATTTATTTTAACAGCGGGATTTAATTATAAAATTAATTAATGCAACTTCTATGTTATGAATTTGGTAAAATAGATTTCATTTTTGAATTCGGAATATGAAATATATCTTAGGATGAAATTTTGGCATTGTTCTGAAAAACATCAATTTTTGATGAATAGTGAAACTACTAAGTGGTAGTTAAAAAAACTGAATTTTTCATAAAACTTAATTTTACCGCTTCTGTGAATGGAATTTCAAAAATCCGAGAGACACGGTTGATGTCAGTAAGTAAAATGTGGTTCAATGAGATGAAAATAATTTTTGGTGAATAGTAACTTTTTACTTTTTTTTACCACGGTTAATAGTAAATAGGGTAACTAAGGGTAAATATGATATTACTATTACCCTAACACATGTCCTAATTCTATTGGATAAGTGTAATTCGACCAAAAACAACCTTATGAATATAATATGACCATTTAGGTCCACTTGGATTAGATTATGACATTTAATATTATTTTATTTAATGAATAGTTAAAATAGTTAAAATCAAAGTTTAATATCTAAAACATTTTTAATATGGGGTTATACATAAGATAAATTAAACTATAAATATTAATTAGAAAGCTAAAAAGCTTTCCTACATAATGATATTTTATTTATAATTTTTAGACTTTAAATAAATTAATTTATGTATGACACAACGATGATGCAGTAATTACCCTTTTAAGGAAATATTACATTAATTGATGTTATAAATTCTCAAATGAATGTAATTTGAGACTTTTTATGAATTCCACTAATTTTATAGGTTACTATGATATATTAGTGTTGATTTAATCAACTTGGTTCGAACATATAATTCTGTTATGACTTTCACAAAAATCATATATCAAATAGTTTCAAAATTGACACAAAATAGTTTTTAAATCAAATATTATATTATTAATTGTTATTTTATTTCTAAAAATCTAAGGTTCGTCCAAATGACTTAGATAAGGATATATATATTAATAATAAACAATTTGGGGTTCTTTTGGCATGTTATAGTAAGTGTATCAACCATATAGTGAAAGAAAACAAAAAGACACGGTAAAAGTTAAATTATTTAACTTAGAGTTAAATCTAATTGATAAGGTTAAAATAATACCATAAACTTGTCTAAATCCTATTGGATGATAGGATTTCGACCCATACCCACTTTAGCTTCGAAATAAGACCCTTTGGAACCATTATAAACCGATTTTGACTTTAATATAAAATAATATTTTGAGATATTCCTAAGGTGCCCCTCTCCTCCCTTATAAAAGGGCACCTCCTCCCTCTCTTCCTCACACCAATTTGAGCACTCAAGCTCGGCCAACCCCTGCCAAAATCCCTTCTCCACTTCCCTAGAATAATACTAGAGGTCCTGGTCTTCTTCAAAGACCAATCTTAGTTCCCTAAGTGGAGGATTCAAAGAGGTGTTTCAAAGAAGAGGTAATATCCATTACCGATCTTTTCAATTTCTTTCTTCTTCAAACTTCTTCTTCTTTAGTTGTTTCATGATAAAGTAATAACATCAGTATTTCTTATATACTGATATGTTATTATAAATATGAAACAACTCTAATTCACCTTCTATCCATCCTACGGAAAAATGAAATCAACGCGCGTGCGTACGTACGGAATACCGTCTCCACGCCGTGGTGTAATCTATTTTCCACCACCACCTTAATAGGATATGTATAATGGTGTAATGAGTAACTATATATGATTATTATAAAGTGATATTGATACTGAAATAGTCTACATACACTTCAACACAATTCCACAACCATGGGAATGATATCATCGCTCGTGCGTACGTACGGACTACCGTCTCCACGACGCGATGAGATTCATTCTCAATGATTAACCATTCATGAATGATTATAAAGTATATATAATAATTAATAATGAAATATATGAAATAATAATGATACTGTATTTATGTAAATTTATATTTATGTCATCTACTTAATTCCATTTACTTCAATAAGGAAACGAAAACAGCGTTCATGCGTACGTACGGACTACCGTCTCCACGAACGGTGTTTTTCATTTCATTTATCTATCTATTATATATATATATATACTGAATATATATGATATATAAATCATATTTTATATTCTGGAAGTAAGTAAATCATGATATAAGTAATAATAATGTCAAGAACAACAAGTCAAAACACCTACAATAAATGAAACGATTTTACCCAAAACGCTTCTTTAACATGGAATTTACAAAAGAACGGGTAATATAATGTCATAAGTGAACCATATATGATATCATAACAATTAATATGATTCTGTAATAAGTCAATAACATGAATTAAATCATTATACAGGAGTTTCAGACACTTACAAAGCAAGTCGGACCTAAGGTAAGGGAAAATATCACAATCTCATTTTTATCCGAGATTGTTTATTCGTAAGTATTTACTGGGGTGTATTTTATCATCCACATCCATGTTTCATAAATATGTAATATTATTTCCATACAACTACAATTGTTTAAATCCAATTTTACCCTTCGGTGAGTTTTTAGTAAAGGAAATGAAAGGAATCTTTTGTCGTTTTCCGTACGAGGTATTTTTTGACTTTTCCGACAAAAGTACGAAGAATGTTTTTTTAACTTATACGGCATGAATGTATTTCTAAAACATTATTTCCAAGAAGATTCCTTTACAAGTTTTCAAGTTTATTTTTAATCAACTTCTTTTATTTTAATGTCGTATGACATGTTATGAAAGGAAAAATGTTTGTTGAATAAGAAAGGATATTTTCCTCAAGAATGGACTTCAAGTGTTTTATCAAAATTATTTTCCATCTAAGATAATAAAGGGTTCTGTTTTTATCCCTATTATTTCATTGATTTGATCATGTTGTGATGGAATTATTTTTATGAATTCCTTTATCTTATATGAATTGATTTATGATGTCATGATGTTTCAAGAATCCCATTTCTGTTACATGTGTTATGCGATGATGTATGATTATGTGGCACACATAAGAAAGGATTCATTATAAGATGGGTGGGACCTATATCTCCCTCCAATGCATTGGGTAAAGATTTTATATCTCATGAGATAGACTGGGCTGGAACGGTAGGTTATATCGGTTCAGTGAAACAGGACTGAAACGAGGGTTACTCGATTCAGAAAGGGACTTTGTCCACTAAGATAGTCTTGGCAATGAGTCTTGACTAACAAGAAATGATTCTCTATGATTATGTGTGAATGCCACAAAGTTTCATGTTTTAAGTTATGATTATTGTGATTACATTTCACTACCATGATTTATCCCATGTTATGAAATTATGCTCTCTTTTGCAGGTTATGATTTCCAAAATGTTATGTTCTTATGAATACGATGTGATTGATATATCTTTTGTTTACCCTTACTGAGCATTTGAGCTCACCCTTTTATGTTTTCTTTTCCCCAGGATATAAAGAAAGGTTTTAGGTAAAAAAAAGAAAGATCTTTATGGGAGATGTTGAAGATCTTTCACCACGATTAGAAGATTTTATTCTGAGTTTCCAAAGACACTAAACTATTACGATCCTTGTGTGTGTGTTTTTGTTATGTACTAAGTATTCCGCAAAAGTAATGTAATGATCATGTACGTCAAGCTTCGGGTCTCTACAGTTGGTATCAGAGGGAGGTTTAGTCAACCTTTGGAAATTAGGATGCGAGAACTTTAGTGAGATCCCTAGAGATATTTATAAGGTATGTCTAGGGATGTCCCTAAGGATAAGTATATGTATAGGATACAGTCCTAGAACTACGGTAACGATCATAGAATTTAACATGTTAGATATTGAGGATACTCCACCTTTATTATGTTTTTTTCCCTAGCATGATTTTTGCCTCTCACACTATTCTTTTCTAGGTTTTAGAAAATGGCTGGAAACAAGATGATTCACGATAATGGAGGATATGATGGACAATGGAATGATATTCTTCATAATGAAATGGGATTTGGAAGTCCAAACATCATTATTATGCCGAATCACCAATCTCATAATATGATCAATAAAGTAAAATTTGGTAAGTTTCCTGACTCGGCTAATAAGAGAAAGATGGAGTTTCATGATGATCATAGAGGAAAGAAAGTTCAATTTTCCCTATGTAAATCATGTGGGAAGAGGCATCAAGGAGAATGTTTCAAAGGAACTGGAAGATGCTTTGGGTGTGGAAAAGAAGGACATAAAGCAAGTAAGTGCAAAGGAAAAGGTTCAGTTAACACCATGGATGAGGATAATGGTATTGCTACGACATCAACAATGGTTAAATGTTTTAAATGTGGAATGTACGGGCATTATGCAAACCAATGCCCTAAGCGAAAGTCTCATGAAGAGAATCAGTATGGTCGTATGGGTAGTATTTATGTTGATGATGATGAAGAGACTACAAATGATATGTGAGATTAAAGAATTGTTGAAGCTCGGTCAATGGTTTAAGAAGGCAGTGGAATGATTACATGTTTATCAAGTGTAATGTTGTATAAAGAATCTCACGGTACTATGGAATAAAGAGACATCTATGGATTGATACATTGTTGTCTTTCCTTGAGTTTTTAAAGTGTGTGATTAATGCTACCAGTATCCATGAAAGGTTATTCAGATATTTTTGGAAATAAGATGATATGCGCATAATGAAGGGAAAACGAGAAAATGAAATGTTTAACAGTATTCATGAGCTCATGATTGATATAAGGACTAAGTGATATCATGGTTTGATTATAAAGAATTTTGAGGATTTTGGTATGTGGAAAGTGTTAACGTTTAACTTCATTCATGTTTTCACTAAGGTTCAATGGGTATTCAAGAGAATACGTGATTAAGGACTTTGAATGTTTAGAATGTGACCAACAAGACACATCTTATGATATATGGGGATCAACGATGGTATTAAATCTCTGGTAATCATTTTCACTATGTTATGAAGTGGACTGCAGTATTATGGATAAGCCTAAAGAAGTTCTTCTTTTTTGATATTATTGATAGGATGTTATAGTAATGTAGTTTTAGAAAAAGGACAACCTGCAGGACGGGTGACAGCCCATCGCATCGGACAAGGCTATGGGAATCGAACCCACAACCGAAGTGTGATTGGCCTTTATCGCCTACCACTGGCCTACAGGAAGTCCCTGTTTAGTAGAAACTAGTTTTATTATATTAAGCAGTATGATATATGAAGTATAAGTCCATTTTAGGAACCATATGTGATTAATCTCACTATAGATCGACTTATGTATATAATTTTTGCTAACCTTTTGTTTGAGACAGATGGAATGACCCGTCATTCTATCACATGATCTGCTAACACTTCACGAATAACAAATTCAACTTCATTTATTTAAGATATGAAGTGGAAATTGTTCAAGGCATGAACAACAGTGAGATTGTACCAAAATAATGAAAGTATTTATTCTAATTCAAATTTTCAACTTTAGGGAAATGATCTTGAAAACCAAAAATGTTGTCCTAGTGATCTTATACCTGATGAATCAGATGCTACCTTAGATCATCACAAATTTATGGATTTGTGATTGTTGGCTTTTCCATAGCCATGTTCTCTACCACTCTCCATCGGAACATGATGGTTAGATTTCTCTTCCATATCCATATTTTCACCTATGTGGAAACCCAATGATTAGTTTATTTGGGTAATCGTTACATTTCATACTATAGTTTTTTAAAGCCATTTTTGGTATTCCTTTTTACGATGTGGGTTTCTATTAAAGAAACTTTCAGTAAACCATTTATAACCACGACGAATTTCGAGGGCGAAATTCATTTTAAGGGGGGTAGAATGTAACAGCCCGAGATTTTATGAAAAATATTCTTTTTAATTTTATTAATGTATTGTGTTGTATGCTACACCAAAAGGAGCTTTCACAACACGCATCCTTGACTTTCCTTCCATTACATGCAATCGCGTCCTTCCACAATAGCGTGTGTTGTACGCAACACCAAGTTTTGCTAAACAACGATATGCTATTAAGATATTATTAAGACTAGCCGTTATGAATAGTAATAACCAATTTTTAAATTTTAGAAATTTTAGCTCTCAAAATGGACTTCATTTTTGGATTCGGAGTATCGAATTTAGCCTAAGGTGAAATTTTGGTATATTTCGGATAACTTCCATATTCTGATGAATAGTGAAAATTACTAAATTATAATTAAAAACAACTTTTTTTAATCGAAATAATTAATAGAGATAAATTATTAATTTGAGTTGTTTTAAAGTATATTTAGAATATATTTTTACAATTTAATACAATGTTGGTCATTGGTTGTAATTTCACCAGACATAATCAAGTGTCAATCTTTTGATATATTTTGTTTCCTAAAAACACGCTATTTATTTTAACAGCGGGATTTAATTATAAAATTAATTAATGCAACTTCTATGTGATGAATTTGGTAAAATAGATTTCATTTTTGAATTCGGAATATGAAATATAGCTTAGGATGATATTTTGGCATTGTTCTGAAAAACATCAATTTTTGATGAATAGTGAAACTACTAAGTGGTAGTTAAAAAAACTGAATTTTTCATAAAACTTAATTTTACCGCTTCTGTGAATGGAATTTCAAAAATCCAAGAGACACGGTTGATGTCAGTAAGTAAAATGTGGTTCAATGAGATGAAAATAATTTTTGGTGAATAGTAACTTTTTACTTTTTTTTACCACGATTAATAGTAAATAGGGTAACTAAGGGTAAATATGATATTACTATTACCCTAACAGATGTCCTAATTCTATTGGATAAGTGTAATTCGACCAAAAACAACCTTATGAATATAATATGACCATTTAGGTCCACTTGGATTAGATTATGACATTTAATATTATTTTATTTAATGAATAGTTAAAATAGTTAAAATCAAAGTTTAATAACTAACACATTTTTAATATGGGGTTATACATAAGATAAATTAGACTATAAATATTCATTAGAAAGCTAAAAATATTTCCTACATAATGATATTTTATTTATAATTTTTAGACTTTAAATAAATTAATTTATGTATGACACAACGATGATGTAGTAATTACCCTTTTAAGGAAATATTACATTAATTGATGTTATAAATTCTCAAATGAATGTAATTTGAGACTTTTTATAAATTCCACGAATTTTATAGGTTACTATGATATATTAGTGTTGATTTAATCAACTTGGTTCTAACATATAATTCTGTTATGACTTTCACAAAAATCATATATCAAATAGTGTCAAAATTGACACAAAATAGTATTTAAATCAAATATTATATTATTAATTGTTATTTTATTCCTAAAAATATAAGGTTCGGCCAAATGACTTAGATAAGGATATATATATTAATAATAAACAATTTGGGGTTCGTTTGGCATGTTATAGCAAGTGTATTAACCATATAGTGAAAGAAAACAAAAAGACACGGTAAAAGTTAAATTATTTAACTTAGAGTTAAATTTAATTGATAAGGTTAAAATAATACCCTAAACTTGTCTAAATCCTATTGGATGATAGGATTTCGACCCATACCCACTTTAGCTTCGAAATAAGACCCTTTGGAACCATTATAAACCGATTTTGACTTTAATATAAAATAATATTTTGAGATATTCCTAAGGTGCCCCTCTCCTCCCTTATAAAAGGGCACCTCCTCCCTCTCTTCCCCACACCAATTTGAGCACTCAAGCTCGGCCAACCCCTGCCAAAATCCCTTCTCCACTTCCCTATAATAATCCTAGAGGTCCTGGTCTTCTTCAAAGACCAATCTTAGTTCCCTAAGTGGAGGATTCAAAGAGGCGTTTCAAATAAGAGGTAATATCCATTACCGATCTTTTCAATTTCTTTCTTCTTCAAACTTCTTCTTCTTTAGTTGTTTCATGATAAAGTAATAACATCAGTATTTCTTATATACTGATATGTTATTATAAATATGAAACAACTCTAATTCACCTTCTATCCATCCTACGGAAAAATGAAATCACCGCGCGTGCGTACGTACGGAATACCGTCTCCACGCCGTGGTGTAATCTATTTTCCACCACCACCTTAATAGGATGGGTATAATGGTGTAATGAGTAACTATATATGATTATTATAAAGTGATATTGATACTGAAATAGCCTACATACACTTCAACACAATTCCACGACCATGGGAATGATATTATCGCTCGTGCGTACGTACGGACTACCGTCTCCACGACGTGATGAGATTCATTCTCAATGATTATCCATTCATGAATGATTATAAAGTATATATAATAAGTAATAATGAAATATATGACATAATAATGATACTGTATTTATGTAAATTTATATGTATGTCATCTACTTAATTCCATTCACTTCAATAAGGAAACGAAAACAGCGTTCATGCGTACGTACGGACTACCGTCTCCATGAACGGTGTTTTTCATTTCATTTATCTATCTATTATATATATATATATACTGAATATATATGATATATAAATCATATTTTATATTCTGGAAGTAATTAAATCATGATATAAGTAATAATAATGTCAAGAACAACAAGTCAAAACACCTACGATAAATGAAACGATTTTACCCAAAACGCTTCTTTAACATGGAATTTACAAAAGAACGGGTAATATAATGTCATAAGTGAACCATATATGATATCATAACAATGAATATGATTCTGTAATAAGTCAATAACATGATTTAAATCATTATACAGGAGTTTCGGACACTTACAAAGCAAATCAGACCTAAGGTAAGGGAAAATATCACAATCTCATTTTTATCTGAGATTGTTTATTCGTAAGTATTTACTGGGGTTTATTTTATCATCCACATCCATGTTTCATAAATATGTAATATTATTTCCATCCAACTACAATTGTTTAAATCCAATTTTACCCTTCGGTGAGTTTTTAGTAAAGGAAATGAAAGGAATCTTTTGTCGTTTTCCGTACGAGGTATTTTTTGACTTTTCCGACAAAAGTACGAAGAATGTTTTTTTTAACTTATATGGCATGAATGGATTTCTAAAACATTATTTCCAATAATATTCCTTTAAAAGTTTTCAAGTTTATTTTTAATCAAATTCTTTTATTTTAAAGTCGTATGACATGTTATTAAAGGAAAAATGTTTTTTGAAGAAGAAAGGATATTTTACTCAAGAATGGAGTTCAAGTGTTTTATCAAAATTATTTTCCATCTAAGATAATAAAGGGTTCTGTTGTTATCCCTATTATTTCATTGATTTGATCATGTTGTGATGGAATTATTTTTATGAATTCCTTTATCTTATATGAATTGATTTATGATGTCATGATGTTTCAAGAATCCCATTTTTGTTACATGTGTTATGCGATGATGTATGATTATGTGGCACACATAAGAAAGGATTCATTATAAGATGGGTGGGACCTATATCTCCCTCCAATTCATTGGGTAAAGATTTTATATCTCATGAGATAGACAGGGCTGGAACGGTAGGTTATATCGGTTCAGTGAAACAGGACTGAAATGAGGGTTACTCGATTCAAAAAGGGACTTTGTCCACTAAGATAGTCTTGGCAATGAGTCTTGACTAATAAGAAATGATTCTCTATGATTATGTGTGAATGCCACAAAGTTTCATGTTTTAAGTTATGATTATTGTGATTACATTTCACTACCATGATTTATCCCATGTTATGAAATTATGCTCTCTTTTGCAGGTTATGATTTCCAAAATGTTATGTTCTTATGAATACGATGTGATTGATATTTCTTTTTTTTACCCTTACTGAGCATTTGAGCTCACCCTTTTATGTTTTCTTTTCCCCAGGATATAAATAAAGGTTTTAGGTAAAAAAAAGGAAGATCTTTATGGGAGATGTTGAAGATCTTTCACCACGATTAGAAGATTTTATTCCGAGTTTCCAAAGACACTAAACTATTACGATCCTTGTGTGTGTGTTTTTGTTATGTACTAAGTATTCCGCAAAAGTAATGTAATGTTCATGTACGTCAAGCTTCGGGTCTCTACACTATTACTGTGTAATACATCTTTGTTTCTAATCAGCATCTTTCCATGTGGATTTGGTTTGGTTCTCACACCTATTTCTTCTCCTTTATCTATGTTAAGTGTCATGTAAGGGAGAGGGTGATATATTGGAAAATGATAGATTCCATCAACCTAGTGGAAATGCCTTGGTTGGTTGGGGGTGACTTTAACGTCATCATTAATTCATTTGCGAATAAGGGAGGTGTTTCTTATCCATGTTCATACAGCTAATATTTCACCATCATTCATTCTCATAATGGTCTCCTTGATATGTGATTCTTAGGAGATAAATTCACTTGGATTAGTAACCAAAGAGAAATCTATCATACATGGTGTCGTCATTACCATTTTATGTCCAACCTCTAAGACATATCTTCTTTACCTAATGAAAAGGTGGATTACCTGGTATGATATCTCTTAAAAACTCCCCCCATCAT
Source organism: Viscum album (assembly GCA_963277665.1). NCBI lineage: Eukaryota > Viridiplantae > Streptophyta > Magnoliopsida > Santalales > Viscaceae > Viscum > Viscum album. The sequence continues at coordinate 1,402,519,002 of OY728131.1, forward strand.
ATCCAACTAGTTGATAATGAAGTCCCTAGTGAGATGTTTTATTTCTCAGAATGATGTTCTTCGGATCCTAGTTTTCTTATGGTTCTTCGTTGTTCACGGGAGAAGCATTTGAATTAGGGACATTGCGTAGGGATCCATAATAATTTTTTTCATATAAAGGGTGATATACATTCTTCTAACTCTCGTATTCCATCCCAATTCAAGGACATAGATCGACTAGGGATATCATTGATAATGTGGATGTGGATAATGAAGACCAATGGGATGATGACTTTCTTTTTTAAACTGTCTACAATAAAGGTTCATTTATTAGAGATCCTTGTGGAACAAGAACACATTTTTAGATAGAGGACCATAGTTACATGGATAAGGGAGGGTGGCTATAATACGGCCTTCTATGATGCCTACATCAAGGGGAGGAATCGTGTTTCAACTCCTAATATCCTTATCAAGGATGGAACATTCACTAATGATTCCCAGACTGTTGGAGGTATGGAAATGGATTTCATTAAATCTCTTTTATTTTGGTTGTTGACCAATAGAAGTAGGATGGATATTTGATTGATCAGTTTGGCTTATTTGGTTCTATCCATCATGTTATTTCTTATATGTTAAAGTAGTTTTTAGAGGAATTCCTAGTGATAGGGAGGTATGGTATGTGGCTTCATCACTCAATTATAGCAGTTCCCATGGACTCAACAGATTTCTAGGTTCTTTCTATACTTATTATTGGGATATCATCATGGTTTATTTGGTGGGAATCATTCATGGATTTTTTAGGGGGTTTATCTAGGTCTTCTAGTTCCACCATCCTTATTCTCATCTCAAAGGTCAAATATTTGTCTTCCCTCAAGTAGTATAGGCTGATCAGCTTATGTAACTTTCCTTACAATGTTATGTCTATATTTAACAACTGTAGGAATGTAGTTTACATACCCAAATGGTTTTATAATGGAAAAAATGGTTTTATCTAGGTTTTTCCAACCCATACTGTCATTTCACTGGCTCATGAAATGGTTTGTGATATCCTCAAAAAGGTAATGGGCCCAAATTTCTTCATCAAATTGGACCTGAACAAGGCTTATGAAATAATGGAGTGGAGATACATCATTCATACCATGGGATTTATGGATTTTTATAACTAGGTGGTTTTCCTTATTTAGGTTATTTTTTTCTCCCTAGTCCTCAGTCTCATTCATGGGGAAGAGTTATGGGTTTTTTATGTATGTTTGGGGATATAAATAGGGGGTCCTCTAACCCCTATCATCTTAATCCTAGATAATGAATCCTTTAGTATATTCTTGAATAAAATTATTTTGGATTTTTGAGTTCTTCTATTCAGATATAAGCCAAACATTATTTTCTTTTATCATATCTTCATTATGAATGTTCTCATTATTTTCAGAAATATAAATATCAAGTCTATCCAAGAGCTCAATAAAATGGTAACTTGTTTACTAAGTGGAGTATTCAGATCACTAATCTAGGGAATAATCTAGTTTTGACTCCAAATTCATGCTCAAATATTAGGATAGATAAATTTGAAGACATTCTGGGTGTTCATCATAGACTCTTTCTTATGAATTACTTAGTGGCCTCTTTATCTCCAGGAAGTGTTTGTATTCATAACTCTTACTAACTTATAGAGAATATTATTGACAGTATTTTTGATTAGAAGGACTTCTTCCTTTATTTGGGGGGGGGGTCACTTTGGTTAATAGTTTTCTTAGGTCCATTACTATTCATGTTATTTCATCCATAAATGCTCCCAAGATAGTACTTCATAACATTGAACACATTTTTACTTGTTTCATTTGGGATGTGAATGCATATGGTCGTTATCACTGGGCCTCATGGAAATGGATGGCCTGGGATCCGAGAGCTGTAGGTATTATTATAAGAATAATTTCATATTATATGAATCTTCTTCAATATAGGTTCTCTTATGACTGCATGGAAGGGATGTCTCTATTGGCATGGTTCATCAGCAAAAAATATGGGTCGAGGAGGGATGGATCAGGGGAGGAATCTCCAAGTGGTGGGACTCTATAGGTCATAACTTTTCTATGATTGAATATAATTCATGGTGCATTGTGGGGGTGTGTGGAGATAAACTTCTAAAGATTTAACTAGTAGTGTTGTGCACTGGAATTTATTGGATTTCCAGTTCCTGACTTCTCTTTTTCTCAGGCCAGTAAATTTTTTACTTTCATATAAGCAGTCCCTGATCCTCAACATTAGTTGGTTTATATTTATATTATGATCAAAAGTGAACCTGAAATACATTTTTTCACCAACTATCAATAGATTCTCTTATATTCCAAGTCTTACAATCGCACCATCCATATTGGGATAGTTTAGGATACTTTACGAGATATAATCTCAGGTAAAGAGATTCACACAGAGATCAATCTTCTCCTATGGTGTATATGAAATCTACCCTTACCCACAAAAGACATTATGAAACTCATAGGGGTCACTCTTTCTTCTTGGTGTTGTTTTTGGAGAAACCCGGAGGAGGATTATACAATGTATCTATTCATTTAGAGAGATTGGGAATCCTTCATTTGGCCTTGTCTGAATATATTTTGTGGTAATGTCATTCATGGCCTGTTTGGGGAGATTTTTCTTTATTTCTTGTTTAGAGAATCTCAGGGCAATATTCCTGAGTGGAAGGCTAGGGAATTCTTCCATGTAGCTAGCTGCTGGAGAATATGGGGTGCCTACAATGAGGATCAACACTAGGTCTTTCCCTGGTCTCCTCTGACGGTAATAGTCTGAGTGAGGTCCCTAGAATTAGAGCATGTTCCTCTCTATTATAGGGGATATTTATCACCTTATTTGAGGGTATTCTAGTATGGTAAGGGTTTGAACATATTGGATAACATCTCTTCTCCTAAATGAAGATGGGTTCTGTGGGTCCCTCTTTCCTAGGGTCTCAACCTGGATTCTGATGGTTCATATATCAATGGTTAGATGCAAAGAGGTGGGGTTGTTTATATCTATGAGGGATCAGTGATATTTTCTTTCCATGCCTTTTTTGGTCAAGATGATTCCATATTAGCGGAATCTTTTTCCATGCATAAGGGTTTAGAGTTGTGCCTCTCTCAAGGTATCTTATTGGATGGTGTTGAAACTGATTATTCTATTCTACTTGGATTTATTAGGTATGATTTGAATACTCATTATTCTATTTTTTACATTTTTCTGATTTAGGAGCCTTATTTACATTTGTATGATGCTTACTCACTTCTATAATGAGGTTAATATAGTGGTTATTTTCCCCACCTCTCAGGAAACTCCTAGTAGTCCACGTACTATCTTTTCCACTAATGGATATATTTCCATACTTGTATTTCCCTTATTAGAGATGATTATATGGAGATTCCTTATTTTATACCTATCTAAATTTTTTTACCTTTGTACATATCTTCAATAAAAATTTACTAAAGTTGGATTGATGGCATGCTTATCAGGTGGAATTGAAAAAGGAACCTTGTAAAAATTGTATTTACCCCATCAAAGAGAGATAAACAGATATGGACTCATGATTTTAGAACATATACACATAATTTATATGAATTATATAAAAATATAGAACAAATTCATTGGGGTTAAGAGATGTAAACTGTATCTCGATGGAAAAAATGGTGGTTTAGGATAAAACCCTTACCATGTCTCTAAAAGTTTTCTGAACATGAACTTATTATCCTAGATAATGAAATTATATTCCTTAAAAATTTAATTCATAACCTACCAAATATGTATTTGACTTATTATAATTTTATTATGTACATTTATTTCCATTTTATGAGTTTTAATATAAGATTTTTTCATTTGAGAGTGTATGTTTCCTTGGTTTTCATGATTGGATAACTTGTATACATGTACGAAAGGTCATGTCAAATGGGAATGGTGTTCCAAATTAAAATAATATGTTATTAACAAACTTCCATAATATTGAGACTTCTTATATCATTTTATTAGATATGAGGACAATTCATTAGATGAAATGTTAATGATAACCATTTGGATTATTTTGGCGTTTTATTCGATTTTCATGAACTAGTTTTGTCTTATGAATAAATATTATACATATATACTCATTATAAAACACTTAATAATATTTATTACATATATTAATTTCTTTTTTAATAATAAATAAGTTTTTATGACCATCCTTTATTATGGAATTGAAAAATGAAAACTTTTCATCCGTGAAGGTAGAAAATCAGCCACTCACATATGATGTTTTCATTTTTAGAATAAAAACTATAAGAGAATATAATTTATTGTTGATATAGTATTAACATGATAAAATTATTGTATATAAAAGATTCAGGGTTTTTCATGTCACTTCGAAAATGGTAAGTGTGGGAAGTATAAGAAGAAAAATGAAATTGATTGAAAATTAAAAGATCGAAAGTAAATTTTAATCTTGAATTCTTCTCCTTGAGAACCTTCTTAAAGAACATTGAAATGGTCTTTTGGAAAGACCATAAATACCAAAACATGGGGGATGGTTTTTGGAAATTAGATGGGAAAAATTTAAGTTTAAGTCATTTCTTTGGAGGTGTGAGGAGAAGGGGTGGTGAGGGGTGGTATTTATTATGGAGCATTAGGGTGTTTTCTCAATTTTTTCATTATTTTCTTATTTTGCCTCAAGACTGTGAATAGTTTGAGAGTTATCAAAAATATTATTTTAAATAATTAATATATGTTAGATGTTATGGTTTTTCAATCATAATTTACTCGAGGAATAATTTATTTATCTTATAATGTATATATACCTTAAAATGATATATTTTACAATTCATAAATAAATAATGTATTTTTAAAATATTCCAAAAAAATTAACCCTAAAAATATTGTGACGTATAGAATTCAAAAATTAACTTCATTTTATGAAAATAATTTTTTAATACATTCTAAATTTAATTTATAATTAAAATCATAATTTATTCAAAAAATCCTGATTTAAAAATGTTAACAGATTTTATAATGCATTTAAAAATAAATAATTGTATCAAAAATTTATCTTATAATAACAATATAACAAAATATTAATTTATTCATATATTTTAGGTAAATAAATTTTATTTTAAATAATTAAATTAGTTATACAATTGTGGATAAACATTAATGTTTCACATATATACAAATACATAATTTGTCATTTTTAAAACATTTTTTTACATATTCCATGATATAAATATATTATATGGTAACTAATTAGATACATAATTTTTATGTATACATTAATATGGTAGGTAACTAATCAAATAATTAATGGACTATTAATATAATTAAAATAATAGTTTTATAAATAATCGGGATTTTTTACTACTAACAGAAAAATAAATATTTTTAGATAAATACCAAAATTTCCCCATTATAATAATTTTCACATTATGATTTTAAAAATTATGTTTATTTAGTTCAATTTAATTTATAAAAGTGCAAAATAATAGTTTTAATATTAGTATACAATTAAAAGGTAGTAAAACTACCATAAGAAAATAAATTCTTTTCATACATAAAATTGGATTTAGTATTTTATTATGCCAATAAAATCATTCTTATGAATATAAAAAATTTGATTAAATATTTTTAGATTTCATAATTTGGTTATTACTATTCATTCCCTCCAATTTAATGTCTATATTATAAGGGTCATTTTAAAATTATGATATTAAAGTTTTTATTATTGTTTATTTAAACGTGGGGTTGTGTGAAACCTATATTGTAGATGAAATAAAATTTTATAAAATACATACCTTAAAATCTTGGGTTATTACATTCCCCCCTACTTCAATAGATCTTTTTTTTATAATTTTATATTGTACTTCAAAAATAAAAGGTTGATACTTCAAAATTTCTTTGTGGGAAACCCACAATGAAAATAGGGCTAATAAAATATCCTCTTAATAAGGGGGAAATGGAAATACAAATGTCACCCCAAAAATAAGCATTATAATATGATAAAATTAGTGCAAAGTAAAAATATCAACATGGAAAAATAATTTTTCCATCATGTTCTGATGTGGAGTTATAATTAATATTGTCATTATAATTTTAATTATCGTAATGATGTAAATTTATGGTCCGTTAAAAGAACATTGAATTCTTAGAATGAAAAGTAATGAGATAACTCTTTTTCCAAAAATAAATTCCCTAGAGTTGAGGTATTATATTATTATTAAGATATAAACTTCAAAAAAATAAACATAATGGATTAATTTCCATGTCATCAGTGTAATCTCGCTATTTTTTTGTGCATATATCTATTTTCACTCCATCACTTACACCTAGAAATGAATGTTCCAGATGAATTTTTTATGTCTAGACCACTTTTAATGAATCATATGGTCTTTAAGTCAACAATTAAACCTTTAAATTTTTTATGAAAATAAACAAGGTTAGAAAATGTTATTAACGAACAACAATTTACAAATTTAACTTTATCCATTCCAAAATTAGTTAATGTTAATAGTTTTTTAATACATTATTGTCCACATTGACCAACTAAAAATTTATTATAAAGGTAACAAAATTTCCAAAATCAGCTTTGCGTAATAATCGCCTAATAATGTGGATCTTAACTCCATATAAAAAATATATGAATACATTTCTCACCTTAAAACCTTAATGAATACATGCATTCTTCCAAATCTATAATTAATAAGTAATAGAGTAAAATCTTTATATATCTCGTCATTTTTATAAAAATAATATCACAAAATAATTATTTAATCCAAAAAATAAAATTACATTAATTATTCCACTTCAACTGTAGTGACATCATAAGATTGATCATGATCCCTTTTCTTTTTCTAATCTATATTTCCTTGAATCTAGGTGTATTCATTTGTGTAGTGAATCATCTATTTACAGTTGAAACATTACACATTTACAGATTATTTCCTTTAATTTCGTGAGCCTGGTGTCCTTTTTCTCCGCACTTGTAATAAACACTCATTCCATTCCGGAAAGTATTGGGGTATTTCTTCCAATAATTATCACTTGTCTGAAAATCATTATTTTTGTTTCCATTTATCCATATATTTCCCTACCATTATCTTCTTCTCTTAAATTACCTTATAATCAAAAAACATAGACAATGTTTCCTCTTTCTTGATAGCACATGAGACTATATCCTCATAGGTTGATAATGGTTGTGAGACTAGTTCCCTTTCGTATAATTGTATTAATACCATTAAAGAAATGATCAATATTTCAATTTTGATTACGTATATTGATTGTGTCAAGACATGTTATCCTTTAAAATTTGTGTTCTTACTTATTAATGTTTTCATCCTATTTCTATCTTATATTCAAACATTTCCCCTCCATATATTCCCATTATTTGTGATTGAAATATTTTCCTAAGAAAATTTTCTTAAAATCCAACCATTCCCTATTGAAAATTAAAGCCTCTTTTTTTTATTTTGAATTGCTAACCACCATAGTTTTGTATTTTCTGATATATGATAAACTAAAATGATAACCTTATCCCCTTTAGTTACATCCCATTGTGAGAAACATCATCTCCAAGGAACTTATCCACTACTCTCCTATAAACGGGTTTGTAGTCCCTTTAAATGATGGAAGTTGTTGTCTCATGAAGCGGTCTAACATTGTTCCTACACATTGTGGATCAGGATTATCCAAATAGTTAAGGTTATTGTTTATAACCTGAGTCAACTATCAAAATATAGATCTAATTCTTTTATCCCCAATTTCAGCACTTACTTCTATATAATTATCTTTCATAGTTGGGAAATCCCTACAAGGAATACGTGTACTAATACAGTTTTCATTCCATCCATTATGCTCTATTTATAAACAATGGCATAAACTAAATTTAGTTTTCAATCATATTGAATAATTTTTAACTATTAACACATAACATAAGATTAATATTTTAGCCTTACCTTAATCATTATAATAAATATGGTTTCCTTTGGGACATATATACATTTAAATCCTTTATATGGGTTTGTAAATGAAATGTGAATTATCCTACACATTTCCCCCTATGAGTGTGAAAATAAGTGTATAGTAATCCCCATTTTCATGTACCAGGTTTCGAAGAGTCTTGATTGTTTCACTATGTAGATTTTGTTACCCATATGTACATATGTTCTAAAAAAATTTCCACATTTTATATCTAGATAAAGATATATTACTAGGTTACCCAACATAATATCTACCTTACAAGAATTGTAGGATGTTCATATATTCTTTTCCTCAAATTCTATCATAGGGTTATGTTCCCTTGTCTTTGTTTTATAAATCATGTTACCAAGGATTCTACTAAACTAACTCTGATAACGACTATAAAAAACCTAACACCAGTATCCCAGAAGTCATGCCAATATTAATTACATTAGTACTATAAAAAAAATTACATCCCAAAGGACCTAAAAGTATAGTAGCTTTTGTGAATCGAGATACATACATAATTTTTTCATTATAACATGAAATTAATAACAATATAGAAATCCATTTGTAAACACACATAATCTCATATATCAAATATACAATGGAATAATAATATACATCGTCGTATCCTGGAAAAAATATAACATAAGAAAGGGGCATTCTCAAATTCATAGTAAGGGTAAGTAGTATAACCGAAGCTAATATAAACATGAACAAAATGGAAAGGTGGTTTACTAAAAACACAATCTATTACAACATAATCTTGAGAATAATATGGTAGTAATAATAGATGGTTAAATATTTCTATATAAATAATCACAAGACTATGAATCCAAACCATGGATATTCTACGAATAGACTAATCACATAGACTGTCAATTAATATTAGCATAATGAAGGAATTAAAAATATCAAATATCATAATAATAATGTCAATACCTCATCCAAGACATCTAAAAATAAATTGTTATGGCCTATTTTAAATCCATATCTAAAAAAGGGAAAGGCATCAACCATGTCCATATATATTTTGTCACATTAGACATACCAATGCATCGAGAGGCTATATCAGGCCCTGCCCATCACATAATAAGTCCAAATCATTACTTATATTAAATTGGTGACACATAAAAAAGATAAAAATATGAAATGTAAATAACTTTCCCCAGTTAAAAAACATAATCACTAACCATTCTGAGTAATATGGTGAATGGTATCAAGATAGAACATCCAAAATCAAACAGATTATAAACCATTTAATAAAATAGTATTGATGATATCATAAATTATCAATCGCAATTAATCTTAAGAATCAATAGAGTTTGCTAAAATAGACAAAAATAATCTAACGAAATCATTGAGGAATTATTAAGACAAAAACCCTTTTTTACTTTGTAAAGAAGATTTATTTTGGAAAAAATAAATTTTATTTATCAAAAAATCAAATGGTAAATGAGTATATTTCAGAAAAGTTCGAAAATTTATTTATTTTTGACGAAGAAATGATTTCCAACTGAAGAAAAAACATATAGAAAGTGTTTTTATGAAACTATTGAAACGGGAGACTTCAGTACAATTTGAGTGAAAATAAAAAAGAGGCTTTAAAGTAAAAAAAGTCAAAAAAAAAATTGTAAAAAAAGAAATTAACAATGATAGATTTTCATGGGAAAACTTTTTATTTTATTGAAATAATGGTGTCTTAAAATAGATAAAGTATTGTACATGAAAATGGGTGAAAAATTTGGAAGTTTCCTTTAATCGGGATTGCTTATCAGGATGAATTGAAAATGGAGTCTTGTACGAACATTTATTTCCACATAAAATAAAGATGAAATTATTTCTATACCTAATTTTGGAACAAATAATAATATTTTTGAAGAATTATATTAAAATAAATAAGTTTTTTATTGTGGTAAAAATAGAGAACATGTATCCCAAATGAAAATGGAGGTTTGGGATGAAACTCCTACCTTAGGTCTGAACGTGTTCTGCACATATACTTAATATACTTATAATGAAATTTTATTAATTAATAAATTAATTCAGAACCTATTAAAAATTAATTTCAATTATAATAATTTTATCTACATAATTTTTTTCCTTTTTGATGAGTTATAAGATTCAATTTTTTCGTTTGGGGGTGTTCGATTCCTTGGATTTCATGATTTGTTCACTTCTATACAAGTACAAAAGATCTTGTGAAATGGGAATAGTTATCCAAAATTGAAATTATATGTTATTAATGTAATTAAATATGTTTAAATGGTAAAATATTTTATTTCTCTATTGATTTTATGATGATTCATTTGATAAAATTTTTATTATAACCATTTGGGTTATTTTGGCATTTAACTGATCATCACAGACTAGTTTGGTCTTAGGTACTTGTGTTATGTACATATACTAGTTAAAAAAAATTAAATAAATTTTATTACATATATTATTGACTTTTTTAACCAAAAAAAATTATTTTATGACCATCCATGAAATTTTAATTTATAAATGAGAACTCGTCATCCATGAAGGCAGTAAATTAGCACCTCAGAAACAACATTTTCATTTTTTTAATAACAAGGGGAATAAAAGATAATTGATGGGTTATATACCATTAACATGAAAAAATTATAGTATATAAAAGATAATAGACTTATCCTGTCACTTTTGAGATGGGGTGAGGGAAGGATAAGAAAAGAAACAAAATTGAAATAAAATTAAAAGAACGAAATGAGACTTACGTATTGAATTCTTCTCCTTGAGAACCTCGCTGAGGAACATTAAAATGTTATTTTGTTGAGAACAACAAGACTAGAATGGGTGTAGAGGTTCACGAGTGGAAATTTATAGAATATAAGGATTATTAAAGGCTTTGGAGGTGTGAGGAGAAGGGGGTGAGTTCTGGGATTTAGAGTGTAAAGGGGTGTTCTCCCATTATTGTATTCATTAAATTATTATTATTTCTCTATAATATAAATAGTTTGAGATTTAAAACAAAATAAATTAAAATAATTAGGGGTAGTCTGATATTATTGTGATTGTATCAAAAATGAGTTATGGAATAATATATTTTATTTTTAAAATATATATACCATAAATTAATATATATTACTATTAATAAAATCTTGTATTTTTTAAAAAATAAAAAAATTAAACCTAACCATTTTTTATCATTTAAAAATAAAAAAAAACATTTTAGGAAAATGGTTTTCAAAATTTTCTAAATTTAAATTTTAACTAAAACAATTATTTAATTGAAAAATATTGTTTTTAGAATTTTAACAATTTTTTTGACAATTTGAAAAATTAAATATGTTCAACAAAAATTATCGCATAATCATAGGACAAAAAATTATAAATTTGTTAATCCATTTCATGAAAATAAATTTTATTTTGAATAATTAATTTAATTATAAAATTTTGAATAAAACATAATGTTTCACAAAAATACCAACACTTAAATTAACATTTTAAAAAAATTTATTTACTAATTGTTGGATATAAATAAATTATATTCTCATTCATAAAATACATAAATTTAAAGAATAATTTCATATGGAAGGATACTATTCAAAAATAAATAAATTATTAATATAACCAAAATGAAAATTTTATAAAAATATTAGGATTTTCCTTATTCATTGAAAAATAAATATTTTCAAATAAATAACAATTGTTTTCCCTAATCTAAATTTGAAATTAATCTTTTAAAAATGAATTTTATTTCTTCAACACAATTTCTTAATGTTTAAAAAAATTAGTTTTAATACAAGTTTACCATTAAAGTGCAGTAAAAAAATCTTTTAGAAAAATAGAGCCTTTTCACTCACAAAACTTGTTTCATCATTTTTTAATGCTTATAAAATTATTTTGATTAATGTAATAAAATTTGATTAAATAAATAAATTTTATAATTTGAATATACTATTCATTCCATCCAATTTAATGTCTAGGTTATAATGTAGTATTAAAATAATGATATTTACTTGTATATCATTGTTCATTAAAGCATGGTGTTGTGTAAAACCTATGTTGTCGAAGATATTAAATTTAAAAACATACATTCCATAAAATATTGGGATGTCAAAAATTCTCTTTTTGGAGAGAAATTTATTTTCATACAAACCAATGTATTTTAAAAAAAATAATTTTTTCCCTTAAACATTTTCAAATGATTTATTAAAATAATTGTTTACACATTTTTTCATTTTAAAAATATTTTCAAAGGAATCTTCTTTTCACTTTCCGAAGAAGACACATTTCTAAACATTTTACCGTAAATACTAAATATTCTTTTCACAATGTATGGTTTTACCTAATATCATTTATATGAAATTTACTCTTCAATTTTATGATTATATTTTTAAAGAAAACATTTTTAGAATTTTTTCCCAATTAAAGGATTCTTAAAATGTTTTCCAAACTAAAAAAGTTATCTTTTTCGAGAGTGTTTTTCAATATATATTTTGTTTAATTATTTAAAAAAACCCTTTTGTTTAATCCAATGGGTATATGTTATATTGGAACCATCCTTATTCTTCCTTTGGATAGATTATACATGTTTTTACCACAAATAGTACTAAAATTTACTTCCTTGAGTCATTTTTTGGAATCATTAACTTCTCTTTGAGTTATTTACAATCTAATGACCATTGGACATTAAATTTTTTCATAAATATCAATTTTATTAATCATGGATATGATTATATTCTATTTAATAAACAATTATTAGATATGTTTTTCAATTTGAATGTTATTTAATTATCTAGGGAAATATTGAAAAATATTTATCATTTACTCACTAAGGATATTTTATAAGGCACATTGTTTATGAATTAAATCAATTATATATTATATAAGGAATTATTTAAACATTCAATAGATGTGTTGGGGATGGGTTAATAAAATCATGTTGATGCATTGGTAGTTTTATGGGATAAATTAGTTGGCTAGCCTCATCTAATGGGTTTTCACCTAATGAGTTTCATACAATCCTAAGGATAGATATTAATAGTAAAGGTATCATGTTATTGGGATTCATGATGTCTAATAATTAGTAAATTCCTTCATTCAAATTAATTTATTATTATTCAGGATAATTTCCCTATAAAAAAATCAATGGATGCATTTCATTTAGTTTTATTGATTAAATGGCATCTGGTTTTAGTTATTTACCTTTATATATTGTTTATTCGCATCTGTCTTAGTTTTATGATTACATGTCTTATGTTTTTTGTTATTTACCTTTTCGTATTGATTATTATCATGTATTCCTTTTTTATTTAACTATATTTAAACCTTATTGAGCATCTGAGCTCATTCTTAATTTTTTCCTTTCCCTATGAATTCTACAAAGATGACTTTGACTGATATGAAACGATATGCTAGAAGGAATAAAGTTTTTTTGAATAAAATAAATCTTTTAATATATGTATTCATGGGTCATATGTGAATCAGTTATGTATGTGTTTTATCAATAATACTAAGCTAATTTGTTTTTTCGGATGAAATTCATTGTGTCTTATGAAAATATAATTGTATAAGGACTCACTTCTTAGATTCTGGAATCATAGTTGCTAAATTTGGTTTTATAGAAATTATAATAGAATCCATCGACCTAGATTATGTAAAATATAGTCTATGTAACATAAATCTATGATATAATAAGAGGATAAGTATAGAATAACATCATAATGTTTTGGTAAGGTAGAAATTTTATGGGTCTTTCTAGAAATACATCCTTGTGTAGATATTATAGAAGTAATTGGTTCTATCACAGATATATATAGGGTTAATGAATCCAAAAAGGTAGTGTCACGCTTTAAATGAGTGTAACTTGGTATATGAAACTAGGCCCTACTGTTAGCATGGTTTAACAATCCTAAGGGTTATACATCGGATAATTTGTATTTTCTTTACAAACAATTATGAAGTATTTGATTGGATAATGAAAATTAATGACTAAGGATAATCCCTACACCATGGGAAAATATGTTGAAATAAAGTAGAAGAGTTATTAATATTCAATAATTAAATTGTAGAAGCATTTTTTAAATAGTATTTTGTTTATAAGAATAGTGAAACATATAAAGATTGTGTAAAATTTTATAATTTCTTGTGTCATCATTAACTTAGGATTTATGGATACCATCATGGGTTAATGTGTTTAAGACATAAAATAATATCAATGACCTAAACATCTTTTTAGGTTTTTTGTGATGTGATTCTACCATGATTAGGGATATTTTGGACAAAATTTATGACAATACAACCCATTAGTTTAGTACATGTTTTAATGTAAATTTTATTTTAGAAATAATTATATTACATTTTATGAACATAACTTCAAAGGTATTGATAAAATTTGTGGTTGATATTATTATTAAGTACATTATAATAATAGCCAAAAAAGATTACCAGACTTTGTGAAAAAAATATGTTTTATTGAAACCCCTTTTAAAAATGTTATTAAATTATTAATTTAATTTCAATGATATACATTTTAAAATTTAGAAATTTAATTAGAATTTTATTAATTTAATTTATAAATTTCCAACTCCCATGTAGTGTGACCACCCATCACATCTGGTAAGGTAGTGGGGTTTAAGCCCATAATCTAAGGACCCCAATGGTTTACCACCAACCACTAACCTAAGAAATGGCCCTGTAAAAATGTCATTAATTTAAGTTAAAAAATTATTTGAATAATTTTTAATGATGAACCATTAGTACTATATTTGTGGTCTACATATTAATGTATTCGCAGTATTTTTTTTAAATATAGTTTTACATTTATGGAAGGACTTTTCACTCTTTTAAAGATCTTTTAATCTATTAAAAAGTAAATTTTAGGGTTTGAATCATAAAAATTATCATTTTTATGTATTCATTTCTTAGAGTAAATAGTTAAATTAGAAATTTATCCAGGAAAAAAATGATGAAATTATTCTTATGAAATCGAAATGTATAATTTTGGAGTATTTCATTATATTCTCGTATGGTAAATCATTTCTCAACATTTGAAAAATGATCTTGAAATAAAATGTTACCCTATTACCATCATTTATGTTGATATCAATTACCTTTAAAACAAATAATATTTTTTGATTTGAGCCTCTAAACATTCCATTGATAATTCACATTATTGTGATCTGTGACCTATAACACTCCTTGTAATTATTTTAACATTTTCTTTATGTATATATATTCACTTTTCACTAATGTTCTATAACATAGAAACTTATTTATATGTTATTCCATGTGACCTTTGTACTTCCTGTTATATCTTGTGAATATGATATTTTACTAAACATTTTATAATGTGGTTTTCTCAAAAAAGGTCTTTCCAAATATTAAAACCTTGATTTCTAAGATCATGTTTAAACTAAGAAACATAAATTTATTTAAGGTTAGGAGATTGTAACACCCCAAAATTTAAAAATATAAACATCATAGTTGATAGTGTGTTTGAAGAAAAACCAAGCATAGAAATGAATATAACATCCTATGACATTATGATATATTTAAAACTTCAAATAAATTAAATCTATGATATATCTTGAATTTTATGCAATGCTAGCTTATCTTGTGTTACATGCAACAACAACTTTATACAATAGATTGTGTTACACACAAGACTAGGTTTTACCAAATACTATTTACAATAGAATTTAAAATGAAAAATATCACATATCTATTAAATTGGATGTTATGAATATTTTTAATTAACTTAGGGAAATATATGGTTTAATCCATTGGTTAATAATTTATTATAAATTTATATAGAAAATAATTGAATAAAAGGAAATGTGTTTATAAAATAATTTATGTGTGGAATAATTTTTATCTTAATAAATTATCTTATTTATTATTGGTGGATGATATTAATTACATTTAAATATTATATATTCAAGAAAATATTTCCAATTAATCCAAGAGATTTTATATGTGTAAGATAATAAAAAATCCAATTTTATGCATAAAATTCTTTATTTTTCTAAAGGTAGTTTTTTCAGCTTTTAATAAAAAACTTGTTTTAGAACTAAATTTTGACACATTAATAGATTTTATTTTAATAAATAAACAAATTTTTTAATTATTAATTTAAAAATAATATTTGAGTGAATATTTTGGATTTTTCTAAAATGTTTAATTCTTTGATAAATACTGAAAAATACAGAGTTTTAATTTGAAAACTGAATTTTCCTATAAATAACATATATTGTTAAATTGTAATTTTAAATGGTTTTAAAGAAATATTAGATCAATAATTAGTATCTTAATCCAATTAATGATATTTTAAAAAATTATTTTAAAATTAGATATAAAAACTTAGTAATCTTTTGAACATTTTCAGTTTTCAAAACAACTTTCACATCCTGTCTGCGCGGTTAATTTTGAATAAGTTTTTTCCACTTATGTGGATTAAATTTAGATAAATAAATTATATATTTTTAATAATAATAATTTATAAATTATAATAAGTTCAAAAGAAATTAATTCAAATTAATTAGTAAAATATATTTAAAATTATTAATAATGATTATGCTAAAACGAGTTTACATAGTGATTAAACATAGATTATAAACTGTAATAATGACTCAAAACTTGTAAAACATCCATTTTGTGGACATATATATACCATTAATCTAACATTATTGAATATTATTTATTATGTAAACCCTTTATGTAAAAATGTGGTTATAGATAACTTCTTTTTTTAAATACCAAGTGTGTCCTCTCACCAACATATAAAAGGAATCACACTCTCACCAATTCATCACACTCTCAAAAAACCATGGTTAATCCAAGACATGAAAAAATAACTGCTAAAATTCCATTACATCATAATATAAGCCTTAAATTTGGAATAAATCTTATCTAATATGGAATTAGTTCAAACTAATTGAGGCTACCCAAAGAAGTGGTAATTTGTTTCTACAAACTTTTTTATATTTTTTCCTTCTCAACCTACATGAATTATTATTATATATTTATAGTTTATTAACCATAGTTTATTAGATATATTTATTTTTTCTTATTTTAATTTTGTGATCAAAAAATCCACACAGTTCCCTCATATGGGTTACGAAATCATTGTTCGTGTATACAACAGACTATAACCTCATGAACCAATATCGTTCATTTTTTCCATTTCCAATTTCATGGTTAGGAATAATGATGGAAATAATGTTTAAATATGATATTTATGATATTTATGATGTATCAGTTCTTCTATAAAAATTTTATAACTCATACCTTTATTTGATTTCATTTTGCGAGAAGACAATGGAGTCGCTCTTGTGTATGACAGATTACCACCTCATGAAGCATTGTGATTGGTTCTAACATTACATGGACTATATTATGTATTGTTTTACTAAAAATATATGATATATGTAACATAATAATTATATTTTAATTAATATATATATATATCATTTATTTTATTTTATTTCAATGCAAAAATAAAATGAAAACAGCGTGCATGCATACATACACCCTACAATCTCTATGAACGTTGTATTTCATTTCTTATCACCAGAATTTGTGGATAAATCTATATATATATATAATTATTATATATGATATTTAATTCATGTTTTTCATTATAGATATTATAAAATTAGTATTGACATAAATGTAACAAAAAATAACAAGTCAAAACATACTCAAAGAATATGGGAATTAACACCTAAAACAAGGAAAATAATAAAAAATATATTAAAAAATATGAGATAAGATGTTATAAAAATATCTTATATGATTTAATATACATTAATATGGTTATGTACTTAGTTAATAACATGTTTAAAACCATTACACATGAATTTATAGGGTGTTTAACCAAAAGGAAGCATAAGGTAAGGGATTTCGTCTCAATCTCATTTCATTGTGGCATATTGTAATGTTATTCGCCTAATTACTTTTATAGTGTATATAATTAATGTTGAAATTTAATACCATGAATAGTTTTTTCTTCATGGTATTTTATGTTTCAATTTGAATTATTTCATTTAATGTGATTTAATTTAAAATTTACGAAGTGGTAAAGAATTTCATAATTCAATTCATTTTCATTGAGTTATATTACTCCATCGGTGTCATTAATATTTTTTTAATACATTTATAATTACTCTTCAATATAAATTTTTTAGTTATAAATTTTTATGTGTAATTTTATTTGATACACTTAATAGAATGATTTAATATTTCTCACTTCAATATCATGATCATCTTAAGGTTTTATTTCAAAATTTCATTTTTATCGAGATTGTTTATCATTGAATATAATTTAATGAAATTACATAACAATTTCTAAAAAATTGTCCATTTTCTTGACTTTTGTAAATTTTTGATATTTCTCATGTAATAGTACCATTTTCCCACTCTTTTTTAGTTGAAATTATTTATAATCTGTTATAATAAAAGAGGAAATCATTTCTCTCAAACAGAAATCTGTTTTCTTAAAAAAACATGATTTTTCTTAAAAAATAACAATTTTTTCAGTATAATTTCAAAAATGGTTTATTAAAATAATGTTTTAAACATTTCCATATTTAAAAAATATTTTCAATGAAATGTTCTTCTCAATTTCTGAACAAGTCCATTTTTTTCATTTTTATAATAAAAGAGGTGTCTTCATTTTTCATTGTATGGAATTTTCCTCCATCATTTCTTTGAAGCTTCCATTGAACTGTTAACAATAAATTTTAAAATAATTTTTTTAAATTTATTTTAAAATAAATTTATTTTTTGAAATGTTTCTCAAAATGAAATGTGTATTTTCCTAAAAAGATTTATTAAAGGTTTTTTATTTCATGAATGAAAACAACCCTTATTCTTACTATGATGGGTATAAATCATTTTTCTTCCATCCTAATTATTCCTCTTGATGGTTTGTGATTTATTTTTATCATATATGTTATTAAAATTAACTTCCATAAATTATTTTTTTATTCACTAACTTCCCCTTGATTTTTCACTTTCTAGTGAACATCGAACATTAAAGTTTCCCCTGAATATAAATTTTATTATGTGTGGATATGATTACTTAATAAATCATATACCATTTTTACATATAGTGTTTACTTAGATAGTTATTTAAATATATGGGGAAATATTTATAAATAATTATCCTTCACTCAATATGGATGTCTGATGGGTCACATTTTTTATTAATTAAATTATTTATTCGATATATGATGAAAGTTCTGGAAATGTTATAAAAGGGTTCAAAATTATTAAATGAATGTCCCTCTATGTATTGTTATTATCATGTGGTGAATTAATTAGGTAGTCATATCTAATGGGTTTTCACCCAGTATGATTTAAACTATTTGAGGACAAATCTTGAAGGTAAAGGTATCATGTGTTTGGGAAACATAATTTCCAATAATTAAGAATTTTTTTTATTCAGATTCATTTATTAATATCCATTATATTTTAAATATGTCAAAATATATGGATGCATTTTATTCTCAGTTTACTGATTAAATAGAATGTGTTTTTTTATTTACCTATCCATATTTTTTTGTCACTTCCTTCATAGTTTTTTTATTACATATCATGCGTGTTCAGTTATTTACCATTCCATATTGATTATGTCAATTGATTTATTATTGATTTATTTATGTTTCCACCATACTAAGCATTTGATCTCACATGTATTTGGTTTCCATTCCCTAGTAAATCTACAAAGTTTACTATGAATGGTGTGAAAGGATATTCTATATGGAAAAACATTATTTTGGAAAAAAATCGTAATTTTTATATTCGATGATATATATAAATCATGTATTTATATAGTTTTCAAAGAATAAAAAATTAATGGGTCTTTCGGGATGTGATTTCATTTATATTAAGAAAATGTAATGGAATAAGTCACATGTTGTGGGATTCTAGGATTATGGTCACTATACTCCAGATATAGAATATATATCGTAAAACATAGTATAAACATAATAAATGTGGAAACTTATTATAAGTAAAATCTTAGTAGTAAATAATTCCATAAATAATGGATATTAGTAAAAGGAAAATATTTTAAGAATCCATGAAATACCATTCATGGATTAATCATATTATGTGTTCTTGAAATATATTAAGCATACTAGAAATTACTAACATCATAATAATTATATTATGGTAATAGTTCTTCCAGGTCATTAGGTGCTTGATTATCATACATGAAGTTTATATATAATATTTTATATAATATCCTAAAAATAATAATATCATACATGGAACAAAATATCTTAAGAAACTAAAAATATAATATGAATAATATGACATAGAAAAATTTAATGGACTTATAGTTTAAATGAAGTCATATGAAAATCATGAATTCTTATGATTTATTATCTCAGGAATATTTGCACACTTTTTATAATATTTACAATGTTATCTGGGAAAAAATTGATGCTCCGTATTTAAAATGTATCTATTTTTAGGGTTTGAACATGGTAGTGAATATGGAAAGACTTGACATTATTTTTATCATGAAAATAAAAATTCATGGAATTTATTAAATTATAATATTTATTATGAAGTTGAAAAGAGAATCAAATGGATCAATATTTACATAATCCCTTGAAAAAGTTTAATTAAAGCTCAAAAAAATTATAATATAATATATTTATTCAAGAAAAAATCTAACAATAAGTAGGTAAATTATGATAAATTATATAACCTATGAATTTATATAAGGAACAAATATATATATATATATATATATATACTATCATTCCTCTTGTGAACTGAAAGAAATATACACTCTTCTTGATATATGATGAAATATAACACTACTCTAGTCTTTAAATGATATATATATAACCAATTTTGTTTTATAATAGGTGCATAAATGTATACATATTCTGTGAAAAAGGATGATCATTTTCTAATTTCTATTTGAAGCTGTGTAATAAGTGTGAAATTGTTTTCTATATATTTTAATATTTTATGTTCACACTCCTGTAGTTGAGTTTTTGTAAAGTCAATATAACGATATTGTAAATGTGAGAGCCCTAGAAAATATCTTTGAAGCTTTCATACCAAGTGAGATCTTCATTCACTTAGCTACGAAGACCTTATGAAATGGGATAGTTTTTTTAAAATATTAATACTTTAATTGAGTAATGGTTAAGTTGATTAGGGATAGTTTACCTTGATCTAAACCAATATTAAAATATTTATGCTATTCTCATTATTTTCTTTCGTATTCATATATAATATAATATTTAAAGATAGATTCCAACAGATTTTAAAGAGTGATGTTTTTTTATTAGAATTTATGTAATTAATTTCACATCATCCTATATTTATTCATTGAGAAACACATCTAGGAAAAAAATCTATATCATAGTAATATAATTGTGATTTCTCTAATATTTTTGTTCGAAGTCCTGAATATCACTCTCTATGTTACTGAACTGGCAGACATGTTGGATAAAATTTATATTGTAAGTGATATTTATTTTATGGGATAGAATTATGATTATTGAAATGATTTGATGATATTTTATTTTAAAACTATTGGTCATAATGTGTAAATGAATGTAATAAAACCTTTTAAATTTTATTTTGGAGAACCTATGTTGTGGAGTGAAGATCTAGAGGCTGAATAATAACTATACTCTAATGTAATGAATTCAATTATATGTGGTCTTGGTCTGGATGAGTTTAATAATGTTTCTTAATGTGCTACTACCTATGAGATGTGGGAGACCATCATTATTTATTAGAAAGTAACTAATAAGGTAATACAGTTAAGGTACAATATTTCCAAACTCAGTTTTGACACTTTCAAATTTATTATTCATTAAATCATCACCCAAAACAATGTAAGACTCACAGAAATCTTCAATAATGTTATTACATTTGGATTTCCTATTCTTGAATCATACCAATCATTAAATTTTATATGAGTAATATTGGATTAGTAGAATAAAATCTTTATTTTTATTAGAGAATCCACTTCGGTTAAGGATCTAAAAATTAAATCAGATATTGAAACATTAGGGATATCTGTGGCCAAAATGGAGGATGAAGAATGATATAAAAATAAAATAGAAAAGAATAATGATTAATTGAAAGTATATACCTCAAAATATTATAATGTAAAAAAAATTCATCAGGCTTATCTAATGAATAAGGGTCAATTATTTCTAATTATGAGATTGATCATACTCAGTAAAAAATTTAAATAATTTTTATCAAAATGGAATTAGATTCAATTTATCCTTCAATAAATATCAATAGATAGATATATTTTGATAGGATGTTATATGTTATGTGTTAAATAATTTAAAAAATAAAAAACATGATCATCACACCTTAAAGGAAAGATGAAATATGAAAATAAGAAAATGATAAAATTAGTCTATAAAAAAGAAGAAACACGTTATGAAGGAAAATCAGAGTGCATAAGAAGACTCTAGTAGTTATTTTGATTTTGATTTTGATGTCCAGGTATTAAATTAGAAGTACAATATGTGATTTATGTAAAACAATTGAAGAGGTATAACATTTTTATTTTTCTAGGGATGATTCTAAATTCAAAAATTAAAATTGAGCTTTTAAAAAATAAATAAGTTTTGTTCAATGGTGGTAGAAAATAATAAAAATCTCAAGAATAAAAATAATACCCTTAAATAAACATTTAATGCTTCTAAAAATATTTTTTTTTCAAAACTGTGTTTAGAATTAAAACAAATCAGGATACATAAGTCTCTATACGTTTTTTACATGAAATCAATATAATGTAATAATTTTATAAAGTAGAATCCATGAAAATGGATATAATTATGGTTTCTATAGGGGGACAATCTAAACAAAATACATGGTAAAAATCATGTTTCTAAATTAAAACAATCCATTGGAAGTACTTGTGAAAAAAAATTATAGAAATTATTTAGGTCCTAGTTTAATGAATAAAAACATGTTCAATATCACAGATTTTCACAGAAGAGTACATTGAAATTATGATAATGAATAATTAATTAAGAATCCATAATTTTTTTATTAAGCATTCCATTATTTCCAAAACCATATCAAAACTTAAATCTACAAATTAATTACACTGTAGTAATATTTTCCCCATTTCTTAATAGAAAACACTCTAAAACTCAAGATAATTAGGGTACCAAAAAATGTTATTATTTAATGTCTTTTTGTAGGGAAAAATCTACAGGGACTATAATGTTAAATGGTATTTGGATATTTTATGAACAAGGTCTATTAGTGGGGAATTTTATAAAATTAATTCATTATCAAACAGTGATAAAGTCTATGTACAATTTTTTGATAATTCTTAATGACAAATCTAAGGAGTTAAATCAGTTTTAAATATAGACTCAGTTATCATTGATAAATTAAATTATGTTTAATGATTAAAGAATATCCTAATAAATATCCCTAAAATTTTCAATTATGAATTGCCTTTTTATTTTTCTAATAATTCTTATTCTATATTTAATGATAAATATCATAAATTCAAGGAAACTATAACTGAGAATGTATACACATTAGATCATAATTCCTTGAGTAAAAAAATTACAATGTATCTGATATCAAAATATAATGAATATTGGATTTTTCATTGAATACTTGGAAATTATAATATTTATTAATAGATAAATTTTATTAGGACAATTATTATTTTAGATTTTAAAAAAAATCAAATTGTATAAAAAGAAGCTATGTGATTCATAAAAAATGGTAATGAAATGAAAATATTCCTTCATATCAATTAAATATGTTTTTACTTAAAAACAGCTAAAACATAACAACATGGATCTATTTGGACCATCTTGGTTAAGAGGTCTAGGGAAAATACGTTTTTCTACTTTCTTTGATTATTTTTTTACATTTACATGGGTTAACTTTTTGAAACATAAACTTTTATCTTGTTATATTTTTATTAATATCCATAAACTAGTTTAAAATGAAAATATTGTAAAAATTATTTTTCTATGAATTAAAAATTGGGAATAATTTTAGAATCATGAATTAAATTATTTTTTATAAAAACATTTAATTAAATATACATTTTAATCTCCTATGACACTCTAGAAGATTTATGTTTTCCAATGGAGGAATAAGAACTTTCAAAAATTACTATAAAAATCATAATGGAATATATAATGGCTAATATTTTACACTAAAACTATTTATATGAAATCATATATAATTAATAGTGTAATAATAAAATATATTTTCGAAGAAAACACCATATGATCTATCAAAGAATAGAAAACCAAAGGTCATATATTTGAATGTTCTTGGATATAATTTTTACATTTGAAAAAAATATAATCTTGGAATGTTTTGAACAAGGGATAGTGAATGAATCTTTCTAGGATACTATTTTACTTTTAAATCATATATATTATAAAAAAAATCAGTAATTTTTAAAGAATAAATTTATTAATAAATTGATGAAATTGATACTTTTGATCTAAAAAATAGAGTGATGCCCTAAGAAATTATATTGTTAAATAGATACTGGAAATGTTTTATGAAAATGATGAATGACTATTTAGAAAAATACCATGAATATTCTAGTTCTGAAAGATAAGAATGTAGTCATCCTAAGGGTATTCAATCTTAGAAACTTAGGATCCTAAAAAGAATCCTACAGATACTATTATTATATGCATAGAGGAAGGTGTTGAAATAGTATATAGTTCAAGAAACCATTGAAATCATCTTTATATTTATAATATCATGAAACACAAACAATATAATAAACCTTATATGATTAGATTTGGAATTTATACAGGAAAGAATAGAAAAAATAGGTCAAAAGGGACCATCTTTGTGATTTTTTTATAAATCTTCTTTCGTATCCTATCATTAGTACATAATGGATTTTATGAATAAGAAACATAACCCTTTAAAGTTAGGATAAATAAATATAAACTTGTAGCTAATTTTTATATTTATAAATAATTAATAGATAATGGGAAAACCGTTGGTTTGGTTTCTAGGTTAGAATCTGTTAAAATTATTTTATCCAATATATGAGATATGATGTTTTGAATATTCTTGATTGATATTAAATTAATATTTTTTAAAATATTTTAGTTATGGGGGGAGTGTATCTTAAATAACCTTCTGGTTTTAAATAACCCCAATTTCTAAATTTTGTTTTAATACATTCAAAATCTCAATATTATCATAAAAATATCTAGGTCATTTTGTGAAAGACTAAATTATTTTCTTTTATCTAATTTTTTGCCCTTGAAATATCTCCCTTTCATAAGAAACCCACATAAAAAGATATTTTACTTGTTATAATTAATGTTTATGTTATTGTTTCTAGGTTAAACTAATTTCAGTTTTTTAATAATATCTCAAAACACATGTAAGAACAATTTCAAAAGTGCATAATGGTTGAGTTAAAAATTTTCTTCGATTAAAAATTTATAAAAAAAAATTGACAATGTCTTGAACCATTAAAAATAAATAAAAAATTTCATAAAAAATATTTTTACTTCAAATTAGTAAGATATAAAAAATCCCTCTGTAATCTAATGTAAGTATTGAATTAGATGAAGTATGGACACCAATGGAGTTTTTATATAAAATAGTTATTGGATGTTTATTATATCTATCTTTTAGTATAATATATATTATATTTTAATAATACATTTTTGACATACTCCAAGAAAATCCCATGGAATCATATTTAATAGTTTTTAAAATAATTTTTAGATAATTAAAATGAACGTTTTCTATTTCATTAATATTTCTAAAAATATTATTGATTTGATTTAATTTGGTCTTATGATTTTGGTTTTAAGGATTCATGTTATACGGAAGTAGTATGTCAGGAACCTTCCTTGTTTTAATAAAATCATTATTTTCTTGGCCATGTAAGAAATATTATAGAGAAGCAATATAAACTACTGGAGATGAATACATTATATATTTTATTTGTTAAAGAAGTGGTTTGGATGAAACAACACTTAATATACTTAAAATTTAATTTTTATCATGTCCCATTAAATTATGATATCACTAATGCTATAAATATTTAAAAAAAATCAACAATATGTTAAATAAATAATTGAAAATTTTTAAGAAACAATTTTATAATAGATTAGAAAGTATGGGTAATATTTCATTTGAATTTATAAATTCCCAAAATTAATTAGTAATTATTTTTACAAAATACTTTATTATTGAATGATTATAATATAGTAAAACATAACTTAGATTATTTAAATTTTAATGATTTTATTTTAATATAAATTTTATTCTATGAAACAAATATATTATAATTTGATTCACTTTCTTCTTATATATTTATTTATATACGTTTTATTCTTTATACACATGAAATTTTCTATTATATATTTCATACATTTATCATGTCTATAAAAGAAATGAAATATTTTTAGCTTCCGGGTTTTTTTATTAATTTACTTTATCATATCACCCTTTAGTGACATATAATATTCATCATAAAATATTTTATTAATCCTTGTCTCCATAAACATGATCATTTGAAAAAATCATAGTCTTATCTCTAAAATCCAAAATCATCACACCCAAAACCTAAAACCTTTGAACTTGTAGTATCTTTTATTTACAAATAATATTAATGATGAAGATAGTGTGGGATACTAAATATGTAAGTTTGAATATATAAATTGTTTTGTGCGATATTTTGGTTGGAAAAGATAATAATTTCAGTTATCTTGATTGTATGAATTTATTGTTTATAAAAGTATTAAATTCACAAAGTTAAGAATTTTTATCAATGAAAAAAGAATAGATATTTTCAATGAGATTGAAATTATTCACATATATTATAATGTCAAGTTTATTGTTTCTAATAAAGAATACTGAGTTGTTTTGAAGGTGAACAAAAATTGTTTTTTGATTTCTTCAAAAGATTTGGGTAATGTCTTGCATTGTCTTCATGGGTTGAGATTCTAGCTCAACCATTATCATTTTGGAATAGATAAATTTAATCCCACATAGATAATTATATCTTATTTTAGAGTTTTGAATATAAATTATAATGTTTTTATATATCATGAGTTTGAGTAAAATATTTGGTTCATGTTCATCTAAACTAAATTTTCTTAGTGTACATGATAATTGAAAAAACTTGTTTCAAGAGACTTATGTACTTTATATTTTTTTATTGAGGGTAAATTAAATTTTACTCTTAATATATTAAGATATTATCACCACATCAATAATATAAAAGTGAATTTCTATCCAGTCAGAAGGATTTTAACTCTGGTGCTTGAAATAAAAAATGTTGAAATGAGTGAAGTTATGGAATCCAAGTTCCATTTTCTTAATAATTATTAGTTGGATTAATAAGGAAGTGTCGTTATTTCAATTGTTTTTATTTAAAAATTATTATGCATATATGAGATTAATTTGATGTTGAATAATATATTATTCATATTTAGGGGTACATTACTATAATCACATTTGATATCAATACCTTATCTTCTCATCAGTAGTATTCAAGACCATATGTTATAGATCATGTTATCAAAGTGGTGTTAAATTATGATGATCTAATAGCTAGTAATTCTAATGATTTAATAGTTAATTTTCAGGTGAATGATGATGTGGAATGGAATATTATTAGGAGAATAACTGAATCTAGAGAAAATATTTATGAAGAGAAAGAGGTTGTTTTATGGATTCCTCGTACAAAAATGAAACTAAATAAATTGTTAGAAAATATCATAATGATTATGTAGAAGTAGTTAAACCCATTATGTTAAGAAAAAATAAACAAGTAATCATAGAGGTGATTATTTCTCCCATGGATGAATCCTGAGATATAATTAGGCAAGTAGTTTCTCATGAATAGAAAGTTTTTATTTAGGTTGTGATCTATGTTCCTACTAATATGCCAAGATCTAAATATAAATTAGCTTTTGATGCTACTATATGAATTATTTATGATTTTTAGGGTTGTTAGAATAAAATTATATCCTTTATTATTGGTTTATGTTCTCATTTCAAATTTCATGGAGTTATTACAACTTTTGATATTGATCACACCACGATTCACTATTCATTTTCACCCATAAAACATTCTTTTCAACTAATTATTAAAATTAAATTCCAAATTTAATAAAAAAAATCACTTCATGTTTGATTAAATTATTTTTAATAACTATTAAAAAGAGTACTTTCACTTCTTTGGATGATTTTATTGTAGGTGTAGGTGTGTTGGAGGGCCCAAATGATGTTGAAGAAAAATTGTCCACACTCTGCAAGATCTCAAGAAAATCTATAGACTAAACCACAAAATTCCACTAAGACGTGAATAAAATATGGATGTGATTTTTTTTATACAAATTTCAGTGGGATAAAACTATTATAAAGGAACACAATCCCATTTCATCCATAGGTCAGCAAAACTGACCTAATATGTCTAGCGAACTGAATCGGCATGATGTTAAAATATTGGTTCTGTATTTTAAACATATGTTGATCTTTGGGATTCCAACTGATTATAAATTTTCATTGGATATATTCAAGAGGCGGGGAAAAAAGTTTATAGTTTTGTAAAAAGTGATATATGACTTTTTAGGGGCTGAAAATCATTATCAAATATTTTTATGAAATTTGTGTGCCCAAAACCATGTTCAACTTAGCCTATAAATTGGGACCTTTTCACCCCATTTGTTTGTTCTAATATGGACTAATATTATTCCATTTTTTAGTTAAAAAGGTTTCCTATCTTCATCCTTGGATTCTCAGGTGCTCTCTATCCTCACAGGGATATATGAAATGAATATGGAGATCCACCTGAGCTTCATCCTCCTCCTAATGTTTGTATTAACGGTGGGTAATCGTTGCAAAACTACTACACACATGAAGAGGGTGTTCCAAAAACAAATTATCAACTATTTTGGTGAATATTATAGTTTTTAATTGTTCTTTTATATGTATATTAACTTTTTTTATTCATTTAATTGAAAAACATTTTATTTCATAACTGATCAGTGTGTAATTTTATGTGTGCTACATTTGTTATTCGGATTAGAAGACATCAAAATGTTATTAATTAAGAAAAATAATTATATTTAATTGTTTCCTTGAAAAACAATAAATAATTATAAGAGGATGGAACATTACTTCATGACCGTAATGTAAATATTTTGTCTTATTTTCATTGTTTTGTAGGCTTTTGGGTAGCCAAGATCTTGGTTAACCCTCAACCAAAGTAGTACACTAAAACCAAATAATCAATAAAAACATGGAAGTTTTTAAATGCTTTAGTAAAATTTTAATGGTCACATATATGTCATATATTTTTCAAAATACTATTTTTTAATAATAAAACTCCCAAAATTATGTTATTTTCTTAAATTTATTTTAAAAAGAATCTTCTATTTTAGTAAATTGTATTAAAAATAAACACTCTAAACCTATCAATGCTCTTTGATAGATGACCTAGTGTATTCCCTATAATATTAAACAACATCAAACTCAAAATCAATTTTTTATTTCATGAAAATGCATTCAAAATTTAGCATTATTACTGGGGTGTGCTTTGGTTTTTAGTGTTTGCTTTTTTTCTATTGGTAAATTTTGTGAATATTAATTTGTTTTATTTTCTACCATTGATTATATTTTTTTCTTTGTTTTAATTATTTTGTAGGTTCTATGCATGAAATATTTACATTGGGATATTTATCTCCTTTATAATGCAAACTAGAGAGGATCCTACATCAGTGAAACTGAGAAACATTGGAGAAGTATTTAAAGGAGGATACACGACATTGCGAGACTTTTCTAAAACACCTTCTTCTATAACAAAAAATGAAATTGAACCTAATGTGTATAAAATGGATGAAAATAATAGAACACTAAAATAACTAACCATTATTGATGTAGATATTAATCCAACATACATTAAAATTTAAGGAGAGGAAATAAATTTTGAATTAAAATATTGTTTAATTAACATACTACAATGATTAATAAAACTTACTAGATATGACCAACAAAAGAATTTTAAAGAATTTCATATTGTCTGTTATACATTAAAAACACTATTTTGGATGAAGAATATATATAGATTATGGAATTCCCAATTTCATTACAATATATTATAGAAGATTGGTTTTATTGTGTTCAATCCCATATTATAGGTTTTGGAGATATAAAACTCTTTTTTAATGAAACATATTTCCAATCCCCTTGATCTACAACAATAAGGAATGAATATTTTAAGATTATACAATCATAGGGGGAATTCATGAATATTAAGAAATATATAAATGGATATGTTCATTTTTTTCATGCCACAAAATAAGTGATAAATTTCTAAAATAATATTTTTTTTGAAGGTTTAATTCTTATTTATCGAAACATGATTGATGGTGCTGAAGGTGATGTGCTAGATAATAAAACTCCCATCACTACAAGGACCATCATTGAGATCACCGAACATAACACTCAACAATTCGGTTCAAGGAAAATTGTACCCATTTGAGGTATCCATGAGGTAAAAAGAGTTTAATTTGAGAAGAAGGTGGACACAAAGTTTGAAGAGGTAAGTAACCTTCTTCGAAAACACGATCTTTTTCAAGAAAAATACCAATATCCTATTCTCATCCATTGTGGTATCTATTCCATATACACCCACTATTCTAACCAGTTACCTCAGTTGAGATAATATTCTAATATATTTTAGGGAAACTTTCCCGATTTCCCCTATATCCAACATATTAGGCAAGAACCGTATTGTTCATACAACACTAGGTAGAAATATAACAAATTATATTGGAAAGGGGGTATTCAAACCATCCTCAGTAACCATGGAACAAACCAAGGTGGAGTATTCATCGACCACCACCTAGAAATCTTCAACTACCACAAAGGCATTTCCAAAATCCCCCTAAAAAATCAGATCCAAACCTATACAAAATGATGAAAAAAATTGATTCCAATAATCTCAAATTCCAAAAAACAACCCAAACTTCCATAAAATACCTAAAAACCCACTTATGACAAATAGACAACTTGGTGGGGGAAATCCAATGTCATGGGTCAGGTAAACTACTCTCTCAACTACTATTCATCCCTATATATAAGGGAAATGTTAGTGTTATCACCCATCGGAGTGGAACTCAACTTACAATCCAAATAACATCTCTAATAGAGTCATCGCCTCTTGAGGAAACTTCCATTCCAACCATCTCAATTGACCCAAATAATAAAAATCATTTTCCTAAGAAAAATACACCTAAAGGAAAGAGTGTTTTTGTCGATAAGATACATATCCAAACCATTACACATCTATTTCCCCAAATGTCTACCCAAATGTGGAAAAAGGAAAATGAAATTGATAAATAAATATTGGAAACATTCAAAATAGTGAAGGTTACCATCCCCTTGATTAATGTCCTGATTAAAATTATAATATATTCCATGTTTTAGAAGGAGATGTTTACACACCAAAGGTCACTTCGAGGTGGTGAGAAGGTGAGATTCAATATGAATGTGTTAAAATTGATATATCCATCACTTCCTAACAAATTAAATGATCCTAGATAATTATCAATATTATATACCATAAGGGATTATTTATTTTCCAATATTGTGTTTGATTTGGGTGCTTCTATAAATGTGATGCCTCACTCCATTTTCACTTCAATACTGGTCAGGGAACTAAAAACCCCAATAAGTTTTCTTCAACAATCAAACAAGATTACCACACACCCCACTAGTGTGTTAGAGTATATTCTCATGAGGGTGAAATTTTTAATTTTTCCTACTAATTTTCATGTGATTAAAATAGAAGATGATAGGATGAATGGAAACGCTTTGATTTTATTAGGAAATCCTTTAATAAAACCCACCAAAACCATAATTAATATACATAATGGTAAATTATATATGGATTTTGGTTGTGAAACTTTCCACTTCAAAATCCTTGGTTCCAGGAACCACCCCTTAGAAGAGAATTCCTCACTTTTAAATAATTCAATTAATGTACAACCTTCCACTAAAAGAGCTATTTTCTTCCTCCCAAAACCCTTTCTGAGTTTTCATCCTTAATAGAAATGATAGGTAATGACTGATTCATATAATGTTGTATTGATTTAGAAAAATTTCATTCATGTTTATTAATTGATGATGTCTTGAACACTAAGGATCCAATAACCATCAATGATAGTACTAATCCTGTAAATGCTTATTCATCATATAAGGAGGTTACTGTTTAGAAGTTATATGAGATCATTGACCTCACCCTTCCATATTATCTCAAACAAATCAAAACTCTAGTTTAATTGGAACTTAAACAAGGACCACAAGATTTAAAATATTACTATATTGAGAATGGAAACAAAATTCTTGTCGTAAATTCTAGTTCACTACCCCCAAAGAATGAATTATGGTATCTTGAACTTTTCAAGGAGTACAAAAAAGAATTTTTATAGATACTAGATTGCATTCCGGGGGTTATCCCATCAATTTATACAGATCATATATTAGTAAATGATGATGATAATGTATCTAGACAGGCATAATGTCGACTAAACCCAAACTACTTGATGTTATTAAAAATGAGTTAACAAAATTATTGGATGATTGAATCATTTAACCCATCTCTGATATCAAATAGTTTATTCTAGTGAAGTCATTTCATAATAAAACTAGTCTTTCTATAGTAAATAATTAAAACAATGAATTTCTTCCAACCCATAGGCCAAATAGTTGCCATTTCTTCCCAGACTATCTCTGACTAATCCAAATCACTTGGAAGGACCATTTACAATTACTATTCATTGAACAAATTCTATAGAGGCTATATGAAAAGTCCCATTACTATTTCCTTGATGGTATTCTAGAGACATTCAGATCCATATTTCCACTAAGGATCAAGAAAAGTCAACCTCCTATTTCCCCTTTGTCAAATTTTTCTATAGGAGGATTCCATTTGGTCTATGAAATGCTCCAAGTAATTTTTACAATTGAACGGTAAGTATTTTTCAGATTACCTGGATAATTCCCTGGAAGTATTCATGGATGATTTAACTGTTTATGGGTTTTATTCTGATGAATTTTTTAGTATTCTAGCTTCTATCCTATGTCGTTGCATTGAAAATAATCTCATATCAAATTATGATAAATTCTATTTCATGTTGCGACATGGTATTATATATGGAAAACTAATCTCTGGGGATGGTATCCAAATAGATGAATCAAATGTGGATGTCATTTCATTCATACAATTCCCCAAAAAGTTATGATATGTGTGGTCTTTCCTAGGTCATTCTAGATTCAACAATCATTTCATTTGTGACTTTTATTAGATTGCTCTCCCCATATCCGGATTACATCAGAAGGAAAAAGAATTTATTTTTGATAAATTATTTGGGGAGGAATTTCAAAATTTTAAATTGAGTCTTAAATCACCCTCGATGATCCATCCAACACGGTGGGATTTACCATTCCATTATATGTGATATGCCACTAACTATGCAGTTGGGAAAACATTACTAGAAAGGGTCGATCAAGCTCCACAAGTCGAAGCCAATGACTCGCACACACACATTGTACCTTTCCATACTAAACTACACCACAGTTGAAAAATAATTACTTTTCACTGTGTTTTACTTGGATAAATTCATGTCATACCTTTTAGAGGACAAAGTGATTATGTTATCAGACCATTCTTCCCTCAGCTATATCCTTAAGAAACTAGAATTCAAACCACATATCATTTGTTATAGGCTCATACTTCAAGGATTTAATCAATAAATTGGTGATAAAAATTAGCAGATAATGTGGTTGTTTACCATTTCTGTAGGATCATAGAATACTAGAACATTGAATCTCCCAAAATTTATTCTGATAAATGACATATTCCCTGATTAAAAAATGTGCCAAGTGGAATATTTTATTCTTTGGTATATCAAAATTGTAAATTATTTGGTAGCATCGTGCATTACTACTAATTGAAACAAAAACCAAGATGACTGTCTAAAACATGAGTCTCATTGAAACATTTTATTTGACCTATACCTTTACTTCACATGTAGATATCATTTCCTCAAGCATTGTGTTCCCGATAGCATGTATTAGTATTTCTTTAGGTTGTACCAAACTCTTTCTTGTGAGGCCCACTTTTGTCCCCAATGGACTAATCGCAAGGTCTTTGATTATGGTCCCTTTTAGATAACAGTTTTTTGGGATTCCCTTGATTTATATAAATCTTGTACTCATTGTCAGAGGATGGGGAATGTCTCAAAAATAAACAAAATTACACAACATCCCCTACTATTTCATGACATTTTTTGTTTGGTGCATTGATTTTATGGGGAATTTTTTGAGTTCCTTTCAAAACATATACATTCTTCTGCTAATTGATTAAAATACAAAGTGGGTAGAGTCACAAGCCATAAGGGAAGATGATTCAAGATATTTTTGTAATTTTTAAGAACCCAAATCCACTATAGGTTATTATAACCAAGTTTCATCATCAGTGACTATGGTTATCATTTCTACAACAAAATAATGTAATCATTGTAGAATCGATATTGTGTCTTGCATCTAGTATCTACT
Source organism: Viscum album (assembly GCA_963277665.1). NCBI lineage: Eukaryota > Viridiplantae > Streptophyta > Magnoliopsida > Santalales > Viscaceae > Viscum > Viscum album. Next base: position 1,402,553,505 of record OY728131.1, read on the forward strand.
GCATAGCACCCGCAAAAAAATGGTAAAGATGGGGTATCAAATAGATAGGTAAAACAAATTCTTTTAACAATAGTTTAACCCAATTAAAATGATTGCAGTCTTAGACTTAGTAATTCATTATGGTCTTACCATATTGCTTTCAAAACACCCATTGGAATGTCAACATTTTGGATTATTTTTGGAAAGAGTTCTCACTCCTTATTGAGATAGAGCACTAGGGAAAATGTTTAATTAGACAATGAAAATATAATATTACTAGTGTAGGTGCTCAAAATGAATTATAAATTAATGAGCTTAAGGAAATGAGAAGAGATTTATATGAGAACACCGAGATTTATAAGGAGAAAACCAAGACTCCCCATAATAGCATCATCCTTCACAGTTAATTCCACATTGAGAATAAGGTCTTCCTTTTCAATAAAAATATGAATTTGCATCCAGGTAAGCTTTATTCTCACTAGTTTTTTCCAAACACTATTACAAATATATTCCCTTTTGTTTTTTTCCATGTTCAAAATTAAGAAAAAAAATAAACCTTCACTTTCAATGGGATGTGATTTAAGAACATCCATGAAGACATTCAGCATCCTCCATGGAGGAACATTATGTTCAAGAAGCAACCTATGAATGAAATCCTCCAGGTTTTATTCTTCTTTCCCACATTAATTTTTAATACAATGTGGAAATTGAATTCTCTAGGTGTTGGGGGTTCGGTAAATTCCTGGGCTATGTAAGAATTTTCATCATCATTCATCTTTTTCAATTTTCTCTTACTTTATAATATTTTTTAGCTTACCCCCCCCCCCAATTTTGTGTCAGAATATTCATTTTTTATTCCCACATAATCATAAAAATTTATTTTCACTTAGAAATGAAATTATTGAAAATTCATGTGGAATTTACCTATTTCATGTTAATCTAACATTGAAAAAACACTAATAAAATGCCAATATTAGCATGAATTCAACATTGAGATGTGAAGTTTTATAGAATATTAGTTTTCTGTTGATGATATAAATGGTTGTATTATTTTCAAACTTTTGAGAATAATAATACCCTTTGGGTGAGTAGTTTAAGGTAAAATTGTGTTACTAAATTTCTCCCCAAATATTTTGACATAACAATGAAGTGTGAATTTTTATTAATAAATAGAAGTTAAATATAATTTAAATTAATATTAATCATCATTGAAAAAAAATTATATAAACACATTCCAAATCAAATTTTTTCATTAATGTACTAGATTGACCTATGTGTGTTTACCTATTATCTGACTATTGTAATCCCACAAAATAAAAAAGAAATAAAATCAAAAAACACAATAATATGGTTTTTGTCTTGTAAATGTTAAAAACCAAACATTCTTGAGGTTTCATCAGCTTATAACTATTACATTTTGTGTCATTGGGAGAATAAACAGTGGTTGAGAGATGACTGCAAGATTTGTTATAAGTGAAAATTTTGAATAATAGTATTAATAAATCAGGGTAGTGATGAAATGTAAAAACAAATAGGGATATCTTGGTTCAGATATTAAGGTTTGAATTATGGTAATGTTTAACTGAGAGGGTCTTGAAATTTTATTTCAAAGGATTTATGGATGGTTCGGTGGGGAGAATCATTTAGGAATAAACTTTTTAAGACAACCTATATATATGAGATAGAATGTGGAAAGAATCGAATGAACTGGTCATAACACATACATGTGTATAGTTATTAAAATGGTTTAATTTTGAATTCTTTTCTCAATTTGGTATCATTCAACTCTTTTAATTTCTTTCTGATTAAATTTTTTAGATTTCTTTTCCCATGATCACTGAGAATAACTCATTGGTGTGATTTTTTCATTGATCACATTGCTATCTATAATTAAATTTTCATTGAATTAAATATTCATGATGTTTGGAATATTTCCATGGATAATTATTTCGAAATATTACTTTTACAAGGAGTGAAAATGTTTAGGTGTGTGGGGTGTGATGGAACCATGATTCACTGTTAATTTTCACCCTCACACCACTGGGTTAAACTGATTTTTGTAACATTTATTAAAATTTAATAAAAAATTAATTTCATGTTTGATTCATTTATTTTTTTAATCACTACTAAAAAAGATAACATCGCATGTTTGGATGATTTCATTGTAGGAGTAGGTGATTTGGAGGGCCTATAATACATTCAAGAAAAATGGGACAAAAATTTCATGATTTAAAGTACACATATGAATTAAAATGAACATTGAAACTATTCCATGCATACAATTTGGATTATATTTTTATCTTATAATCCAAAATTCAGTTGACTATAATATTTATGAAGGGACACATGCCCAATTTAGACATATATTTTTCAAAATGAGCTGATTTGTCCAGGGACCAGAATTAACTAAAAGTGAAAAGATTGGTTCTATATTTCATCCTTATTTTGAGTTTTTGGCCACTAATTTTTCCAAAATTTCATTAGAGATATTCAAGAGGTGGGGAAATAGGTTTTTGGATTTTTAAAAAGTAACATAAGATTGTCTAGAGGCCCAATACTACGGTCTTATTAGTTTTATGAAATCGGTGTTCCCAAAACCACCTTCCACTTTGCCTATAAATTAGAAACATAGGAACTCCATTTGTATGTTCAACCAAGGAGTTATGTAATGCATTTTGGTGTTCTATAGGAGTTACCTCTTTATCCTTGTAGGTTCTGGATCTCCCTATAATCGTAGATAGAGATTAAATAAATACGGAGATCCACTCGAGCTTCATCCCCCACCAAATGTTGGGCTAATCGGTGGGTGATCATTATGGGGAAGATAAACACATGAATTTACATCTAAACGAAATAATTATCTACTGTTTTGGTTTATTTTTTTTAATTTTTTTTATAGTTATATTAAATTCTTTTAATGTATTTAATTTAAAAACATTCTATTTCATAACATATTGATGTGTAATTTTATGCGTGTGACTTGTGTTATTCCGATTGGATAACATAGGAATCCACTTCTATCCATAAAAATTGAGATTTCAATGTTCCTTGACAATCTATAAATCATTATAATGAGAAGAAACTTGAATACACAATCGTTATGTCAAGGTTTAGTTTTATTTCTATCATTTTATAGGCTTATGGGTACCCAAGATCTTGGTAAACCCTCAACCAAAATATTACACCAAAATATAATAATCAATTATGAACACAAAAATTTAAATGTGGTGTAATAAAATATAAATGATCACATAATTATCAAATATATTTCAAAATCCCCTTGTTTTTGCAATATTAAACACTTTAAATGAAGTTATTTTCTTAAAAAAAAATTCAAAACTACATCCCCTTTAAGTACTTGTTTTTAAAAATACACACTCTAAATATATAAATACTCCTTGAGAGATTACATAGGGTCTTCCTTGTACTATAAATCAAATTTAAAAATATAATTAGTTTCACATGTCCTGACAACACATTTAGATATACTGAATGTTTTAATTGAAAAATTTATATTTGGTAAGACCATTGAGGAATAAAAAGTAAAAATAGTTAATTTTGAAAAAAATTGAAATTTTCTTCTTGGATTGAGGAGAAGGAGAAGGCATTCTTTTTTTTAATCATAAAAGAGGGTTATTGAGGATGAACCTTCTCATGATTTTTGTAAAAGTGGAGAATAATCATTAGAAAATAAATTTAAAGGATGATTTATACGTAATATGTATATTTGGGCTTTTTTAGAGGGAATCTTTATTTAATCCTGTATAATGAAAAAGGAATTGAATAGCTTAAAACATGTGCTTAAATAATCTATATAGGAATTAATGGCTTCAAAACAGAACTCTATCTCCAAATATAATTTTTTTTGAATGATGAGATAGAATCTAAATCTAATATTAATGAAATGAGATAAAAATAATATTAAAGGATGATTCTGATATGCTAAAAAAGATAATTAATATAAATTTTGAGTTTATCAAAATGATTCTTCCATCTACACAAGTTAGATATTTCAACATGTCCTCTAATATAAAATATATCTATCATGGAATATCTAGAGATCCTTTCCTAATGTGTGTCTATATTAGATAGTAATATTTAATCATTGTAATCATGTACAATACTTCTGAGTTTTTAAAATTTGATGAGGGAATTATAGTCTGATATATCATCCATTGCATCATTTTAGAAGGATAAAATTAGGGAGAACCACAAGAATGTAAGTAATAAAATTCAATTCATTGAGTACATGATAGCCTCTTTGAATTCTAATATTTGTAGAATCACATAATACTCTAAAATATCATTGATGCTGGTTCTGAAATGGAAAAATCCTTTTACTAGTAACTTTATGATTTTTCATGATAAGCTCAATGATTTTCACAACAATCTGTTTAAAAGCTCATATGAAGAATGTAAAGTCACAAACCCGGTGGCCGCTATATTTGGTGTCCTGAGTCTGGTCATCATATGACCCCAATTGTGCCTCCTTATTTGCCAGAGGCTTTCAACTAGCTTTGTGGGTCTATAATTTTGTAATGGGGATACTATACCAACTTCTCAGAGTAAACCCATATAAGAAACAATATAAAAATATATAATAAACCATAGGAACAAATAAATGGAGATAATGGGACCAAATGTCAACAAGTAACCAAGAAACACATGCTTGAACAATATGTTGAATACACTACATGTCAAGATATCATACAAATAATATCCCAATACCAAACTAAAAAATGATTACAATCTCTAAACAGTGTCCCAACCAAATTTTGATATCCCATGCTCCCACCAAATATACTATGAATGAACCAAACACCATGTCCCTATCCCAAACCTATAACAAAAAACAAGTGACATCTTCTCAGGTACCCAATTGTCATGGAAGCCCGATAAGGGTGTGAGTACAACTCATTAGGCCACCAACAATAGTGTTTAAAGAAATAACTAGTCTATACTACAATTAATTCATATAATAAAGTGAAATAAATAAACATGCAAATAAAGGAACATATTTAATATTTAAACATTTAATAATTACCCATTTTATCCATCAAATTGTTTTGGGTAAACCAAACAATTTATCTATCTTTGATCACAATGGGAGCCTGATAAAAAGCATAAAGGGTTACACAGACTTTCAATATCAATGTAATTCACTAAACACAGTTTATTAACATTCCCTGGAGCCTTATACTGGTAATGAAGACATATCCATGTGTTTGGAAAATATAAAGCCTTAGTCTGGCATCCCAACCCACACCACAACCATATTTTGGGAATCATAGAGCCTAAATCATGAATCCTAACCATTTATTATATAACAAATACCTTGTACCCTTAGTTTAGGTAGTTTTATAAAATATAACTATTAGGGGCCTAAAGTCTCAATCCACACGCAAAACCATGAATTATTGGGATGGGGTTTAGATCCTCTATCCAACCTGGCCTGTGGAAGTAGCCTCAGTTTGATACTCCACATACCGCCAAGACATATGAATATTTTTATTTAACCATAACACATTAACTAACACAAACCATAACCATTAAACACAATTATAATTTATAATTATAACTCAATATACACATCACACTGACAAGGAATATCCCATTAACACATATTGCACTATGTAAATCACCCTCTTATGTTATATCATCAACTAAGAACATTCATAATTTAGTTCATTTCACAACATTTTAATAGACCAACATAATCATTATGGTTTTATCTCACTAACAAACACATCATTTCAATTCTTATGGTCCCAACGGACCATTAAAACTGCATAAGGGAATAAAAAAATTCCAAAAAATCATTTTAGATAGTCTTTAATCCACCCTTTAAATCTTGGGACTTCTTCTATGAATAAAAACTAAACCATTCCCCCATGATTTAGTTTCCATCTCCATCCATTAAGAACAATCATTAATCATTTTCACAAGAATGGGGCCACATCAGCATTTCAAATAATCATTTGAAAACCTTTAATAAGAACCCCTTTTTAAAATTATTTTTGGTCAACACCTCCTTTCAAACCATTTCTCACTTTCACAAATCAATTTATTCATCGAAAACCATGATAATTCGAAACTAAAACACATTAATTAATCCATTTAAAAATCTTTCTGAAATTATTCAATGACAAGGAATAATCATAGTTATCAAATTAACCAACACATATACCCTAAAAAATTTCATAATTCATTTATTTCCATAATTTCCCATTCTCAACATTCATAGACTCATTTTACCATTTTAAATGGTTTGCCATATACAAGGGTATCCCTAGGGTCAGTCTCACATCATTAATGAACCCAACGGGGTCCATGAAGGATCGCACATGTAAATATTTGACCCAAATAAATTTCTAAAATCAAGGATATAAAAATGATACAATGAAATACATTGGCACAACCACATACACACATAAAACAAGGATAGTTTCTGCAAAATCCTTATGACCAACTTCCTCAATTTGGAATACAACAACATGCTTGAACATAGACTTTGATTCAGAAACAAACCACTTTAAAATCACCAACCTATAGAATCAGTATGAAATTTTTTTTTATGTATATGGAATAAGATGAGATCTTCCACAAGCCCTAATTGAGAAATTATGTCCAAGTCGAGTGTTAGACTCACCTGAAGGATTTATTCTAACTAAAAGTCACTCCAAACACCCAAGAATAAATGGAGAATCACTCATAGAGAAGTAGGTATATTTTGGTACATCATCCAAAATATTGGGGGTCTAATTGGGAATGAATCTTGGAGAGAATTAAATTAGATCGGGAGCTAAAAATGATATTTTTTTCACTTTTAATAGGCTATATGGTTTGGTCGCACGGTAAGAAAAACCGTGTGCTAACCGTGCAGTACCCTATTCCAAAGAGGGTGAAAGCCTCAATGTTTCTTGGAATCACCCGCACAGTTTCAAAAACAATATGGTGTCTTTGTACCATACTCTTCCCTAAAGGATTTTGGGGTAGCATGGTTTCCATAGACAAGTGCATGGTTTGTACTAACCATGTGCCCACCGTGGAATATACACTATTTGGAGTCTTTTGACATCCTTTTGTATCCCACACCACCAAAACCCCTCCAAAAAATACCATACACCAAAGAACCACTTCATTATAAATAAAAAGTATGTTAAACCAATATTTAAACAAGTATGTACCTTCACAAAAGTTCAGGATCTTACAACCTCCTGGTCATACAATTGCCCGCCCTCGAGAAGCACCTCTAAGACTTACTAAGCCTCCATGGCCAAAAATTTAATACCATGGGCCCACAAATCAAACATCCCCTTCCATGATTCTCCCTAAAATCAGTTATGATGTATTGGAACTCAGCCCATTAGAAATAGTCATTCCCTGAAAACTTCTCCCCCATCATGATCCATAATCACAAACCCAATTCTACATGAGGATGCATCTACATAAAACTCATTATTACCAACATAAAACATGAGGGAATGTTCCATGTAGAATAACTTGACCACCGCACTAAAACATACCAACAAGGAACTATACTAACCTAGGAGATATGGTCCAAACATCTTCATTCCAACCATCTCCCCACCACCTGTCCCAATTTTCTTGGCGCCATCTCCCCTAGTTTCCAAAATTTTGATGGTGACATAGGGTCTATGTCACTAATGGAACATGCAGATTTCTACCACATTTCATGATCTACATAGGTCCACAACCTGATTCCCAACTACCTCACTGTATTTCAAAGCAATTGATGTACAACCCAAGTACAACCATTACCTTAAGGTACTAATCTAGTTTAAACCTGATCCAGCGCATGCAACTAGCACTGATACACTACATTGGATCTTCTCAAAGACCATCCAATTCAAAATTATGGCCACACTATTCATTGGTCATTTACCTACTATGGTTCTTTCCACCATATTCCTTATCTCACCACCCCTATCTCCCAGGGTTGGGTACCTCAACCATTGAATGAGAGACGAACAAAACCTCAATCTCATGCTTCATGACATACCCAACGTGTTCCCAAATCACAGTACCCAGAAATCCATATGAAATAAAAAACAACATTGGCATCCATCCATGTATTGGAAACCACTTAGAGATAACATACACACCCCATCAATTTTGAAATGAGAAAAAAATGACCTCTCTCAAGTTCTCCTCCATCATCGAAACACAATTACCATGAATACCCCAAATGATGATGGATTAGAACATTCCATGACCATTCCTTTTTCTTCCACACACCAGACCATCATCAAGTAACTTTTCCTTAATCACCCATCTTCCACTATTAACTTTCTACCCCTTTATCCTTCCCAAAGAACCTTAACACCAAAAGAAATCCTCTATCATCCATCACACATGCCAAAATCATTCCCTCGGTTTTGGTAAAACTCCACCTTTATGGCTCTCGTTACTCTCCAAGTAATATTCAGGCTCCTCATCACCCATATACATTCTGATCACTAACACCTCTTCCATCCCCATATCGATGAGAGAAAACAAGATTTTCCTTCCAAAACACATTTCCATTTTTGTAATTCACTTAAAATTCCCAAACATTCAACAAAATACACCCACACAAGTTTAATCCTGACCTCTGATGAGGTTGTAACACCCGACATCAAATGTCATCAACTGATGTCATAGCTTACCACCCCATCATCAACTATAACATAGGCTTCTTGAATTTCATTCAAATCACCCTAATCCGAAATCCAACACTTGGCTCGATCAACTTCCATATTCAAGACCCACCTGGACTTTCCCAATGAATCCAAAAAAGTCCCCTATATGTTTCTTATTATAATTTCATTGACACCACATCTAATCCATGAAATTATCCATAAATTAATGACTGACATACCACTCCCCACATTAGCAGTATCATTATAATTGTTTTATCAAAAAAAATCGAAAACCATGACTCAGGTTTTATTTAAAATCTAAACCCCAAAACATAGACATAGCCACATTTCTTTTCCCATAAAAATAAAAGATCCCCAACCATTACATGTTAATGAAATTTTAAAATGGAACCCTCAAAATTCTTCGATATCTAGTGTTTCCCAAGGGCCTCACCCGCAATGCTCAATGGTGTATTTCCCACCATCCATCTTCGCATATATCACTCCCCAATAGTGACTCCAAAGAGGGACTATATCCAACAAAAACATCTTTAGGTACCTAGTAATAAATACAGATATCTTTTAGTGAAACTAAGACAATTTCAATTTATTGGGCATGATCTTTAGTGGCAAAAATTACACTACTGACTCATCAACAAACACCACTAAAACTATCCCTAACTGGTCTAAAACCAAATTTTCTCATACATATCATTTTCTTCCTGAAATTATTTCAAAAAAAAATAAAAACCACATATCTTGAGACACATGTTCACCCTTTATAAATGGAATCACACCTTTCCAACATGTTCCCACATCTGGACCTCCTCAAAAACCTCAAGGTCTCAAACTCTCCTAAAACCAAATACTAAACCAAACTCTAGAACAAATGAGTCATACATCCCCAAATATATACCCTACATCCACTCACTCCTTAGACCAATCTCCCTAGTCTTTCAACCTTATTGGAATCAATCCGTTAGCAATATCCCCATATAGCAAGCTAGCCATTCATATAGGTAAACCCGACTACGTGAACATCACCACCCTAGGAGTTACTTCCATTACAAAAGCATATTTGAATGATTTGGACACACTTTTCATGTTATCATAAAGAAACATAAATTCTCACATAAAACTCCACCATCGCTATAAGTCAATGATCCTAACAAACTTGACTACTATTGAAACTGACCTCCCAACAAACCACAAGCACTCAATCTTTACCATGAGAAAGAAACCATGGAATAACCATGCACTTTTACCAAATTCAATTTCACCATTCATTCCATGATTCCACCTCTAAAGAAGCCACCCATGCAACATCTTCTAAGTCGCCTACATGGCTAAGCTAACCTCCCTTTAATCCACCCTTTATTTCTCAAGAATGTCAACTCATAGCCACAACACAATTTGTATCCCCAAAACCTTTTCTAATTCCACAAAACTCTATTGGAAAACACACCCTAGGAAACACTCTATGTTTTCCACTTCCAATGTCCAAACATCCACCTACTTCTTACTCACCCAAAATCACTAAAAATTACAAACGATCCCTCTCTTGGGCCACCAAAAGGTTCCAACAATACTAACTCCCAAAAATGGATTCACACCTAATAAAGGCCTTTGGATCTCCTTGTATTCCATATTCATAAAACCATAAATAAACCACATTTCATTAGATAAAATCCTACTTGTGGTCCTAAAATACTACGTCTAATGCTCCAAGAATCCATTTACTCACAAATTAACACAAAAGAAACTTCCACACACAAATCGACCCCATGATCCAAACACCCAATCTATGTTGAAAAATACAACTCTCATGGTCACAAAAATCAAGAGTCACCACATCCACATTAAAAAACCTAATTTATCAAATTTTAGGTGAAAACCTAACTAAATAGACAAACAACATCATTCCCTTACCCAGCACATCCATCCCCCCATAGGATTTGAAAGCCCATAACCCAAAGTCTCAAACTAAGGAACTCTCCCTGACCAAACCAATCATATAAAGGGTAAATAAGAAACACAAGTGATACCCACAAATCGTGTCCCTATATTTCCATTAGTTAATAATTTACCTTCTTAATTACCTTTTATATTTAAAACCCAGGGTTTCACATTTAAAAACCTTTAAAAACATTCCATTTCAATGGTATAGAATTTACATTTTCAAATAACTTTTTCTCATCCTAACATTTCAAAAATACTCTATTTTTTCAAATTAAGATTTCAAAACATTTCAATTATCAAATATTTTATGGAATGAGGACTAAGAAAAATCCTTAATAAGAAAGGTGTTCCACCATCATATGAATCCTAAGGATCTATCAATAACATGAAACATACAAATAAGTTACACATCCAATGTTCCTAGAATGATGAATAAACTCACGTATCCTCTAATTCCTTATTGTTCCAAGATATGAAATTGAATAAACCAATAACATCAAATCCAATTATGCTAATCAAGGTGGAGATGTCAATCAACTCTAAATGTGAAAAATGAACATCATTTTTCACCCTTAAAAGTATGGATTTCCTTATAACATGGATGTGGAGGCACCCAATCATAATCTCAAAGCTATATGATGAAAGTTTCATATTTTCTTATCTACCATTCTCTAATATTATGAAAAAATACATGCTATTATACCTGTCATGAACCATCCTGGGTCGACCCTGAACCAGTCACCTGAGCCGGTCCGCGACAAGTCCCGAAGGGAGTCCTTGATTCCCATGGGCTGGAAACTAGTTCTGGGAATCAAATTACACATGAGGGAATGATTTAGGCCTAATAGATAAAACCAAGACTAGATACATAAATATAATAGATAGATCATGCAGCAAAATGACAATTAAATCATAAATAAACAAGTAAATGATCGAGATAAAAGTCCACTAAAAGTACAAAACTGGAAACAAGACCCTGCTACAACGATCTCCATGTGACCCCTTGGTCACCTCTAATGACAACCCCAAAACTAATCCCATACAAGTAGCCACTAAGGAAAATCCTGAACAATATCTAAACCTACATCTGAAATGGTAAAGGATAGGCATGAGCAGAAAAATGCTCAGTAGGGATGCCAAAAGTAAACCACTAAATCCAAGTGTTTCCTTACCAAAAGTTTTCCAATTACACATGTATGAAAATACAATTTAAAAAGTAGAGTTTTTCCATTTAAACAAAATAACAACACTTTTCTACTTTGAGAACCACCTCATGCCATATATTATTTCAGAAAAAGTTTTCCATTTTATAAAAAAAACTGAACAAGTAATATCAGGGCTGTGAAAAAGGGAGACAGGTAAATAATACAAACTGAATATAAACCAGTGTAGTAGAAAATAAACAATAAATACAATATGAAAATAAACCAGTGTAATATAAAATAAGAAATCAATACAAGCTCTGACCATGGGCGATCCTGAACATCCCTAGACAACCCCTGGACTCACTTGGTTCAGAACCACGTGGTGGTGTAAAGTGAATCCCCATAGTCTATAACCCACTGATCGCCCTCGTGACAAAATCAGTGGAAAATACCTCCTAGCCTCTCAATCTACCAGGGGGAACTAACCTGTCTAATCAGGAGTGGTGAGAAACTATCACTCGATAATCTATAAGAAGCCAAGGAACTGTAACAGCCCAAGATTTTATAAAAAAATATTCTTTTTAATTTTATTAATGTCTTGTGTTGTACGCCACACCAAAAGGAGCTTGCACAACACGCATCCTTGACTTGCCTTGCATTACACGCAATCGCGACCTTCCTCGATAGCGTGTGTAATACGCAATACCGAGTTTCACTAAACAACGATATGCTATTAAAATATTATTAAAACTAGCCGGTATGAATAGTAATAACAACTTTTTAAAATTCTGTAAATCTTATTTTTCAAAATGAACTTCATTTTTGGATTCATAGTATCGAATTTAGCCTAAGGTGAAATTTTGGTACATTTCGGATAACTTTCATATTCTGATGAATAGTGAAAATTACTAAATTATAATTCAAAACAACTTTTTTAATCGAAATAATTAATAGTGATAAATCATTAATTTGAGTGGTTTTAAAGTATATTTAGAATATATTTTAACAATTTAATACAATGTTGGTCCTTGTATGTAATTTCACATTTAAACTAGACATAAACAAGTGTCAATCTTTTGATAGATATTGTTTCTTAAAAACACGCTATTTGTTTTAACAGCGGGATTTAATTATAAAATTAATTAATGCAACTTTTATGTTATGAATTTGGTAAAATAGACTTCATTTTTGAATTCGGAATATGAAATATAGCTTGGGATGAAATTTTGGCATTGTTCTGAAAAACATCAATTTTTGATGAATAGTGAAACTACTAAGTGGTAGGTTAAAAACTGAATTTTGCATAAAACGTAATTTTACCGCTTCTGTGAATGGAATTTCGAAAATCCGAGAGACACGGTTAATATCAAGGACTAAAACGTGGTTGAATGAGATGAAAATAATTTTTTGGTGAATAGTAACTTTTTACTTTTTTTTACCACGGTTAATAGTAAATAAGGTAACTAAGGGTAAATATGATATTAATATTACCCTAACACATGTCCTAATTCTATTGGACAAGTGTAATTCGACCAAAAAAAAACTTAGGAATAAAATATGACCATTTAGGCCCACTTGGATTAGATTAGGACATTTATTATTAATTTATTTAAAGAAGGGTTAAAATAGTTAAAATCAAAGTTTAATAAGTAAATCATTTTTAATATGGGGTTATACATAAGATAAATTCGATTGTAAATATTAATTAGAAAGCTAAAAAGATTTCCTACATAATGGTATTTTATTTATAATTTTTAGACATTAAATAATTTAATTTATTTATGACACAACGATGATGCAGTAATTATCTTATTAATGAAATATTGACATAATTGATGTTATAAACACCAAAATAAATGTAATTTGAGACTTTTTATGAATTCCACTAATTTTCTAGGTTACTATGATATATTAATGTTGATTTAATCAACTTGTTTCGAACATGTAATTCTGTTATGACTTTCACAAAAATCATATATCAAATAGTGTCAAAATTAACACAAAATAGTTTTTAAATCAAATATTATATTATTAATTGTTATTTTATTCCTAAAAATCTAAGGTTCAACCAAATGACTTAGATAAGGATATATATATTAATAATAAACAATTTGGGGTTCGTTTGGCATGTTATAGTAAGTGTATTAACCATATAGTGAAAGAAAACAAAAAGACACGGTAAAAGTTAAATTATTTAACTTAGAGTTAAATCTAATTGATAAGGTTTAAAATAAGATCCAAACATGTCTAAATTTGATTGGTTGATGAGATTAAAACCCTATCTCATCTAAGCTTCGAATATGAGTCATTTTTGGAGGTTTTTAAGTGGGGTTAGATTTATTATAAATTAATATTTTTAAGAATTCCTAAGGTGCCCCTCTCCTCCCCTATAAAAGGACACCTCCTCCCCCTCCTCCTCACACCAATTTGAGCTCTCAAGCTCGGCCAACCCCTGCCAAAATCTCTTCTCCACTTCCCTAGCAACATCCTAGAGGTTCTGGTCTTCCTCAAAGACCAATTTTAGTACCCTAAGAGGAGGTCTCAAAGAGGCGTTTCAAAGAAGAGGTAATTACCGTTACCTATTCTTTCATCTTTATTTCTTCTTCCACTTCTTCTTCTTAGGTTGTTTCATTATGAAGTAATAACATCAGTATCACTCATATACTGATATGTTATTATAAGTATGAAACAACCCTATTTCACCATCTATCCATCCTACGGAAAAAGAAATCACCGCGCGTGCGTACGTACGGAATACCGTCTCCACGCCGTGGTGTAATCTATTTTCCACCACCACCTTACATGGATGGGTATAATGGTGTAAAGAATAACTATACATAGTTATTACAACATCATATTGATTCTGATATATTGTATAATCCACTCCAATTCAATTCAATATTTATAGAAATGATATCATCGCTCGTGCGTACGTACGGACTACCGTCTCCACGACGCGATGAGATTCATTCTCTATGTTAACCATTTAAGAATGATTATAATGTATATATAAGAAATAATAATGAAATATATGACATTATAAAGCTACTGGATTTATGTATACATATGTATGTCATCTACTTACTTCCATTTCAAGACAATAAGGAAAGAAAAACAGCGTTCATGCGTACGTACGGACTACCGTCTCCATGAACGGTGTTTTTCATCTATTATAAATATATATATATACTGAATATATATGATATATAAATCATATTTTATATTCTGGAAGTAAGTAAATCATGATATAAGTAATAATGATGTCAAGAACAACAAGTCAAAACACCTACGATAAATGAAACGATTTTACCCAAAACGCTTCTTTAACATGGAATTTACAAAAGAACAGGTAATATAATGTCATAAGTGAACCATATATGATATCATAACAATGAATATGATTCTGTAATAAGTCAATAACATGATTTAAATCATTATACAGGAGGTTCGGACACTTACAAAGCAAGTCGGGCCTAAGGTAAGGGAAATATCACAATCTCATTTTTATCCGAGATTGTTTATTCGTAAGTATTTACTGGGGTGTATTTTATCATCCACATCCATGTTCCCTCAATATGTAATATTATTTCCATCCACCTACAATTGTTTAAATCCAATTTTACCCTTCTATGAGTTTTTAGTAAAGGATATGAAAGGAATCTTTTTTCGTTTTTCGTACGAGGTACTTTTTGACTTTTCCGACAAAAGTACGAAGAATGTTTTTTTTAACTTATACGGCACGAACGGATTTATACTGTTTTATAAAGCCTTATTTTCATGAAGCTTCCTCTAAAATATTTCATGAATATTTTCAATAAAATCTCTTTCTTTTAAAATTGCATGATGTTTTGTGAAAAGAAATTGATTTTGAAGAAGAAAGGATATTTTCCTCAAGAATTCAATTCAAGTGTTTTATCAAAATTATTTTCCATATAAGATAATAAAGGGTTCTGTTTCTATCTATATTTTTACATTGATTTGACTATGTTGGGATGAAATTATGTTTATGAATTCCTTTATCTTATATGAATGGTTTTATGATGTCATGTTGTTTAAGAATCCCATTTTTATTACATGGGTTATGAAATGATGTATGATTTATGATTTTGTGGCACACATAAGAAAGGATTCATTAAGAGATGGGTGGGACCTATATCTCCCTCCAATGCATTGGGTAAAGATTTCATATCTCATGAGATAGACATGGCTGGAATGGTAGGTTATACCGGTTCAGTGAAACAGGACTGAAACGAGGATTACTCGATTCAGAAAGGGACTTTGTCCACTAAGATAGTCTTGGCAATGAGTCTTGACTAACAAGAAATGATTCTCTATGATTATGTGTGTATTCCACAATGAGTAATGTTTTAAGTTATTATTTCATTTCACTACTATGATTTATCCCATGTTATGGAATTATGCTCTCTTTTGCAGGTTAAGATTTCCAAAAATGTTATGTTCTTATGAAAATTATGTGATTGATATTTCCTTTGTTTACCCTTACTGAGCATTTGAGCTCACCCTTTTATGTTTTCTTTTCCCCAGGATATAAAGAAAGGTTTTAGGTAATAAAAAAAAGGAAGATCTTTATGGGAGATGTTGAAGATCTTTCCCCACGATTAGAAGATTATACTCCGAGTTTCCAAAGACACTAAACTATTACGGTCCTTGTGTGTGTGTTTTTGTTATGTACTAAGTATTCCGCAAAAGTAATGTAATGTCCATGTACGATAAGATACGGGTCTCTACAGTTGGTATCAGAGGAAAGGTTTAGTCAACCTTTGGAAACTAGGATGCGAAAACGTTAGTGAGATCCCTAGAGATATTTCTAAGGTATGTCTAGGGATGTCCCTAGGAATAAGTATACGTATAGGTTATAGTAATAGAATTACGCTAACGATCATAGAATTAAACCTAAGATGTTGGATATTGAAGGTACTCCCCCTTTATTATGTTGTTTTCCCTAGCATGATTTTTGCCTCTCACACTATTCTTTTGGGGTTTTAGACGATGGCTGGAACCCGAAGGAACCGTGTTAATGCAGAATGTGATGGGCAATGCAATGATTGTCCCCCTGAGCAACCAAACGATATAGGAGCTGGAATGCAAAATCTTGTAGCCATGCTCACACAACTTTCTCAAGCTATGAATCATGCAAGACTTCCAAACGAGCAAAGGAAGGAGCAACATTCTGTTGAATCCTTCATGAGGCAGCGTCCACCTTCTTTCAGTGGGTCTACTGATCCATTAGTTGCTGAACAATGGATTAGTACTACTGAAAAGATATTTTCAGTTCTTCAATGTTCTGAACATGATAAAGTCATCCTAGCAGTGTATCGTTTGGAAGGTGAAGCTGATCAATGGTGGAATCTTATCAAGAATACGAGGCCAAGAGATGAAATTGAGTCCATGGAATGGGACGAGTTCAAGAACTTGTTTTTCAGTAAGTACTTCCCTCGTATTCTTCGAACGAAGATGGAAAAGGAGTTTCTTGAGCTGAAACAGAAGGATGATGAATCTGTTGGTATATACGAAGCGAATTTTACAAGACTTGCAAGGTATGCATCTGGCATTATCATCCAACCTGAAAGTAAAGTTGATCGATTTTTCAGTGGCTTAAAACCAAGTCTTCGAAGGGCATTAGCTATAAGAGACTTCAGTAGCTATGAAGAAATTGTGCGTTGTGCTATCAAGGTAGAAATGGAAGTTGGTGTTACATATCCATCTCATGGTTTTGACAAGAAACGAAAGATGGAGTTCAAGGAGAGATCTCAGAATAATGGTGAAAAGAAGATGAATGTTTCCTTATGCACAAAGTGTGGAAAGAAGCATGGTGGAGATTTTCTTAAAGGGACTAGAAAATGTTTTAAGTGTGGAAAAGAAGGTCATCGAGCAGCTGAGTTTCGAAGTAATGGAAAAAGGGTTTCTAATGATGTGAATAAAGCAAACACTACAGAGAACGCACCGCCAACACTTCAATGCTTCAAGTGCAAGGAAATGGGGCATTATGCTAATAATTGCCCTAATCCAAGGGTTAGTGATGATCGACATGAGCAACCGCTTAAGGCAAAGGAAAAAGGGAAGTCACATGCGATCACTATTGGCAATGTTGAATATGACAACGATGTGGTGGAATGATTAAGTTTTTATGTAATGGGATTCCAAAATAATGTTGTATCATGGAATATTGGAATACTTATGTATTGGTCTAATGTGGTATTCAAAGTGATTGAGATATTATGCAACGAAAACGAGAAAATGAAATGTTTAACAGTATTCATGAGCTCATGATTGATATAAGGACTAAGTGATATCATGGTTTGAGTATATAGAATTTTGAGGATTTTGGTATGTGAAAAGTGTTAACTTTTAACTGCATTCAAGTTTTCACTAAGGTTCAATGGGTATTCAAGAGAGTACAAGATTAAGGCCTTTGAATGTTTGGAATGTGACCAACAAGATATATCTTATGATATATGGGGATCAACGATGGTATTAAATCTCTGGTAATCGTTTTCACTATGTTATGAGAATGGACTGTAGTATTATGGATAAGCCTAAAGATTGGAATGGATTATGTTGGACATAAGTTAGTATTGTTTAAGGATAGAAGTTTTTTAGATATTATGAGATGTTATAGTAATATAGTTTTAGAAAAAGGACAACCTGTAGGACGGGCGACAGCCCATCGCTTCGGACAAGGCTGTGGGAATCGAACCCACAACCGAAGTGCGACTGGCCTTTATCGCCTACCACTGACCTACAGGAAGTCCCTGTTTAGTAGAAACTAGTTTTATTATATTAAGGAGTATGATATATGAAGTATAAGTCCATTTTAGGAACCATATATGATTAATCTCACTATAGATCGATTTATGAATATAATTTTTGCTAACCTTTTGTTTGAGACAGATGGAATGACCCGTCATTCTATCACATGATCTGCTAACACTTCACGAATAATAAATTCAACTTCATTTATTTAAGAGATGAAGTGGAAATTGTTCAAGGCACGAACAACAGTGATATTGTATCAAAATAAAGTAAGTATTTATTCTAATTCAAATTTTCAACTTTAGGGAAATGATCTTGAAAACCAAAAATGTTGTCCTAGTGATCTTATACCTGATGAATCAGATGGTACCTTAGATCGTCACAAATTTATGGATTTGTGATTACTGGCTTTTCCATAGCCATGTTCTCTACCACTCTCCATCAGAACATGATGGTTAGATTTCTCTTCCATATCCATATTTTCACCTATGTGGAAACCCAGTGATTAGTTTATTTGGGTAATCGTTACATTTCATACTTTAGTTTTTAAAGCCAAGTTTTGGTATTCCCTTTTACGATGTGGGTTTCTATTAAAGAAACTTTCGAATAGTAAACCATTTATAACCCCGACGAATTTCGAGGGCGAAATTCATTTTAAGGGGGGTAGAATGTAACAGCCCAAGATTTTATAAAAAAATATTCTTTTTAATTTTATTAAAGTCTTGTGTTGTACGCCACACCAAAAGGAGCTTGCACAACACGCATCCTTGACTTGCCTTGCATTACACGCAATCGCGACCTTCCTCGATAGCGTGTGTAATACGCAATACCGAGTTTCACTAAACAACGATATGCTATTAAAATATTATTAAAACTAGCCGGTATGAATAGTAATAACAACTTTTTAAAATTCTGTAAATCTTATTTTTCAAAATGAACTTCATTTTTGGATTCAGAGTATCGAATTTAGCCTAAGGTGAAATTTTGGTACATTTCGGATAACTTTCATATTCTGATGAATAGTGAAAATTACTAAATTATAATTAAAAACAACTTTTTTAATCGAAATAATTAATAGTGATAAATCATTAATTTGAGTGGTTTTAAAGTGTATTTAGAATATATTTTAACAATTTAATACAATGTTGGTCCTTGTATGTAATTTCACATTTAAACTAGACATAAACAAGTGTCAATCTTTTGATAGATATTGTTTCTTAAAAACACGCTATTTGTTTTAACAGCGGGATTTAATTATAAAATTAATTAATGCAACTTTTATGTTATGAATTTGGTAAAATAGACTTCATTTTTGAATTCGGAATATGAAATATAGCTTGGGATGAAATTTTGGCATTGTTCTGAAAAACATCAATTTTTGATGAATAGTGAAACTACTAAGTGGTAGGTTAAAAACTGAATTTTGCATAAAACTTAATTTTACCGCTTCTGTGAATGGAATTTCGAAAATCCGAGAGACACGGTTAATATCAAGGACTAAAATGTGGTTGAATGAGATGAAAATAATTTTTTGGTGAATAGTAACTTTTTACTTTTTTTTACCACGGTTAATAGTAAATAAGGTAACTAAGGGTAAATATGATATTAATATTACCCTAACACATGTCCTAATTCTATTGGACAAGTGTAATTCGACCAAAAAAAAAACTTAGGAATAAAATATGACCATTTAGGCCCACTTGGATTAGATTAGGACATTTATTATTAATTTATTTAAAGAAGGGTTAAAATAGTTAAAATAAAAGTTTAATAAGTAAATCATTTTTAATATGGGGTTATACATAAGATAAATTCGATTGTAAATATTCATTAGAAAGCTAAAAAGATTTCCTACATAATGGTATTTTATTTATAATTTTTAGACATTAAATAATTTAATTTATTTATGACACAACGATGATGCAGTAATTATCTTATTAATGAAATATTGACATAATTGATGTTATAAACACCAAAATAAATGTAATTTGAGACTTTTTATGAATTCCACTAATTTTCTAGGTTACTATGATATATTAATGTTGATTTAATCAACTTGTTTCGAACATTTAATTCTGTTATGACTTTCACAAAAATCATATATCAAATAGTGTCAAAATTAACACAAAATAGTTTTTAAATCAAATATTATATTATTAATTGTTATTTTATTCCTAAAAATCTAAGGTTCGGCCAAATGACTTAGATAAGGATATATATATTAATAATAAACAATTTGGGGTTCGTTTGGCATGTTATAGTAAGTGTATTAACCATATAGTGAAAGAAAACAAAAAGACACGGTAAAAGTTAAATTATTTAACTTAGAGTTAAATCTAATTGATAAGGTTTAAAATAAGATCCAAACATGTCTAAATTTGATTGGTTGATGAGATTAAAACCCTATCTCATCTAAGCTTCGAATATGAGTCATTTTTGGAGGTTTTTAAGTGGGGTTAGATTTATTATAAATTAATATTTTTAAGAATTCCTAAGGTGCCCCTCTCCTCCCCTATAAAAGGACACCTCCTCCCCCTCCTCCTCACACCAATTTGAGCTCTCAAGCTCGGCCAACCCCTGCCAAAATCTCTTCTCCACTTCCCTAGCAACATCCTAGAGGTTCTGGTCTTCCTCAAAGACCAATTTTAGTACCCTAAGAGGAGGTCTCAAAGAGGCGCTTCAAAGAAGAGGTAATTACCGTTACCTATTCTTTCATCTTTATTTCTTCTTCCACTTCTTCTTCTTAGGTTGTTTCATTATGAAGTAATAACATCAGTATCACTCATATACTGATATGTTATTATAAGTATGAAACAACCCTATTTCACCATCTATCCATCCTACGGAAAAAGAAATCACCGCGCGTGCGTACGTACGGAATACCGTCTCCACGCCGTGGTGTAATCTATTTTCCACCACCACCTTACATGGATGGGTATAATGGTGTAAAGAATAACTATACATAGTTATTACAACATCATATTGATTCTGATATATTGTATAATCCACTCCAATTCAATTCAATATTTATAGAAATGATATCATCGCTCGTGCGTACGTACGGACTACCGTCTCCACGACGCGATGAGATTCATTCTCTATGTTAACCATTTAAGAATGATTATAATGTATATATAAGAAATAATAATGAAATATATGACATTATAAAGCTACTGGATTTATGTATACATATGTATGTCATCTACTTACTTCCATTTCAAGACAATAAGGAAAGAAAAACAACGTTCATGCGTACGTACGGACTAACATCTCCATGAACGGTGTTTTTCATCTATTATAAATATATATATATACTGAATATATATGATATATAAATCATATTTTATATTCTGGAAGTAAGTAAATCATGATATAAGTAATAATGATGTCAAGAACAACAAGTCAAAACACCTACGATAAATGAAACGATTTTACCCAAAACGCTTCTTTAACATGGAATTTACAAAAGAACAGGTAATATAATGTCATAAGTGAACCATATATGATATAATAACAATGAATATGATTCTGTAATAAGTCAATAACATGATTTAAATCATTATACAGGAGGTTCGGACACTTACAAAGCAAGTCGGACCTAAGGTAAGGGAAATATCACAATCTCATTTTTATCTGAGATTGTTTATTCGTAAGTATTTACTGGGGTGTATTTTATCATCCACATCCATGTTCCCTCAATATGTAATATTATTTCCATCCACCTACAATTGTTTAAATCCAATTTTACCCTTATATGAGTTTTTAGTAAAGGATATGAAAGGAATCTTTTTTCGTTTTTCGTACGAGGTACTTTTTGACTTTTCCGACAAAAGTACGAAGAATGTTTTTTTTTAACTTATACGGCACGAACGGATTTATACTGTTTTATAAAGCCTTATTTTCATGAAGCTTCCTCTAAAATATTTCATGACTATTTTCAATAAAATCTCTTTGTTTTAAAATTGCATGATGTTTTGTGAAAAGAAATTGATTTTGAAGAAGAAAGGATATTTTCCTCAAGAATTCAATTCAAGTGTTTTATCAAAATTATTTTCCATATAAGATAATAAAGGGTTCTGTTTCTATCTATATTTTTACATTGATTTGACTATGTTGGGATGAAATTATGTTTATGAATTCCTTTATCTTATATGAATGGTTTTATGATGTCATGTTGTTTAAGAATCCCATTTTTATTACATGGGTTATGAAATGATGTATGATTTATGATTTTGTGGCACACATAAGAAAGGATTCATTAAGAGATGGGTGGGACCTATATCTCCCTCCAATTCATTGGGTAAAGATTTCATATCTCATGAGATAGACATGGCTGGAATGGTAGGTTATACCGGTTCAGTGAAACAGGACTGAAACGAGGATTACTCGATTCAGAAAGGGACTTTGTCCACTAAGATAGTCTTGGCAATGAGTCTTGACTAACAAGAAATGATTCTCTATGATTATGTGTGTATGCCACAATGAGTAATGTTTTAAGTTATGATTTCATTTCACTACTATGATTTATCCCATGTTATGGAATTATGCTCTCTTTTGCAGGTTAAGATTTCCAAAAATGTTATGTTCTTATGAAAATTATGTGATTGATATTTCCTTTGTTTACCCTTACTGAGCATTTGAGCTCACCCTTTTATGTTTTCTTTTCCCCAGGATATAAAGAAAGGTTTTAGGTAATAAAAAAAAAGGAAGATCTTTATGGGAGATGTTGAAGATCTTTCCCCACGATTAGAAGATTATACTCCGAGTTTCCAAAGACACTAAACTATTACGGTCCTTGTGTGTGTGTTTTTGTTATGTACTAAGTATTCCGCAAAAGTAATGTAATGTCAATGTACGTCAAGATACGGGTCTTTACAGGAACCCATTGTGGTTATAGTAATACTGTGTAAATTGGAGTCCCTCGCACGCTTGACTCATATCACCACACTTGCCTACCCCAAACATGGACACCAATATATGATAACCCCTAAGGGATGTCCCTCTTATAATTGTACCCCATATTTATATACATACATTTCATATCACATGAATGTTCCAATCCGGATGCTATAACCTATAATCATTAAAACATTTCAAAAAACATTTAAGGTTTCCAACTAGGAACACACATTTATACAAAATATCATGAAAACACCACCCACATTTAAAAATCTAAATGGGATCTTATGTTATAAACACACATTCAAACACTTCAAAATTATCAAACATGCTTTACCATTTTCTGACCCACACCAAAACATGTTTATGACTGAATAGCCAAACCTTAAACAAGACATTATAAACCATGATTTCTGAAACACTGAAATCAACACTCTATAAAACCAAATATAATATACTATTTAGATACCAATTTATGGGAATAGATTTATTTGAAAACTAAAATACATTTAGAAAACTATACTTCCAAGAAAACACTAATTACCTTACAACAATAACTGGCCACCTACTTTATTCATAGAACATAAAACAATTCAAAAAATTACATTAAACTATTTCCAACACATTTTAACATGTTTAGAATGTTATAAAAACATCAAACCATACACACCAGAAATCCTCTTTGGAAATAAAATGCCCATGAATAAAATATTTTAATTCCTTGCCAATAAAATTACCACTTACCCACATTATTTTAATGGAACACCAACTAAAAACATTGAATCCATTAAACCCTTAAAAAGTGTTTTAACATAATAACCAATCCATAACACAACCAAACAAATTTCATTAATAAAAATTGAAATTGCAACTTAATAATGGTGATACATTTCATAATGGACCAATTCCTTCTTAAAGAAACATAAGCAATTCAAGCAAGCTTTCTAGGTATCATAAAACTTGGAAATTTACAATAAAACTCATTTAAAACCAATTTTTAAAAAATAAAATAAAATCAAAATTTCTATAATAAATTAAACAAGGGTGTCATAGAGTTGTGAAACTAGTTTATAAATTTATTTAAATAGGAAATAATCAATGGAAAGGCTTTAGGAAAGAAAAAACATGGAAACACCTCCCAAAACCTTGTACGACTGGAAAGAAACTTCAATAGAAAGAAGAACGATCCCCACAAACAAATCACACACCCTAAATCCAAATGAAACCTAAGATACATATTAACCCTAACATTTGTGGTTCACCTAATAAGAAATCCCACATAAAAACCCCTATAAATTGAGTGCATATATAAGAATATAAGAAAGATAACTCACTAGAAGGAACCGCCAGAGGGAGGAGTGGCTGCTAGAAGGAGTGCCTAATGGGAGGAGGCTTTCATGAGGGATTACGGAGGAGATGTGTGTGAGTGAATAAAGTATAAAGAAGAGTTTGTAGGAGGTATTTCTTGTTGGGTGAACCCTAAAGGTTAGGGTTAATATGTATGACCTTTTTCCTTTTGATTTAGGGGGTCTGATTTGTCCACGAGGCATTGTTCTTCTTCCTGTCGAAGTTTCTTTCCTATCGCACGAGGTTTTGGTAGGTATTTCCAATTTGTTCATTTCTAAAGCCCTTCCTTTGCTGCTTTAATTATTAAATAAATTTATAAACCAGTTTTTCAGCTCTATGACACCATTTTTTAATTTATTATCGAAATTTGTAATGTATTTGATTTGTTAAATATAGGTTTTAAATGAGTTTTACTGTAAATTTCATAGTTTTATGATACCTAAAAATATTGTTTAAATTTCTTATGTTTCATTAGGAAGAAATTGGTCCCTTATTAAATGTATCGTTGTTATTATGCTGAAATGACATTTTTTATTAATGAACATGGATTTTTTGTGTTATGGCTTGGTTATTATATTAAAACACTTTTGTAAGTGTTTAATGGATTTAATGTTTTTAGTTGGTGTTCCTTTAAAATGATGTGGGTAAGTGGTGATTTTAGGGGAAAGGCTTTAAAATGTTTTCTTGGTGTGCGTTGGATATCTAAAGAGGATTTCATGTGTGTGTGGTTTTATGTTCTTATAGCATGATAAAAGTGTTAAAAAGTGTTGGAAAAGGTTTAATGTGTTTTTTTGGATTTTTTTATGTTCTATAAATAAATAAGGTGGAAAGTTACAATTTCAAGGTAATTAGTTTTTTATTGGATGTTTAGTTTTCTAAATGGATTTTCATTTTCAAATAATGATGGTCCCCTCGAGTGGTTTCTAAAGAGTATCTTAAATGTGGTTTTGTAAACTGTTTCTTTAAGTGTTTTGGAAATCATTGTTTATAATGTTTTCTTTAAGGTTTGGCTATTCTATTTGAAACATGATTTTCTGTAGGTCAGAAAAGGGACAACAAATTTTTGATAATTGTTATGTGTTTGAACATGTGTTTAATACATAATGACCCTATTAGCTTTGTAAATGTGAGTGGTGTTTGCAAGATATTTTGAATAAATATGTGTTCTTGGTTGGAAAACATAAACATTTTTTGAATTTTTTTAAATATTATAGGTTATAGAATCCAAGTTGGAACCTTCATGTGATATGACATGTATGTATATAAATATGGGGTTCCATTAGAAGAGGGATATCCCTTAGGGGGTATCATATATTAGTGTCCGTGTTTGGGGTAGGCAAGTTCGGTTAGATGAGTCATTCATGTGAGGGCCTCGTACTTACACAGTTTTATTATAACCACCACGGCTTCTTCTGCTTCATATAGATTATCGAATGATGGTTTCTCACAAACCCTGATTAGACGAGTTCATGCCCCTGGTAGACAGAGAGGCTAGGTGGGATTGGCCACTGATTTTTTCACAAGGTAAATTAGTGGGTTATAGACTATGGGGCTTCGCCATATGTTGGATGGTTGTTCCTAATCGAGTGTGTCCATCAGTTTTCTAGGGTTTTTCAAGATCTCCCACAGTTACAACTTGTATTTCTTTCTTATTTCTTATCACAGTAGTTTATTTTCAGCTTGTATTTCTTTTTTATTTTCTACTACACTTGTTTATTTTCAGATTGTATTGTTTACCTATCTCACTTTTGAAAAGCCCTGGTATTACTTATTTGGTTTTGTTTATAAAGTGGAAAACTATTTCTGAAATAATATATTGCATGAGTTGGTTCTCATAGTGGAAAAATGGTGTTATTTTATTTAAATGGTAAAACCATACTTTTATAATTGTATTTACAAACTTGTGTCATCAGAAAACTTTGGGTTAAGAAACACTTGGATTTAGTGGTTTACTTTTGGCATCCCTACTGAGCATTTTTTGTGATCATGCCTATCTTTTACCCTTTCAGTTGCAGGTTCAGCTATTGTTCATGATTTTTCTTAGTTGCAAATTATGTGGGAGAAGTTTTGGGCTTATGGTTGGAGGTGACCGAGGCGTCACACAAGGATCGTTGTAGCGGGGTCTTGTTTCCAGTTTTGTTCATTTTGTGGTACTTTCTATCTGGATCAGTTCCTTCTTTGTTTAAGATTTAGTTGTCGTTTTGTTGTGTTCTCTATCTGTTTAGTTTATTTATCTAGTCCTGGTTTTATCTCTTGGGCATAAATCATTCAATCATGTGTAATTTGATTCTCGACATTAGTTTTCATCCCGTGGGATCGGGAATGCCCTTCGGGACTTGTCGTGGACCTGATCAGGTGACAGGTTCAAGGTCAACAGAGACTAGTTCATAAAAATACCACATTATAACATCCCCTTCCTGATGGAAACTATATATAGTTCCCTGAGTTGGGTCATCACATGACCTCAGGAACACCTCCTCCTATGTTAGAGGCTTGCTACTATAAGCATAGGTCTTGAATGGTCTAATGAGGAGACACCACCAACGAGTTAGAGTAATACCACATCATAACTATTATCAACATATATAATAACAAAATAGAATATATAAATGGATAACATGTGACAAATTTGAACATGTAACCAAGAAACACATGATATAACAAATTGATTCATACACTACATGTCAATTATTAATACAAATAATTTCCGAAATCCAAACAACCAAAGGATCCCATGCCCAGGCCCCAGTCTCAAATGTGTCCTGACATCACATACTCTAATCAGATAGACCATGTATGATATGTATAGCATGACACTGTCCTGAACATGTACTTAAAAACAAGTGACATTTTCATAGGTACCCAACTGTTGTGGAATCCGGAGCAGGGTGTAATTACAACTTAGTAGGCCACCACCAAATGTGTTTAATGAAATAAGAAATCTATACAATAGTGTATGTAGATAAGAAAGTTCAATAAATAAACATGGATAGAAAGTAACATGTTTCACATTCAAACATTTAATAATATCCAATTCTATCCATCATGTTCATTAGAGTCAACCAACCAATTAAACAAGCTGTAGTTGCACCCAGATCTTGAGATAAAGCATAAGTGTTTACACACACTTTCAATCACAAGGGAATTCACTAAAAGCTGTTTTTTTACAAACCTGAAGCCTCATTTCGGTAGTCATGTCATGTCCATGGGTTTGGTAGATATGGAGCCTTAGTACGATATACCAACCCATTCCATGTCAATGTGTTGGAATGAATATATCTTTATTCTGACATCCCAACCATTTATTACATATCACATACCATGGAGCCACAGTCTAAGTAGTTTCACTAAATGAAACTGTTATGGTCCTAGATCCTTAGTCCAACTCCTTAAAATAAGAATTATAGTTGTGGGGTTTTAATATTTCATCTAACCCTAACAATGGTTGGAGCATCACTCTGATACTCCTCATATCAAAAATCAATGTTCGCATGCTTCTTTAACTATAACACGTTTAGAACACACAAACAATGATCATTAATCACAAATATAATTTATAATTAAAAATCAATATACACATCCCACTAACAAGGCATGTCCCATTAAAACATATACCAATATTCAAAACACCCCCTTATGATATATCATCAACTAATCACATTTATCATTTAGATTATTTCATAACATGTTAACATGCCAACATAATAATTGTGGTTCTATCTCACCAACCCATGTTTCATTTCAATTAATACATCCCTAACATACCCTTAAAACTATATCATGGAATAAAACAAAATTCAAACTACTCATTTGAAATTTTCTTGAAGCCACCCATAAAATCATGGGTCTTCCTCTTTGACTACAAAATAAAACATTCCCCAAGGATCTTGTTTCCATCTGCAACCATTCAAAACAATATTTAAGAATATTCATGATAAAGTGGGCACACAACCATTTCAAATAATCATTTGAAATCCATTAATAAGAACCCCTTTTAAAATTACATTGATTTCCAAAACTCCTTTCAATATATCAATCACATTCACACATCAGTTTTTCATTAAAATACATTACTAGAAAAAAACGCAGAAAACATCAATTAAATCATTTGAAAAACATTTTGGAACTTATAAACAAACATTGGAATATCTCAACTATCCTATTAACCAATCTTTATACCCTAAACAAAATTCTATAATCATATATTTCAAAAGTTTCCCTTTCTCAACATTCACTGATTAATTTTACCATTTTCAATGGTTAAATACAACAAAGGGTAGAACTACTATCATTATCAGAACATCAGTGAACCCAACGGGGTCTCTAAAGGGTCTCGTACCTCAATCTGGGACCCAAATCACATTCTAAAATCGAGGATATTAAAATGAAAAAAGGTAATACTTTGGAACAACTAGATACACAAATTAAATAATGCGACTAGGGGAAAATCACTTTGACCACCTACCTCAATTCGGGAGAAAACCGCACATTGGACCTTAGGATTTAATTTGGAAACAAAAGTCCATTAAATCAAATACATTGAAAATCATGATTAAAAAGGGGTTTTAGGTCATAATAATAAAAGGAGAGTTTCCACAATAACTATTCCAGAAAATAGAGCCAATATATGTTTTAGACTCACTTAGAACTTTGATTCGCACTAAATGGAAATCCAAATGACCACGAATTTTAAGAGAATCACCCATGGAAGAGGAGAGAGATGTTAGTTCATAACCCTAACTATAGAGGGTCAAATGGAAGGCATTATTAGGTGTTGAGAGAATTATGATTGGGAGGTAAAATGAAAATTTACCACTTTTTAAGGGCCTCATAGTTTAATCACACGATTAGCCAAATCATGAATCATCCTTGGGGCACCCCTTATCCAAGCATGGCCCGAACACACGGTTTCTGAGAAGTAACCACATGGTTTGGAAAACTTTTTGGTGACCATGTGAGATCTTCTACCTAAAAAGAGGTTTGTGCTAAACTGTTTCCTTATCTAGGTTCATGATTTTTACTAAAAGTGTGTTTCACACAAATTTTCCTCTTTTCTCTACCAATTGTGTCCTTTACCCTCAGAACACAACCAAAACACCTCATACACCCAAGAACCTCTTAATTATCCGTAAACTAGAATTTTAAAAAAATTAAAAAAGTTCATTCCTTCACAAAATATTGTATATTTCAAAGAAAATTACCACTATAAATAATAATATATAACTGTCAATAGAGTTTAGAATCATTCTACTCAAAGAAATGATGTTATCATCTATAGAGAAAAACATATCTTTCCTACATTGAAAAAAAACCATCCAATAAAATTAATTTAATTTCCTAGGAACTTGGTTGAAATTCATGGTCAACCCTATCATGGAATTCAAATTTTGGATAACAAATTCCACGATAATAAAATAGTAACTAAATTTCACTTTTCCATGATGTATGACTAATTTAGATATTTCATCATGAAATTTTTATTTCGTTTAATAGTCCTTTTTGTAGATGATGTTTTTTAATGATTATATATATTTGGAAAAAATATTTTTTAAAATAACGGAGGTTGAAATATTACAGGAAATCCTCAAGTCACTATTACTTACATTAGTCCGAGACTACAAAATCACTTTCAACATCCTTTTTCCTATCATAATGATGTTTTCATGTCTAATAAATAACAAATTACTTCTTATGGATTAGGAAGAAAACTGGACACTCGAACAAAGACATTGATTCAGAAACACACCACCTTTAAATCAGTAACCTATAAAATGGCTAGGAAATTTTTTTTTTAGATTTATATATAGATGAGATATTTCACAATCCCTAATCAAGAAAATAGTTTCAAAAGGAGTGTTAGACTCTTATAAACCATCGATTATCACTAAAAGGCACTCCAAATGCCCAAGAATCATAGGATAATTACTCATGGAGGAGGATGGGTATTTTTTTCATCACCCTATCTACAAGGGTTTGAAACAGGGATAAATTTGGGGGAGATGTAAATAATATAGGGAGGGGAAATCATAATTTCCCACTTTTTTATGGGCCACATGGTTTGGCCACACGGTAAGCCAAACTATATTCCAATCGTATAGCCCCCTAGGCCTAAGAGGGTAAAAGCATCAATTTTTCTTGGAAGCACCCACAAGGTTTTTAAAATATATTGGTGAGCATATTCTAGCCTCTTCCTAAAAGTGGCTTGGGGCACATGGTTTCCCAAGAAAATCACATGGTTTGTACCAACCATGTGCTAAAATGGTATATGAACTGTTTGGAATCTTTTCTCCTTCTTTTTTTCCCACACCACCAAAAAAAACCCAAGAAACATCCCATACACCAAAGAACCACTTAATTGTCAATAAAAATAATGTTAAACTAAAATTTAAACAAGTACATACCATCAAAAAAGGTCAGGATCTTAAAACATCCCCGTCATAAAATGGATCGTCCTCAAGAACCACCTCCATGCATTACTAAGCCTCCATGACCAAAAAAGAATACCACAGGCCCAACAAACATCCTTTATCTTCCAAGTTTCTCCTAAAATTTGTCCATGAAGTAGAAGAACATGGTCCGAGTAAATATTACTTCCCCGGAAACATCTCCCCCACCATGATCCATAATCAGAAACCCGATTCTCCTCGATAATGTATCTACTTCAAACTCATTATTACCAACATAAAGCTTGACGGAATGTTCTGTGTAAAACAACTGAACCACAACACTAAAACATACCAACAAGGACAGACCCTAACCTAGGCGAGAGAGTAAAAACATCTTCTTTCCAACCCTCTACACAACTCGCTTCCCAAATTGCTTCGCGTCACCTCCCCCAACTTCCAAAATTTTGATTGTGACGCAAGATCATTGTCGTTAAAGGAACACACATATTATAGACACATTTCATGACCTAAATCAGTCCACAACATGAGGCCCAATGTCCTCACTCTATTTTTGATCTATTGATGTAAAACCCAATCATAACCTTCACCTAAAGGAACTCAACTGGTTAAACCCCAATCCAATTCATGTCACCAAAAACGATACACTACTATGGATCTTCCCCAAGACCATCCAATTCGAAATTGTGGTCACACTATCCACTAGTCATTTACCTACTATGGTGCATCCCACTATATGTCTAATCTCACCACCCCATCTCTAGGTGTTGGGTACCTCAACCACTAAAAGAGAGACAAATATAACCTCAAACTCAAGCTTCATGACATACCCAACATGTTCCCAAATCACCATACCCAAACATCTATATTAATTCACACCAATATTGGCTTCCATTCATATATTTGAAACCACCTAGAGATAACATACACAACCCATCCATTTTTGGATGATAAAATCATGACTTCTCTCAAGTTCTCTTCCATCATCGAAACACATTTACCAAGAAGACCCCAACTGAAGGTGGATTATAACATTCCATGACCATTCCATTTTCTACACCACACCATACCATCATCAACTATATTTTCCCTAAGCACCCATATTCCACTAAAAACTTTCTACTCCTTTCACCTTCCCAAAGAACCTTCTCACCTAAGTAAAACCACGATCATCTCGAACACCTACCCAAATCATTCCTTGTATTTAGGTAAAACTCTACCTTTATGGCACTCATCACTCTCCATGTCACATTATGGTTCCTCAGCACCCATAAGCATTCTGATCACTAACACCTCATCCATCCCTACATCAATTAGTGACAACTATATTTTACCTCCAAAACACATTTCCATCTTTTTGAATTTAGCTAAAATTGAAAAACATCCACTGAAACACACCCACACAAGTTCAAGCCTAATCTCTGATGAGATTCTAACACCCAACATTAACATCCATCAATTGGTGTCATATCTCACCACCCAATCAAAGACTATAACATAGGCATCTTGAATTTCCTTCAAATCGCCTCAAGCCCAGATCCAACACTTGGCTCGATCAGCCACAAAATTCAAGGCCCACCTGGCCTTTCCAAAGGAATGAAAACTTCTCCCTCATATGCTTCTTGTTCGAATTTCAATGCCACCACATTTACTCCATGTCTTTCTTCACGTATCTATAACTGAAATACCACTCCCCACAATAGTAGAGTCATTATTATTTTTTTATCATGAAATTTTGAACACCATGAATCGTATTTCATTCACAATCTAAAACCCAAAATATGGACATATCCCCATTTCATTTACCAAAACAATAAAACATGTAACGCCCCGACCCCAGTTACCCAGAGTCGGTGCATTAATTACATAACATTGGTATGATCACAAGAAAGATCAAATCTCAAAAGACCGATTGGTTTAGTAGCCTTGGAAACACTAGATATATTCATAAGTTTTACATTACATCATAAAATGAAAAACTAATACAACAACATAGTGTTTCCACAATCCACACTCATATCCCCACATAATATCCCTGCAGGTCATTCATAACTTACTTCTTCACTTCCTGGGAAAAATAAAACATAGAAAAGGGGTGAGCTCAAATGCCCAGTAAGGATAACAATATAGCGGAAACTTTCATAAATAAGAATAAACTTTTAAGGCAATGTATAACTAAAACAAAAGCCTTTCAAACATGATCTTTCAACATGGTATGGCATAAATAAAATGAAATAATGTCATTTACTTATTCACATGGATATTCTACTAATCGAATAATCACATGCAAAAATCAATAACCACTTTCATAATGTTGGAATGCATAATGATAAACTTTAATTACTTTTCAAGGCCTCGTCCCAAGACCTTGGGGCTAACTGTAACCGGAACCCAACCCGGAGTGCCTCTAATAACCGGACACCAACCCGGAGTGCCTCTAATAACCGGACACCAACCCGAAGTGCCTCTAATAACTGGACACCAACCCGGAGGGCTTACTTTTTCCAGTCCCTAACCTGGAGGGCTTACTTTTACCAGCCCCCAACCTGGAGGGCTTACTTTTACCAGTCCCCAACCTGGAACATACTTGTCCAACACATTCATATGAAGTAAATATTGAAATATAACATAAACATTCTTATTGGAACTAGCATACGAAATGTCAATACTTTCACCATAAACAATGAATGGTATAAAAATAGCACATTCATAGTCAAACATATCACAAAACCTTCAAAACAATATAGAAGTTTTGTATCATAATAAATCAACTTCAAATAATCTTAAAACCATAAAAGGATGTTGACATAGATGAAATCAAAATTCTTTTTAAAGAAATATCTCCTTTTATTTTGAAATCATTTAAGATCCATATAAAATAAAACATTTTCTTTGAAAATAATCTTATATTCTTGTAAGGTAAGCTTTGAAGATTATATAATGGCGTAAAATAGCCGCACCCGCCGTATAAGTTAAAAAAACATTCTTACCTTAATTCTGTCGAAAAGGTTAAAAAAAGACCTTGTTTTGAAAACGAACGAAAGATTCCTTTATAAACCACTTATAAAAGTCAAAAAGGGTATAAATGACTTTAACTCATATTCTAGTAAATAGTAAAAATGTTTTGAAATACATTTTTAAGAAACATGGATGTGGATGATAAAGAGATCCCAGTAGATTATTACGTATAAACAACCTTGGATAATGAAGAGGTTGTAAAGTAAACCCTTACCTTGTACTTTTCCTTGGTTGGGGTAGGTTAACCTCCTGTATAATGGTGAAATAGTTGTTATTAAATTATACAAGAATCATATATATTAATATGATATCATATATGATCTTTTAACATTGGTTTGTTAATAATATCTTAGAATTATCGTCGTTTCGGGAGTTAACTTACTCATTTTCTTTTATATGTTTTGTTACATAAGCCATGGTTGTTGTATCCTATTCATATCCAGAATGATATCTAGTCCTTAAACATCATTTTTAAAACATCAAATGATAATTATACTTGAATGGATACGATGGAGAATGAATCTCATCGCGTTCGTGGAGACGGTAGTCCGTACGTACGCACGAGCGACAATATCATTCTTTTGATATTAAAATAATATATAAATGGATGGTATATCATATATACAGAATCATTAACATGTTATATTTATTATTTACATGTGTTACACATCATTATTATACCCATCCAAATAATATTATATTGAATAACAATTACACCACGACGTGGAGACGGTAAGCCGTACGTACGCACGTATGGTGACATGTTATTCAAAGGGTGAATAGAATACTGAATATGGTTGTACCATATTTATAATAACATCACAGTATATGTGAGATACTGGAGTTATTATTTTAGAATGGTAAGAACAAAGGAAGAAGAAGTGGAAGAAGAAATGAACTTGGAGAAGGGTGGTGAAATCATTACCTCTTCTTCGGGTTCTTCCTTTTGATTTGATCAAAAGGGCTCCTTAGGTTGGCTTTCTGATCAAACTAAGGCCTCTAGGTTGTAGTGAGGGATGTTGGGAGAGTATTTGGGCAGAGTTTGGCCGAACCAAAAGGCTTTGAAGGTGTGAATAAATGAGAAGGAGGAGTGCCCTTTTATAAGAGGGGTGAGGGGCACCTTTGGAAAAGCTAGAAATATTAATTTATAATAAATTCATATTAGGTTTCTAATGGATCCAAAGTTGATTATTCAAAGGTTAAGGTGGGGATAGGTCGAAAACCACTCAACCAATAGAATTTAGACAGGTTTGGGTACTTATATTAACCTTATCTTTAAGTATTAACTCTAAGTTAATTAGTTTCACTTTTACAATGTCTCTTTGTATTTTTATATAATATGGTTAATAAACTTACTATATACATCCAAGCGACCCCCAAGTGGTCCATTAATGATGAAACTATCATGATATAAGTCTCTTGGACGAACCTTAGATTTTTAAGAATTTAATATCAATTAATAATATAATATTTATTTTAAGAACTCTTTTATGTCAATTTTTACACTATTCAATAGTTGATTTTTGTGAAATTCATAACAGATTGATTACTTCAAACAAAGTCAATTAAAGAAATCCTAATATATCATATTATCCTAGAAAATAAGTTTAATTCATTAAAAGTTTCATATTATATTTATTTCGGTATTTATAATATCAATTATTTTAATATTTCACTATTATAGTAATTACTGCATCATCATTGTGTCATATATAAAATAAATTATTTAATGTATAAAAATTATAAATAAAATATCATTATGTAGTAAATAGTTTTAGCTTTCTAATGAATATTTATAATCTAAAATCCAACATATATAACCCTATGTAACAATTGTTGTTCTAAAAGATATATGCTTGTGTCATTTTTGTATTCATTTTAACTAAATTAAAATAAACTGTCATTATCACTTACAAGTGGATCCATGGGGTCCCAAAATTGACACAAAGATGCCCATGGTCGACCATGTATCAACCAATAGGGTTAAGAAACGTTTTAGGGTAATTTAGTATTATTATAATATTATTTTTTAACCCTTATTTACCGGATTTACCCTTAACCATGGTAAATAAAATATTTACCGCAGTAATTATTCAAAATGTCTAAAAATAAAAGTTACCTATTTACACAATATGAACATCCTGATTCCAAATATGGAATCCATTTTACTAAATTCTAAACACAGAAGTGGAAGAAATTAATTTAAAATTAATTCCCGCTGTCAAAACAAAAAGCGTGTTTTTAAGAGATAATAACTATCAAAAGATTGACACTTGTTTATGTTCGGTTTAATTGTAAAATTATGTCCAATGACCAAAATTATATTAAATGGTAAAAATATATTCTAAATATAATTTAAAACCACTCAAATTCATAATTTATCACTATTATTTATTTTGATTAAAAAAGTTGTTTTTAATTAAAATTTAGTAATTTTCACTTTTCATCAAAATATGAAAGTTATCCGAAATGTACCAAAATTTCACCTTAGGCTAAATTTGATATTCCGAATCCAAAAATGAAGTCCATTTTCAAATATAAAATATATATAATTTCAAAAAGTAGGTATTACTATTCATAACGGCTAGTTTGATCGGTTGTGGTGTGTGTTAAAACTCGAAGTTGCGTACAACACACGCTACTGTTTTATTCAAAGGAAAGCGTACCGTGGAAGCTTGGGATGTTTCATTTTAAATTTTCTGATGTCTCCATTTAGTCAAAAAGTTTAAAATATTGTATTTAAAAAAGGATTCCCTATCAAAAGTTGATAAAAGTGCAATACTGAAAATGAATCTGTTCTTGCATTATGACTAAGAAACTCATAATATGGATTCTAAAATTATAAGGATTATATAAAGTTTAAAATTTAGTTAATACTATTCATGACCTCTTTTAATGGATTTTTTTTTGGTAAGTCATGGTGCAATTGAACTCGGTGTTGCGTGTAGTGCAAGTTATTGAATTATTTTGAAGAAAGAACACACTATGAAATCTTGGGGTGTTACATTCTCCCCTCCTTCAATAAATTGCGTCCTCGCAATTTGAAATTGTTTTTCGAAAATAAAAGGTTGAAAATAGATAATATATTTGTGGGAAAACCCACATCGGAAATTGGGTTACTAAAATTTAGTCTTAATATGAGGAAAAGAGAAATGAAAGGGTCACCACCAAATTATGATCTCGATTAGGAGAACATTGGTGGCAATTTGAGACATATAATTGGAGGAAAAACGTAAATATTTATAGGTAGTGATTGAGGTCATCAATCACAAACAAGTATAAAATTTAGGTCCTTAAATTCATCAATCTATGATGATTTGAAATACCATCGGTTCAACAAAACATTGGGTATTAGGATAACACATTTTTGACGTTTCAAAATATCTTAGTTGAAATCCCACATCGAAAAATGAATTAATGAGGCCTCTATTTAAAATAAAGAGTCGAAAGTATGAAGATTACCGAAAATAACTCATACTAGGGTTCCATGTAGGAAAATATGGATATGGAAGAAAAATCTAACCATCAATTTTCTGATGGAGGGTGGTAGAGAACATGGTTATGAAAAGACCAACAATCCCAAATCCATAAATTAGTGATGATTTAAGGTACCATCTAGGAAAACATTTTTGTTCTAAGTTGATTTTCTTAATATTGAGGAATTTATTTAT
This sequence comes from Viscum album, assembly GCA_963277665.1. Lineage (NCBI taxonomy): Eukaryota > Viridiplantae > Streptophyta > Magnoliopsida > Santalales > Viscaceae > Viscum > Viscum album. Next base: position 1,402,591,343 of record OY728131.1, read on the forward strand.
GAGATTGGATAAGATCATAAGGAGATATACTTACTTTATAATTAGAGTTTTATCCATTAATAAATTTCTACCACAAACTCATCTTTCACCCTAAAAGATAATAGAATGTAAAAAAAATTCTATTTACACTATTCGTATAGGGTTCCAAAATAAAGGAATTTATAATTCATCTACAAGATCTTTTAATAAAAACTACATTATTTCATCCAGGACATCTCGTGGCCAGTGGTAGGTGATACACCCTTGTCGCCCTTCGGTTGTGGGTTCAAGTCTCGCAGCCTTGCCGGACGCGACGGGTTGCCGCCCGACCTCCGGGTTGTCCTTTTATGGAAATCCAAAATAATCCAAACTAGAACTATCCAAAATAATTCTGTCCAAACTCACAGTCCAAAATTTATAAGGAAGGTAAACATAATGTAGATCCTTTTTACCCCATAATAGCATATGAATACCTTCATCATGTATTCTTTTAATACACTAAAACATCCTGAATTACCATATTCCTTATTGATTACATTCATGTTCCCTTATTCCATATAGAATGCTGGATATACTTCATTAATCCAAAAATGTTTTAAACCCCAATAATGATGGAATATACAAATCATTAATCAGCTTCAAGGTAGTCAAGAATATCCAATATAATTTATCCAAATCAATCATGTATTATTCTAAAATCACTACCTCGGTATCAGAACCATATTATGGTTTATCTTTATCTCAACCATATATTTTCTAAAAATTTATCCTGCTATTGAGTCACATTTCTTTGTTCCACACAATCTCAAGTCCTTAGTGAAATAGTACTGCAGTACAATCCTTATATACTCCATAATTATTATAACAAGTACATTGTTGATACAACACTCAATTGACATAATCAACATAAGAACTCTAATCATTCCTCTTCATCTGTGGTAGTATCATAACTTGATTATTATCCAATAACATCATTTGCGGCATAGTCTGATGACTGGGACATAGGTTCGCGTAGTGTCCAAACTCCTTGCAAATGAAGCATTGTACATTTGAAACCATTTTCTTACCCTTGCAGTCACGTACTTTGTGCCCTTTTCCTCCACACTTATAACAAACTCCCATTCCTTTCAGGCAAGTTCCAGGGTGTTTCTTTCCACAGTTATCACATATGGGAAAATTTTTCTTTTCCCTCTTCCCTTTATCCATCTTTCTCTCTTCCATCCTTTTCGTCTCTTGCTTCCCTTCAAAGCCATAGGACTCAGTAAACTTTTTACTTATCTTATCAACACATGATATTATTTCTTCATATGATGATAATACATGGGAGACTATTTCTCTTATAAATTCTAGCTTAAGACCATGAAAGATATGATCCTTCCTTCTCTTTGGATCATGTGTATTTCTGGAGTTCTCATTCCTTCTACTGGGCGCCATTTCTAAACAATGGCATACACTAGATCAAAATACATAATCCCATACTTATAAAACACTTAACATAAATTGAACTATTTATGGATATAATCCATAATCATAAAAATGTCTCCTTTGAGGATGTATATACTCATAAACCCTTCTTAATGGTTTGTAAAGAAAATGAGAATTATCCTAAGCATATCCCCCGGGAGTGTCGTAACCAAGAGTGCAGCAAGGCCCATTGTCGTGCACCAGTTCCTGTTCGAGTCTAGCTCAAAGCGGTGTTTTCGGGTTTTACCCCTAGGTACATCTGTGCTAGAGCCGCCTCTACCTGCTCGTATCCAGACAGGGATGTATTGCTCGGAAAACTCACAAAATCTCTACAATACCAAAATTCTAGGAAGTTCTTCTATACTAATCCTCAAAGTTTATCTTAGGTCTACGTGCTCTAATCAGAGTTTATCTAAATCTAGCTTCCAAGGTTTGTACTAAACTTCCTCTGATACCAACTGTAACGCCACGACCCCAGTTACCCAGAGTCGGTGCATTAATTACATAACATTGGTATGATCACAAGAAAGATCAAATCTCGAAAGACCGATTGGTTTAGTAGCCTTGGAAACACTAGATATATTCATAAGTTTTACATTACATCATAAAATGAAAAACTAATACAACAACATAATGTTTCCACAATCCACACTCATATCCCCACATAATATCCCTGCAGGTCATTCATAACTTACTTCTTCACTTCCTGGGAAAAATAAAACATAGAAAAGGGGTGATCTCAAATGCCCAGTAAGGATAACAATATAGAGGAAACTTTCATAAATAAGAATAAACTTTTAAGGCAATGTATAACTAAAACAAAAGCCTTTCAAACATGATCTTTCAACATGGTATGGCATAAATAAAATGAAATAATGCCATTTACTTATTCACATGGATATTCTACTAATCGAATAATCACATGCAAAAATCAATAACCACTTTCATAATGTTGGAATGCATAATGATAAACTTTAATTACTTTTCAAGGCCTCGTCCCAAGACCTTGGGGCTAACTGTAACCGGAACCCAACCCGGAGTGCCTCTAATAACCAGACACCAACCCGGAGTGCCTCTAATAACCGGACACCAACCCGGAGGGCTTACTTTTACTAGTCCCTAACATGGAGGGCTTACTTTTACCAGTCCCCAACCTGGAGGGCTTACTTTTACCAGTCCCCAACATGGAACATACTTGTCCAACACATTCATATGAAGTAAAGATTGAAATATAACATAAACATTCTTATTGGAACTAGCATACGAAATGTCAATACTTTCACCATAAACTATGAATGGTATAAAAATAGCACATCCACAGTCAAACATATCACAAAACCTTCAAAACAATATAGAAGTTTTGTATCATAATAAATCAACTTCAAATAATCTTAAAACCATAAAAGGATGTTGACATAGATGAAATCAAAATTATTTTTAAAGAAATATCTCCTTTTATTTTGAAATCATTTAAGATCCATATAAAATAAAACATTTTCTTTGAAAATAATCTTATAAGCTTGTAAGGTAAGCTTTGAAGATTTTATAATGGCGTAAAATAGCCGCACCCGCCGTATAAGTTAAAAAAACATTCTTACCTTAATTCTGTCGAAAAGGTTAAAAAAAGACCTTGTTTTGAAAACGACCGAAAGATTCCTTTATAAACCACTTATAAAAGTCAAAAAGGGTATAAATGACTTTAACTCATATTCTAGTAAATAGTAAAAATGTTTTGAAATACATTTTTAAGAAACATTGATGTGGATGATAAAGAGATCCCAGTAGATTATTACGTATAAACAACCTTGGATAATGAAGAGGTTGTAAAGTAAACCCTTAACTTGTACTTTTCCTTGGTTGGGGTAGGTTAACCTCCTGTATAATGGTGAAATAGTTGTTATTAAATTATACAAGAATCATATATATTAATATGATATCATATATGATCTTTTAACATTGGTTTGTTAATAATATCTTAGAATTATCGTCGTTTCGGGAGTTAACTTACTCATTTTATTTTATATGTTTTGTTACATAAGCCATGGTTGTTGTATCTTATTCATATCCAGAATGATATCTAGTCCTTAAACATCATTTTTAAATCATCAAATGATAATTTTACTTGAATGGATACGATGGAGAATGAATCTCATCGCGTTCGTGGAGACGGTAGTCCGTACGTACGCACGAGCGACAATATCATTCTTTTGATATTAAAATAATATATTAATGGATGGTATATCATATATACAGAATCATTAACATGTTATATTTATTATTTAATGAGTTACACATCATTATTATACTCATCCAAATAATATTATATTGAATAACAATTACACCACGACGTGGAGACGGTAAGCCGTACGTACGCACGTATGGTGACATGTTATTCAAAGGGTGGATAGAATACTGAATATGGTTGTACCATATTTATAATAACATCACAGTATATGTTAGATACTGGAGTTATTATTTTAGAATGGTAAGAACAAAGGAAGAAGAAGTGGAAGAAGAAATGAACTTGGAGAAGGGTGGTGAAATCATTACCTCTTCTTCGGGTTCTTCCTTTTGATTTGATCAAAAGGGATCCTTAGGTTGGATTTCTGATCAAACTAAGGCCTCTAGGTTGTAGTGAGGGATGTTGGGAGAGTATTTGGGCAGAGTTTGGCCGAACCAAAAGGCTTTTATGGTGTGAAGAAATGAGAAGGAGGAGTGCCCTTTTATAAGAGGGGTGAGGGGCACCTTTGGAAAAGCTAGAAATATTAATTTATAATAAATTCATATTCGGTTTCTAATGGCTCAAAAGTTTATTATTCAAAGGTTAAGGTGGGGATATGTCGAAAACCACTCATCCAATAGAATTTAGACAGGTTTGGGTACTTATATTAACCTTATCTTTAAGTATTAACTCTAAGTTAATTAGTTTTACTTTTACAATGTCTCTTTGTATTTTTATATAATATGGTTAATAAACTTACTATATACATCCAAGCGACCCCCAAGTGGTCCATTAATGATGAACCTATCATGATATAAGTCTCTTGGCCGAACCTTAGATTTTTAGGAATTTAATATCAATTAATAATATAATATTTGTTTTAAGAACTCTTTTATGTCAATTTTTACACTATTCAATAGTTGATTTTTGTGAAATTCATAACAGATTGATTACTTCGAAAAAAGTCAATTAAATCAATCCTAATATATCATATTATCTTATAAAATTAGTTTAATTCATTAAAAGTTTCATATTATATTTATTTGGGTATTTATAATATCAATTATTTTAATTTTTCACTATTATAGTAATTACTGCATCATCATTGTGTCATATATAAAATAAATTATTTAATGTCTAAAAATTATAAATAAAATATCATTATGTAGGAAATCTTTTTATATTTCTAATGAATATTTATAATCTAAAATACAACATATATAACCCTATGTAACAATTGTTGTTCTAAAAGATATATGCTTGTGTCATTTTTGTATTCATTTTAACTAAATTAAAATAAAGTGTCATTATCACTTACAAGTGGATGCATGGGGTCCCAAAATTGACACAAATATGCCCATGGTCGACCATGTATCAAGAAATAGGGTTAAGACACGTTTTAGGGTAATTTAGTATTATTATAATATTATTTTGTTAACCCTTATTTACCGGATTTACCCTTAACCATGGTAAATAAAATATTTACCGCAGTAATTATTCAAAATGTCTAAAAATAAAAGTTACCTATTTACACAATTTGAACATCCTGATTCCAAATATGGAATCCATTTTCCTAAATTCTAAACACAGAATTAGCATAAATTAATTTAAAATTAATTCTCGTTGTCAAAACAAAAAGCGTGTTTTTAAGAGATAATAACTATCAAAAGATTGACACTTGTTTATGTTCGGTTTAATTGTAAAATTATGTCCAATGACCAAAATTATATTAAATGGTAAAAATATATTCTAAATATACTTTAAAACCACTCAAATTCATAATTTATCACTATTAATTATTTTGATTAAAAAAGTTGTTTTTAATTAAAATTTAGTAATTTGCACTATTCATCAAAATATGAAAGTTATCCGAAATGTACCAAAATTTCACCTTAGACTAAATTTGATATTCCGAATCCAAAAATGAAGTCCATTTTCAAATATAAAATATATATAATTTCAAAAAGTAGGTATTACTATTCATAACGGCTAGTTTGATCGGTTGTGGTGTGTGTTAAAACTCGAAATTGCGTACAACACACGCTACTGTTTTATTCAAAGGAAAGCGTACCATGGAAGATTGGGATGTTTCATTTTAAATTTTTTGATGTCTCCATTTAGTCAAAAAGTTTAAAATATTGTATTTAAAAAAGGATTCACTATCAAAAGTTGATAAAAGTGCAATTCTGAAAATGAATCTGTTCTTGCATTATGACTAAGAAACTCATAATATGGATTCTAAAATTATAAGGATTATATAAAGTTTAAAATTTAGTTAATACTATTCATGACCTCTTTTAATGGATTTTTTTTGGGTAAGTCATGGTGCAATTGAACTCGGTGTTGCGTGTAGTGCAAGTTATTGAATTATTTTGAAGAAAGAACACACTATGAAATCTTGGGGTGTTACAAAACATCTTTAATCGTTACTCATTAATGACTTTCAAAAATGGAACCCCTCAACATTTTTCGATATCTGGTCCATACTAAGGACCTCACCCACAATGGACGATGGTGTATTTCCCACCATCCATATTCACATATATCTCTCCATGAGAGTAATACCAAGAGGGAACATATCCTATACAAACATCTTTAGGTATCTAGGAATAAAAATATTTCTCTCTTAGTATAGCTATTACAATGTCAAGATACTCGGAATGATTTTTAGTGGAATAACGTATGCTAAGAATTCATCGACAAACACCACCAAAACTATCCATAACTGATCTACAACCAAATTGTATCATGCATATCATGTTCTTCCCACCCTTATTTCACAGAAAACGACATGTGCCTATCCTGAGCCACATTTCTACCATTACAAAATGGAATTACACCATTTAAATAATTTCCCACATCTGGACCTCCTCAAATACCTCAAGGTATAATACTTTCCTAAATCCAAATACTAAACCCAACACTATATCACATGAGTCATACATCACCAAAGATAGGCCCCACATCCTCTAAGTTATCATACCAAGCCTTATATTCCGTCAACCTTATTAGACTCAATCCATTATGAACATCCTTATCTAGAGATCTAGAAATGTATATATGTAAGCCCAACTATGTGAGAATAACCACCCTCGGAGTTACTTCTATACCAGAGGTGTATTTACTTGCTTTGGAAACACTTCTCTTGTTCTCCCAAAAGCGATATAAATTTTCACATCAAACACCATCATCGCTATAGGTCGAGGCTTCTAATGAACTTGACTATTCTTGAAACTAACCTCCCAACCAACCACAATCACTCAAGCATTTCCCTGAGAAATAAACCAAGAAATAACCTTGAACTTTTACAAAATTCTATGTCACCACTCATGCCTCAATTCCACCCATAAATCACCCACTCATGATACATATTCCAATTTACCTTCATGGATATGCTAAACACCCTTGTGTCCACCTTCGATTTCCCATGAATGTGAACTCATATCCACAACTCAAGTCTCATCTCCAAAACCATTTTCTATTCCACATAGACCTCTAAGACAAACCCACCCTAGTAAACACTATATGTCTTCTACTTCTAGTTTCCAATCATCCACCTACTCCATATGCACCAAAAATCATTAAAAACCCTAAAGAACCCTTTCCTAGGCCACCAAAAGAGTCAAACAATAGTAACTCCAAAATGTGGATTTATACCTAATAAATCCCATTTGATCTCCCTCTAATCCGTACTCATCAAACCTAAAAAACCCACTTATCAGGGGCATAAATACTACTCCCAATCAAAATATACTACATCTAATGCAACATCAATCCATTTACTCTCTGATTCAAACCAAAGATAACAGTACACACACATCAGCTCCATGATCCACACACCCACTCTAGGGTGCAAAACAAAAATCTCAATGTCTCAACCCATAATAGTAACCACATACCCATTAAAAAAATTAATTTCAGAATTTTGAGGTCACATCCTAACTAAATACACAGCCAAGATCATTCCATTTCACAAAACATCCATCCCCCCTAGGGTCTCTAATCCCACAACCCAAAGTCTTAAACTAAGGAACTCTCACTGCCCAAACCACCCATACATAAAATCAACAAGAAACACAAATAATACCAACCAAAAATTTCTATTTATATCCATCATTTTATAATTTCCCTTCTTAATTAAACATTATTATTTAAATCCCAAGGTTTCACATTTTCAAAAATTTTAAAACATTCCATTTTAAAAGCCAATAATTTCAATTTTAAAATACATTTTTCTTAACCTAACATTTCAAAAATCCAAGTATTTTTTATATTAACATTTTAAAACATTAAATTTATTAAAAATATTATAGAAACAGGAATAATAAAAGTATTCCACCATCAAATAAATCTTATGGAACTGTAAATCAAAGGAAACACACATATCAAAATCCAATCCTGTGTGCCTAGCATGATGCATGAACTCACAAATCCTTTCTATCCATATTGATCCAAGATATAAAACTTAATAAACCAATAATATCACATCCATGTATGGTATGCGAGGTGGAAACATCAATAAATCATAAAAGCGCAAAACTAAACATCAATTTCCCCCTAGAAACATGTATTTCCCTCTTATATGGGGATGGAGGAAACCAAGCATGAGCTCATTAACAAGTCCTAAAAATTTTCATATTTTTTTCTATTATTCCCCAATAGTAAGACAAGATTCATACTCTTATACCACTTTTTAACATACCCTTCTTGATAGAAACTATATCTAGTGCCCTAGGTTGGGTCATCACATGACCTCAAGTGTGCCTCCTCAAATTTTAGAGGCTTTAAATAGAAGAAGAGGTCTATAATGGTTTAATGATGAGACTATACCCACATGTCAGAGTAAAAACATAGCAGAAATAATATCAATAGATATAATAACCAAAAAGAAGAGATAAATTGATAGCATGTGACAAATGTGAACATGTAACCAAGAAACACATGATATAACAATATGATGTATACACTACATGTCAAAAATTCATTAAAAGAATTTTCAAAAACTAAACTACCAATGGATCCAAAGCATGGTCCATAGTCTCAACCCATCCTTGACATCCCATGATCTTATCAGAAAACCCATGTATGAACCAAATTGCATTTCCATATATATCCTGAACATGTACCTATAAACAAGAAATGTTTTATCATGTACCCAAGTGCTATGGTACCCCGAGTAGGGTGTAAGTAAAACTACGTAGGCCACCACCAAATGTTTTCAAAGAAATATGAAATCTATACAATATTGTATGTGGATATGAAAGTTCCCTAAATAAACATGGATAGAAAGGAACATGATTCTAATTTAAACATTAACTAATTGAAAATTCTATTCATCATGGTCTCTAGAGTCAACAAACCAATTAAACCGCCTCTAGTTGCACCAAGATCTTGAGAGGAAGTATAAGGGGTTACACACACATTCATTCATAAGAAAATTCACTAAAAACAATTTATTTACAAACCTAAATCCTCATTTTGGTAATAATTGCATTTCCATGTGTTTGGTAAACAAAGAGCCTTAACTTGATATACCAACCCATGCCATGACCACGTGTTGGAAAGCATATATATTTAGTCCTAAGTCACAACCATTTATTACATATCACTTAACTTGGAGCCACAGTCTAGGTAGTGTCACTAAATGAAACCATTCGGGGCCTAGATCCTTAGTCCAACTCCTTAAACTATGAATTATTGGTGTAAGGTTTAGTACCTTTATCAAACCCAAACTATGGTTAGAGAATCAGTCTGATACCCCTCATACAAAAAATCAATGTGCACTTGATACTTTAACCAAAACAAATTTACCCAACACAAACCATATCCATTAAACACAACCATCATTTTGAATTAAAATTAAATATACACATCCCACTAACAGGGCTGTGGACGCTCCTTTTCTTCACAGATTCTAATGACTGAAAAATGGGAATACCTTAGCACAAATAGATTCATCTTTGAAGAAACATAAAAAATTGACAAAGGCATAAATAAGGATTCCTTTAAGAAAGGGTCGCACAAGTTTCATCACGGTCGCACAAGTATACTTATGTGCCACATATTTTTCATGCAGGTGACTTGTGCACCCTATTTGATTTTTGACCAGGGTCTTCAGTAGCCTATAAATACCCCTTGTGGGCCCCCCATTTCGGGGATAGAAAAATCCAAGAGTCATATTTAAGCTCTCAGTGCCCTAGTCTCTACTTGAAGTCTTCCGAACACTTCTAAGGTAATTTCATACCTATAATGGAATATCTAAAGAGGATGAATAAGGCCTATGTGTTTGAATTCATTAACACTTGCATGCCTAAGTGTCTAGCCCTTAAGGGAAAATGGACACCCTTGTGTGCTGCCTTATCCCTTCAACAGAACTTGTGCACCACTCTTTTGGAAGCCTCTAGGGATAATACTAAGGTATTGGGCCAAGCCTCACCCAAGTATTACCCTATGGGTTGACCATTGTGCAAATATACATGTTTCATGCGGAGTATACTTGCGCGAGCAAGACTTGTGCGCCCAAACAGGACTTGCGCACCTGCCTCTTTTTGGGTGCCTCTTCTACCTATTCAACTCTTTTCTTCAAATACATCTCTCATCTTCAAGATTTATCCTTCAAAAATCTCTTCAATGCCACTTTTGGAATATTTCCATTGTTGGCTTCCTTATCTAAAAGGAATTCTGTGTAACATCTCTCAAAACCTAGTGATTTACATATCATTATGTCACTAAGGTTAGAGATTTCCTCCATTCAACCTCATTCTCTAGGATGAGAAGATATTTAATATGGTCATCCTCCTTAAGAGTAATCCCCGAGTCTTAAATTCTTTTGATATGGGCCTCTTTTTCAAGAGTAAGCCCCAGATCACAAGTCCCCTAACCTGGGCCTCCTTTTCAGGAGTAAGCCCCAATCCATGTTTCCTTACAATGGGACTCCTTTTCAAGAGTAAGATCTAATCTCAAGTTCCCAAATATGGGCCTCCTCCTTAGGATTAAACCACAATATCAAGTTCCCAAATATGGGCCTCCTTTTCAGGAGTAATCCCCAGATCACAAGTCCCTCAACCTGGGCCTCCTTTTCAGGAGTAATCCCCAGTCATAATTCCCCTCAACCTGGGCCTCCTTTTCATGAGTAAGCCCTAGGCTTAATTTCTTTTGACTTGGGCTTCCTTCTCAGGAATAAAACCCAATCATTAATCCCTCTCTAATTTCAGCATCCTCTTTATGAGTAAACCATAAGTCTCCTTTAATTTTGACCCTCCATCTCAGGAGTAAGTCCCAAATTATAAGTCCCCTTTACCTTTGGGATTCCTTCTCATGAGTAAGCCCCAATCATAAGTATCACCTAATTTGGGCATCCTCCTTAGGAGTAAGCCCCAAGTTAGAGTATCCAAATCTCCGTAAAGCACAAATACCTTTATAGACCTTGTTCCTAGGTTTATTCCCATAAATAAATTCTATTCTTCAATGACTTGGGTAGTCACACATATATAAGCCCCATATCATTCCTTGTGACCACATCTTTCATGGCACAAATCGTCAGGTTTACTGATACCTCTTGTTTCTCACACCAAGCATGACTCACGTGAGATTAGAGTGTAAAAGTAACCATGTCACATCTATTTGGGCCATTAATCATACATAAGCCCCACTTTTCTTACTCGAACTATGTGGACTTTGATCTCTTCCTTAAAAGTAGAGTATGTAGGAAGCCTTTCTGAGGTTCAATCCCATCGCCCATTAATTCTCATCCATCCCATATGATGTTAAACTATATCTTAATTCATGAACTTTGTGGGTTATAATTCCTTTTCTAACAAGGATACATAGGTATCCCATCTGTGGGTACGATCCCAACTCTGAAATAATCTATGTCCTTCTAAACGAAAATAAACTTCAAGTGCCCCACTGAGTGGCTTCAAAACTAGTATGGTTATCATAATGATCAAGATATTTCTATATAATGTGTTGAAGGATACCATTGACTAAGAATATCTAACAAATACATATGATTCTCTATCAATGAAGAACCTCAAAATACATATAAAATATTCACTAAATCTCATACATATCAATCATTGATTGTCAGATCTAAAGGAAAGCACATTTTCATACTTGGAAATTAAATAAGGATTCACGAACATAACTTGAATATATAAAGAGAGTCCCATAGTAGACAATAATTCCCCCAAAAAGTTTTGATCAGTCTGACATCCCATCCTGTCGATCAATGAAAATTCTTAAGCCTCATTGGTCCACAATTAATGAGCACATTCCTTTGGAATGTAGGTCTAAATGGATATAGAATCATTGGATGTTTCTGGTTCTACGAATAAACCTATTAGAAACCGATTGGAATGTTTGAACCCTAAAAAAATGAGGCCATCCACATTTCTAGAGGACACAAAAAATGGTGAACCCGATGAGAACCCCTAACCAAGTGAAATGATGTTTTACTTATTTGTTAAGCCCCTATTTAACTTAATGTGAGGTCCAACAAAGCAATCAATAACATATGTTCTCATACAAAATATGTAGTGGCTGAACTTATCTTTATTATGTATGTTATATCAAATAGGCACTCATTTTCAAGATCTCTCTGCATTACAGAAATGGCTTCACTAAAGTTCACACCTGTGAATGCATCTGCTACTACTGCTATTGGATCCTCATCTGATCTAAGGACAAAATCACCTACTCAGTGTCTTCAACCCTGTGTCTCAAATGCACTTGTTATGGAATACCATCAACATGGTACTATTCCGACTCTGAAGGTTTCTCGACAAGCCCTCCAAGTCAATAATTAACCCTGGTTGTCCAGACAGCAACAACCAGTGATCAAGAAACAAGTGGTGCCAACCACGGTCTCCAACCATTTCGGGTCGTTATCCCCAGAACGCAATCACCAGTCTCTCTCATATTATGAGGAGGTGAATGAGAAGGTCACTCAAGGCCTTGATTCAAGGAGATAGGAGTCCTTCCTGAGGGCTCCCATAAACAATCGCCGCCAGACTCATGCGGCAGTGCACCCTTAACATGATGAGGGTATTGCCATTAGGGGTTCCACTTAGGTTCCTCATACCCAAGCATGCAATACGAACTTCCAAAGGAGAAATCCGGTCAGCATGGAGCAGGTTCTTATTTCTACCCCCTCTGGAGAAGTCCATCAAGCCAACATGATGGAAAGCAGCGAGTGGGCATAAACACCGATCCATTCTAATTTTGTTGTCTAGTAGACTTGTCTGGCAGCAACCCACCAATCTCGCCAGGAAATTCCGGCAGTGTATTATAGGCAGGCATATACACATGTTTATAACTCATCACCTAGTCAGCCGAATCGTCTGACTACATCCAAAGAATCTCGCCAATCCAATATAGTGGCAACTGATAAGTAGGCACATACACCAGTTTACATTCAAAAATTCTATCCGCAGTCTCATCTGCCATTACTGAAGGAAATTTGTCAACCATACTTGATGAAGGATACATAGTAGGCACATACACCTTCAAATATTAATCAAGCCTGCCAATAGTCTCGTTTGATAGCACTCGGAGGAGTTAGTCGGAAAGCTCCAATGACAAATTTGGAGCAGACTCAACTCTGTTCCCCCACACATGAGTACTGTCAGAATTGACTGGCAGGAAAAGGAGGATAGGAGTGGGAACACACACCTACTACAAGCATGGAATGGATGTATATTCCTATTTCAGCAGATGAAGTCACCAAGCACATTTTGACGATAGTGAAAGAGAAGAAGCAAATCCATGCTCATATTCTGGATGCATGTCAGAATATTATAACAACGTTAGTAGCATCACAGGGAAACAAATGAAAATATAGCCCTACCAGTGGAGTTAAACATCAGCATATCACTCCAAAATAGATACACACCTTTGTTCCAGTCCAAGAGGGTTGTGGGGCATACTCCCCCATGTCATATGGACAATTAAGTCAGGCACATACACCTGATTTGAATAGACATAAACAGCCTTACTTGACTATTTCTCATGAGCAGGCACATACAACTGCCCATAATAACCACTTTCATCAACAATTGGTTCCCAAAGTGAGTTAGAAGGTGTCTAAGAAAAATCACGTTCAGCATAGTCACGAAATCAAGAGCCAATTTGTAATAAGGCCTTGCTCGATGCTGGAGTTCCTATAGCCCTCAGACAATTATCTGTTGGAACTCAATATTCTACTCTCTCATTTCACAATAGTGGGATCAATAATTCCAAAGGTATTCATTAGACACTTCCTCATGAAGGCTTGCTTCATGACAATTCAGTCGATCTTGAAGTATCATCTTCAGATGAGGTCCATGATATCCCTCTGCATGGCCAAAAGATCAAGGAGAAAAAGGTTTCATCTTTTGTTTTAACCCACCATGGTGGTCCTCCCCATGATGATAAATTTAGCTGTGAAAGTTCTCTCCACAGTAGTAATTTTCATTTCCTAGAAATTCTTAAAAGGACAATGCAGTGACGAGAAAGCCCTCTTATCTTGAGGCACTTGAAAATGTGAAGCCAGTCATGTATAATGATTTACCATTAGTAGGTGAAATACTTTCTCGAGTAGAAGATAGCCCAGGGTATAGGTCATTCTCTGAACCACCCCTAGGTCATTCATCTTCTAGTTTGATGAATGAATTATCTACCAATCTTGTTGAATCTGATAAATCAACAAAGAAGCAACAGCTCTGGTCTAATCAGGTATAATAATATTCATCGAATAATAAGTAGGAAATGGTGAATATGAGAAAACAACTAGATAAAGGTGAAGTACTAGTCATGATTGGGCCTTTGGCTGACTCTCAGTATGATGTTCCATAAATGTTGACGGAAGATTGTATTCATGATATTCATCTCAACATGTGGAAAACTCTTTGTCAATTGAAAAAGAAAATATTATCTTATGATGAATATGAAAATCATGTTAAGATAATAGAAGGGTTACAATGCCAAATTGATTTGGCATCTCTCTTGATTTCTCGATATTTGAAGGCTGAAAAGCAGCAGAGAGCCCTTCGATGTTCATGCCTTGGCGCACTAAAAAGGTTGTGTCAGTTAATTTCCAATTCCCCATCTGATATTCATATTATGGGATGAGGTATTCATGGAGAACTACATTTCAATGTACTCTATAGTCAACAAAGACCACCAAAGGTGGTCTCATGCAATGTTATTTCCCAGAACTTGCCTCATTTAGCTGATTTTGTGTATAATCAAAGGTTTGCTCAGGAACAGGCCTCAACTAGTTCTTCTAAAAATCAGACATATAGAGAACAAGTTGTAGAATTACTCTTACATCAAGAAAATTAGAATATTGAATAGGCTTCTCTTTTATATCATGCACATCATCAAGTGACAGAAGTGACAGAAATCATCCAATGGTCTTTTAAGCCAGGTGATTTGAGTGGATGTAGGTTGATTCATCCAGCCAATTTTCAGACTAATGTCTGTAAGATCATGAGAGATTTTAAGAAAGTCTCAGATGTAGCAGTTCAAAGGCCACCCCAGATTGCTAGACTAGGGATTCTTTTAGCCCAACCCTCAGAATCAACAAATAGGATTCGAGGACTTGAGTAGGGACAGCAGGAACAGCCCCAATCCACCGGACTGGGGACTTTTTCAAATCCTAAATCTCTTCCTCGACAGAAGTCAGTCTTCTCTCGATTAGGGAAGAATACCCAAGAGGAACTAAGAGCCAAATTATCGGGAGACTCATTCCAAATTACAGTTTGTCAAGAATTTCATGAGGGATCAACTCAACAAAAGGCAATGTCTTATCAAGGACATAGAAGAAGACAATATCGCAGAAATACCGATAGAAGGGATGCAATGCGTTATGCATCAATAAAAGTCATCAATGTTGTTATTTCTGATCCTCCAGAACATGAGGCTCACTCAGATTCATCAAATGAAGAATTTCCTGCTCAAGAGGTTGTACACACAGAGGAAAATGAAGAAGGTGTACGTACATGAAATCAAAGGCTTACCCAGAATCTAGGTATTCCTTAAAGTAACCAAATTCCCCTTCTCTAAAAGGCATCCAACAAGGGGAAAGGAAAAAAGTCAGGTTACATTCCACCCTTCCTCTGAAGAAGGCCAATCACACTCAATAGAGCAAAGATTCACACAATAAGAGGAAGAAATGAAGGAGTTAAGGAGGTTGAATGTGGAACTACTTCAAGGTAGTTTTCCTCCTAAATGTGCTGGAGTTAGTCAACCAAGGGATTTTGTTGCAGCTACTAAGATGGATCAATTGTATTCTCCTTTACTAGTACACCCTCACAGGTCTAATCCTATGGGTCATGCGCAACAACAATCAATGGTGCTACCATCAGTTGCATTACCATCCACCACACCTATCCAAGATCCAGTTATTGCACCTGCACAGGTCCAAGCTCAACTAGATGTTTCTAAAAAGTTAATGACTACCATTGAGTCATTAACAGCTCGGTTGGAAGCTATGGAGGGAAAGCATACACAAATTCAACTAGAAAAAAGAGCATACCCAAAATGGGTTGATGCAATTCCTCCCCTATAAAATTTAGCAAGTACCACATTCCCAACCTTTAATGGTTCGGGAGACCTAGAACAACACTTCACACTTTTTTTTCTCATTGCGATCCAATGATGGGAAATCCTCAGTAACAAGAAGCAGTTAAGCTCAGGTGTTTTGTACAGTCATTACAAGGGCCTGCTTCTATTTGGTATAAAAGCTTGCAATCCCGGTCAATTACCAGGTGGGAGGATCTTCGTCAATGATTCCTTCTTCAATTCACCTCAAAATTACCAAAGACAATAGTTTTTTATCTTAAAAATTGTAAGTAAATGAAGAATGAAAGAGTTCCAGATTTCATTGCTTGCTGGAAGGGATTAACATATTCCCTAAGCTTAGCACTCCCTCAAGAAGAGTTTTTTCCAATCTGTGTGGCAAATTTTCATGATCAATTACTCACACCATTGATCCATGTGAAATGCGAAGGAGGGTTTTGAGACCTTACCTCAATAGCTTAGAAGATTGAAGACTATCTTATACAGACTAAGGATATAACTCGTGTAATTCCATTAGCTCCAGGAAAGAGAATCGGTAAAGCAGAGACTAATACAGTTACGCTTAAACAAGCACCTATACCTGCCTCTACTTCAAAACCTTCATATTTTCGAAGGGCTCCACCTCCTGAGTGTTAACAACAGAGGTCGTTTCATCTAGATGATAAAAGAGATCAAAGACGGAAATAATTTGAGGAGTTGAATAGAAAAGTTTATTCTTTCTGAAATTGAAAACATTCTGGGTTACTTTATTTCCGCTCTGGAAAATAATTTTGTTCAGTTACCAAGGCCCAAAAGGTAAAATAAGGAAGGAGATGAAGACCATACCAACTATTACCCATTTCATTAGATGTTTTGGAATCACATTAAGGATTTTTTTGTCTTCAAAGACCTCCTATAAAAGATGGTAGACTCAGGACAGGTAAAACTGAAAGGTTCTTCAGCTCAGGAAGCATGTGTTACTGCTACAAATCCAGATGAAGAAGGTGAGTTGAAAGAAGTCAAAAGTAAAAATGTGCAGAAATATAATGATTGGATGGTCAGAAAAATGATCAACCAAACTCATTCCATATTATGAGCGCAATTGAAGAAAATAATTGTGTCTTCTGCTATGAGTGCCATAGAAAAACCCTCTTCATTAGAGGGAAAATACTCAAAGAAGATACATAATTCAAATAATGAAGAGTATTCAGATGAAGATGATCTCATGTCAAAGCCCAAGTTGACTTTGACTCTGTCAGATTTTATGCCATCTACCTCAAAGGTATGGGCACCACCCCACCAAACGGCATAGCCTAAATTGGCTAATCAGGCAGAGTCTTCATCATATGAAGAGTTGATATTTGGTTCTATTAATATGATTCACTTAACAAATCCTTATGCTATTCACAGTTTTGATCATGATGATCATGAATTCCCTGTACCAAACAGTGGAATCAGAGGAAGGTCCAGAGGTCTAGGATACAGAGGAAGGCATGGATATTCAAGAAGCCACTATTTCAATCCTAGCCCAGCTAGAACTGTATATGCAGCAGAAACTCATGGCAGATCCCTTCAGCGGGCTCAACAAGAACAAGCATGTTTTTTCATGCATGGCAGATTCAGTCCTGGTACAGTTATTTTGGAAGATCGGTTAGAGGATACACCTTCTTCCTCTCTGCAAATAAATAGACCTCGTTTGTCTAATATTCCAAATCCAAGAATATTTCCAACTCCTATCCCGATAAAAGATGCATCTACTTTCAAAGCATCAACTTCTAAGGCACCTACGAAACCACATGTTCATGTTGGAAAACATAGACCTTTGGATCAAAAGTATAATGTATTGAAATATTTGGCCCAAATACCATCCAAGTTATCAATTCTGGATTCCTTGAACCTATCAAAGGATCTTCAAGAGGCACTCCTTGAGGCTTTGTCAAGTCCTCAAAAAATTTCAAACTGAAATTGTTGTAGATGTAGTATACTATGTAGAGAATAGTCCGGCAGAATGACATGATGTGATATCTTTTACAGATGAAGATGAAGATGATTTTGTGCATGGAAATATTAGACCTTTGTACTTATCTGGAAAGGTCCATGATGTAGACATCCAAATAGCTTTCATTGATAATGGTTCAAGAGTAAACCTCATCCCCATTCATACACTTCTTCGATTGGGCCTCACCGAATCTAATTTATCTTCTTCTAATTTGATTTTTTAAGGATATGATTAAAATGAACAAGAACCTCTGGGCGAGATCACACTCATAACTCAGTTTGGAGATCTTGTATCCAATTCAGATTTCATGGTTGTTCGTCATGACACAACCATAAATATGTTTCTTGGAAGACCTTGGCTACATCAACATGCGGTTATCGCTTCATCATACCATCAATATCTCAAATATTGTTTCAATGGTAAAATTGGGACATTTTATGGTGATAAATCCCCATTTAAAACATGTGAATCTCAATACATTAAGGTGGAATTCTATCACATGGAGGGAAAGGAGAAATCCACAACAAGGGAGGTTACCAAAGTTAATTCTCTATATGGTTTGGAAAATATTCCATTAAAACCATTCATACATGTGAGTACAGATTATGTGTTTCCTATCAGTCAAATTGATAGGATAGACCCATGACCAAATACTCTTGGGGAAACTTCCATAATGTCAATTATGGCAATCAAGCCAGACAGTATGGGAGAAATTTGTGATTCACCAAGAAACGATGAAATCTCAAATGGATATGTATTCATTTCATCCACTTAAATACAGCAATTCTATACTTCACCAACTAGGCAAGAATAAATTATAGCAATGTCATAGGTGAACGAGGATGTTGATTCTCAATCCATCATCTCCTCTTTATTACCCAAATAAGACCCTTCATCATCAACAGGGTCAGAAATGGAAGCTTCTTCCTCAAGATGTTAAAATTTTATCATCTCTCCTGATCATGGAAATTCTGCTTCATCATCTACTATGCAAGTAGAAACAAAATAGATAACACGTTTTGAAGAAGATGATGAAGATCTCAAAGATGCTCCTCTAGCATTTGAAGAGGGTATTTCTACCACTGTGGATGAACTCAGAGAAATAAATCTGGGTACAAAAGAAGATCCACGCCCCAATTTAATTAGTGCGTCCATGAATCTTGAAGAGCAAGAAATGTATATTTCATTTTTAAAGAAAAATAGGTATATATTTTCATAGAATTATACAGAAATTTCAGGGCTTGATCCTGATGTTGCTACTCATCATTTGGGTTTTCCAGAAGAACATCGAGGATTCAAGCAAGCTGCAAGAAGAACACACCCAACTTATGCTTCCAAAATTGAAGCTGAAGTGGATAAGATTATAAAAGCTAACATCATCAGAGAAGTTCAATATCCCAAATGGTTGGCTAATATTGACCCTGTGAAAAAGAAAAATGGAAAAATTAAATTATGCATTGATTATAGATATCTTAATCGGCATTATCCCAAGGATTATTTTCCATTTCCAATCACAGAACTCTTAATTGATGCAACAGTTGGCTATGAAGCACTTTCCTTCATGGATGGATATTCTAGTTATAATCAAATCCGAATGGCTCCATAAGATGAATAATAGACAGCTTTCAGAGCCCCTTAGGGTGTGTTTTGCTATCGGGTAATGCCATTTGGTCTTAAGAATGCAGGCGCAACATATCAGTGTGCCATGCACCATATCTTCAGACCCTTTTTAGGGAAATGTGTTGACTGTTATGTGGATGATTTGGTGGTTAAATCTAAACAATGTTCTAATCACCTGGATGATTTGGAAGTCATATTCCACAAACTTCGACAACACAATTTGAAGATGAACCCCTTGAAATGTGCTTTTGGGGTAACCTCAAGAAAATTTTTCGACATTGTTGTACGCCATCGTGGTATCGAAGTCGATCCTAAGAAGACAAAATCAATCCTCGGTATTTCACCTCCTTGAAATTTGAAATAATTTAGAGGACTTCAAGGACACTTGGCCTATATTTGGTGTTTCATCGCCAATCTGGCAAGCAAAATTTTACCCCTCACCAAATTAATGAAGAAGGGAATCACTTACCAGTGGAGTGAAGAATGTCAAGAGGCATTCAGTATTCTCATGAAATATCTCTTAAGACCACAGGTATTAATGCCACATGTTGAAAGAAGACCACTTATTCTTTACGTCATAGCTTTAGAGCGATCATTGGGTGCCTTCCTTGCCCAAAAGAATGATATTGGGAATGAAAACCGCCTTTACGATCTCAGTCGGACTATGCTTGAAGTAAAAACCCGATATTAATGTATTGAAAATTGGTACCTAGAGTTAATATTTTCAGTTAATAAGTTGATACACTACCTGCAACATCATGAGGTCCAATTGGTATCTCGCAATAACCTGCTCAAATTCATCCTTAGTCATCCAATGCTTACAGGACGTCTGGAAAGATGGGAAGTTATTTTACAGCAATTTGATATCCAGTATGTGTCTCAAAAGGAAATAAAGGGCCAAGCTCTGGCTGAATTCCTTGTTGAACATCCTTCAGTAGAAGAAACATCTTTAGATACTGAACTTTCTGATGAGGAAGTCTTCTCTATTCAAGATAATATTCAAACATGGGAAATGTACTTTGATGGTGATTCCAGAAGTCCAACAGGGAAGAAAATGGAAGATCCTAAATTCAACAATGTTGGGTAAGGAATTGTGCTCATTTCTCTAGAAAAGGCAGTGCTACCCTATACCTTATTATTGTGGGAAGTCTGTATAAATATTGAAGCAAAATATCAAGCTCTCATCACAGGATTGGAGTTGGCGCTTCTGGCACATGTGAATCACTTAAAGGTGAATGGTGATTCATACTTGGTAATAAAACAAGTCAATGGGGATTATGCCATCATAAAATAAGATTTAATCCCTTTGTATGATTACGTAGGAGAGTTAACGGCAGAATTTCCTTTGGAACCGACATTTTCTTATGTCCCGCGATCACAAAATTCCTAAGCTGGTGCACTGGCTAATATTTCCACAGCTCTGGAAGATCCAAATCGGGACGAGACAATCATCAGTATTGCCCATTATCGTACAATTTCAATTTATGGTTAAACCAGAATATAGGAAATCAATAAAATTAATACCATTTCTGAACCATATGGTCATACTACAGGATGGATGACACCTATCAATGAATACCTTCAAAATGGAACACTTCCACCTGATAGAGCTGGGAAAGAACAACTCCGACATTCTGTTGTCAATTTTACTCTTTATGATATCCCATATAACCTAGAAAAAATTCTCTACAAAAGAGGTTTTGATGGAATTATATTTAGATGCATTGATGGCGAAGAGACAATGGTTGTCATGATAGAAGTGCATGCAGGAGTTTATGGTGCCCACCAGTCTGGACATAGACTATCTGATCGAATTTGAAGGCTTGGATATGTTTTCCCTTCAATGATACAGTATATTGTCGATTTCACTAAGAAGCATCAGTCTTTCCAAGTACATGCCAACTTCATTCATCAAACCCCAGAGTTGCTTCATACAGCTAAATAGTCATGGCCATTTTCCACATGGGGAATGGATGTAGTAGGATCTTATCCTTTGGCTACATCCATGCAGTTTAAGTATATTCTTGATGCTACTGAATTATTTTCCAAATGGGAGGAGGCAATACCTATCAAAGAAGTTAGTTGTAAAAGAAGTTTTAGCTTCATCAAGTCTAACATCATTACCAGATTTGGTGTCCCTCATACCATATTAAAAAACAATGGCACCAACTTCAGTTCATCTAAGGTAAAAAAGTTGTATCAAGAGTACAAAATCAAATCCAACCATTCATCTCGGTATCATGCAGCGGCCAATGGACAAATAGAATACTTTAACAAGACTATTTCAAACACACTGCAAAAGATGGTGGATAAAGATAATAAGTCATGTCCGGATAAACTTTTTCATGCTTTATGGGATTATCATACCACCACCCACACTGTAACGCGGTCAACTCCATATTCATTGATGTATGGAACAGAAGCAGTATTGCCCATTTAGGTTCAATTACCCTCACTCAGAATAACTATTTGTGATCAGTAATCTACAGATGAAAAATATCAAAAGAAATTGGATGAATTGGAAAGATTATATGAGAAAAGATTGTTCACCATGAACCACTTGGAAGTCTATCAGAATCGAATAACACGAGCTTTGAACAAAAAATATCATCTTTGTTCATTCATTCAGGGAGAATTGGTATTGGTAATCAGAACTCCAATGATACCAGTAAATGAACCTCCCAAACATGATCCAAAGTGGGAAGGACCTTACTCAATACATAATGTCTACTCCAATGGAGCTTATTATTTAATCTCAATGGATGGAGAATTCATTAGGACTCTAACCAATGCTAGATTTCTGAAGAAGTATTTTTTATAACACAAATACTCATACGTTCAACATGACATTAAACTATGATGTCTTAGCTATATGACACTAAACTGTACAACACTCATATGTCTAACATGTCATTAAACTGTATTTTCCCTCTTACGTCCAGCAAGACGTTAAACTATGCACCTCTTCGTCCCACATGACACTAAACTGTGAAAAAGTCCCTAAATTGTCCAACATGACATTAAACTGTGTCCAAATTGTCCTCACTACAAGACATTAAACTTCATAGCCTTATTTCCTAGCTATATGACCCTAAAATATACAGCACTCATCATTTCTATATGATGTTAAACTATACAGCCCCTCTTTTTTCCTTACTACATGACATTAAACTGTATAGCCCCCTCTTCGTCCAACATGATGTTAAACGGTGCATCGTTAGGGTTTTTTCTACCTCTTGTTTCTCACACCAAGTATGGATCACGTGATCTTGGAGTAAAATTCAACCATAACACCCTCTCTGGGATGCTAACCATGTGTAAGTCCCGACACCATTTTTGTTGGTCGTTGTCCTCAAGAACAACTTGATCACCAATTCATTCTTTAATCGAACTATGCAGACTTTGATCCTTTCCTTCTAGGCTGGGTATGTAGGAAACCTCTTAAGGTTCATGCCCAAAACCAATATTTTCAAATTGATTCACCTCCATCTCATATGATGTTGATTCGTGACACCTCCTCTAGAACCAATATTTTTTACATTGGTTCACCATCGTCCTTGCTATATGATGTTAAACTATTCACACTTTTTGTCCCGTATGACAATAAGCTACAACATCCTTTGACACCCCCACCTGAGAGAGAATAATTATTTACATTGATCTCTAATCATGTTATATTCTAAAGACTACGTGCATACATGTCAACGCTCGAATTTTTAATCTTGGGTCAAACCATCATTGCACTAAATTCCCCTTTCACCTTTCACCTGTACAAACCAAATCTGTATAGAGGGTATTTCCAGAACTACATGCGGCTTGATTCCCATCCTTATGGGATATGTAGGAACATTCGAGCATCCATCGAATCCAACCCCAAGTCTTTGGGACTAACCCCAAATTCCACTTTCAGTCCCTTAGTTGAAAATTCCCCTTGTGAATACATGAATGTGGTATGAAAACCCTGGTCTCCATTCACATCAGGTTTATAAAACACACAATGTGTATTCCTTATTATGGTCCGAGATCTATGACCCTAAACTAAGATCTCCTACACTCTCGTCCCACAAGACGTTAAAATTTATTTCTAGTGCTACGTATGGCTTGATTCCCATCCTTATGGGATACGTAGTGAAGTCCAACACCTTAATCCAGGACCCAACCACAACATTATTATGGTCATCATTAGTCTATGTATCTCCTTCATGCATTGAAAAATACTCATTTTCATGTTTCAAAATCCTAACTTTAAATACTTCCAGATCTCCATAACCCTTTTCTTGACTTCTGGTCACAAAATGTCTAATACTCGAGAGTTCTTTTTCCTAACTATGTAGCACATTCCCTTAAGCGGCCTTGCAAAAGAAGTCTACATAATGGACTTGTCAGCCAAAAGAAACTATTATTTGACTATGCAGCCAATGCCCTTAAGCGGCCCTACCTAATTCAACCACCTACCGAGTTTTTCAAATAGTGGTAACTTCATTCTTGGGAGGAAAAACTCTTTTGTTCTTATTTCTCTTAACGAAAATGTGTAGGGATCCAAAAAAAATATCCATCCTTAACATATTTGTCTCAAACTCTTTTTCATGATCTGAAAGTATTCAAGTCTATGGTTTATATTACCCTTCCCTAAGTTTGGGTCAGACCTTCGCAAGAGTGAAATTCATCCAATTATTTGATAATATTGATTTTAAATATCCTATCTATATTCAATTACCTCTCTCCATATAGAAGACTCTGTGTTTTGGAAGATTTGAATCTCCATAATCATTCACTGGTTTTTTTAGCAACAGAAAAGTAAAATTTCTGAGAGTTCTTTTGCCTGACTATATAGAACGTGCCCTTAGGCGGCCTTGCATAAGTCGTCTACATAATGGAACTGTCATCCCAAAGATGCTATTATTTGACTATGCAGCCAATGCCCTTAACGGGTTTGTTAAATAGTGCTAACTTCATTCTTGGGAAATACTTATTCTAATGCCTTTTATCCCTTTTTTCATATCATTCCTCATATTCAAAATTTCTGAAGTCATAGTTTACATTTTCCCCCCATACTTGAATATGGTAATATGTTTTCAAATAAATTATCAAGGAATTGATTCAATTTTAATCTATTCAGTCAAAGCTATTTCGACCATAAACATTAGCCTTTTGTATATCCGATGTGCATGACATTAAACTTCCAACAAAAGACAAGGGAACTATGAACAAAATTCATTTCCCAGCTCACTAAACATACACTTTGTATGATTTAGGTAATATTGAGAAATAAAATGATTCAATGATTTTAGGGTTATTTTTATAATACTACAAAAAATCAAACTATGCTTACTAGGCCCATTGGCTTAAGTAAAAAATTTTAAGTAGGTAGAAAAAGAATGCAGACAAATGATTGAAGAAGAAAGTTTCATTCATTGATGCACAAGAACTAGAAAAAAAAACATAGATGGGAGTCTCTTCTCTTTTTCAGGGATTACAAGAGTCTTTCAACATAAATCTTCATTCGATTTACGGCATCCTGAGCTTCATCGGCAGCCACTTGAAGCTCACACACTCAACTATATTCACTCTTTTTAGCTTCATAGAGTGCTTTATTGGCATCTGCAATGGATTTCATACCATTCATTTGAACTCCTTCCAGTGAATTGTTAAGCTGGTCAAGTACCCTAGTAATAGCATCTAACTATTGCTGGAGGTGCATCTGCTGGAAAACTTTCTCCATGATCTTATACATAATATCCTTCAACTTAGAAGCATGATCAGCCTTAGCTCAGGATACTACAGCCTCAAATTCACTGATATTGGCCAACAGCCTCACTCTGGTCAGGTCTAGATGGTATCCATGCTCCTGTTCCCTCCTTAAAATGACTTGTTTCACCGCGGCATGGATATCTTGATATCCAAAACCGCCAATTCCCAACATGATGAACAGAGATGACCATCTCGGGATATTCAAAGATAGATCGTCAAGAGTCACTTTAGATATGATATTCCATATGTTCTTCCATGCCTTGTGACGTAAAAATTGGAGCACCTTTTGTACTTACGGGTCTGACTCAGCATCACTGTCACAGGGGGAATATAATCTGGGATTAATGCACTTAGAGAAGTGTCATGTTATGCTCGTTCCCCCCTGACCCTTGTTATTTCAATCTTTATTCCCATTAGGGTGGAGGCTGAGGCTCCACCTCCAGATCTAACCACTGAAATTGATGGCCCTACGCAGTCAATTGAAGGTTTTGGTTAGTTTCAAAGGATAACAAAAGTTGATTAAGTTGTCTTTCAAAATAAGTGCGGCCAAAAATATTATTATCTCTTACCCAACGGTATATCAGTAACATGAGAAGGCTCCTCCCCGTCTTTCAAAGCTTCAATAGGATTTTCAGGATGAGTTTCAGGAATCTATGTCGGGTTAATCTCCACTTGAGCTAGTGTCTCTGCAATAGTAGGGTTGTCTATACCCCCTTCAGGCATTGAAAGCCCAGCAGCGTTCTTAGATGGAACTACACATTTTAACCAATCATGGTCAGAGATGTAATAAGAAGTTATTTTAACAGGATGAAGGATAAAACTCACGTCCAAAATCTTCTAAATTACATAGTAATTTAACATGATCTAAAATGACTTCAAAAGATGCGCCATGTTTCATAAATTCATCCAAATATATCTCATATTACTAGTTATTCTCAATAGTGAGAGCGTTCGATGTATCTTCTTG
Source organism: Viscum album (assembly GCA_963277665.1). Classification (NCBI taxonomy): domain Eukaryota; kingdom Viridiplantae; phylum Streptophyta; class Magnoliopsida; order Santalales; family Viscaceae; genus Viscum; species Viscum album. The sequence continues at coordinate 1,402,617,884 of OY728131.1, forward strand.
GCGACCCTCATCCTGCAGCCTCTGACCCCAGATAGTTTCTTCATATAAAATTATGTCATCAGTTTCAGTGGCTGGCAAATGTTCAAGTGCAGGTGTTAAACCTAAAGTATCACAGAATGGAAGTTAGTTGATGTTTTCATTTAACATCTTATGAAGCATAGTTAAATTACCAGAAGAAATCTATTCTCTCCTTGCAGCAGCTGCAGGAGCGGTACTGGGAATAGACACTGGCTCTTCTTCAGAAGCAGCCAAGTCAGCATGGACTTGTGATTGTTCACCAGCACCCTCTGTCGTTCTCAGAGGAGGGTCAATCCTCTCCCTCAAAGGGGAAATTGAAAATTCCCCTGAAATCCGAAGAAGTATGTGAAATATTTTCATGGGTTAAAACTCATTACTATCTGAAGGACTTACAACTTCTGATGAAGCGTTTAGCTATGGAGTTCTTCCTTCGATGCCTTTGCTTCATTGGATTTTTGGGAGTATTAACATCATCATCTCCAAACACAGTAATAGGATAATGAAAATCCATGTATAACTTCTCATCCATGGATATCTGGCCTTGATATACCTCACCTGGCTCACGAGGAGATTCATTAGCTCTGATGGTAGTACCACCAGGGCTATACTATGGTGAAGGAACCTCAACAGTTCCTTTCTTTGCATGATGTGGGATGAAGAAAGTAATTTCCTTGAGTAAAAAAGATTTAACTGAAATCAAGTTGCAAAGAAAATAAGGAAAGAGACTTACATCTTCAAGAGCCACGTAATCATGCCACTCCTCATCTCCAGAAGCACCAGTCCCCTCAGTGGTGCCACGATCTATAAATTCCTTCACCCGCTTAGTAAAAGGAATGGAATCATCGGTGGAATATATGAGCATCTCTAGCTCTCTGATGTAAGTGTGCACTTCATCAGGGTTATCCTTTAAATGGATATAGGTAGAGGTTCTAAGATTTCCTATTCCAGGGATTTGTAGCCCCTCTCACAGATCCATCTAGGCAATTTCAGCATCGCAATACAAACTTCTCCATGTCTGGACAGCCTCTGGTCAAAGATATTTAGCATGTGTACCAGAAGGCTGCGAGGAGGGTCCTACAATCTTGGTCATTAGCTTCGTTCCAGCTCCAGCAATCAAAGATAAAGGTTAAGAAAATAAAACTTCTTTCTCTATTAAAAAATGGAAATTAAATTTCCTCAATGATGTAACTCACTAGGAGTCGATGGAGTGGGTCTCGTGATTCTGACAGAATGATTATATCTTGCACGAGTCCACTTTGACACATGTCGTGCCTCGTCATCCCCATCTTGAGAATCCGACAAGTCAGTCCTGGGTGAGGAACCAGGGGAATCATCTCTTGGTGTAGAAGAGTCACCTTCTAGATGAAGGGTTTCTTTCTCTACAGTTCTATTCTTCTTCCCCACCCGATGAACTGGATGATTCGGTACCCCTTCAAGGTATGATGCTACCCAATTCTCGGCATACAATGTAGTCAAGTTACTCGCCGCTTTAGAAACTGGTAGATAAAACATTGTCCTGGTCTTCTCCATAGATGTCAGAAAACATAGTTGTCAGGAAACCATTAGATGTTTCTCTGACCTGACATGCACAAGAGCAGATACAATAGTCTTCTACAAACACTTGAATTGGTGGGAAAATCTGTATGGAGTGTAGGCCTCGCATATAATCTATCCATCAATCCTGCTGTCCAATACACCATCTCTGCAAGCCAGTATATATGACCTCAATTCTAGGCCGGGTGTTCCATCATCAACAAACAACCCAGTTGGAGGGTTTCTATAAAAAAAGAAATTTAATTCCTTGAACATGCTCAGCCTCGACTTCATGTCATAGGGGTTGATGGCTAATGGAAAAATTCAAGAATATGCCTGCACTAATGGACTGAAAAAACTTCTAGGAACATGTACTCCATTTTTTAAAGCATATGTCATAAAGTGAGTGCCATCCATCCCCACAAAACTTGGAATGGTCCCACTATTCTCAAAGGATACTTAACCATAAATACATGGAGTAACCTCCTGTGAATCTTCACTAAAATTGGGGTGGCCAACCCAACCATTTTCCTCTCATCCAACTTGGGTGCAACAACGAATGTCCTTGGCTTGACGCCTCCCTTTGAATCCCTGACTGGAAAAATATAAACACATAGCCATAAGGATGTGAAGCCAGCTAGATGGGTCTTTTCTGGGATTCTATGATCCACTTCGTAGCCCTACTTCTAAAATTCCCCTGCTTCTAGAGTCGGCCAGAATGTTCCAGAAGCACCCTGCTTCTCTATTCTGGGGCAGGTATTAGGACGGGTATAGGTGGGCCCCTTCCCCTCCTTCTTGGTAAGAAACATATTCATCCACTCCTCTGGATGAATATCCTTTATAGAATGAGTTTTGGATGTATTTGAGTCATTGTGCTTGTAGAAAATTTTTAATAATTCTCGATCCAAAGCCGGAGTCTTCTCCGAATCATTCCAAGTCGCCTTGGGAGGGATGAATTCATCATACATATTACCTAAAATTGGATCCCCCGAGATCATTTAGTCGTCCCACAAACTCTCCATGAGTCAGATGGAAATAATTAGTTTCTGGGCTCCAGTGCCTGATTAGCTCCGGCACAAAGTCCTCATTTCTGTAGACATACGTCTACCCAGCCCAGATGGCTTCATATATTGCAGCTCCTTTTAGATCCTTGACAAAATATGCACAAGTGTTTCTCACCCAATATGCCAACATCCAAGTTGTCTTCACTTCTCCTCCAGGACTAAAGTCCCAACTCTTCTTCCAGCCTTTGGATTGATCCATCTGAGAATTTCGGAAGATTGAGGGATAACAATGTGATTGCAACTCAGGCTTGTGAGGTTTCAGATCTGGGGCACAAGGGCTTTGATGCATTATGTAGGCCTTTTCCATTGTTCTAGTATTAATAAATGATCCTCCAACTGAGATATTTGCTGAATAAAAATTGGTGTATGTCTGAAATCAAGAATGCGGTATATAGTTCTTTGCCTCTGGAATGTTGAGTTCTTGTAGATGACAATTTCCATACAGAGGCAGGTAGATACTCTGTGGGAAATTATGATGATACTTCTTCAAGTACTTAGCTAGATCCGGGAGAGTGATGTCACAGATATTATACTAATAATAGACAAAGATGATCATCATGTCATTAATCTACTTTCTATCCAGTTCATTAGCCATTACAATTCTTCTTGGAACCATTGAATATGCACAAAGGTTGAATAATTAACTCTTAAGTAAGTTGATTTTTCAGAAAATTTGTGATGAAAAGTGAAAAAATGGCTAAGGAATTAAGGCACACAAGTATCATGATTGGAGAGAAAGTCTATTATGGTCACGAAAGTTTGGGCTCTCAGGTATCACCGTAAAAGTCCAAATACCTCTACAGAAGTGCAAAATAAAGAATCAAAAACCCACGGACAGCAGCACCTGTGCGGACGAGTGGAAAGCTGAGTAAACTTGCGCGACAAAAGCAACCTGCACAGCGAGAGCGGGATGGATTGAAAGTCGGTTTCTTTGCATGATAATGGCCGCATATTCATAGGCAAATTCCACACCCAACACGTCGTAGCCTGCATAGCTCGCACCTACGCGCCGCTACCTGCGCGCTTAGATCTTGGGCACTGGAGTTCCTTGCTTTTCTCTTTTACATCAGAGTAAAATCCTCATTCCTTTCGGATCTAACTCTGAGGGGGGACTTTTGTTGATTCTCCTTATCATCACAGAGTATAAAGACTGAAAATGGGGAATATATTATCAAAAAGAGATTCATCCTTTGAGGAAACTTCAAAAATTGACAAAGGCATAAACAAGGATTCCTTTAAGCAATGGTCGCACAAGCTTCATCATGGTCGCAAAAGTATACTTGCGTGCCACATATTGGTCGCACAGGTGAATTGCGCGCCCTATTTGATTTTCACCCAGGGTCTTCAGTAGCCTATAAATACACCTTGTGGGCCCCCCATTTTGGGGACAGAAAAATCCAAATGTCAGATTTAAGCTCTCGGCGCTCTAGTCTCTACTTGAAGTATTCCGAACACTTCTAAGGTAATTTCTTACCTATAATGGAATATATAAAGAGGAGTAATAAGGACTAAATGTTTTAATTCATCAAAACATGTGCACCTAAGTGTCTAACCCTTAAGGGGAAATGTCCACACTTGCGCGCCGACTTATCCCTTCAACAAAACTTGTGCGCCACTATTTTGGAATCCTCTAGGTATAATACTAAGGGATTGAGCCAAGCCTCGCCCAAGTATTACCCTATGGGTAGACCGTCGCGCAAGTATTCATGTGTCATAAAATTATACTTGCGTGACCATGAATTGGGCACCCAAACAGGACTTGCACGCCTGCCTCTTTTTGGGTGCCTCTCCTACCTATTCAACTCTTTTCTTCAAATCCACCTCTCCTCTTCAAGATTTAGCCTTCAAAACCCTCTTCAAAGCCACTTTTGGAATAGTTCCTTTGTTGTATTCCTTATCTGAAAGGGATTATATGGAACATCTCTCAAAACCCAGTGATTTACATATCTTTATGTCACAAAGGGTAGAGATTTCTTCCATTCAACCTCATCCTCTAAGATGAGAATATATTTAATATGAGCATCCTCCTTAGGAATAAGCCCCAAGTCATAAATTATTTTGATATGGGCCTCATTTTCAATAGTAATCCCTTGATCCAAAGTCCCCTAACCTAGGCCTCCTTTTAAGGAGTAAACCCCAGTCCAAGTTCCCTTAAAATGGGCCCCCTTTTCAGGAGTGATCCCCGATCTCAAGTTCCAAAATATGGGCATCCTCCTTAAGAGTAAGCCCCAATATGATGTTCCAAAATATGGGTCTCCTTTTCAATAGTAAGCCCCAGATCACAAGTCCCTCATCCTGGGATTCCTTCTCAGGAGTAAGCCCCAATCATAATTCTCACCTAATTTGGGCATCCTCCTCAGGAGTAACCCCCCATGTTAGAGTCTCCAAATCTCCGTAAAGCACAAATACCTTTATGGACCTTGTTCCTAGGTTTATTCCAAGAAATAAATATTCAACTTCATCTACTTGGGTAGTCACACATATATAAGCCCTGTATCATTCCTTGTGACCACATCGTTCATGGCACAAATCATCAGGTTTATTGATACCTCTTTTTTCTCACACCGAGCATGACACATGTGAGATTAGAGTGTAAAAGTAACCATGACACATATCTTTGGGATTTTAATTATACTTAAGCCCCACATTTCTTACCCTAACTATGTGTAATTTGATCTCTGCCTTAAAATCAGAGTACGTAGGAAGCCTTTCTGAGGTTCAATCCCATCAACCATTAATTCTCATCTGTCCCATATGACGTTAAACTATATCTTAATTCCTGAACTATGTGGGTTTTGATTACTTTTCTAACAAGGATACGTAGGTAGCCCATCTATGGGTAAGATCCCAAATCTGAAATAATCCATGTCCTTTTGAATGATAATAAACATCAAGTGCCCCACTAAGTGGCTTTAAAACTAGTATGGTTATCATAATGACCATGAGATTTCTATATAATGTGTTGAAGGATACCATTGTATATGAATCTCTAACAAATACAGATGATTCTATATCGATGAAGAACCTCAAAATACATAAAAAAGATTCTCTAAATCTCATACATATCAATCATTGATTGTCAGATCTAAATAAAATCTCATTTTCATACTTGGTAATTTAATAAGGATTCACGAACATAACTTAAATCTATAAAGAGAGTCTCGGATAAGACAATAATTCCCCCGAAAAGGTGTGATGAGTCTGACCTCCCATCCTCTCGACCAATTCAAATTCTTAAGCCTCATTGGTCCACAACTAATGAGCACCTACCTTTGGAAAGTAGGTCTAAATGGATATAGAATCATTGGATGTTTTCGGTTCTACGAATAAACCTGTTAGAAACTGATTGGAATGTTTTAACCTTAACCAAATGAGGTCATCCCCATTTCGAGAGGAAAAATAGTCATATCCCTTTAACACATATAACATTATTCATAACACCCCCTTATACGATATCATCAACTAATATCATTCATCGTTTAGTTTTTCTCATAACATGTTAACTTTCCAACTTAATCATTATGGGTCCATCTCACCAACCCACATTTCATTTAAATTACTATAGTCTTAAAAGACCTTTAAAACAACATCATGGATTAAACACAATTCAAACTACTCATTTCAAAATATTCATGAGGCCACACATAAAATCGTAGGTCTTCCTCTTTGACTAAAAACTAAAACATGCCCCATGGATTTAGTTTCCATCTCTAACCATTCATAACATTCATTAATAATTTTCATGATAAATAGAACATATCCCCATTTTAAATAAAAATTTTAAATATATTATTTAGAACCCCATTTCCAAATTTATTTGATTTCAAAACTTCCTTTAAATACTTTAATCACATTCACACATAAATTATTCATTGAAACCCATTACATTAATAAAACATTGAAAACATCAATTAAATAATTTCAAAAACCATTTGGAACTTGTACACTATCATTGAACTATGGCAGTTATCCTATTAAAAAAAATTATAAGTAAAACAAATTCAAGAAACATATATTTTTAAAGTTTCCCTTTCTCAACATTCACCGATTAATTTTACCATTTACTGGGGTTTAACACACCCAATGGTAGCAAAATGATCAGTATCACATCATCAATAAACCCAACGGGGTCTGCGAAGGGTATTGTACCTCAATCAGATACCCATATCACATTCTAAAATCAAAGATATTAAAATGAAACAAGGAAGTACATTGGAACAATCGCATATACACATAAATTAATGGGACTAGGGGAAAATCACTATGACCACCTACCTCAATACAAGATACAACCTCACACTAGACCTTAGCCTTTAATTCATAAACACAACATCGTTAAATCGAAAACATATAAATTCATGATGAAAATGGGTTTTAGGTCATCATAAGAATATAAGATGTCCCACAATCCCAAATCCAAAAAATAGAACCATGATGTGTGTGAGACTCACTTGGAACTTCGATTTGCACTAAATATCACTCCAAATGACCATGAATTGGAGGATAATGACCCATGGGAGAAGAGGGATATGTTAGTTAATCATCCAATATATATGGGGATAAATGGGGGGTTATTCAGGGTAAAAGGAAATATGGTTGGGAGGTAAAATGGGAATTTCCAACTTTTTATGGGCCTTGTAGTTTGATCGCACTTTTAGCCAAACCATGTGTCAACCATGTGGATACCTATTTCCAAGAGAAGCCAAGACACATGATTTTTTAGAAGTAGCTGTACGTTCTAGAAAAATATCTGGTGACCATGTGAGAACCTCTACCTGAAAAGAGGTTTGGGCTAAATAGTTTCCCTGTCCAGATGCATGGTTTTTACTAATAGTGCGCTACACATTGCTTTTCCTTTTTTCTCCTCCAATTGTGTCATTCACCCATGGAACACCCCAAAATACCATAAAACCCAAGAACCTCTTAATTATCTATAAAAATGATGTTTAAAAATTTTAAAAAGTTCAAGCCTTCACAAATTTATGGATATTACTAAGATAAATCCCACTATAAATAATAATATATAACTATCACTGGAGTTTAGAATCATTCTACTCAAGAAAATGAATTTATCATCTACAGGGGAAATCCTATTTTCCCTATTATGAAAAAAATCATTCCAAATAAATGAACAGATTTTCTTAGGATCCAGGTTTAAATTCTTTTTCAACCTTATCATGGAATTTGAATTCTAAATAAAAATTTCCAGGACAAATAAATTGTAACTAAAAATGGATTATCCATGTTGTAAGACTAATTTAGATATTTAATCATGAAAATTGTAATTACTTTAATAGTCCTTTTTGTAGATTATATTGTTTAAACAATATATATATTTGTAAAAGATATTTTTTAAATCAATGTAGGTCAAAGTATTAGATGAAATACTCTGGTCATTATTACTTTATTTAGTGAAAGAGTTTAAAATATCATTCAACATCATTCTTACTATCATAAAAATGTTGTAAAGACTAATAAATAAAAAATAACTTCTTATAGAAATTCCTTGTACAAATTCTAATTTATATTATCTTCAGATTAAAAAATTGATGATTAATGGTCTATAAAAAATGATGTGACATTGTGAATATATTTAGGAGATTTGGTAAACACACTACTATCCTTGGTGCATTTGATTTTGAAGCATCTCAAGTATCCCTCTAACATAGGAAATATTAAACCAGTATCTTCCTATCCATTATCCAATCCAAATCCTCCATGCGCATCCTCTTCTAAAGCTAATCCTAAATATTCAAGCACACATATTCCAATAAATAAATATATACCTTCATTATTATTTGATTTTTTAATTGTTTTGTAATTTTTCTTCTCAATAACATTATGTTATTTTTTATTCAATGGAAATATGTTCAATTTATTTATTTTACATTCTCTTTCATAGTTTATTTTATTTTTTTTTTATAATTACATATTGTATTTTATTATTACTCATTTTATACTGATCATTTATAAAATCACTATTTTTAGTGTTTTATTCCCATGGTTTTCTCACATCACTCTTCCAAATGTAATGAGTTATATACATAATTTTTAAAAAAAAATTATATCATAAATTGTGGGAGAAGATAAGATAAACACAAACTTTTAGTTATTGTTTTCTACTTATCTCTCAAACTAGTTTCATAAATGTACGATAGTATTAAAAAAATAGAGAAGACAAATCGATATAAAAAATGCATTTCAAAAATATTAAAATAAAAATTTTATTACAATTTATAGATTATCTATCTTGGGATTGTTTATGTCTTAAAAATGTATAAATTTTTTTGTTCAAAATTTATGAGAATTTGGATCCTAAAAATGGGGCATTTTGGACATAATAATGTTATTCTAATATATCAAATTATTACACAAGTTTTGATAACCCCAAAATACTCATTTTTTTACGAGTCAGTTTCATTAAAATGATTCTAGGTTAATAGTTATCATTTTCAAAAATTTATTCTGTTTGGATGTTTTTAGTTATATATAATGTAATTTGAAAATGATAAAGTTTTCCAATGTAAATTATAATAAATTACTAATGAAATATTGTACATCAATTTTTTTAATATTATTACACGATAATTAAAAATTTAAAATAATAAATTACTAAATGTGTAGACTAGAATATCTCATGACATAGAAAAAATATCATCAAATGTATAAAAATATATTGTGTGGGGAAACTACGTAAGATAAATGTGTTACGATATCATAAAGGTATAGATGTTTTATATTTAAAACTATTAAATATCATAAAGAGTATGGAAATATCATACGTAGATAAATACTCATACATATTATTGAAATATCATACACATAGAAGATATTTCTTATGCAAGAAAAATTGTCTTATGGGAGGAGTGTTTCCAAATCACTATGTACCTGATTACCTAACATGGAGTTTATATATATAACACTGTAGAACATCCCAAATAGATGATTTTACTGTATAAAATAGAATATATTATCAAGATAAAAAATCAAATGAATAATATGTCTTAAATAATTTCCCAACTTATGATTTAAAGGAACGCATATGAGAATCATGAATTCAAATTATTTAAATTCTATAAAATATTTGAATAATTTAGCTAAGCTTTATGAAGGTTTTTTGAAGAAGTTTTCCAGAGATCCATATTTAAAATTTATATATTTCCATGGAGTTGACCATTATATCCATTATAGAAATAGATGTTTTTATTATATTTAGAATCAAAAGCCTTGTAATTTGTTAAATAGGTAAATAGATTATTAGGTTTACCAAATAATCCATAATTTCATGAGGAATCAATTCATGTGAAGATAATTATAATTGGATAGGCCTAGCATCTTTTTTAAATATAGTATATTTATAATTTATGAAAATATTAATATAAATTAGTTAAAAATGAGAGAGGATCAATCCTACAAATTTATAAAGTGAATGAATATATATGTACTCCCAACTTTTGAAAAAAAAAAGAAATGTACCCAAAAAGGATACACTTCCTTGGAACATGAGAGATATTCTTCCTCATCTTCATTATATAAAATTTAATCCAACAATAAAAGAGGAAAAAATCAACTACTTTTTTTCTTTTAAATAACCCTCTATAGTAAACAATGATTCATTAATGATGCATCAAATTACACTCTTTCTTTGAAATAGATAAAAAAAATTCATTTTTTATTTTAAATAATGTGTTATAGTAGAAAATCTTTTTTACGTATTTTTCTTGTTATAATAAGTTTTCACTCATTTCATAGAGTTTGGGTGAAGATTTTATAATGTTATTTTAAGGGGGAGAGTCTAGGAAAGGCTCTTGAAATCTTTTTTACCAAGTGATTGATTCTTTCACTCAGTTGGGTGGTCTTTAAGAAAAGGGATGTTCTATTTAAAATCATCATACTCACAATAAGTATTTGCATAGTGGTTTATAATTATTTTCTATTTCCCTAAACCAACATAAAAATATAATTTCTCTACATATTATTTTATTTTTTTCTCTTTTATTTTCATAGTTAAGTAAAAATTCAAATATATTTTATAGAATATTATTTTATATGGATGAAAATTAAATGAAAAAAATTCCCCCTTATTGATTCATTATAAAACACCTCTTGGAAAAATGTTTTTCTCTACTACTACTCTAATAAATTTTATTTAACCCCTTGTGTAAAATCCCTTAAGAGATGATTGAACCAGACTATAAATATTTTATCCCCTATCATAATTTTACTTCTTATATAGTCCCCCAGTAGTAATATTATTGAAGAATATGTTGTGATAATATTAATATTTTGTTACCATAATCTAGGAATAATTTAAATATCTATATTTCTTCTTTAACAACATTATAATCCATAACATACACGGATTTTAAAGAGTTCGATACTATATATAATAATGATCATAACGTTCTATTTACTTAAAATAAAAATAATAATATATATAATTGATCTATTTAAAGGAATGTTATTATACCCCTGTGATGACTACATTTCATTCCTATATGATTTTTATAACATATCCCATCAACTTCATCCATAACTATTGGATAGTTGTAATGAGTGCCTGATATAGCTTTAATCAATTTCATTGATATTTTCATATCATGATTTCTGTATAGTACATATCAAATTTAGTATATAATATAGAAAATGTGATGGATCCCGTAATTGATGTGTATGTATTCCTACACATCTTCTTAATGTTCTCCAATAAGATAATCATGTCATCTGGAGAACATTTATACCATGACACATAGGAAACAATTCTGTCATGAATCACTACATTTTATATTATTCAATAACAATTCAAATTAAAAAATTTGATTTGTTCCAATAAAACCATAGATAAATATAAGTATAACATATTCCCTAGAACATGGGTTGTTACTTAAGTTCATTTGATAAATATATTTTTCAACTATGTGTTGAAAAAATGTAATATTAATATTTTTTCCCATGTTTTGTCAATATATACCACTTGGAAAACAATTTCACTCACATTAAACTGTTGTATAAACATGAAAATTTAGTCATCCCATGATTTGATGTCTACTTTATCCAAAAATAGATCCTTTATGATTTCATATAACAATCCTAGTACATTATTATTTGAATATGAAATCAAATTGATTTCATCATATATATTGGTGATAGGGTTTCATTAATTCCTATATAACGACTTATCTAAAAATTTTAATGGAAAATAGTACATAATAGGTCTTAAATTTATCATACATATCCAAATATTTATTGAATACCCATTTTAACCTAATGGTTTTTAGACTAGAATGAATTTATATCAAAAAGAAAATTAAATTTTAGTAAACTAAATCCATTTTTGAATTTATAACCACTTATAATTTTTAGAATTTTTTATTTTGAAAACATTATTATAGGATAACGAATAATTATTTTTAATGAATAACATATCATTAAATTAGTAATTATAAAACCATTCCTATTTGGATGTATAACTTTCCTACAAAGTATGTGAATCTGGAAAATTCTTTTTCCATAAGATATTTTGGATAATTTTATAATAACACCCTCACTAGATAAATACACAAGACTAAAAACTTATGGCTACTATTTTACCTTAGGTTCACCACCTTGTATTCTATAAGCTATAGACTATTAATGAGGGTATATGGTGTTATTATGTATATAATATAGCCTAGTATCATAGTAAACAAAAATGAAAATAAATAATCATTACCCACATCGATTATAAATATATGAAGAAACAATAAACAAGAATGTTATAAAAATGTAATGACAAAATATTTAGACACATGTTTATACCATAAAACAGTAGCTCATTTCCCACTAGGCTAATGACATATATAAAATAAAAATAAACAGAGATAAATTAAAAAAAGTCTCCACTAACATCTTCAATACCTACATGAATCTTAGAATTCATATCCTCATCAATTTTTTATATATCAATCATGAAACTTTGGAATCAAACCCTACATGAACCTATGAAGAATTAAGTCTACATGGGAACCCAAGTTCCATGGCCTCCTAATATGGGATTGAGTATAACTACGTAGTGGACCACTAATTAGGCCCCTAATATAACTGGTAAAACAATTTATGAAAAGGTGATATTCATAGAATAAATAATTAATTATTGATATAAAATATTAATATTCATTATCAGACCCTATGCTTTAATATGGAACCTGATGTCAATGAGACCTGCTTTGTCAAGTATTAGATGTCTATAAATGAAATATGTCATTAAAAATGATGATTATTAATAGGTAATCATAGGAAATCATCATATGAGGCTCAACCTATATTTTTTTGGAGAATATTCTAATAAATCATAGTATTAATACCAAAAACCAAACCATAAGAGGAAATACTTTTAAACCAATTGTTTTTGGGAAAATATCCAATTCATATGAGTTAATCCTAGGAAATTATAATTTTTGGGCATAGAGTCTATTCCCATGTGATAATACTAGGCAATAATAAGTATGATTTGTAAATTTAATTCATAGGAGGTAATCCTAGTAAAGTAAATATTAGCTATTAAGACAAGATATATGGAGTAAATTCTATAAAACCTTTATATTTAGATTAAAGGTAGATCATTACTTCATCTAATATCTTATGAAATCACATTTTTTTAGAGACAGAATACAATCGATGTCATCTCAATAATGTTATCATTGGAATTTATGGTAATACACAATTCCCATCACTAATATTATAGTTTTTACACTCAATTAATAACCTAGAACATCACCAAATATTTTATAGTTCTTAATTTATAATTGGAATTGGTGTTATAAACTCCTCTAAACTACCCCTCTGTAAAGTCGACATCACCATAAAGCTCTCACCAGGGCCCCAAGGTGATAACGTATTCCTGAAATCTAACAAGTCCTCCATATACATTTATTTTCTCTCAATAAATCCAATCAATTAGGGGGAATATAGTATCTCATAAGCCTAATTATATCATTATAGTCTCACTTTACTTATAAAATATGTCCCACTTGAAATACTATTGAGAAATTGAATAACTCCCAAATCAATTTCCAAGAATCCTAGGTTGGTCCTCTCACCCAAACTATATATATACATTATCTAGTGAATAACACCAAGGTAAATCACTTATAAAGTAGAATTTATCTCTCCAACCATCCTAAAATAAACAATGTTGAGCCCAAATTGCTTTTAAGGGATACTGTGGGGGTGAATCAGTATACCAAAACATTACTGAGTCTTACTTTCATTTAATTTATCCACTTATTACCTTGAATACTCTACCCCAGTTAAGTGGAATGGATCTGTTTTTTTCTACCAAAAATCACATACACATGTAATTTAGATGATAAATGAGACCAAAAAATTCAAATATTCTTATAATGTTTGGTATAATTACATACTAATTGATGTGATGAACATGTGGTTGTTTCACATATTCCCTTGTCACTAATAATTTTTAGTGACAACAAGCACATAAAATCGGAACAAAATTTCTATATAGGAATATATCAATATTCATGGGTTAGTGAAATTATTTATACTGGTACCATTAGTCTTTCTATTGTGTCGTTTATACTGGCACCACCAGTACTTCAGACAAATTCAATAAACTTTTTTAACAAGATGGATCTACTGTCCTAGATTCTATCTCTTAAATAGGATAATTTGGTTCCTCAAACGATCAGGACTATTCTCCATTTTTCTATGATGTCCTTGGCCTGAAGAACTCATCAAGAACCTTTCTTTAATGTAATTTAAGTGATGATTTCATGGTGCATGGTGAACGTATTCAAGTAAGAATTCATGTACTTCCTTTCATGATGTGTCTTTATACAACCTGAATAGTTGAGGTTCTTGATCGTGTAAATAGGAAAATAATATCTCACTTATTCTTCATGTAACACCATTTTCACAAACAACAAGGCTACCTCTTGTAATAGTATGAGTACATGGGGTATTATTCTACTTTATTTTATATAACTAGAGTGGTTCACGAGAATATCCTTCATGGGAATAGGTTCACAAGAGATTTTTTCTTTAACAATACTAGAGTATTCTAAAGGAGCAGTTTTATTTACTTTGCATAAAAAATATGTATTAATATCCTTTATGTTAATAGATTCACATAGATCCTAATCCTCTTCATGAAATTGGTTTTTCATGTTTTAATTTTTTTAGATATGATAGATCACTAATTTTTTTAATTAATAGATTCCCTAAAAACATTGACCAACACACTGTTTATATAGATAATGTTTCACAAACTACATCTGATATTCAGAGAGAGTTATGAAAAATTAAACGGCCCAATATCATGGAATATCAGTGAATGTTGTAGATTTTCGATTTTATATGAATCACAAGGTTGGTCAAGTGACCATGTGATCACTTTTCATGATCACTTAATTCAACATGAAATGCCTAAGTGGGCATCTACTGGTGTTGTAGTGATATAAGGCATCCCTTTAATGTGATACATCTTGATAGATTTATCGATAATCTCATGGATAATCCCTGACACATCAAATATGGGTCATGAACATGTTTAGAATCATTAAAAATTTTGGTATATTAAACACCATGACGGTTTCCATATATGACCTCAATATTAAGGGAATCATTGTGTAGATTTAACCTATGAGAAAATTCTCACATATATTCACCCATACTACCTCCTTTGATCTATTCATCAAAACCATTGATTGGAAGTGTTATTTGTTTTTGAAAAATTGTCATGAATACAAGAAATTGATTACAGGAATGATGTCAAGTATATCTTGTTCATGAAATGGTATCGATTACTAGAAGTGAACTAAAATCAAATGAAGCTTCCATTATTAAACATGTGCATTTTTAAGGTCAAAGGTGCATAAAAGGATAGAGATCATGGATGAATGACTAATATTTCATAGATTGGATGGTATGTGTTATATTTTCATCTTTTAATTGGGAGGAAAAGTGTGTCACACTAGGGAGTCCAACATCAATCAGCCCATGTGGATTCTCTATGATTTATACATAATATCATACCCCATCATCATTGAATAGGAAATGGAAGATCATCACCCACACACACATACACACACCACTATAGGCTTCGGCCCACCGAAATAGACATCTTACCTCTGTAAGCCTTAAACACATGCCCATTCTAATATTTGGGAATGTACTTCTGTAGGGCTTATACTCTAGCCTTCCAATACATATTCCACTATGTGTGGCCTACTTTTTTTGGATCTTCAATAGGGGTTACCAATAGTCCCCCCATGTGTGGTTTACAACTAGCCCTTGTGGACTTATATACTTGGCTATACTTATTAAAATCCAAAAACTATTCCAACAATAACATAGCCTTAGGAAATGTCTCATCAAATACCAAACCAATTTACTAAAGACTCTTCAAATATTCTTCATGAAAAAAGTTTCTATTTCTCATAGATTCCATTATTCTTATTCTTTACTTCATGAAAATAATCATTTTCATGGCCTTCATAATAACTCCTTTTATTTTATATTGGAATGAAATTATATGTTCAAAATCCATTAATGATTTAATTATCTCTACCTTTTATCATATGCATTAAAAATCTAATTTCTATAATTTCATCTGCATACAACGTGGTGTTTTCATGAATATAAAATTCCTTATGAAAATATTTATATTCATGGAATTTTTCATTATTTTAAATGATGAATAAAATGTTCACTATCCTATCACAATTGAAATGTGCTTTGAACTTAATATCATCATAATGAATAATTACAATTGACATGGATAATTGATCAAGAATGGAATCCAATTTCATTGAATGAATCCCTATAAATTATCTAAGAATAATAACTAATAATGTATAATTATCTTACCAAATGACAACCAATGATTCCATAATAATTCTCCAAGAATCATCACATCAAGAATTGAGAATTTCCTTATTGAATTTCACCAGTGAATACATAAAAATTCTCCAAGAATAGTTAACAGTATTATTTAATATTTATCAAACTCTTTCTATATTACTATTTCTATGAGTATCAACTAATCATAGATGACTTCATTATATATAGAATATTTATTCAATTTTTATATATTGAAACTGAATACTACCATAATCATCAACCATCTATATGCGATTATAAATATCCCCCCTTTTCATTATTGTGAATACATTTTTCCTAATTAAATTCAATTTATCTTCTCCCCCTTAATCAAAATAAACTAAAAGGATTCATGTAGGGTTCTTTCCCATTCTTCTTCCATTCATGGAATTTTGAAATCACTTATCCTTTTTATTAAAGAACAGTTGTATGATATGGTTCTATTTTAAAAGATTATTTTTTTGTTCTATTCTATGTAAACATGGACTAACCTGGTGTAGAAAATAAGAGAGATACAACCAAGGTTTTATATACTTTCTACTAACAACCATCCATGTGATATCATTCTTATAAGATAATTATTTCTCAAAATTTGGGATTTTATAAAAAATATTATCAAGAAAAATATTCTCATACACACATTATCAAACACATCATAAAATTAATGTGAAAGAATAATTATCATCCCCTTTATATGAGAGTACTTGTCAACCAGTACTTCTCATCTATGCACATATTTAGAATAATTAAGATAAGGGAAAGAAGTTTATTCAAGTTACCTCGATTTTTAACGTCTATATACATGACCTACACTTTAATATATTCATGAAACAATCCTTGATACAACCTATTCTAAAGTTTCATTATATAGTCTTCAAGATTTTCATATTGACAATTCACCATTTTGAAACTATTCTTGTTTTTGTCATATCATGAATAGGAATTCCAAAATACTATATTCCTCTTTGTTCAATAATTTTTCATCTTTGACAATGAACATCACCTTCAAATACTTTCATCTCGTGTGTATTTTTTGTCTTCACATCATCTAATACCACAATAGGCTCCCTTGAGGCTTGTTTTCTATATTTAATATATCATTTTGAGAAGGTACAAGAGTCATGTAATTAATTACACTATGTCGAGTCTTATTGCATCATCAACACAATTTTTTGTGAGAAAATAGGGTTTTCATTTTTTGATATCCTCTAATGAGATTCAAATTATTATTCATTTGGAATAATATATTTTCACTTTTACTTTACTCTAGTTAACATATTATTTTCATATTTTTTCATTTCATTGGAATCATTCAATTGATCAAAAAATGATTAAGAATTATTTCATAACATATTCTATTTTGGGGATTCCACATAGTTTATTAAATGTTTTTGAGTAACCTTTATTTTTTATCCTATCAAACTCTTTTTCAGTAATTCCTTCAATTAGTCCAATCTTCTGGTTTATCTCATTGATTGATTATGTTCATTATTTTATCTTGATTTTATTCATATCCATGGAATGTTTTCTCATATCCATATTAGGAACCATCTTTACATAGTATAAGAATATTTCTTTGGTTTATATAATATTCTTAGTATCAATCATTTCAACAATATTTTGGGTGTTTTTGTTAGTTATTTTCATATTTTAGACATCTTTCATTAACTATTTATCTCCCAGGGTATCTAGTTCTTTTTATTTTTGACCTACTTCTAAATGGGTTGTGTTATTTTATTATCATTTCATTTTTACAATGTTAGTCCATACCTACCCTCTAATTTTATGTGAACACACATGTTCCATTCTCAAATAATTATTCTAGGAATTTGAATCTATTTATTATACAAAGACTCATTCTCTTCTATGGAATCTACTTCAGTTTTTTTGGTTTCTTTTTTTTTATATTCAATTCCCCTGAATATTTCCATTATATAGTATATTTACATTCTTATATTGTACCAAAATTCTATATCCAAGTTTCCAGACATCCATTAGAAGTTAAAGTATCCAAAAAATCTCCATCTTTTATTTTTCATATCAATAGGAAAATATTTAGTTCCATTTGTTTCTGGATTTCCCCTTCCTTCTTTGGATAACCATTTTAGGTGTAATTTGTTATTAATATTTGTAGTATCTACCCTTAGTGTTTTGGTGGATGTATTACTATTTTTATCAACCCAAAAATGCCTTGAATTTTCATTTTCACATGCATTAGTACATGATGCTACATTAGTAAAAACAAAATTAATTTGGTTAAGGGTTAATTTATTCTATGTGCTTATTGAAGGATGATCGGTAGATGATATCCAGAACTTAATTAAACCAATATGAGTCAATTTATATCTTGATTATTATTAATGTTTTAATGGAAATATTCATTCTTAGAGGCTGAAACTCTATATATATTTGGGTAGAAGTGTTCTTTTTTTCAGTAGATTGGGAAGTTCTAACATGTGTCTCATTAAAATTTATCAATTATACATATATTTCAATAAATTTCATACTTATATAAAAAACATAATTTTCAAATGATGTTATTATTTCAAACCATTAACTTTTAATTTTATTAATCTAATAGTCTTGCTATTTATTACCTTCAATCAGATGATTTTCAAGGTATTTAATTCTTTGAGCTTTAACTTACAATTTGGATTCCTTGAAACTAATTGTAAATTTTTGATATTCTTATATATTAGAGAAATTTTGTATATATTGTTCATCCATATTGGTCTTTTATTCCACTAACATATCAATCCCTATTACATTGATTGTTTTATCTATAAGTTGATAATTTCTGACATTCTTGGAAACATTGAACAATGTTATAAGTACATGGGTTTATTCACCAAAAATGATAATATACTATGGACTCATATACATTACATTGAGATTATTCTTAAATTAATGAAATATTTTCATTGGAATGTGTTACCGAATATTATTTTTCATCAACATGGTCTGTGAGGGCATTATACTTTTTTAATATCTTGAGAATTATACCCTCTTATTTATTAATTTTATCTACATGTTATTTTTTTACATAAAAATATTCCTTGAATGAATAAGTATATATGAAATACCTTCATCATGAACTTTATTCATATATATTTTAAATTGAAATTTATAGTATTCAAAAAAATTGATAGACTCATATTCCTCATACTTTCCACAACTAGATCTAATTTATTTAAATGGATCATCATAAAATGATTTGATAAAGGATCATTGATCAATCCATTATTTTATTGATATTGTTAACAATCTCCTTACTTAAATCTTCCTCCTATTATTTATATTCATGGATGATACCTTCTTGTCTTCTAAAAAAAGAGTGGAAACTATATTTTCTACTGATCTTACATTAATATCGACATAAAATACGAAATTCTTATAAATCTCATAAAATCAAATCATTATAGAAAATTTAATTCAATTACATGAATATGTACCCTCTAATAAAACTCTATGGGCAAGATGGATCATATAGAGACACTAATAATGGAGGTGAATCAGTATGAAAAACATTTAACATGTTTTACTTTCATTTTAATTTTCTCATTCTTACTCTTGGTCCTATACAAAAAATAAGAGGAATGGATCTATCATGGGATTTAACTAATCACATGAATATAAAATTCATAAAATAAATTAAAAAAGGCACATTAGTATTTTTACATGGTTTAGTATAAGGACCTACTACTTTCCATGATCAACCTACAGTTCTCTTATCAATAATAATTTATACGAATTAAAAGTTCCATGATTTGTAAAACAATGTTAATAGGGGAATATATAAATATTCTTTAGTCAATTTCACTCTTTATACTATTACCATCAACCTCTTAGTGGTGTTGTTTATAGTAGAACCCCTAGTTCTCAATGTTATTTAATAAACATCTTAAACAAGTTAAATCTACTATACCGGATTCCATTTACATCAATATAATAATATTTTTCCTCAAATTATCTATTAGATAATTATTTTTTAAATGATGTTTCCAACCTCAAAAAACTCATCTACCACCCTTCCTGACTGGAATTGTAATGCATGTTTAATGATGCCTGGAACATGTATGCATGTAATCAAATATTTACTCCCCTATGTTCATATAATGTCTTCATGAGACCCAAAACGTTTAGGGTCTTGATCGAGAAAAAAAACAGAATAGTATCTCATATCTTCTTCATGTAACACCTTCAGACAAACTATAAGGCCCTAGCCTTAAACCTTACTTAATCTTGAGTTATTACAAGATTACACATTGAGGATATTTTCAGGTTTAGAGTTTTAGAGAATTAGATCATTAAACTTACATTACATTCCACATTTAAACAAAGTGGTTACATAAAGATAGTATTTATTTTTTCCCATCAACGTAAACATATTTAAAATAAAACATGGATTCTTTCTTGACACTTCCTTGACACTATCATCATATCATGTACCTTTCCCTTGACCTGTGAAAAAAATTTCAAAAAAAACTTGGGATGATCATAAAAAGCTCAGTAAGGGTTATAAAAAATATGGAAAGGAAACATGAGTCCATATATACATAAGAATTAAATCATACTTTACCCATAAAACATAGGTACTTTAAAATACCTCATCAAATCATGAATAAATCATAGAAATCATAAGACATAAAAGGTAACTTGAGGCATTCATAACATTCTTACGTAGGGAGTAACCCTCTTGGTTACGTTTGGAATACCCACCACAATATATTCCCTAAATCTCTTCAGAGAAACCTTAATGTTTCACTCCTTCGCGTTAACCAATGCATTGGAGAGATATATTTGGCTCACTCACCCTTAGTTTATCATGGAACCACCCATCTTCATAATAATGCCCAAGAACCATAACATAATCGTATCACATAAAACACGCATAAAGGAAACATAACATTTCCACATTTTAATCACAAGATATCAATACAACACATTGATATAATAAAAACATTATGAAAACCATTTTCAATACCAAAATAAAAGAAAATTAAAACATGGTATTTATTTTTCTTTTAAAAAGAAGGTATGGCTTGTAGAGGAAGCCGAAACTCAAATAATGGTCACGGCGGCGGAGAAGTCTTTGTCGCCGCATACGTACGACAAAAACATTCCCTTTTGTCCTTTAGTAAAACGCTTCGTATAAAAAATATTCCTTTTTGGATAAACATAAAAGTCAAAGGGGTTTATACACCGTATAAAATAAGGTTGTGTATAAAACAAAATATGCCTCAATGAAAGGAGATTGAGACGAAGTCCAATACAAAGACGGTATCCTTGGATTAAGGATAAATCAATTACATAATTATGTGTGACAAACTAAGACACTAAATATAAGTGGATATTAAGTGTAAAACAATCATATGTTGTTCAAACATATTCATAGAACAACATATTCAAGGAGTACAAGCTTATCCCAAATAATCAAAATTGGGTTAAGAAGTTCCATTGCAAACATTTGACAGCCTAACGGCGTCACTAAAAATTTCAGAAAATGAGTTGATGGGAGATAAAAATGGTATCTCATCACTTGGAAATAAAATATAAATCAATAAGGATATAGAAGAACATATCCCAACATAATGTTATGTGAATTAAAAGACATAACAAAAGAAGTCTTTTAAAAAGAGGAGGGTGAAAGGTTCCCTTACCGACATGGGTATCTTTCGAAACATACCCCCATAAAAGAAGGACAATACAACATTGATGTAAATACTCATAAATGAAATTATATTACACAATGATTAAAATAATGGGAAGTACATACACCACTTAAAGGAAATTGTGGCTAATGCAGCATAAATCTCACGGGAATAAAAGTGAGATGAAAAATCCCTTACAAAAACTCGGCAGCCTAACGGCGCCACTTAAAACTTACAAAAATGGATTGATGAGATCAAATAGGGTCTCTAATCATATTAAAATAAAATTTACAGCAAGATTAATATAAAAGAACATCCCCCATCATAACAAAGAGGAGCTTAAAAGACGTGACATAAAGGAGAGTACTTAAAAAGAAAGAGAGAGGTTAGATCTCTAACGAAACATCGGCAGCCTAACGGCACCACTCAAAACTTCCAAAATGGATTGATGAGAGAAAATATGGTCTCTCATCATATGAACATAAAAATTACAGTAATATTAATATAGAATAACATCTTAATAACAATAAATATGATCTTTAAAAGGAATGACATAATAGAGTGTACTTAAAAAAGAAAGAGAGGAGTAGGATCCCTTACCTCAAGTCCAACTTGTCTTGTTCGTTTCTTTATATTCCTTAATAATAAACTTTGGTCAATTTATAATTGCTTAAGAACCTCCTATAAAGATTATTATTCAGTTAATATCACATATTTTAATTTTATAATAATTGGTTAATAATATGAGTTCATATCAGACGTTTTTGTCGATGTTTGGTACATGAGTCAAAAATTGAACTTGTTGGAAAATAATTTTCCATGTAGTTATAGGTACATCATATCCAGAATAGTATTTATGTTTTAGATATCATATATACCCAGTATATATTCATTTTATACTATTCCATATAATTTGTAGATAAAAATTAAAAGCACCGTTCATGGAGACGGTAGGTCGTACGTACGCATGAACGATACTTTCATTTTTTCATATTAATGGAATTAAAACCAAATGAGAGATATATATATATTTTATAATTACAGAATGATATCCATAATTTAAATTTAATATATTACATATATATCCATTATATATATGTACTTATAATAGTACATAACATTTTGAGATAAGAAATGAAATGTACCGTTCATGGAGACGGTAAGCCGTACGTACGCATGAACACTACTTCCATTTCTATTTCATATTTAATGGAATTAAAACATAATGATACATAATAGTATTTTAATTCCAGTATGGTATCATATATAATATCATTAAATATATCCTTTATACATAACACATATGGTATTAACGAATCAAATCACTTTGAGGAGGCGGTAGTCCGCACTTCCTAAAATGAAGATATTACGTTTACTCATAATGGTAACCATAAAGGATATGCCATAAATGAAAAATACAGAAGCTTAAGTAAAACATAAACATATTATATATAATATATAAATATAGTGACATCTTAATGTCCACCTTTGAAGGTGATATATGAGTGTTGAACAATCATCATTTCGTGAGGCAGAAAATCGCCAACCACAGAAATAGTATGTTCTTTAACCATTAGATGAAGGTGTGTGTAAGTGTAGCTCGAATCCTTCTTATAACAACATCCTAGTATATTTAATATACTTTAGTTGTTACAAAATAAATGAATAAAAAGAGTTTAGGGGGTTGGAGAAGCAAAATAAAACAAAAGGACTCAAGTGAAGACATTACCTTAAAATCGGGTATCTCCTTTTGGTTTGATCTCAAAAGCTTCCTTGGGAAGCCTTCTACCCAGAGTGAGGCTTAAAGGAGTTATAGAGGGATGTGGAGAGACAAAATGGACAGGGGTTGGCCTAGCCATAGGCTTTTGAAGTGTGGGTAAGGAGGTAGAGGTGGGGGTCTTTTATAAGAGGAGAGGAGGGGCACTCTTGGAAAGTAAGGTAATGTTACATTATTTTAGAATGAGTTTCGGATTTTAATGGTCCCAAATTGATGTTTTTCGAGGATAAGGTGATAATGGTTCTAAATACACCCATCCAATAGGTTTTGGACATGTTGAGGTCTTAGATTTTACATTATCTTTCCATTTTATTTAAATCGTTAAATAATGAGGTCATCGCTGCATCATCATGATGTCATAAATAATTTAATTTATTTAATGTCTAAAAATTATAAAACAAATACTATGATGTATGAAATCTTTTTATCATTACAATTAATATTTATAGTCAAAAATCTTACTTGTATAACCCCATGTAAAAATTATTTTAGTAAAACAACTCATGTTTGTGTCATTTTTACTTTAACATTAAATAAAAAGGTATTTATGTCATTTTCCAACCAAAGTGGCTCCATGGGGTCCCCAAGTTGACCCATGGATTTTCATGGTCGGACATGACACATCCAATGAGGGTAGGACATGTATCTAGGTCATTTCATTTTATTAAAACATTATTTTTACCTTAAACTACACTAATTACCTCTAATCGCGATTAAAAACTTAATAAGTTACTATTCACCAAAAAATTATTATAATCCCATTGAACCACATTTTAGTTCTTAATGTCAACCATGTATGTCGGATTTTTGAAATTAAAAACACAAAGATGGAAAAATTTCATTTAAACGGAAAAATCAGCTTTTATAAGTACCACTTAGTGGTTTCACTATTCATCAAAAATTGAAGTTTTTCAGAAAATTACCAAAAATTCACCCTAAGCTATATTTGATATTCTGAATTAAAAAATGATGTCTATTTTACAAAATTCAAAAAATATAAGTTGAATTAATTAATTTAATAATTAATTCCCGCTGTCAAAACAAATAGTGTGTTTTTATGAAACAAAATGTATCAAAAGATTGACACTAGTTTTAGTCTGATTTCAAAGTGAAATTAAATCCAACGACCACTATTGGATTAAATGGTAAAAATGTATTCTAATTTCACTTTAAAATAAATTCAAAATATAATCTAATCATATAAATAAATTATATTAAAAAGTTGTTTTGAATTAAAATACATCATTTTTCACTATTCATTAAAAATTGAACTTTTTCGGAAAAATACCAAAAATTTACACAAAGTATATTTTGATGTCCCAATTCTAAAGAAGAATTTTATTTTGTCAAATATAACACATAAAATTGTCAAAAAGTGGATTTAAAATAGTTTCACCATCAAAAGGTGGTTAATCGACCTTTTAAAGAATATTAGAATGTTTACGCTTAAAATTGGATTCATTCACATTTTTAATCCTCTAACATTTATTGTAAAAAGTAAAAATATTTGACAAACATATATAATAATTTTGTAGTTAGTTCTATACATTCCCGCCATCACAACATCTAGGCATTAACTACCATTTAAAATAATATTATTTTATTATTAGAGTACAACGTAAGATTTCAAAGGAACTCGTTGTTGTGTATTGGGTAAGCCATCGAGCATAGCGTTCCCTTTAAATTAATATTGACATTTTATTCACAGATATGGATAAATGTGAAAATGTCATATTCTTTATTTACCTGGGGTGTTACACAAACAACAAGGCCCCTTCATGTAATGGTATGTATAAGCAAGGCCATATTATCCATTCTTCTCTATAACCAGATGGGGTTTGTGAGAATCTAATTCATGTGAAGAGGGTCATATTAGATTTATACCAATGAGAAACTATATTATTATATAAAAAAAATTATTCCTTCTTATAAATATGTATGCAATAATATCATTCATCTAAATAGGTTTATCCAGATCCTCTTCTTCTTCACGAAATAGGTTCTTCATGGTGATCTGTTATTATATATGAGAGAATGCCTCTATTTTTATCACTAGATTATATAAACACTTTCATCAAGACTATGATTATATAGGTTGTGTTTTTCATCCTACCTCCGAAGTTCTAGGAAAATAAATACACATTAAACACCTAGATATCCTGAAATGTGAATGAATTTTTATGTTTTTTCTTCTCAATTCATCACTAGGATGGTCAAGTGATCACATAACCTCCTCACATGATCACTTCATTGATCATGTGATGACTCAGTAGACATATTTTAATACTTCAATAATTTTATTCATGAAACCACATGATGCCACTTAATAACTCAATGGATATTCTCCATAATTATTCATTCCATTTCCGATATGAATCATGAATGAGTTTAATATCATTGAGGATATTGGTATATTAAAGACTATGAGTATTTCCTTATGTGATTCTAAGATTCATGTCCCCATTGTGAATATTTCCTTTTATGTATGGGCCATCATCTTTGTTTGGTAGTGTAATTTTTTAGAACAATAATCATGAATTCAAGAAATAGATTACATGCATGTTTTTGAGCATATAATATTAATGAATTGGTTTTGATCACCAATTACGGTCAGAAATCTGATGAATCTATCAGCATCAAACTAGTGAATCATAAGTTCACTGGTGTAGTGGAGGTTGAAGATAATGGACGGATGACCTAGATTTCAAAGATTTGATAGTATATGTAATGTATGCATATTTTAATACAGAATAATAGTTCTCCACACCTGAGAATCCCACATATAACATTCCATGTGGCTTATCTCTTTTTTATCAATATTCCTATGCCTTATCCTCATAAAGATGGTAGTAGGGGATTGTCACTTGCACACACATACACACATCACCACTATCTTCGGCCCACTGACGTAGCTGTCTTACCTTTATGGGCCTTATAAACAGAAAAATCCACACCTTTGAGAACATGCTCCAATGGGTTTAATATATGGACCATCCAATACATCTTATTCCATGTATGGCCTAATTTTGTTGGCTCTACCATATGGGTTGATCCATAACCCCCCCCCCCCCATGTGTGGTTTATGGATCTATCATGGGGTCTTATATGTTTGTCCATAGTTTTTGATAAATGAAAAAAAATTAATAAAATCTTATCACTTGGCCAATTTCTCATCAAATGCCTACCAAATCACCAAAGATTATTCAAATATACATCATGAAATATATATATTTTTTATGGCATTCATAATTCCTCTTCTTCATATTATGAATGTTATAATATGAATAGTCTTCCTAAAAACTTCAATTTCTTTTATTTTTGAATGCAATAATTAATTCCAAATCCATTCAGGTTTAAATAATTTTTTACTTTATTCCTTGAATTCCAAAGTTCACTTCTTCAATTTCCTCCTCATGAAGCATGATATTTTCATGACTTTATAATTCCTCATGAAAATATTTATTTCCAGGGTCTCCTCCCTTACTGTAAATGATAAAGAAAGTGTGCAATCTCCTAGTGAAACTGATACATTTATTTGAACTTAAGATCAACATAATCAATCATCAAAATTGGCATGTAGAATTTTTCATGCATAAAATAAAATTCCATAAATGAATCCATAATAATTCTCCAATAATCATCACCAATAATAGAGAATTGACTTACCAAATGACAACTAATGAGTCTATAACAATTCTTCATTAATCATAACATAAAAGAAGGAAAATTTTCTTAGTGACTGAGATCGATGGAATCCATAACAATTCTCTGTGATGCATCACCAGTGATCTAGAATATTTCAGAAACACTTTTCTTCTTTCCCTTTCTTTTCTAAATAACAAATAATAGAAGACTTTATCATACATTAAATTGTTATTCTTACTTATATATTAAAATAACCATACTCATCAACCATAAACTTGGAATTTTCAAACAATTATGATGGCCATGATGTAAATTAGTCCACCATGGTTTGCCCCCAATTTATAATGTGACACTCAGGGTTACCCATACCATTTCCATATTTACCACCAAGTTAGGGGATCTATAGGAACTTATACCAAGGTACATAATGTATGTTATCATATCATTTATACCTCTCAATTTTCTATATTCCTAAACGTATGCGTTTATAAATAAGGCCAGATCATTTAATAGTCAAGGAATGAGGCCAATATCTTAGTGTCCATTGTTTCCATAAATATATTACATTGTTGATAAAAAATAATTTAAAATAATTTACTTTTAATAAAATTGTTTCATAAAAGATAAAGATCAATCACCACAGTGGAGAGATCAAAAATCTGACAAAACATAAATAAAAATACTTCACTAATTGGTTTCTTTGAGGGGCCACCTACCACATTCATGGATTCGTTCCCTTTTTTGTAATATCATTCACTCTCTTCCAATCTTGTCTAAGTCCAACTGGTCATCACCATCACCATGAGGTCTTATCTCATTATATCAAATAAATTAATTATAAAATTGTATAGGTAATTTTATAACTCAATTTAAATAGTAATAATGCCTAAAAAATCAATGAGGGACATTTTTTCACCAAACTCATGAGAAACCGAGTGCAATTGACTCCTAGTATGAACCACGACCTGAAAAAAATATCCTAATTAATTAATTATAATATTGTATAATTAATTATAGAATTTATAATTAATTTCCAATATAACTCAGAGAGGTATAATTTCATAAAATATAAATGTGTCATCATGTTGCACCAAATCTATGGCCAAACAGTCATGGAAGGTACATAACACACGTTTTACCCTTCTTGATAAAAATACCTTGCATGTGTCACCTGGTTAATACGCTATTTCTTTTAATTAATTAAAAACGCTAAATAAATTCCTCATGAAATTTCCCTTTAACAAAATGTGTTTTGAAGACATGTGATTTTCCTCTCAAGAATTAATTTAGTAATAATGAATAAAACCCTTGATATCAGGTTGATTATTCCATGATTTGATTGAATCATTACTAAAAACCTCACTTAAAAATAATAAAAACCAAATATGAGAAATTACTGGAATAAAATAAAAAATTATCCATGTGGAGTGTTATATTTACCTCAATATATCTTATCGATCAAAAAATAATCAATTATATGGAGAAAAAAATGTGATATTACACTTTAAGGAAGGAAAATCATATTCCCCTTCACATAAACATTGTTTTTATAGGTGGTGGAAAATAGATCAATTTACCTCTTCCAACATGTTTGGATCATTTATTTTATGTTTTGGAAATCATTATAAAAAGTGTCCATCTATTCCATCCCTATAGAAATGTGTAAGTATCTTATAAATATTGTTTATCTAAGCCATCATTACTCAAATGAATAACTATGAATGATTCATATTTACTCAAATGAGTAATGGGGGATGATACTTGCTAAAATAACTAGTGATCCTATAGTCACTATTCACCCAAACCATCCTTACTCAAATGAGTAAGGATGAATTAACCTTACTCAAATAAATAACGAAGAAATTATTTGGAACCTGAATAATATTTATACCTCACCTATGTAAAAAAGACCATTCCAAAATCAACAATGATAATATAATTTCAATTAGAGACTTCTTTAAGAGATATCAATTTTCATGTATATGGGATATATGATATTTACAAAATAAGTATTCATGTATTACAAAAAAATCATCCAAATTAGAATGTATCCAAATTACT
Source organism: Viscum album (assembly GCA_963277665.1). NCBI lineage: Eukaryota > Viridiplantae > Streptophyta > Magnoliopsida > Santalales > Viscaceae > Viscum > Viscum album. Next base: position 1,402,647,511 of record OY728131.1, read on the forward strand.
TCCCAAGGGGAAACACCCAATCTTGATGCAAAAAAAATCTGGAATAATTTTTTTATCATTTCCCAAGTAGATTTTATATACTTATACCTAAAACATAAAAAATAATATTTTCACTTTAAATTAAAATATCTAAATGACGTATCTCTTTACAAACTCTCCATGATAGCACTTTTAATTCATAATAAGTCGTGGTTGTCCTATATTCCACAATATAATCCTACCTTAGCTGTCAATCTAACATCAACTCATCATGTTCTACCCTATAACTCTAAACAATATTCTAATATAAAACTCTAAAAACAGGTTTATTATACATAAAAGGTCGATCCACCAATAATTGTTGTCACTGAATAGTTTAGAAAGATCTTACCCATTGATATGCATCATGATACATGATAGTTTCGTCAACCAGATCATATTCTAACCTATTGTGATCCCCACCATATGTCACTACTTATATTGGTCAATTAAATGACATATGCTTCACACCATTGTAATATACCATTAATTTCACATTTTTAATGTTCCAACAACCTATTTGATGAGGTTTCCACCACACATAACCCAATAACTTATAAAAAATACAATATGTAACTCCCCTGGTCAAACATTCCAAAAAAATATATTGGTGGAACCCATCGACAAGCCCTAGCACTCCCCTGTCATTATTTAATCCCTCTCCATTGGAATCACAATATCATCTAATGACCCAAATTGATTAACTCCAGAAATAATCTATTTAATTAGATGTTTTTATTAAAAAATATCCCAACCCATCATCACACTTTCATCCCAATCACCAGCATGTCTCTGATCCAACTCAACTGCAGATCACATCAAATACAAACCAATACTGATGTCAATGCATAGACTCTATATAATATTACATCCCATCACATTCCCTAATTAATTGGATTATACTATAGTATCTATATATTAGAATCTAAATTCCACCATGATGATCCAATAATAGGTCTCTGAACACCCACAATGCAACTTATATAGGGGTTATCCCTCCAGAACCTAGGCTTAGTCTATTAATTCACAAAATTACTAGACCTGATTTTCCCTCACATACCAATGTTCCAATATGAAATTTTAAATAATAACTATCCAAACCCACCAGTATCATCATCCTCATCACCCAATTATTTCAATATATAATGAGATTAGCACACTCATCATCCCCTTATGCACTGCCCACCATATGGCTTCCCTTATATCGCTCCATGAGTTCCACCTCAATAGGTGTCATTATCATACGTGTCTGAGAATTCATGTCAAAGAACACTCTCATATAGACCATACCATAGTACCCTAATATATATCTTATTTCAACTCTCATAATAGAGTGATACCTATCATTTTAATGAAAACTCCTATGATCCATGTTTTTCATCTCATCGAGAACCACACCTTAATTAAATATGGTTAGTTATCCTGCAAATTCATCCCATAAACCCCTACCTTGATACAATAATAATATAAATTGATTTAATTTACATGACATAAGGCATCCCACATTAATCTATCTACCCTCACAATAGTATCCAATAACCTTAAAAAACTCACATTCGAACACACCCATTAACATAGGGGTATCACACATAAGATCAATTAAATCCATAAAACCCCACTCTTGTGTTAGTAATACATCCATGAATGGCATAATTAGTCACTTCTAATTCAAGCACCATGTTTGTACAATATAGTAATTTCGGAATCACTATGTCCCAATATAAAAAACCAATGGATAAACATATCCCATGAGGTGTAACTAAAGGAAATTTCTTGTTCAGTTAAAAGTACAAAGGGGATAATCATGTACCATAATAAATATCCAATTTATCATGATTTTTTTTTTAAAAACTAATAGATAACTGTGTCCTATAATAGAAACTCATATTTTAAAATTCCCAAAGACTATGATTTTCTCTTTATCCTCATCCACCCCAGCATAGTGTTTTAATTACATATATCTATACATATATATTATCCGTCGCCTATTGGGTCATTATCCTACTAATCCACTAACCCTTACTATGAATATATAAACGAGACTACCACCTCAAGGATTATAAATTAGACACATGTATAAAATGGCTTCATCCAAGATGATCTATTTTTACAATCCCATATTCATATGGGTTTCTTATGTATAATGGAACCAAGAATCAATTTCAAAAAATACCATATATATTGTTATTGAAACTTTAGATAACTATACTTAATTCCCTAGAAGAACCTCTATTAAAGTACTAAATGCCCAAGCTAACCCACTAGTGGTCAATAAATTACCAATAAATAGGGATATTGTAGACTTTTCATTAATTTACAACACTCTGTGGAATCCACATAAAGTACCATTAGAGATAATATATTGTGATTAAGTAGAGTGAAATTCCAAAAACATGTTATACAGGGAAAACCCGTATAATTTATTGTTGAAACTATAAGTAGACAAGACATCATTATTAGTGATATCAACCACATACAAGCGTATATATTTCATGTGAATCCTATATTATAAGAATAATGAATCTACATAGGCTTATTTATAATCAGAAAATATCAAAAACTCATAAATTAAAAATCCAGAAACAAGAGTGCATCATGCTAAGTGAAATCATACAACCATAAAAAGAGAAACCAAGAATATAAATCCCATAACCCTAGATACTTATGCCTTACATTGAAAAATATGTTTGTAACCCACTAGTTTGAGGTCCACCACAAGCTCAAAAACATATCTAACCCATATATACCATATTCCCAAATGATAGGGAAAAAATCTCAAATAACACTATGTAATGTACCACCACCAAAGACACCACTATAGTGAACAACGTAGTAGTAGGGATATAACCACAGACATGATTACCTATTTTCCAATGTTTTTAAACAAGTAGAGTGGGTATAAGTTATTACTATGTGGAGAAAATACCATCATATCAATGTAATAAGATGTGGAAATAACTAAACAAAATCCACATAAATAATTACTCTATTCATAATAAATAAACAATAAAGTAATGAAAAAATTAATTCAAGAGAACAGAGTCTCACGATCATAACAATATATAACCAAAGATCACCCAATGGGCCCACCATACATAAAATAATCAAAAGAGATAAAATACAGAAAAGGATTCACTTTTATCCCAGAAAATACATTAATTTGTTTCATTGTGTCCTCATCGAGCTACATTATACCAATAATGAAACATTAGGACACTTTAATACTTGAACCTATAAATAATAATGTTTACTCAAATAACCAAGTGTGATGGCCTCCTGATTAAGGTGTGAGAAAAAATTGGTAGGGAATTACCAATGAGGTACCTAGCATAACTAATAATATATTGAATGAACATGTAGTATTATTATGATAAATAAATAACAACATAGTAATTGATAAAAAATCATCCTTGACCCTTAAGCTCTTGGTAACACCATAGGTTGGCTATACATACTTCTACCCTTACTAGATTTCTCTAAAAACAATATATAGTCAACAATAAATTGTGAATACAAGGAGGTAATCCTATGAAATCATAGTATCAAGATCAACGGTTAAATCCTACAAGTTAATCCTTTCTAATCATAGTATTAGGGTCAATACCAGATTCGTTGTAGATAATCCTAGGAAATCATAGTATCATTATTAAAAGTTAGTTCCTATGAGGTAATCATAGGAAATTATATATATCATGAAAAAATTAATCTCCTAGGTTGTAATTCTATGAATTCATAAGTATCAACAAAAAGTTTATTCCTTTGATTCAATCCTAGTAAATAAGAAGTATCAAATGAAAGCAATGGATAAAAGAGCACATCTTAGAGAAATCTCTAAAGTAATCATGGGGTAAGAGTTCCCCAACCAATAATATATCAGGTAATCACATATTTCTAGTGCCATCATTCATTTTGTGTCATCTCAAATATAATATTTTCCCAATGGATTGTCTTATAATATTTTCTTCACACAACTCCTATGTGGGCCTATCAACACACAACCTAGACAATAACAACTAATTATTGAGTTCTAATATTCCGCAGAAAATCATAGATCCAAGAACCTATAAACTACTTATATTTAGGTACAACACTACACCAGGGCACCCACTAAGGCCCCTAAATTCATACCATAGTTAAGAAATCCTACATAGGATCCACTTGTATTTTTGATCTCTCAGCCAATCCATTCATGTAGAATGAATAATGTCCCTCGACATCATCATGATCACATTACCGTGTCACTAGCCTTATGGAATAATCCACATTATAACCACACTAAAGGGATTTTGTAATTCCCATCTTACTTTCCAAGTATCAAATATCGGTCCTCTCACATAAATTATATATACAAATCCAACCTAGGTTTTACCCACCTAAGAAATAATATATCAAGGGGGTAGGAAATCTCACCCCATAATCATCTAAAAACCCCAATGTCCATGAGGCACCCTTGTTGAGTCAATAAGGTTTCCATATGACTTTTCCATTTCTCTATGTTTTCAAAATCACAAACACATTATCTTTAGGCAGTTTATCTTTCCCTAAAGATTATTTTTTTAATGAATAATTTCCCTACTCTATGGAGTTTTTTTTCCTTACCATGGTTTTCATTATCTTTTTTGAAGATCTCTCAAAACCAAACTCATTTTTTTACTATGTCAAAAATTTGGATCCTTATTAGAAACCAAGGAATATTATAGTTCACATAATATATAGACGTCTGTTTTTGCTCTCTAAATTCTCAAAAATTTATACTTTTAATTCTCTGAAATTTGGACTCCGAATTCTCCGAAATTTAGACTTCGAATTCTCTGAAATTTATACTTCTAATTCACTGAAATTCATACTCCAAATTCTCTGAAATTAAGACTTTAAAATATCTAAAATTTGAACTCTATATTCTCTGAAATGAGGACACTGAATTCACTGAAATTCAGATGCCAAATTCCTTAGAATTCAGACTCTAAATTCCTCAAAATTCTAACTCTAAATTCCTATGAATCCAGACTCTGAATTACTCAAAATTCAGACACTGAACTCCTCATGATTTAGACTCGTAATTCATAATAATTCAGACTCTAAATTACTCAGAATTCAGGTTATGTATTCTATAGAATTTAGAATCTAAATTAATCAAAATTTAAACAAAAAATTCATTGTAATTTAGACTCTCGAATCTATAGAATTCATATTCTGAATTCATTGATAAATAGAATCTGAATATCTATGTTTTATTAAATTAGATTATTTATATGATTAGACTCTATATTATATTTTTCTTTAGAATATGGATATTCATATTTGGGTTAGCTAATCATTTTTTCCATTCACATATTATTATTATGAAATGATTTTGTTTAATCTATTACTAACTAACAGTTGGTTGAGTGACATGTGTATCGGTCCCACTAAAATTCAATGAAAAATGATAAAATTGGAGGAGGGAGCCAACCATTGACGTTTTGCCTGTAAATAAGAGCTCATTTAAATGATCTCATTATTATTCCATGATCCTAGAGATTATAATATGTGAAGTGATTACTAGATAGATAAATATTATCATGCATTGTGTGTTTCATGAACATCTTGTTTAGCCTTGAACATCTTTTTCATCTTGCTTCGTGTGACTCTGATTGTTGCTGAGTATAATTAAGGGATTATGAGGATATGAAGATAGAGGTGACGACTACCTTAATGATTGAGGGCTTACATGGATAGCAAGAAATATTATGATATTCCTATAGATGTCTTACCCTAGTGTGGGTAAGACAAACTTTCTTGAATGTATAAATCAAGGGACCTTAATCCAAGTTTGTTAAATACCCTACACTTTGGTTTAAATTATTTCATACTTGTTACTTGTTTTTGGTTCAAGTTTTATTTCCACTATATTTTGATAAAGGAAGAATTTATAACATTTTATAATTTCTTGTACTTTACTAACTCTGATAAATAAGATTCTATATGGTTTAAGGAATAATCATTCTTTAAGAAATTTTTTCTTATGTATAATTTCTGGATTCATATTTCTAGACCCTAATCATGTTTGTATTATAGCTAAGAACTAAAATAGCATTTGTTTTTTTACCTTGTTTCACATTTTTAAACATTGTTTTCCTTAAGGTTAAAAAATGAATGTTTTTAAACATACAGTTCACCCCCCCCCCCTTGTATTCAAGAATGTACACACACTATTTTTATCCTATAATTGGTATCAGAGAAGGTCTCTGAAATACTTATACTCACATATAAGTTTTCTTGATCAAATTTTCCTTGATATAAATTATTATTTATAATATTTTACAACTTACAAGTTTTGTGGAAAGATATTTTCTTATATAATGGCAGGTATAAATGTTGGTTCCATTGATAATATTAATCCTAACAGACCACCAATTTTTATTGGAAATGATTATTAGTATTGGAGAGGTAGTATGCAGACTTTTTTCTTTAACATTGTAGTATACAATTTTCTAATGCCTGATGGGGATTACAAAATTCGTGACAAGGAAGTCAGAAACCTGAATAATCAAGAAAAATTAGAAGATCCACTAAATTACACGGTACGCAATACTTTGTTATGTTCTATGACCAGGAATGTATATAGTCAAATATCCTCTTGTGAAGCTATCAAATACATCTGTAATAGACATTAAGTTACACATTTTGGGACATCTATAGTGATAGAAACTAGAAGAGCAATGTTAAGAGAAGAATATCATAGGTTCTTCTTTCCTTATAAGAAACCTGTTTGAAAATTTCAACAAAGATTTATGTCCATTTTAAATAGTATTAAATCTATGGGAGAAAATTTTCTTGATGACGAAGTTCTTGTAGATAAAATAATTGACATCATACCCATTGAGTTGGAATTCAAAAAGACATATATTGATAAGAACAAAAAAAATCCAATATTACTCTTGATGAACTTTTTGCAACTATTATTTAACATGATAAAATAATTAAAAGAGATGTTGAAATATATAAAAATAAGATTGGAAATGGATGTTTAGATTTTATTACTACCAAATTCAAGATTCCAGAAAGGGTTATGAGATTTAAATCTAAGAAATTCAATGTTTTATCTGAGTCTAGTGAAAGTGAACATTCTAAAAATGAATTATCTGATCCTTATTGAAGGATGAACAAGATAGTGGGAATGATATTTTCAATATAGATACAAGAAGAAAGAAATATGGGAAAAGAGATATTCTGATGTAACCTATTATGATTGTAAAATGGATGGACACATTAGGCCAGATTGTTCTACGCTTAAGAGAAAAGGCAGAAAGGAAAATCATTCTGAGAGAAATAGAATGATATATTACAAGTATAAGGATATGAAATTATTGAAGTCTAATGATACATGGAGTTCCATTGGTGGTGACTCATCAGATGAATCCTCATAATTTAAATCTTCTTTTCAGAAGAATCTTGGTCTACTTTCCAAACTAACTTTAAAAAATAATTGTCTAATTGACAAGGTAAACAATGATGAATCTATCACTAATGTATCAATGAATGAAAATTATACTGATGGTAAATATTATTAAGTCTCTAGATGAATAATATTCTTCTAATAAATATAACTCTTTACGTTCTTATGATGAAGCGTCTAGGTTTTCCAGACTTCAGGAAAAGGAAAATTGTAAGATAAATAAGAAGTTATAGAAGGAAAATTCATGATTTTTTATCTTATCTAAATAAGTATCATATCTTTTAAAGGATCTTGATCAGAAAACTTTTGAATTTGAAAGTGTTTCTAAATACCTAATGGATGATAGTTCTGATAAAGATAATCATTTAAAGGATCTTGAAGATGTTATTTCTAAGAAAACTATTTTAGAGGCTAACTCATGTTACAAAACTAATAACCTAGACCATAAGAACATGGTGGTTAAACAAATGCTAGAAATATTTTCCTTAATGAAATTTCTATCAAACTTTACCTCTGGTATGGATAAATTTTACAAGATGTATTCCTAAATTCATCCTTTAAGGAATAGCTCTTGATTTGTTATACTCATTCAAAACCTGTTTTTTGTAATTATTATTTTGTTCCCAAAGATCTCCATTTTGTACTAAATGTCAGTTTTTTGGACATTAGGAGAGAAATTGTTCTTTATACAAAACTCATTCTTTAGGATTTCAGAAAAACTATTTTTCTAATAAATTCTGGATTCCTAAAATCTTACTTTATGAAATTTAGGGATCCAAGAATGTTAGGATTATGAAATTCTAACTTGTTTATTTTTAGGAAAATAAAGAAAGTACCAACAATAACACATGGTACATTGATAGTGGATGTTCCTAGCATATGAATGGTAACAAAAAATTCTTTGAAAATATTATCAAGGAAAAAGAAGGAAAAGTGACTTTTAGAGATAATGATTAGGGAGAAATTGTTGGTACAGGTTACATTGTTCTCCTTGAAAAAACATTCAACTCAAATGTTTTATTTTTTAAGGGTCTTAAGCACAACCTCATTAGCATAAGTCAGTTATGTGATGAAGGTTACCTTGTGAAATTTAGGAATGATAAATTCTTAGTACACAATTCCAAGGAAGATTTTATTCTTTCTTCCCATAGGCATGAGAATTTATACACACTAAACTTAAAAGACCTTAGGATCCATGATCTACCTTGCCTTAGTGAAATGGAAGATCAATATTGGTTATGGAATAGAAGGTTAGGACACTGTAACCTCAGGTACCTATGAAAACTCTTCATGAAAAGACTTGTTAAGGATATACTGGAGCATAGATTTGATTCTTGAAATGTTTTTTATCCTTATCAATATGTCAAGAAACATAAATAATGTTTTAAATAAATTAGTGATGTATCAACTTATGATGCATTATAGTTATCATATATGGATATTTTTGGTCCAACACAAACTGGATGTTTTGGGGGAAAATATAATTTATTTATTTTAGTTGATGATTACACAAGATTTACAAGGGGATATTTTATAAAAAATAAATCTAAAACATTTTTTAATTTTAAAACTCTTAGAGCCCATGTTAAAAATGAGAAAAACCTTCCTTTGATAATTGTTCATACAGATTATGGAGGATAATTTCAAAATTCTTATTTTGAAACTTTTTGTATTAAAAAAGGCATTACTCATAACTTCTCAGCTCTAAGAACTCCCAAACAAAATGGTGTTTTTGAAAGAAGAAATCAAATTATTCAAGGGATAAATAGAACCATATTGAGTGAATATTTTATTGATAAACTATTTTGGGATGAAGTTGTTAGTACTCATTTTTATAATATAAATCGAGTTTTAATCAAACTTTTTCTTAACAAAACACCTTATAAATTGTGGAATGGTCGAAATCCAGGAATTTCTTACTTCAAAGTATTTGGTTGCAAAGTATTTATCCTAAATACTAAAGACAACTTACATAAATTGGCACCCAAATCCGATAAAAGAATTTTTCTAGGATAATCCACTACTTCAAAGTCTTATAGGGTTTTTAATAAAAAACAAGTACTGTTGAAGAAATAGTGCTTGATAAATTCGATGAAACTGATCCATTAGTTTTTAAACAACCCCAACCTATAATCTCGAATGTGTTTTCAAAAAATGATTATCTACCTTTGATATAAGATTCTTATAATAAGTAAAATGTTCAAGAAAACATTTTTGAAGCATTTAACCTAGAATATTTTCTTTCATATGTCGATGAACTAGTTTTACAAAACCCAAATAAGTTGTTTCTTAAGAATCATCCCAGAGATAGTATCATTGGTGATGTAAATCAACCTATAAGGACTAGAATTTCTTTAATAAATAAATTTTAACATCTATAATTCCATTCCTAATTAGAACAAAAAAATCACTGATGATGCTTTAAGTGATTATTATTGGATTAAATCCATGCAAGATGAGCTAAATGAATTTGAAAGGAACAAAGTCTGGATCTCGGTTGAAATACCTAAGGAAACTATTGTAATTAGGGTAAAATGGGTCTTTAGAAATAAGTGTGATGAAAATGGAATCATTGAATGAAATAATTATAGATTAGTTATTAAAGGCTATAATCAACAATATGGAATAGACTATGAAGAAACCTATGATCCAGTAGCTAGACTTGAATTGATTAGTATTTTACTTTCCTTTGAAGTATTCTTTAATTTCAAACTATTTAGAATAGATGTAAAGTGTTATTTCCTTAATGGATATGTTCAATATGAATTTTCTATTGAACAACCTCCTAGTTTTGAAGACACAAAACATCCTGAACATGTTTTCAAACATAAAAATGCTTCATATGGACTTCAACAATCCCCTAGAGCCTGGTATGATAGAATTACAATATTTTTGTTACAAAACAATTATGTTAATGGAACTGCTGATCCAAATATTCTTATAATGAACGATAATAAAAATGTTTTTTTATTAAAATATATGTTGATGACATTATATTTGGATTAACTAAGTAGTCTTTAACTAATTAGTTTGAGAATCTAATGAAATATGATTTTTAAATGAGTATGATGGGTGAGTTATCATTTTTCTTAGGTTTTCAAATTTCCAAAAAAGTAAAAGAAACATATATATCACAATATAATTATATTAAATATAATCTTAAAAATTATGGATATGACGACAATAAAAGTATAATAACTTCAACTGCTACTTCAAATTCCCTTGAACTTGATGAAGATGGGAAAAAATTAGATCAAACATCATTTTGAGGTATGATAGTATGTTTATTATACTTGACTGATAGTCATCCAGAATTAATGTTTTTTGTATGATTATGTGAAAGATTTAAATATAATTCAAAGGAATATCAATTTAAAGGAGTGAACATAATTATTCTGTGTTTAAGGAGAACCATAGTTTTAGGAATCTTTTACACTTCTTGAAATTCTTTTGCTTTAAAAATATTTTCAGATTCTGATTTTGGTGTATGTAGAAGTGGTAGAAAAAGTACATTTGGAACTTGTCATTTCATAGGAGATTTGTTAGTTTCTTGGTCATGCAAGAATCAACACTCAGTATCACTTTCTACTTCTGAAGATGAATATGTATCAGTCGGATGTTTTTGTGCTCATGTGTTGTGGAGGCAACACACACTCACATACTATGCCTTGAGTTTTACCAAAAACATAGATGTTGTGTGATTACACTTGTTCCATTACCCAAAGAAAAAATATAGCCCATCACTCTCATGATAAAAACATAGATATTAGGTATCACTTTCTATGGGATCACACACTTAAAAGAGATATCATTCTTCAATTTATTGGAATGCATGATCAAATTGCTGATATTTCCCATAAATCATTACTCACCGATAGATTTGAATACATTAAACAAAATTTAATAATGATAACTGTAAGTTAGTCTTCCATATTATCTTTGTGTTGAAATCCATATCCTTACATTAAGAAACCCCTTTTCATAGGGGAATACATTTTCTTATTTCCCAAAATAATTCTGAACCCAAAATTCCGGAATCCAAAATTTTATTTCCTTTACAAAATTCAAGAATCAAAAATTTTCTTTCCTTAATGATTTTTTCTAGAATATAAGTTCTTTGTGAAAAACCATATCTATGTTAACATTATTTTTATAAGAAATCTAGAAGGTATGTTTCATTATATATATTTTCATAATTGAATTATTTACTTGTCGGTATTTAAATTTTTTTTATCAGATTCATTTTTCCTAAATTCGAAATTTTCTTTAAAACCTCAAAAGATCAAAACCTACAAAATCCTTATTCAGATTTCATATCAACTGTCAGATCTATTTGTCCTCTTTTAAAATGTTGGTTCAAATCAGGAATTTAATCTGTCAATTCAAATGCCTTTATAAAGTCCCACCTTTTTCTCATCCCATATTAGTTTTCAAAGGTTTTTAGCTAAAGCTCTACCTCTCTTCAAATAGTTCGTTCTGCTTTTCGAAGTTTTCTAAGACTTTGAATGTTTCTTAAATCCTCCCCATAGAAACATATGTCTTCAACCAAGGAAGTCAAGGAGTGGAAAATATATAGAGAAATGTTAGTTGATTCGATATTTTCAATATGCTTAATACTTTAATTATGAAAAACATTAAACTGAATGAATAGGTGACATTTTTCATAGCCAAGCCAAAAAGTCAAGATCCAGCTTATCTAGAGTTACTTATAGAGTTTTATGATACCGTATTCTTTTTTAAGAAGGTGGAAGAGATAAATTTTCCTTTATGAGTTATGGTAGAACCAATTCTCTATCTTTTAATATGGCAGCAAATATCATTGGAGTTTCATATGAAGGAGAGGCAATTTTCTATAATCACAAGTTTCCAAATCAGTCAGGAAGTTTTGAGAAGTAAAATGGTATTTGTAATGACCCAAACTTTTTAATTATATTTGTTTCCTATTTTTATGTGTTATTTTATTTTATACTCAACAAAACTATATCCTTTAATTATTGAAGTTGGTATAATTAAAATGAAATTGTTGGGTTTGGACTGTTATATGACCGTTCATCAATATGATCGTTGGTCAATATGACCGTTAGAAACTATAATCTTAAAGTTGTGTTTTTATAAATATGGTTATCTTTGTTAATTAATATAGAAAGAATATTTAATAGCCTCATCCACTAGACTCGAGCCATATGAAGCCCATCTGTCAGAGCTTTGGAAGGAGGTAACATCACTGTGCTTTGCTCTGGACCAAGCCCAAGCCGAACTTCAACATATGAAGCATGAACGGAATCGCCTAAGGGAGAAGTTCAAGATGATAGAAATCACCACTCGGTAAATGTTGTTCGAGCCACCATAAGATTCTATCACCATAGCACACCTTACACTAAGGTCCTATGCTGGTGTTATAAGGGGATATGTAACGAGACCATAGCTGGTTTGTGTAATACTTTTATATAAATAAAATTGTTATTTCTTCTTATGGAAAAGTTTGTGAATTTCAAATATCTGGATAAATAGAGGATGTGTATTATTGATGAATTTAGGAAAAAAGGGGTGTTTTAAAATGTTTTTGTATTCATTAAATAATTAATAATGTGAAATGATTTTCAAAAAATGGTCTTCTACAGTTGTGATCAGTGATAAATTTAGAGTCTAATAAGATCAACTTGGTTTTTAGTGAATAGTAAAGTAGGAATAGTAACATACCCATATGAATAGTATTGAATAGTAATGAATAGTAATTTGACCAAAAAAATAGAAACTTCACCCATGAATTTATAAATACATTTTAGAAATCTTAAAAGTGAAAAAGTGATCATAGTTTAAGTTTTGGTATTTTTGTATCCCATAAATATTATATCTAAAATTTTATAATTAATTTAATAATTTAAAATCAAAATTTATCTTCATAAAATTTAATCATAAATTGTTACTTTATTGTCTTATGGTTATACGATAATTTTATGTGACCTTGATTACTTTTATAAGGTGTTACAAAATGATTTATAGTTTTAAAGTTGTATTGTTGGAATAAAATATGATTTTATTTAAAAATTAAAATAAAAATATTTAAAAAATTATTTTCAAAAAATGGACTTTATTTTTTATTTCAGAGCATCGATATTAGGTAAGGGTGAATTTTATGGATTTTTCTGAAACAGTTGAATTATCGGTGAATGGTAAAAATGCAGTTTTGAGTTTCTGGTGTTTAATGACATCATTAATGATGTAATAATGATGTAAGATTTCTGGTCAACTTATGAATATTTAGAAATGATATGAGGTGTCCCAAGTGGCCAATACCATGGGCAGGACCTTGGTTTTCCAAATACCATCGATGAGGTGTCCCTTGGAAATTAATAATTTATTCACTCACTTTTCCTATAAATACCAAGCCATTACCCTCATTAATTTCATTCCAAAATCATCCTCAATGATTTTATGGTCTCCTTAACACCCAATGAGTCGGCCCAAGGTTCCCTCAAGCCTCCCAAGTTCCTGACCTTCAATCTTTCAAAGTTACTCTTCTAGGTAAGGGATCCTTTCACCCTCCTCTTTTAAGTCACGACTTCCTTTATGTTGTGTCGTCTAGTTTCCATATCTTAATTTTGAGGGTATGTTCTTATATGTTCTGATTACTATCCATTTCATGTCTATTTTTTGATAGACCCTTTCCTCTCTCATCAATTTGTTTTCTGAATTTTTATGTGATGTTGTTAGGCTGCCGAATATTTTGTAAAAGGAATCGTATCTTCCATTTTTTTCATGTTTCCTTTTCATGTGGTATGCCATTCAAATATCCCTGCCATGATATTATTCAGTACTCATACGGTATTATGAATTATTTATGAGTGGGTGACCCTTGCCCCCTCTCTTTTCAATGTTTTCTAAAACCATGTTATATAGTCGTTATGCTGCAGAAATTTTGTCTCAAAATTTCTATCTCTTTCTCTCAAGAAATTATCTTTTTTATTTATGTGAATACCCATACCTATTTAATTTCTATGGGTGTTCATAAATATATAAAAATTATATATTTTATTCTATAATTGACATACATATAACCCGCACTCCCTTTCCATGGGTTATAAATGATATAATGATCTTATATTTAAGAACATTTAAAACGTCACAATTTTGAAATGAAACCCATTTCATTTATTCTCTATGGGTTATTTATGAAATTTTTTATTATGATATTTGTGGATCACATGAAAATAAAGACATATTAAGGGTTTTCCCTGATATCTCTCCAATTCATTGGGTAAATAATTAATCTCTAGAGATGACAAGTTTTACGATATCTTGCTGAATAACCTTGGTAATTTTTTTGACACCTTGGGGATGAACCTTGGTGATATGTTCATGAATGTATAAATAAAATGTTTTAGACACATATTCAAGTTATGATTCAAGTTCTTTTCATTATGAAATGCATATACTTCTATTGCTCATGTCCTTATGATTTTATTCAAGTTCTTATTGATGTCACAAGTAAACTGATTCCCTAGTCTACCCTTATTGGGCCTTCTTCTCACCGTTTCATTTGAATGTATGTCTCCAGGTTATGAGATGTACTAATTATACTTAGGATTAACTTATTATGAAGCCTTATAAGTTGATTAGAATAATTTTTTATGTTGTTTTTCAGGTATTATGTTCTTGATTTTCAAGACACTAGACTTTAAAGATCCTCTGTTTGTAAAATTTAATGAAAAGTTATGTAATAAAAAGGCGGGATGCCATAGTTGGTATCAGAGGATAGTTTAGTTATTTATGGAAATTAGGATACGAAATAATTAGAAATAATCCTATATAGAAGATTAATTATAGGAAAAAATCCTGGTATTTTGGTGAGTTTTAAGTAAGTGGTTTATCAGGAAAATACATCCATGTCTGGATACGAGCAGGTAGAGGTGGCTGTGGCACAGAGGTACCTAGGAGTGAAAACTATGACAAGGAGTTTTGGGCTTGACCCGGGGTATCCTGGTTCACGAAAATGGGTCTTTCTGCACTCTTGGTTATGACACTCCTGGGAGATATGTATGGTTAATCATTATCTTTTATGAATCATTATGAAGGATTTATAGAGAAATGTAATTGTTTAAAGATGTTTTAAAACATAAATCATTTATAGTTAAAAGAATCGTAAATGGAATAATTTTCTCATTAAGGTTTTATTCTTTTAGAAATGGCGGGAAATAGGAGGAACTATGCAAATGGTGACTGCAATGGGCCATGCGCTGATGGCCCTCCTATGGAAGCTAGGATGGAAACATCCATGCGAATGATGAACCAACTGAATCAAGTTATAGGAAATAACTTGAATCAAGATGAGAGACCGATATCACCACGAAGGGAACAAAATTATGTTGAGTCCTTTATGCATCAACGACCACCAACCTTCAGTGGATTGACTGACCCATTGATTTTTGAGCAGTGGATCAGCTCTATCGAGAAGATATTCTTTGTGCTCCGCTATTCCGGGGAAAAAAGGTAACCCTAGCTATCTATCGCTTAGAAGGAGAAGCTGATTAGTGATGGGAGATGATTAAAAACATGAGGCAAAGTGTAGAGGTTGAAACTATTGAGTGGGAAGAGTTCAGAGGTATTTTCTTCAATAAGTATTTCTGTCGATCCATGAGAACAAGAATGGAGAAGGAGTACCTCGATCTGTAGCAGAAAGAGAAGGAATATGTTGGAATCTATGAGATGAACTTCACCCATCCTTCACGATATACCTCTAGCTTTTTCATGGATCCAAGTGGTAAGGTTGATAGATTCTTCAGTGGACTGAGACCTCATCTGTGGAAGAATCTAGCCAACCGAGACTATGATAGCTACGAGAAGATCCTGCAGAGTGCGATAAAAGTCAAACTGGATTTTGGTGAGACATAATGGTCTCATAAATCAAGTGACAAAAAGAGATCGATGGATCCCAGCTTAGGGAGGACCTATGATCAAGGAAGAGAAGTAAAGCAAGCGCAACATCCCATGTGTAATAATTGTGGGAAGAATAATTTAGGGAACTACCTGCTCTGGAGCAATAAATGCTACAAGTGTGGAAGAGATGGCCATATTGCAAGGAATTATCATAGTGAGGTGAACCCTATAACATCCAAAAACTAATGATAAGGGGAAGATGGTGCAGGACCTACCTGATGTCCAGTGCTTTATGTGTGGACAACTTGGACACTTTACCAATCACTGTCCAAATCTGAGGGTAGTGGAGGGGAACCACCATCAGCCTCAGCAAAGGCCAAGGAAGAAAGGTCGTGCTTTTTTTTATCACGAAAGGTGAAGTTTAAGCTCTAAATGATGTGGTAGAAGGTACTATTTTTGTTCTATGAAATCTAGAAAGTACTTTGTTTGATTCTGGTTCTATGCATTCCTTTATTAACTCCAAGTTTGAAAAGAATTTAGAATCAAACCATGACGTGTTAAAATTAGAGATATCAGTCAAGAATCTTGTGGGGATTATCCAAGCCTCATTAGGGTTTAGAAACACTAGTATTTACATTGGTGAGCACTATCTTATTGCAATTCTAGTAGTCCTTCCAATGCTGGAATTTGATATTATTCTAGGGATGGAGTAGATCTCAAAGTATAATGCTAAGATCAAATGAAGAAGTAATGAAATCTCAGTAGTCTTGAATGGAAAACCTACAGTTATCTTCCAAGGAGAGATATCTCAAACTGATCTTTGTCTAGAAAAACCTCTTATATCATTCTTTATGGAATTGATCAATGAATAAGAATAAGAAAATGAGATTTTGAGGATAAAAAATGTACCCATCGTCCAGGAATACATTGACTTATTTCCTTAGTAGTTGTCTAGACCACCCCCAGAAAGAGAGGTAGAGTTCTCCATTGAACTCTTACCTGGATCTCATCCAATATCAAAGACCCCATATAGGATGGAAAATATGAATCTGGAGAAATTAAAGAAACAACTCCAAGATCTTTTGAAAAAGGGTTTTATCTGACCGAGTGTGTCTCCTTGGAGAGCACATGTTCTCTTTGTGAAGAAGAAGGATGGATCGATGCGGCTATGCATTGATTATAGAGAATTGAACGGGATCACAGTAATGAAAAAATACCCTCTCCCAAAAATTGATGACTTATTTGACTAACTTCATGGGGCTCAATTCTTCTCTAAGATTGATCTTTGATCTGGTTATCATTAATTGAGGGTGAAGAAAGTATATATTCATAAAACTGCCTTCTGATCAAGATATGCGCATTATGAGTTTGTTGTTATGCCTTTTGGACTGACTAATGCACCTTCTATTTTTATGGATTTGATGAATAGTGTCCTTAAATACTTCATTGATAAATTTGTGGTAGTTTTTATTGATGATGTTTCTATATATTTCAAAAGTCGTGAGGATCATGAGAATCATCTAAGGGTTATGTTGCAAACTCTACAAAAGGAGAGACTTTTTGGAAAGTTCATTAAATGTGAATTCTGGTTACAACAAGTTGCTTTCTTAGGGTACATTGTTACCAATGAAGGAATCATAGTTGACCCCGCGAAGCCAAAAGTTGTAGAGGGGTGGCCTAATCCTACAAAAATAACTAAGATTCATAGTTTTCTTGGATTACTGGGATATTATAGGAGGTTTGTGAAAAAAATTTCAAGGCCTTCTAATCCATTAACCGATTTAACTCGAAAAGGGGTCAAGTTCATCTAGAAAAAGGAGTGTGAGGAAATTTTCCAAGAGCTGAAGAAGAGATTGGTTACTACACATGTGTAAACTCTACCCTCAGGTGGAGAAGGATTTGTTATTTTTAGTGATGCATCTCTGAAAGGGATCGGGTGCGTCCTCATACAAAATGACCCGGTCATTCCTTAAGAATCTCAACAGTTGAAGACTCATGAGAATAATTATCCTACGCATGATCTAGAGCTGGTTGCGGTCATTTTTACTCTGAAGATATGGAGGCACTATCTTTATGGGTAGAAATGTGATATATACACAGACCATCAATTTTGGAAGTATATTTTCACACAAAAGGAATTGAACATGAGACAAAGGTGATGGTTGGAGCTTCTTAAATACGATGATTGTTCAATTCATTATCATCTGAAAAGACCAAACAAAGTTTTAGATGCATTAATCATGAAATACTCAGTTTTTCTTTCCATGATGAGGATTCAAATAGATCCTTTCATCAATGACCTAGTAAATATGGACATGAGAATTATAAAGGAAGGGAAATCATCAACCCTAACCCAAATGATTTCTCAACCATCACTACTAGAGATGATCAAGAATTATCAGAAAGAAGATCCTTTGTTACAGAAAAATTTTGAGGCTATAAAGGATGGGAAGATTCCTAAGTTCAATTCTGATCAAAAAGGTGTACTGAAATTTCAAACAAGACTATTGTTTCCATCTATTCCGGAAATAAAAGAGATGATGGATGAAGCTCATAGCTATACTTTATCTATAGATCATTGTAGCACGAGAATATATAGGGACCTTCGTGATCATTATTGGTGGGATACTATGAAAAGGGATATTTCTGACTACACTTCAAGGTGCCTGGTATATCAGCAATTGAAAGAAAAGGGACAACTTCCTAAAGGGGTATTGCAACCACTACCATAACATCATGGAAGTGGGGAAATATCACTCTGGACTTCATCACTGGTTTCCCAAGAACTTCCATAGGAAATAATGTGATATGGTTTATTGTGTACTATCTCACTAAGACTGACCATTTTATCTCCATTCAGGACGATTCCTATCTTCATAAACTTTCCAGGATTTACGTGAAAGAAATGGTAAGGCTGCATGGAGTTCCACTTTCTATTGTAGCTGATCGTGATCCAAGGTTCACATAAAATTTTTGGAGAAGTCTTCCACAAGCTCTGAGAACAGAATTGAATTTCAGTACGGCCTATCACCCTCAAACTGATGGCCAATCAGAAAGGACTGTTCAAACACTCAACCACATGTTGGTAACTTTCTCAATGGAATTTAAAGGTGTATGGGATCAATATATCTCTTTTGTTGAGTTCTCTTACAACAACAGCTTCCACTCGAGCATTTAAATGGCACCCTATGAATATCTATATGGGAAGATATGTAGAACTCCTACTTGTTGGGATGAAGCTAGTGAGAGAAACCTTCTTGGGCCTGATCTTATGCAAGAGATGATAGAAAATGTTCAGTCCATCCAACAACTCATTAAGGCTGCTCAGAGTCGAAAAAAGAGTTGTGACGACAACCGTCGAACGGACTTGGATTTTGATGTTAGTGAAAAAAAATTTCTTTGGATTTCACCTTGGAAGAGGGTCATGAGGTTTGGTAAGAAAGGGAAGCTCAGCCCTTGGTACATTTTCCCCTACTAAATCCTTGATCGTGTGGGAGCAGTGTCCTATCATCTTGCACTTCCTCGAACTCTAGCCCATGTTCATGATGTCTTCCATGTATCCCTCTTGAGGAAGTACATACCTGACCCTTCACATGTACCAAATCCATAGGTGGTACAACTGAAACATGGACAATCTTATGAGGAGCATCCGGTGGAGATCTTGGATCACAAAGACAAGGTTCTACGCCACAAGACTACCCACCTTGTTAAGGTGTTGTGGAGGAATCAAAAATTGAAGAAGCGGCATGGGAACTAGAGGAGTCCATGAGACAGAAGTACCCACACCTTTTCCCATAAGAGGATACGAGATAAAATTCCGGGAATGAAATTTCTTAAGAGGCGATAAATGTAATGACTTGAACTTTTTAATTGTGTTTTTTTCCTATTTTTTTGTGTTATTTTATTTTATACTCAACAAAATTATATCCTTTAATTAATGAAGTGGGTATAATTAAAATAAGACTGTTGGGTTTCGACTGTTATATGACCGTTGGTCAATATGACCATTGGAAACTATAATCTTAATGTTGTGTTTTTATAATTACGGTTATCTTGGTCAATTAATACAAAAATAAGATTGAATGGCCTCATCCAGTAGACTCGAGCCATAGGAGCCCATATGTCAGAGCTTGGGAAGGAGGTAGCATCACTGCGATTTTCTCGGGACCAAGCCCAAGATAAACTTCAACTTATGAATCTTGAATGGAATCGACTAAGGGAGAAGTTCAATCTGATAGAAATAACCACTCGAGAAATGTTGTTTGAGCCACCCCAAGATTCTATTATCATATCACACCTTACACTTAGGTCCTATACTAGTGATATAAGGGGCTATGTAACAAGACCTTATCTTCATTGTATAATAATTTTATATAAATAAAATTGTTATTTCATCTTATGGAAAAGTTTGTGAATTTAAAATATATGGATAAATATAGGATGTGTATTGTTGATGAATTTATAAAAAAATGGGTATTTTAAAATGTTTTTGTATTCATTAAATAATTAATAATGTTAAATGACTTTCAAAAAATGGTCTTCTACAGTTGTGATCAGTAAGAAATTTAGATTCTAATAAGATCAACTTGGTTTATAGTGAATAGTATACTAGGAATAGTAACATACCCATATGGATAGTATTGAATATTAATTAAAAGTACATTGACCAAAAAAATAGACACTTTACTCATGAATTTATAAATAAATTTTAGACATCTTAAATGTGAATAAATGATCATAGTTTATGTTTTGGTATTTTTGAATGCCATAAATATTTTATTTAAAATTTTATAATTAATTTAATAATTTAAAATGGAAATATATATTCATAAAATTTAATTATAAATTTTTACTTTATTGTCTTATAGTTATACTTTAATTTTATGGGACCTTTATTACTTTTATAAGGTGTTACAAAATGAGTTAGGTTTTAAAGTTGTATTTTTGGAATACATAATGATTTCATTTAAAAATTAAATTAAAATTATTTAGAAAATTATTTTCATGAAATGGACTTCATTTTTGAATTAAGATCATCGATATTAGGTTAGGGTGAAGTTTTTGGGATTTTTCTGAAATAGTTGAATTATCGATGAATAGTAAAAATGCAGTTTTGAGTTTCGGGTGTTTAATGACATCATTAATGATGTAATAATGATTTAAGATTTCTGGTCGACTTATAAATAGTGATATATGCTATTAGGTGTCCCAATTGGCCAATACCATGGGCAAGCCCTTTTTTTTGCAAATACCACTGATGAGGTGTCCATTGGAAGTTAATAATTTATTCACTCACTTTTCTTATAAATACCAAGTTATTTCCCTCATTAATTTCATTCTAAAATCATCCTAAAAAAAGTTCTGGTCTCCTTACCTCCCAATCAGTCCTCCCAAGGTGCCCTCAATCCTCCAAAGGTCCCAACTGTCAAGCTTTTGAAGTTACTCTTCAAGGTAAGGGATCATTTCACCCTCCTTTTTCAAGTCACAACTGCCTTTATATTGTTCCTTATAGTTTCCATATATATATGTTGAGGATATGTTCTTATATGTTATAATTACTCAACATTTCATGTCTAATTTTTAATTGACCCTATCGTTTCTCATCAATTTATTTTCTAAATATTTTGTGATGCCATTAGGCTACAGAATTTTTCGTAAAAGGAATCACGTCTTCTCTTTTATTTCCTATTTCCTTTTCATGTGGTATGTCATTAAAATATCCATAACATGATCTTATTCTATACCCATACTGTATTATGAATTATTTATGAGTGTTTGACCCTTTTCCCCTATCATTTCAATGTTTTCTAAGACCATGTTATATAGTCGTTATGCTGTAGAAATTTCATCTCAAAATTTCAATCTCTTTCTCCCAAGAAATTATCTTCTTTATTAATGTGAATACCCATAACTATTTCATTTATATGGGTGTTAATAAATATATAAAAATGATATATTTGATTCTGTAATTGACATACATATAACCCTCACTCCCTTTCCCTGGGTTATAAATGATATAATGATCTTATTTTTAAGAAATTTTAAAATGTCACGATTTTGAAATGAACCCCATTTCTTTTATTCTCTATGGGTTATTTATGAAATGTCTTATTATGATATATGTGTATCACGTAAAAATAAGGACATATTAAGGGTTCTCCCTGATAAAGATTCAATGTGTTGGGTAAATAATTAATCTCTAGAGATGACAAGTTTCATGATACCTTGGTGAATAACCTTGGTAATTTTTTTAACACCTTGGGGATGGAACTTGGTGATATATTCATGAATGTCTAAATGAAATGTTGTAGCCACATATTCAAGTTATTATTCAAGTTATTTTCATTATGATATTCCTATAATTTCATTTATCATGTCCTTATGATTTTATTCAAGTTCTTATTAATGTCACAAGTAAACTAATTCCCTTGTTTACCCTTATTGGGACTTGAGCTCACACTTTACTCTGAATATATGTCTCCAGGTTATGAGATGCAGTAATTGTACTGAGGATGAAATTATTATGAAGCCTTACAAGTGTATTAGAAAAATGGTTTATGTTTTTTTTCATGTATTATGCTCCTGATTTCCAAGACACTATACTTTAAAGATCCTCTATTTGTAAAATGTAATGAAAAGTTATGTAATAAAAAGGCAGGATACCATAAAATTGAGTGAGTTAGACTCAATGGATTGAAAACACCTAATATCAAAAATCTCTCAACAAATTTTAGGATACTAGAATTATGGGTACAGGGTTTCCTCAATCTGGGAAAGAGAGACAAGGACTCCTTTCTGAAAAGTGACATCTTTATCTTGGATTTTTTGGTTAACCTGAGGAAGATAAACCTAGTGAAGTATATCCTTCTAAAAATCACCAATATCAATAATGGAACTCTCAAATCCCTAATCATTATAAATATATAATGTTTTTCTATGAGCATAGTTCTATGATAAGAATTTTTTAAAATTCCCCATAGCTCAAAGCTAAGAAATTTCAAGATCTTGCTATCAATTGATGACACCTTGAGGAGGATGAAAGTAGGATTCAATACCACGTACAGAGAATTTTATGATCTTTCAG
The DNA here is from genome assembly GCA_963277665.1 of Viscum album. Lineage (NCBI taxonomy): Eukaryota > Viridiplantae > Streptophyta > Magnoliopsida > Santalales > Viscaceae > Viscum > Viscum album. Next base: position 1,402,670,928 of record OY728131.1, read on the forward strand.
AGATTGAAATCTAAGCTCTAGATAAGAAATTGGATTTCGTAGAGACTTCCAAGAAATCTTAGAAGAAGATAAACCCAAAATAACTGGAAACCAAAGAGAATCCTACAGTTCCGGAAAGTCAGTCAGCACCCCCAAAACCAAAGAAGAGAAAAAACATTCTCAGATGAAGTTGTAGAAAAATAGAGGGAATAGAAGAAGGATAAGAAATATGGCATTATTCTTTTTTCCTAGATCATTCTGAGGAAAATTCCATGAAAATTAAAACTGTTTAAGAGATAGAGAAGAAAGAAAAAAAGAAGAAACAAAATAAGAAAATGGTTGAAGCTGGTATTATTCAAGCACTTCTCAAGGCTACTGAGAAAGCCTCTAAATAGATTCAGGAACCAGAATCATTTCTCAAAGAACGTTTACTAGTAGGGTCTCCAGGAAATAATTTCATAATTCTAGAACCTAGAGTGGAAGATGAAATAGTTCAGGAAGAAGTAGAAGAAGAAGAGGAGGAGGAATAAGAATATTAGAGTGATGATGTAATAAATCAAGTGAAAGAATACCCTTAGATGGAAAGTCCTTCTGAAAAGATTTCAATCTGGATTTCCCTAGAAGAATCAACTAAAATTGTTTCTCAAGGAAAAGAATGTGAGGGTCAGGAAGTGGTTAACAAACCCTCTGATGATGAAAAGAGCAATCATGACTTCATCCAACTTGATTATCTTAAGGTAGATGATGAGAAAAAAGGGATTGATGAAGATAAAATTATCCATATTTCAGATAGTGATAATGAATCTCAAAAGGCTGCAGAGACTATTTATATTATCGATAAAAGAAAATAGGTGATTTATAATAAACCTGAGAAGGTTTTAGTGATTAATAAGGATGTTGTTGGATCATTAAAGAGGATGGTTATAGTGCTAGAAAAACAATCTTCACCTGTAAGGGAATCAAATTACAAATCTCCTTCCATGGGTTAGGATTTTGTGGTATAGTCTCTGAAAAATTTAGTAGACAATATTCCCTTGTTAGTGAGTATTGATTCAAGGTGTTAGCTGCTTTACCACCCATTTAATTAGAAGTCAGATTATATAAGTATTATATGGTAAAAATTCATCAATCTTGAGGTTTATTTCAAAACATTCTATATCGGTTATGATTCTCATAGGAGATCTAGTATAGAAAATGAAAAATGGTCTAAGAGAACGATTGAAGACATGAGGGTCATTGATGACTTTCAAGACTCAGTGAATGATGCCTTCAATAAATCACATGATAGGATAAAAACCTCACAATAAGTTTTATAGAGAATATTAACCTTGAACAAGTATCCTGGAAGCAATAAGATAATGATCTGAATGGGAGGTTGAATTTAGTTGCTTTAAATTTCAATAGGGAAAGGGAACTCTAGGATAAGTTGCAATAAATGTTCAACCAGCAAAAGTATGTATTGAAGTCCCAGGCATAAATCCTAATGTATAAAGATGAAAAAATCAAGGCTTGAGGATTAGGAATAGTTTCTCAAATGTTTTGGGGAATATCATAAAGAGCTCAAGAAGTTTAAGGCTATTATGAGGAAGATCTTTCCAAAGGAAAATAAGGATGAATAACTTTTTTCCCTCTCAATTATGATATTTGGTTGTATTAACCTGTATCATTTTTTTCAATCATAATGAAAAAAATTTTGTCCCTCATTTCATTTTTTTGTATAGCTCTAGTATTTTAGGTTCCAATTTTTTATTACCATTGTTCCTTTTTTAAAATAAAAAATGGTTATAGGATAATTATCAAAATAATACTAAGTACAAAGAAGATAATTCCCAATGTAAGGGGTGTTTAAGTAAGGGGGTTTACATAATGGAGACTTATACAGAAAAAGTAAAATATCTCTAAGTAAGTCAATAATATAATCCTTAGGGATTTCAAAACATAAGGGGGAGTTAGTTGTATTCATCATGATTCATATGTTATGGGAGAAAAGTTTTTCTTTTAATGTTATTAATGAAAATTCCTATTCCTTATATGATTTTTCAAAAGTCTGTTTGTGCTTTACAAAAATGGGGATATTGTTGAGTTAATAAGGTTTCCTTAAGAATTATTCATTTATCTATGTTTTGAAAATCAAAAACACTTCTATTTAGGAAATTTATCTATCCCTAATGACTATTTCCTTGATGAAAATTTTCTCTTATATATTGAAATTTTTTCCTTACCTTGGTTTTCATTGAAAATTTTTAAGATCTCTCAAAACAAAACTCGTTTCATTACTAAGTCTAAAATTTGGATACTTATAAAAAACCTTAGAATCTTATAATTCCTTGAATATATAGTCTTTGGTTTTGAGACTCTCAATTCTCTAAAATTTAAAATTATAATTCTATGAAATTCAGACTCTGAATTCACTGAAATTCAAACTCAGAACTCCTTGAAATTCAGACTCCAAATTCTCTGAAATTCTGACTATGAATTTTAAAAAAATTAGACTCCAAATTATCTAAAATTCAGACATTGAATTAAATAAAATTTAATCTCTGAATTCCTTATAATTCAGACTCTGAATTCATATGAATTTAGACTCTAAGTTCCTTATAATTCAGACTCCAAATTTCTATAAATTCGGACACTGAATTCCTTAGAATTTGGACTCCGAATTCCTTAGAATTATAAATTCGAATTCCTCAGAATTCAGATTCCCAATTCCTCAAAATTCATCCATCAAATTAATTGGAATTTAGACTCCAGAATCTATAAATTTCAGATTCCAAATTCTTTGAAAAAAAATCCAAATATCTATGTTTTATAGAATTGGAGTGTTTATATCATTAGATTCTGAATTCTATTATTCTTTAGACTCCATATTTTCATATTTTGTTAAGATAATAATTTTTCCTTAAACATGTTATTATTATGAAACAATGCCATATAATATATTTCTATCTAACCTTTGGTTGACTGAAATGTGTACAGGTCCCTCTGAAATTCAAGGAAAAATATATTCGTTGGTGGAGGGAGCCGATCATTGATTTTTTGGCTATAAATAGGATCTCATTTTAATGATATCCTTATTATCCCAAGATCCTAGAGAATACATGATGTTAATTGATTTATAGAGAGATAAAGACTATCATGATTTGTGTGTTTCAAGATAATCTTGTTTAGCTATGAAAATCTTGTTCACCTTTCTTTGTACAGCTTGATTTTTTTATAATTCCAATCGAGGGTTTATTAGGATAGGAAGACATAGGTTCCGACTACCTTAATGATCGAGGGATTGCAGGGATAACAAGATAGATTCTGATATTCTTATCAAGGTCTTACCCTGGTGTGGGTAAGACAGAAATTCTTGAAATTATAAATCAAAGGACCCTTATCCAAGGTTGTTAGATACCCTACTATTTGGATTAAAAGATTTCCTACTTGTTACATTTTTTTCAAGTTTTATTTCCACTCTATTTTGATAAAGGAAGAAAGTTTCACTTTTTTATACATTTATGTACATTTCTCACATTGATATATATGATTTTATATGTTTTAAGGTAGAATCTTCTTTTAATAAATTTACTCTTAAGTTTCTTTTTCATATTCATATTTTCAGACTGTGAGTAGGTTTTCTTATATTTAACAACTAAAAGAGGGTTTGTGTATTTACCTTCTTTAACATTTTTAAAAGTAGTTTTATTTGAGGATAAAAAAAATAATGTTTTTAAACATACAATTCACCCCCCTGTATTTGATCATATTCATACACTATTTTGATCCTTCAACCTTAAGTATTACACAGTCTACCCTCAATTTCTATATTGACATTTTGGGTTTTACATAACTAGTCCATCACTAATCCCTACTCATGGGAGTTATAGGAACCCATACCAAGTTACACTATTTTCATTCTCATCTATTCTATAAATCACAATGTTCTATGTTTATCCCATTAAATATTATTAATGAAGGCCTCAACCATTAGTGATTGAGGCATTAAGACCATGTATAAGTGTTAATAGTGGATTCCAACACCTTAATTAGTTAATGAAAGTTTAAATGAAACTATTTCATTTTATAAAAATATTTTATTAAATGAAAAAGGACAATCATCGATGTGGTGAGGCCAGATATCAAATGCCACATAAATAAACTAAATTAACTAATGGGTATGCTTGAGGTACCACATACCTTATTTCTGGAGTTAGAATGAAAATTCATGTAATCATAGAAATAAATAAATCTTATGATATAAAATTATTTGTTTTTTGAATTTATATTCATCCTAGTTTTATATATAACTTTATTAATTTTCTCAATCAAAAACTGAATAGTTTTTTAACTAAATTTGTTTTCCATGTATTACATGGTTTTATTAAAAGTAAAATTTCAAGATATTAGATTTTAAAATTGATAAAATTGAATTAGTTTTTTATACAACATATTGAATATATTTTTTTTCTAAATTTTTTCAATTTTTTTAAAAAGATTTATATTTGATTGAATAGTGAAAATCACCATTTTTCATTATGTTTTCATTTATTTTCATGTATTTAAAAATTCTTGTTCAATATTTTATTATTTTTCAAATTTATATTAAATTAAATTTATTACACTTATAAAATTAAATCTGGAAAATTGATTTCATATTTTGTGTAAGGGGTATCAAATATGGTAATGATATCGATTTCATTTTTTGTTTCTGTGAATTATAAGCATAAAAAAATTAGTAACCATTGTAAAGGAAAAAGGGTTAATTAAGGTGAAAAAACTAATTGATAATTCCAAAAAACATTATATTAATTCTTATTTAATGATTTTTTATAATACCCTTATCACCTTTTAATCTAAATTGAATTATTTTAAATTATTTTTTTTATGATTTAACTTCTTATTATCTCAAAAACATGAAAAATTAAAACTTTGTCACTCCCATCACTTATAAAATGGTGCCTCTACTCCTTACTTTTTCCCCACACTTTGAGAACTTTAACTCTAAAAATATCTAACCAAATACATTCCTAAAATCTATAACCACATCATAAAGGTACTTTCTTACAAAATTACCAACCTATGAAGACTTGGTGTGTATTCCAATGAATGTTTTCCAAAAAATATATATAATTCTTAATGAAGTGCTTGGCAATTATTTCTTCTTAAAACTCATTAAAATACTATTTAACAATAATGGAATATTAAAATAATAATATTAAATATAATTAAATTCTATAATGACTATGGTATAATATTTTTTAATCAACTTTTTCATTATATGGGAAATGAAAACATTGCTCATGTGTATATTTGAACTACTACCTCCACGAAGCGTTGTGGTTTGTTTTTAATTGCCAAATTTTATGGATAGTTAAAATGATAGATAAAATTAATATATATGACATTTATAAAATAATTATGATTACTTAAATATAATATATTTCTTATCTTCTTACCAATTCCATATGTTGGATATTGATAACATTGCTCGTACGTATGTGTGGAATACCACCTGCATGAAGTGATGTAATTAATTTATCACATCCAAGTTACAAGTATGGTAATAAAGATGAAACTAATTAATAAATATTACACTTTTCAAATAATTATTATTCAATAAAATTAAAAAATTATCCACATTATTTCATTTCCACTTAGTGGAAAAAAAATGTTTTTCATTTGTACATATAGACTACCGTCTCAAGGAAACAGTGTGATTCATATTTCAGGGACACCTTACATGGTTGGTTTTAAATGTGTATTTAATGTATAAATATGATAATAATAATTTTTTTAAGATTAGGGATTAAATTTAAATATAAACACTTTGACCACAATCAACATAGTGGTTTTGTTTCGAGGTAATAAATCGAATGGCCCAAAAAAGCAACATGAACTTAACAATTTTAGAAAATAAATAAAATATTGTAATAAATAAAATAAATGAGATAATAATAATTAAATTAATATAAAAATTATTTTAATCAAGTATAAAACCAATATAATTTTATTATTTAGGATTTAGATAATGTACAAAGATAGAACAGACATAATGTAATAGATTTTTCATTAAAATATATTTTTACAGTATTTCTATAAAATATTTCTCTTCCATATCTATTTTCATCAAAGTGTCACAATAATGTTATTATATATGGATTAAATATTTTTAAAATTAATTTTAAACTATTTTTTATTTTCATTTAAAAAAATTATAAATGAATCTTTTAGTTATTTACCATATAATTCATTTTTACCTTTTAACCGAAGTAAAAAAATAATTTTTTTTTAACATATACAAATTGAACAAACTTTTATACAATAAAAGTAGTTATTTATAATCATTGTTATTATATAGGGTAATATGTTTTGTAATGAATTTCATATACATGATCTTATAGTAATTTTTTATTTTCATTATTTTTCAAAAAAAAGAGGATATTTCTTCTTACGATTATGTGAAGTTTTAATGTGTTTAACTTATGGGTTTAAATGATTTTTTCGAAAGTGTTATGATAAAAAGTGAAAGTATGTAAAATAAAATATTCTTGATATGGTACTTGATCATTATAGATGTTGATGGGTAAGCTCAATATATCTCATGATGATGGATGAGCTTGATATAACACTCTATTTCATTTGGAAATGAAAACTATTCAACAGTGAAAATGAGGGAGATAATTAGGTATGTTACTCTAATGGAATTAACTATGAAATTTATGCCCCATGCCCACACTTCCATATTTGTAGCTATAAACACATACTTTTCATACTCACTTGGATACCGATAATAAAATCTTGGATATATCCATCTATCTCACAAAATAAAAAACAAGAATTTCATCTCTTACATCTCAAGGATCTTCCCAGGTATAGAGATTTAGTGAATTAAAACACTTCACAAACTAATAAAACACTTTTTTTAAAAAAAATAAAATTTTCTCCACTGTATAAGAAATTGGTTAATTCTTGATAAGCATACAATATATTTGAATAATTAATAAACATGTGTTATCCTTCTAAGCATTTCACATGTTCTATTATTCCTCATAACCTAGGGAAATTGAATCAAAACATAGTGGAGCTCAAATGATCATTATCGGAAAAAATATAGATGAAGAAATAACGGAATAAAAATGACCTATATATTATTGTTGGAGAAGGTATAAACCATCAAACCATAATTTAAATGTCATGGAGTGCATTTTATATCAATTATAATAGATAAAAACAAGTGTATCAATAATATTGATTACATAATGATAGAATATATAATGTTTCCCATAAAAAACATGCTTTAAGGCCATATTAAAAGAAACTATTCTATTATAGGAATATAGATAAACAAAAACTTGACCTTTTTTGTCTCATTAGATGAGTCAATGAATCAAGGGGATATATAAGTCTAGACCCTACCTGTTACCAAATTAAGTCTAATTCATTTGCCACAAAATTCAACAATATATTTCTTATCATTACCTATTGATCATATTAATAAATAAAAATGTTGCGACAAATATATTGAAATATATGGATTTTAAATAAATAATATACTTGTGTTAGCAGCTAGTAGTCATCAAAAATATCAATATTTTACCCATATTAATAAAAGGGATAATATGATACTAACCTATCAAGAGAAATATGATAGATGTCCAACCAATACATAGTTCTCTTTCAAATAATCATCATCATTTGTAAGAATATAATATAGAATTACAATACTATTACTTATGTTAATATTATTTTAATATTTCTATATGAACATCTTCCAATATAAATTATGTAAAATGTGATGTTCATTCCATATAGAGAAATTTTCATATTTTTATTTCAATAAAAGAATAAAAATGATCACAATACATCCCGAGAAATAAGTTTAGGATTGAAATAATGATGTAGAAGCTCAATATACAAGAGGGGGTGAATTGAATACTTTTTAAAATTTCTTTGGATCTTTTAAAGATGGTATAAAACATTCTATTGTTTAACAATGTTAAACAAGGTAAATTCACAAGGACTCTAAGTTCTACAAACTTTCTAGATTCTAGAAATATGGTTCCGGAAATGAACCTTAAGAAAAGTTTACAAGGAAAAAGATTCTACCTTAAAGTGTATAGAATCTTACTAATCAGAGTATACAAGTACAAGAAAGTATTAGATAGTTATAATTTCTTTATTAATAAATATGTAGTGGAAATTAAACTTGAAACAATACAAGTAACAAGTATGAAATCTTTTAACCCAAAGAGTTGGGTATCCAACAACCTTGGATAAAGGTCCCTTGATTTATACTTTCATGAAATTCTATCTTACCCACACTAGGGAAACCCTCGATAGGAATATCGGAGTATGTATTTCTATCCTCGCAAGCCCTTGAACTTCAAGGTAGTCGGCACCTCTGTCTTCCTTATCAAGGAAGTCCTCGAACTTTAAGGTAGTTGGTGTCTCTGTCTTCCTATCCTCAGAAGCCCTCAATTGTACACAACAACAATCGGAGTCTCACGAAGCAATCTGAACAAGATGTTTAGTATACAAAAAGCATGAGAGTCTCTCTCTCATGAAATCACATCAGCATCATGTAATCTCTAGAGTTGTAGAACAGTCGGTTTTGAGCTCATTCAATTGAGCTTTTATTTATAGACACATCTCGAATGGTCGGCTCCCTCCTCCAATGGTCATATTTTCCCTTGAATAATAGAGGGACCTATACACGTGTCACTAAAAAAATAGTTAGTTAGAAACAGAATATATGACATCATTTCACAACTATAACAAAGGTAAGAAAAAAATGGTTTCTCATCCAAACTTAATTTTTAGAGTCTAAAGAAAATAATGTTCGGAGTCTAAGAGAAAAACATTCAAATTTTTTTTATCAAGGAATTCAAAATCATAATTCTATAGACTTAAGAGTTTGAATTATGAGGAATTATGAGTCTTAATTCTAAGGAATTCAATGTATGAATTATAAGGAATATGGAGTCCAAATTATAAGAAATTAGTAGTCTGAATTATAAGGAATTCAGAGTCTGAATTTTAGAGAATTCGAAGTCTGAATTTCAGAGAATTTGGAATCTGAATTTATGACAATTTAGAGTCTGAATTTCAGAGAATTTGGAGTCTGAATTTCAGAGCATTCAGAGTCTAAATTTCAGAGAATTCGGAGTCTGAATTTCATAGAATTTTTAGAGTCTGAATATTATAGAATTCAGAGTCTAAATTTCAGAGATTTCAGAGTCTAAATTTTAGATAATTTAGAAACTGAATTAGGATCCTATTACATAATACTTATATCTATGTATTTATAGAATTATGAGGTTTCAGATATGAAACTTAATTTTTCACTTAGGAATAAAAAGTGTTAGATTTAAGGAAATTAAAACATGAATAATGAAAACATGGTAAGGATACAATTTCCTTGGGGAAGGAAAATTTTCCTTATTATGGAAAATCTAAGTTGAAAAGAAATTTTCCTTGAGAGAGAGTGTTGGTAATTTTCAAAACATAGAGGAATGTAAATTTCATAAGGAAACCTTATTGACTCAACAATCTCCCCCTTTTGGGAAAGCACAAACATCCTTACTAAAAATAATATAAGGACTTTGAAATTTTTATGATCTTGAAAAATTACTTATCTCCTTTTACTTGTATATCATAGTGAATACAACTAACTTTCCCTTTGGCTTTGGAAACCCTAAGGATCGTATTCTTGATTTACTGAATGATATTTTACATTTTATTGCATACGAAAATCATCATGACAAAAACTCCCCCTCAGATTAACTCCCCTTTACTTAGGTAAATTTCTTCTTTACTAAGTATTCTTTTTGGAATCCTTTCTCCCTATTTGTGATTTTCAAAAAGGAATAAAGGGAATATAAAAAGAAAATATTTTACCTAAAAGGTTAGTAATAAACAAATAAAATATGAAGTGAAAAAATAATTTCATTAATATTGGAAGAATTTTTACAACAATAAAATACAGCAAAATATTCGATTTGGAAAAAATTATCCTTCCTTCTCCTTCGACATCAGTTTCTTCACAATGGTTTTTAGCTTCTTGAGCTCTTTGTGATCTTCTTCCATACACTGGATAAGTTGATCTTAATCTTAATTATTCTTATCTAAGGCTTTTATATTTTCTTCCTGAGCGTTAATATTATCTGCCTAAGCCTTCAAGACTTCTTCATGCTTAACAAGCATTTATTCTATCTCAATTCTGAGATCCCTTTATCTCTTCCAATTCATGGCCACCAAATTTAGATTCCCATTCAAATCCTTAACTTCTTGTTTCTGAGAAGTATATTTAAGAGTTGTATTTTTCCTCAATACTATTTGTGAGATCATTTATCTTCACATCTTCAATGTCAAGATCATCCTTGACACTATCTTGAAATTCATTAAATATTCTCATCTCTTCTATTGTCTTCCTAGACCAGCTTGTCATCTTCTTGCAAGATATTTTATGAGCCCCATATCTAATGATAAATGATTTAAAATATTCTTTGAGACTAACACATTTATCCATCACCAAGGAAACAGAATCTGATTTTTGATTTAACGTATGCTGAATCATCGGGAATCTCAAGTATATACTAGGAAATAAGGTAATAGTTCCAACCATCTTTTTCAAAGACTAAAAAAAAAGTCATGTCCAAGTGAGGATGATTCGAGACTTTGGTTGGTGAGGATTATTTTTCTATTTAAACAGCCTTCCTCTTTGATGAATCACAAGAATCTTTCTTCATTACAATGGTTTTTCTATGTGTATCAATTGCCACTTGTTTTCCCTTATCATCCTTCAGAATTATTTCTTCATGATTAGAAGATTCATGTTCACTATATGATAGCTGGACAATTTTATCCTCATTAACTTCTTCTTTCTCAGCTCCTGCCTCAACAACCTATGGATGTATGAAGTCATGATTGTTACTTTCCTCTTCAGACAACTTATTCAGTTCCTCCTCACCCTTCTCATATTTTCCTTGGGTAACAAGTTTTTTAGACTCGGCCTCATAAGTTCGGATTGATAATTTCTCAGAATGAATTTCCTTCAGATGGAAATCCTCTACTTGCTTTATCAATTCCTCAGTATCACCATTGCCTTATTCTTATTCTTCTTCTACTTCTTCTTCTTGCACTATTTATTCTTCTTTATGTTGTTCTGGAATCACCAATTTCTTTCCCAGAGTCTTAGGAAAAGGTTCTATCAAAAAGGATTTTGGTACCAGAATTTTTTCAGTGACTTTTCCAGTGGCCATGATAAGAGATTGAATAGCCTCAGCTTCAAACATCTTCTTCTTCTGTTTCTTTTCTTTTTATTCCTTTTTAATATCTCAGTAGTGTTTTCCTTCAATGCTTTTTCCTCAGCAGGGTATAATCCAAACATAGCCTCTCCTTCCTTCCTATTCTTCTTATCTTCTCTCCACATAGCCACTACATTATCAGGATATGATTTTTATGTGTGATCACTAAGAAAGAGTTTCTTAATATCTATGTGTTTTGAATGAGAGTGATGTGTAGGGTTTTACTTAAGGAAATGGCACTAGTATTATCACATAATATTTTTGTTTTGGTAAAACTCATACCATAGGCTATGGGTATGTGTTGCATCAATAATACTAGAGCATAACAACTTCCAACTACTAAATATTCAGCTTCAGCAGTGGAAAGTGCTCTTGAGTGTTGCTTTTTTCACGACAAAAAAACTAATGAATCTCCAAATAAATGACAAGTTCTGAATATAATTTTCTTATCCTTAACTAGTATTTTCATAGAGAGTTTTCATAGGTTCCTAAAGATGCAATATTCTAAACTTCTAGGCTATAACCAAGAACTATCTTCCATTGCACTAATCCAAGGTGGGTCTTGGCTTCTAAGATCTTCTATGTTTAATGTGTAAACATTTTCTTGCCTAAGGGTAGAAATAATAAACTCTTCCTTGTAATTATGTACTAAACACTTTTCATTCCTAAAATTTTCAAGGTAACCTTCATCACATAATTGACTTATGCTAATGAGATTGTTCTAAAGACCCTTCACAAATAAAACATTTGAAATCAATGTTTTTCCAAAATGAACAATGTTACATATACTAATAATTTCCCCCTGATCATTATCTCCAAAAGTTACTTTTCCTCCTTTCATCTTGATAATATTTTCAAAGAAGTTTTTGTTACCAGTCATGTGCTAGGAACATCCACTATTCATAGACCATGTTTTGTTGTTGGTATTATCTTTATTTTCCTCAAAATAAAAGAGTTAGAGTTTCGAAACCCCAAATTTCTTGGATATGAAAACTTCAAAAAGAAAAATTCTAGGAATTCACATTTTCATTGAAAAATGAGCTTTATGAAAACCTAATGACTGAGTTTTTTTTTAATGAAAACTTTTTTCCCAACGCCCACCACACTAACACTTAGTGAAAAAAAGAGAACATTGAAGAACAAAATAATTGTTACTAAAACCGATTTTGAATGAGTATAACCAAATCAAGAATTATTCTTCAGAGGTTAAATTTGAGAATACATCTTATCAAAATTTTCCTAACATAAGGTAAAGTATGAAAAAAAATTCCATAAGGAAAATATTTCTGACATTATCTTAAAAATTAATTTTTTATCCTAAAAACATTCGTTTTAGCACTAGAGTTAATCTTGAAAACATTTTTCTTAGAAATTAATTTTTTTAGATCCTTAGAAAGTTTATCCTTCTCAAAATTAACATACACAAGGTTTTTTGAAATACTTTCAAAATCATGATTTTTCTTATCAAGGTATTTAGAAAGATCTGATATTTCCTTAGTAAGAATAGAAATCCTAGAATTTATCTTATCATGATTTTTATTGAATTTAAAATTTTCATTCGTGAGGAGCCTAGAAAACCTTGAAACTTCTTTATAAGTAGGTAAATTGTTATCTTCATTAGAAGAAGATTCTTAATTGGAATATTCATAATATTTACTTTCACTATAATTAGCATTCAAGGATACATTGTTTATTGATTCAGCATTGTGTACCATGGCCATTAAATAATGATTTTAAATAGGTAATATGTCTAGTAAACCAAGATTCTTTTGACCAGAAGATTCATACTCTGAGGATTCATAATAAGAGTCTCCACCACTAGCACTCAATGTTTCATTAGATTTCAAAACTTTTTTACCCTTATCTTTTTAGTACTTCTTTCCATTCCTTTTAAAATGCTTTTTATTTCTATCCTTTCTCTTAAGAATAGGAAAATCTGGCCATATATGCCCTACTTTTTTGCATTCATAACAAGTTACTTCATTGTATTTCTTATCCTTTCTTTCCTTCTTCTTATATCTATACTGAAAGTCTTTCTTCCCAACTATCTTGTCCATCCATCGAGTAATATTAGATAGTTCATTCTCAAAATTTTCACATTCACTAGATTCAGATAAAATAGTGACTTCCTTAGACTTGGATCTAGTAACCCTTTCAAGAGTTTTGACTTTAGTAGTTGTAAAGGCTACCCTTCCATTGTCATTATTCTTTTTATTCATATCAGCATCTCTTTTCATTCTTGTCTCATGTCGAAGAAGAGTTCCAAAAGGCTCATCAAGAGTAATCTGAGATACTTTCCTATTCCCATCAATAGACATTCTCATAGATTCCCACTCGTTAAGCATGATATCTATAATTTTGTCCACAAGTTCCTCATCATCTAATCCTTTCTCACCCATAGACTGTAAAGTGTTAACAATAGAAATTATCTTTTGTTGTACATTACAAACTAGTTCATCATAAGGAAATATAAATCCATGATATTCTACTCTAAGCATAGATCTTCTAGTTTCTATAACTTTCGATGTACCAAAATGGGTAACCTCAAATTTCTTTGAAATACAATTTGTATCATCATAAGAAGAAATATGGCTATATATATTCATGGTCATGGAACACAACAAAGTATTGTGTGCCTTATATTTAAGTTGATATTCTGACTTTTATTGATTTGTAAAAGTTATGACTTCCTTATCAACAATCTTATAATATCCAGTAATCATAACAAAGTTGTGTACTCGAGTATTAATAACAAAATTCATTGTACGATCTCTCAAACATTCATAATCATTCCCATAAAATATAGGTGGTCTAGTTGGATTAAGATTGCCAATCGAAGCAACATTCATTCCTACCATCTCAAATAAAATATCTTTCCATAGAAACTTGTTAATAATAAAATCTTGTAAAGTAGGATAAAAATATCCTAAGAGAGGAAAATAAAAACAATGAAAACGTGAGTATGAAAACTTATATGTGAATATAAGTATTTCAGAAACCTACTCTGATACCAATTTTCGGATTGAAATAACGATTTAAATGCTCAATATACAAGAGGGGGTGAATTTTATACTTTTAAAATTTTCTTTGGAAATTTTAAAAATGGTATAAAACATTATATTGTTTACCAAAGTTAAACAAGTTAAATTCACAAGACCTCTTATTTCTACAAACATGATAAATTCCAGAAATATGGTTCGAGAAATGAAACTTAATAAAAGTTTACAAGGAGAAAGATTCTACCTTAAATCATATAGAATCTTACTGATCATAGTATATATGTACAATAATTTATATGGTAGTTATGCTTTACTTATTAATCAAAATTCAGTGGAAAACAAACATGAAAAAATACAAGTAACAAGTATGAAATCTTTTAATCCAAAGAGTAGGGTATCCAACAACATTCAATAAATGTCTCTTGATTTATGCTGTCATGAAAGTATGTCTTAACCACACCAGGGTAAGCCCTCGATAGTAATATCAAACTTTTTCTTGTTATCCCCAAAAACCCTCGAACTTCAAGGTAGTCGGCACCTATGTATTTCTTATCAAGGAAGTACTCAAACTTTAAGGTAGTCGGCACCTCTGTCTTCCTATCCCTGGTAGCCCTCGATTGTACATAGCAACAATTGGAGCCTCTCAAAGAAATATGAAATAGATGTTCAGTAAACACAAAGCATGAGAGTCTCTCTATCTATAAATCACTTTAGTTGCATATAATCTCTAGAGTTTTAGAACAGTTAGTGTTGAGATCATTCAAATGAGCTCCTATTTAAAGACACATCTCAAACGGTCGGCTCCATCCTCCAACAATCATATTTTTCCTTAAATCTTGGAGGTACCTATACACGTGTCACTCAAACAATAGTTAGTTAGAAAAAAATACACAATAATGTTTCATAACTATAATAAAGGTAAGAAAAAAATGGCTGCTCAACAAAATATAATATTCAAAGTCTAAGGAAAATAAAGTTCGAAGTCTAAGAGGAAAACATTCAGATTCTATATTTCATGAATATTAAGATTCTGTTTATCAAGGAATTTGGAATCATAATTCTATAGACTTTAGAGTTTGAATTCTGAGGAATTCAGATTCTGAATTTTATGGAATTTGGCTCTAGAATTATAAGGAATTTGGAGTCTAAATTCTAAGAAATTATGAGTGTAAATTCTGGGGAATTCATAGTCAAAATTATAATGAATTCTAAGTATGAATATCAGAGAATTCATAGTCTGAATTTCAGAGAATTCTAAATCTGAATTTTAAAGAATCCGGAGTCTGAATTTCAGAGAATTTGGTGTCTGAATTTCGAACAATTTGGAGTCTGAATTTTAGAGAATTCAGAGTCTAAATTTTAGGGAATTCGGAGTCTGAATTTTAGAGAATTCGGAGTCTGAATTTCATAGAATTTAGTGTCTGAATTTTAGAAAATTTGAAACCTGAATTCGGATCTTGGAAAAATAATACATTATATATAACTATTTATAGAACTCCATGAATTTATATATGAAACCAAATTTTTCACCTAGGAATAAAAATCTTTATATTTAAAGAAATTAAAACATGAAAAATGAAAACTTGGTAAGGATAAAATTTCCTTCAGGAAGGAAAAGTTTCATTATTACGAAAATATGAGTGGAAAAGAAATTTCCATTGAGATAGATTGTTTGTGATTTTCAAAACACAGAGGAATGGGAAAGTCATAAGGAAACCTTATTGACTCAATAATAAGGTGGATGGTTTTGAAAGAACATAAACTTATTGTTATAAATTAATATTATTAGGTTGTTTATATAGCTAAAAAACCTTGAAAAATAATTCTTTTAAAGGTATAACAGAATATTAGACAAAAAATGTTTTAAAACGTTAGAAAAATATCCCACATGATAACATATATATGTCAGGAAAAATAAAACATGTAGCATAAATCATTTTGAATATGATAAGGGAAGTTAAATTAAAAACATCATAGATATTTTGGAAAAAAATAAATATTGATATAAAATAATCATTTATATATTGCATTAAAAGGTATATTTTGAAAAGGTGTTGTGAAATCCTTTGAAAACCAATAATTTTAAAAAAAATGAACTAATATAGACTTTAAAATACAGAATATTTATCAATGAAAACAATTTAGAGGAATAAAAACATGTGAAATTGAAAGGAACCCCCCTTTTATATTTTTGAAAAACCTTTATTTAAAACTCATGTTGGTGGAAGAGTAAAAATAATAATTTGAATTAAAACATCATATCCCAAAAGTGTATTATAAAATACAATATAATAAAATATTATGGTTGGAGAACCCAAGCTGGGAAGATGTAATACCATGAAAAAAATATAATTCAATTAAAGAAGACTTATGTGATCAATATACCTTACAGGAAATATATTCCACAAAACCTGAATAATCTGAAAAGGGGTTTATGTGTTAAAAATGTAAAAATTGATAGAATAAAAGATAATAAAATAAAATAGTGTTATTTACCCAATATATATGAAATAATATCACATGAATTATAATAACACAAAGAATGGAAATTGAGTTGGAAAAAACTATTCTGACAGAAGTAACATTTTAGTAAAAAGGTATTTGAAGAGAAGAACCTTATATTGATTAGTATATCCCTTGAATTATAAAGAAATAAATTGTATAAAAATAATGGGATAGTAAATCAATATATCACTATAAAAAAGAATCATGGTGCATAACATATAACATGTCTCAAAGAATCATAATTGAGACTCATAAAACACTTAGGAATTGAGTAACATTTTAATCAAACCCACTTGAAAGAGTGTGATCTTAAATGAACATAAAATACCATGATTAAAATATAATTCATTTCATGATATATCAAATAGGTATTATGTACACAATATAAATTTAATAATTTTCAAAATACAGTTGATCTCTAAAAGAGAGGAATTTGAGATAAAAACCCTACCTTGGTCATGGTTCATTCACCACTTTCACCATACATCCTGAAAAGTTAAATTATTTTCACCCAATACATACCCAATAACATATTTCATAACTTTTACCATTTATAATCCTCATTTATAATTATTATATACATGTATTAATTAATTATTATTTACCTATTTTCAACACTCATTATAAGTAACCATTATTTCATTGAAATGGTTTCATAAAATAAATATTGGTATCTAATATTTAACCAAATAAAATAATTATTATATCATATATGGTAAATTAATATATTATACAAGGTGGTTTATAATTATATAATCTCATTTCATGGTATTTTTTGTTACGATCCATGACATTCAACGTGGTAATAGGCATGTTCCTGTATTTTTAAATGAATGATGGGTGATTTTATAATTAATGAGTTAAATTATGATATAACCATACAAAAAAAAGTAGATAATCACTTTGATATTTATATCATATAATTATATTGAATTGTTTCTCATGGTTATCTATGATATAAATGAATTTTATTATTCATACTGACAGCTAAACCGACCCAAACATGATCTTATTATGATTAATGAGTTATTATAAGGTAGTTTAATTGGAATATCAATACACTAAAATAATAATGTACTAATTTGGTGTATATTAGTGTCATATATTAAAAACATTTAGTCAAATAGTATAAAAATTAATGGATAGGTAAATATTATATAGTATGAATAAATTTTTTTTCCCTTTTTCTATGGTTGTTTAAGGTGGTTAATGATACAATGGTCAACTATTTATAATATTAATTATTGAATGCCTAATTTATAATTATACAATATAAATAATGACATAAATAAATTTTATATTCACTAAACCCTTTTTCTTTAACCATCCTTGAATTATTTAAAAAAAATAAATGTGTCACTAATGGTGGAAGTAGTCTATATACACTCATAAGAAAAGTTTTCTTTTTTATTATTTATTAAAAGGGAGTGGAATTGATAATGTTCATACCATCAATATAAGAACATTTAACTATATTTTTTTTTACTTATGTATTTATATATAAATAACATGAATGGTTTTGGGTGAGTGTGTATGTAAAGGATAAAGAATAAAAGTAAAAGGCAAATTAATACTTTTGTTTAGAATTTGGATCTTTTCATGAAGTATCCTTTTAAAATGAGGGACGTGAGGTTATTTTTTGAGTCTAGGGGATGAATAATTTGTATATAAGCTCAAGAATAATTATATTGGTTATAATATCAGGATAATTTCAATCTATTTTTATTTCTAGATGTGGGAAGAAGTGAGATCCATTTATAGTTGAAAAAGAGGGAAAATCATTGGAAAAGAAGGTTATGTAAGGGATACAAATGGGATTTCATGATTGTTCAGTGACTTAGGTGGTGAAATGAAAAGTGTTAAATATGGGTGTGACTTTAGTACCTAATATTTCTTTTTATAAAGTTTATGTTACCTCTTAATTGTTAAAAATTTTAGAAATATTATATACCCATTTTTCCCTTATCAATCCTTAGTAAAAATTATTTGTGGTCATTATTTTCTTTCAAAAAATATAACAATACCCTTATTTCAAAGTTTTTACCTTATGAACCTGAATTTTCTATCCATTTAACCTAATTTAATTTAAAAATATCATAAAAGTTTCGTTTAAATTTAATCACAATACCTAGATAACATGTTTTTAAAGAAAAAAATTATTTTTTTTATAATAACATTTTCTTATCCTTATTTACTATTATTTTTTAATTTAATATATTTTTTTATATTTTTTTATTTCTTAATCATAATATTATATTATATTTTAAATTATATTAATCTGATTTCTTTAGATAATAATTATATAACTCTTATAAAATTAATTCATAAAAAACCATTTTAGTTTTACTATGTTATAAAATATTTATCCTATGAAATTCATTTTAAATGAATAATAAAATATTTTCACAGTAACATAATTTGGAAATAACTATTTTTTATATAAATTTTATTTAATAAAATAAAATTAATATATATAGGGAAATTTAATTTTAACACTTTCACACATATAAACAATTGTTTTTAAAACAATCACAAAAATGAATCTGAAAAAAATAATTTTGTCCTTAATCCCAAAATGTTGTTCAATTTTCTAAATTAAATTTATAAAAAAATTAATTCAATATATAATTAAAATCCAAAAAATATTGTGGTGAACATTTCATATCAGAAAATAGATTTTTAATATTTAAACTATTATTTATTATTCATTCACATTGATTACTATTTAATTTTTTGGTTATCTATTATTTATATTAACAATATATATTATTTTTTTCTAATAAAAATATTCTTAGATTCTTAAAATTGTACACCAATTTTATAAAATTAAATTTGTAAGCATAAAATAAATTTCTTATTTGTTTCATCGATACTAATTGAATTTCATCCATATTAAAAGTAGCCATTATTTTATTTCAACTAGTATTTCATAAAGCAGTTACTCATTGGCATTACCACTAATTCAATGAATAAGTTTTAATAGTTAAACATAATATTTATATAATTAACTAAATATATAGTGGTTTCATTTTAGTTTGGGGTTATGAGTGGAGAAAGCTATCGGAAAAAATTAATGATGTAAAGGTAATCACATATTAACATGGGTGATACATTCTCCCAAAATAAATAATTTACATCATCAAAATAATAATTATTTCTCCCCATATAAATTAGGTGAGGGTATTCATAACATATTCATTATTCAAGTTATAACCCCTAATATGAATTCTATCATACTCTCCTAGGTTATATCAAGTTAGTTCTCATTATTCAAACAACATTAATCATTCTTACGATCATATATCAAAGTATATATATAACCAAATAATATATTCTCTATAAAATATCCTTCCCACAACCATTTTGATCTTAGAAATGTTTAACCACAATGATATTATGTATTCTACCAAAAAATTACTCTATCATTAGTCCTCAAATGTATTAATCACTAGTTCATAAGGTCACAAACTGGTCAATATATATCATAATTCAAGATGTTAGATAAATATTAATAATAATATCATGGTTGGATTTTCATTAAATTAATAATCAATTCCAATAATATATATCTCATTTTTTTCAAAATTAATCAACCATTTACTATCTCAATATTGAGCATATACAAAACCTATAATTTATCTAAACCTAAGATATGTGTTTCTCAATAAATATCCACAAAATATAACCCTAACATTAAATAATTTTTCATGTTTATAAATTCAATTTAATATTTGTTTCCAACCTTTAAAGCAGAACAACTTAAGAAATTTTGTTATATGTTTCACATAATCTTAAATTAAAGTTTGAATATAACAAAATTTCATCGATATATATAATTTCAATAATTAAAATAGATATGAGTATCAAGAATTAATTTCTATTATGATATCAACCTCACAAAAATAGGTAATACATGAAAAAACAGATTTTAAATCATATTATAAATATACTAAAATTCATAACAATTTATGTGTTATCCCTTCTTACATTATGTGACATAGTGGTTTCTAGATACATACAGTTATCAGTTTCATATTCATAATCCTATTTCAACTAAATAATAATTCCAAACTGTTTATGATAATATCCACATTATAAATATTAATCATCAATCTAAATATGAATTCCCTTATAACACCATTTCTTTTAATATGTGTTACTTTCAGATAAACCAATCACTCTCTTTATTGAATTATTGGTTATCTATGGTCATTTATCTATTATCTTCTCTGACCAAATTAGTTCATACCTTCAATAAATCATTCATAATGGTTCATAAATAGAATATAATAAACCAAATCATATCTTATAGAAGTTTTCATCCTTATGTGTAGTCTTAGTCCCACTCATCATGCATCCTAGTGATGACCATTTTAATTCTAAACCAACCATCCTCAGGTTGATTACTCAAATGTACATCAATTCTATAGCCTCATACACATGAACTATCCTTTTATGGATGTATTCCATTGAAAACAATCTACTCAAGATTTTTCCAATATTTTAGGAAATATTCATATATATCAACTGATATATAGGGTTCTTAATGAAGGTGTCCAACCTTATTCCTCAACAAAAATGGTCATTTGTTCCTTAATAATAAATAATATACTATCCGAAAGGTTTAACTATAACTTTTAAAATAAGATCAACCATTACACGTCCACCCTTAAATCATCACAAACAAAAATAATTTTCTCCAATCTTATATAAAGAATCCATTTGATAACAACAATGATTGGCCAAACCCACACTCCTAGATCTTGTTCAATAAACACAAACTATATATAATCTATTTAATACCAGTTTTAAAATCCCAAATATAACCATCAATAATCCCAAAATAAAAAATGATTATTTCATGTTTTGTGTCTTGAGGATATTTTCATATTTATATATTTAGAGAAATAAGAAACCTCATAAACTAATAGATACCATATCTTTCTCAACTAATGGACAATTTTTATAGTATATAGGAAACTTCTTAAATCATGATAATTCTTCCACATCTCCCAAAATTTAGTCCACTTGTGTTATCCATATAAAAAGGTCACATGTACTATTATTCATAATAACCTGTGGAAATGAAAACATAAGTTGTGGTGAGATCAAATTCCCAGTAAGAGAATAATATAACTAAGAAAATAATGGAATAATCACATATTAAATATTATTGTAGGAATGGGTAAACAAGATGAATTTATAATCAATATGAAACTAAGATAATTTTAAATAAATTAATATAAATGAAAACATGGATATCAATAATAATGATCATATACTACTAGAATACATATTGATAGACACAAAAAACCTTTCTAAATGGCCTTATTCCAAGATATTATCTTGTTATGGGATGTGGCATAAACAAAAAACTCAGCCTGTTTTGTCTCCTGAGACATATTAATGCATTGAGGGGTTATATAATTTTTGGGCACACCCATAACTTGATTAAGTCCAATTCATTAACTATAAGATTCAGGAAGACATTTTCTATCATTCCCTAAGGGAAATCTTATGGAATAAAAACATATGTATCCATATAATGAAAGATACATAGTTTCAATACAAAATAAACTAGAATTAGTAGTCAATATTCATCGAGAATATCAATTCATCTTCCCATGATCAGAAAAGGGATAAACTAATCATAACTCATTAATCAAAAAGAAGTTATAGGTTAAAATAATACATATTGAATTTTCAAATAATCATTTATATTGGAATAATAACGTATTGAATTACAATATAATTACCCATGTCAAAATAATAACTATATTTCTATGTGAACATCATCTAATACGAATTATATAAATTTGATTTCCATAGAATACAGAGGCATGAGTATATGAATATTTCATTACTAGAATAATAATGATCATAATATATAAGGATAAAAAATGTGTATTGTTTTGAAATAATATATTCCCAATGTAATAAAGGAAACATAGAAGGATGCTGACATATATGAAAAACATACTTTCAAAAGAGTGGATCAAATTGTATAAATAACAAGGGTTAGTAAATTGAATTATTTGATTCCACAAGTTTGATAAAATAAATTATAACATATATAATTCATGTAGCTTAAACACCATTAGGGTGAATACTTTTGAAAATTATAAGGGAAATGAAATTGAAATTTAAAATAGATTTTTGAAAACATTTTAATCTTTGACATAAAATATAAATATATCTTTCATTTTCAAATATAACTTTTTGAAATGTGACATGAAATCCTTTGAAACCTTTACATTTGAAATGAATATCAAATAATGGATCCTTGAAAATACATACTATTTATATTTGATAAATGTGTATAGGAAGAAAAATATGTGAAACAGAAAGGAAATACCTTTTTATTATTTTCAACATACCTTTGTTTAAAACTCATATTGTAAAAAGAGTAATAAGAAATTTATTTTTATTAAAATTTATATTTTGAAAATTAGATTAAAAATACCATATAATAAAATATTTTTTTTTGAAGGAACTAATCATGAAAGGAATAAATTCGTGAATATTTAATGAAACACATTTAAAGGATACTTGAGTTGTCAATATCCATTACAGGAAATATACTTCTTGAAGCATAAATCACATGAAAATGGTTTTATGTGGTGAAAATTTGAACGACTTTATAATAACACAAAATCAAATGAAAGATCAAAATATTCCAATATAATATTAAATAAGTTAATGTGAATTAAAATAACACATTGAAATAAAATTGAGTTAATAAAGACACAAACAATGGGGGTAGCACTTGAGTTAAAAGGAAATTGAAGAAAAGAAGATGATTAATATTAGTTAATCCCATTAATTAAAAGGAAATAGTGTATATAAAATTCAAGGGATAGTGAATCAATATAACCCCAAACAAATGGAACATGGTGCATAACATGTAACATGTCTCAAAGAATCACAATTGAGACCGAGAGAACCCTTTGGGCTTGAGTAACACCATAGTCAAAACCCCTTGAAATAGAGGGATTGTAATAAAACATAAAATACCCTAATAAAAATTTAATTCATGATATTATAACATAAATAGTAATTATATAAACCACATAAATTAAATTGGTTCATAATACATAACATGTCTCATATTGAAAAATTTGATAAGAAATCCCTTATCTCGGTCCTGATCCATTATGCACATTTACCAAGTGTCCAAAAAATTTAAATTAACTTCATTAAATACATACATAATAACCTTATTAATAACACTAACCATTTATATCCATCATTTATAATCATTATATATATATATATATATTATTTATTTATTACCTATTTTCAATATAGGGTTTCTGTAAACTATATCGCTTTGAAGTAGTTTCATACAATAAGTTTTAGTATCATTTATTTTTCGAAATTACATAAATATTTGATCATATAATGAATTTTAATATATGATACAAGAATGTTTATAAATCTATAATCTCATTTCATATATGTTTTATTAAGGATCAATGAGGATGAAATCAACAACGAGCATGTTTTAGTGTTTCTTAATGAATGAATTGTACTTTTTCGATTAAAGAGTTAAATGTTTATATAACATTAAAAATGTAACACCAAAAAGTTATAAAAATAAATTTAAATGCATGAAACCCTAAGTCAAAATATAATGACACTTTTTTAAGGAGATAGTTTTAACTAGCCATTAAATATATTTTTTCCTCTTCTATGATTTGAATTTCGAAAAATAGACATAGGCAGTTGTGATTAGTAAGTTTTTTTGAGTCTGATAGGATAAAATTAATTTTTGGAGAATAGTAAATAAACCTTATGAATAGTAATTTATCCTTATGGATTATAATATGACCAAATGAAAAGTATACTCACTAATTAATATATTTCTAATAATTTATGTAACCTTGGTTAAATTTTCATGGTGTTATAAAATCTTTTATAGTTTTAAAATTTTTATTTTTGGAATAAATTATGATATTATTTCAAAATGAATTTTTCATATTTTGAAAATAATTCTGATAAAATATATTTTATTTTTTTAATTATACACATCAAAAAATGGTCATGGTTAATTTTTGTGATTTTTTTGAAATACTCAAAAATATTATGAATTGTTAAACACTGTAATTTATAGTATATATACATTATATGTTAAATACACAATTCCATGAATCATGGCTGATGTAACCAACCCTAGATCGAACTCACAAGATCTATTTACATTTTTGGGTCACATGAATCATGAATATTTAAAGTCTTGAGAAAAAATATTGAATTAATGATTAAAATAATAGGAAACCCCTCATCTCCTCCACTATAAATAACACCCTCAACCCCCTCTTCCTCTAACACCCCTAAAGCTAGGAAAATTCTATAAATTCTACCCAATATCCTTCCAATGGATCTTACCCACATACCAGACCTTCTGGTCTCACAAATATTCTAATACCAAAAGCCTTTAAGATGATCTCTAGGAGAAGATATCAAGAGGTTAAAATCCTCTTTCATTTTCTTTTCAATTCTTTTCATTTCTTATACTCCCTTCACCTACCCATATAAAAAATGAATGAAAGCTCTGGTATTATATATATTATTTTTTTGTCATTTTTTTTGAAAAATTAATCATCAGTCATCCTCTCCTCTTATAATTATTCTAAAAAATCATTGTCTTTGATGTGTCGATTTACCGAAGTCATGGATGATGTGTCTTCAATTAACTTTAATTACTTCAAATATTGTTGTAAAAATATTTTAATGGTTGAAAAATATTTTAATTTGTATTATATTACCTCACTTATATTCAATAATTTACTTATATGCATAATATTAAAGATATATGATGAAATGAGTTTGTGATAATCAAAGAACCTCTAAAATGATCTAAACGAATATCACCAATAATGATTCATCCTCATACAATTTAAACAAAATTATTTATGTTATAATTTAATATTATAGAAACATATTAATAACACATCATTTTACTTTTATATTTTCTATTCCATTAGAAAATAAAATCTTTGACAAACCAATCATGGAAATCATGTGACGAACACACCCGAAACAATGGAAATAACAAAATATTATTAATAAATGGGTCAAATGATGCTATAAAATGATCTTAAAATGTGTTATAATCATGAATATGTTTCTTTAAAATATCAATAACTATATTCTAACAATTATATAGGAGGTTTAAACAAGTTTTATATAATAATAACTTGAGGTAAATAAATGCTTAACCTGATTTTCATTCTTTGGGTTAACCTTCTACATCATTAATTAACGACTACTAAGATTAATTTTTGTAATTAATTTCATTTATAATATGATTTATTATTTTTATTTACAGTTTATACCCATAATCCTTCCATTATATTAATTATCACTTAAATTGTATGATATTTGTAAGGGAATTTTCTTTAGAAATCCTCTTTAAAATTATATTTTACAAATTTCAAAAGAAATGTTTTTATGAAATTATTCTTGTTTTATGATTATTTTATGGTTATTGGGAATTGTTTATGATGAAGATTAGGACCTATATCTCTATATAATTCATTTATTAAATTTATGTTGGATATCAGTCGTATGGATACTCCAAATGTAGCTCTGATGGTTAAACCATAAAGTAGTCTTGAGGGTTACATTATAAGGTATTTGTGAGGGTTAAAAATCATAAGGTATTTATTAGGGTTACAATATTATGTAATACATGACCCAAGATAAATTTACAGTTTTATATATTTTATCTAATTTTTTATGTACATATCATGTTTCACAAAGTATCAATATATGAGTGATAAGTATGCCTTTGTGAAAATTATTTCATATGTTTATAAGTATTCATGGACTAATGATTTATTTCCTTATTTTCATATCCCTTACTGACATTTTTATGCCCATACCTTGATTGTTAAATTTTTTCAGTGGTTATATGGATGTATAAGAGAAATAATGATGTCAAGTTAAATGTTATAAATATTTTTCAAAGAAACCATGTAGTTGTTTTGTGCTATAAATTTTATATTTCAGATGAAATAAATACTAATTAAATGGTACCAACATTTTATGCTTGTGGGTTGATATGTATGAGTTATGTCCTACCCTTTGAAAACTATACACCAAATAGATATTTTGGATTTTAAGGAAGTGTAATCTAGTTGAAATAGCTATATTATGTAATGTTTATGGTCAGGTCCTTATAGTTGGTATCAAAGAACAGCTTAGATAATTTAGGAGTTAGTATGATGATAACAAAATACCATAAATGAATTTTACATTATGTTTATTTTTAAATTGTATATAATTTAAATAGTACCATGTTTCTTGATCTAAGATATGTCTGTTCATAAGGGTTTTTCATAGAAGAAATTGGGAAGCTGAAGTTGGAAGGAACCGAGAGGCTGATATCTTTCTGGATCTGCAATTGAGAATAGTGGGAATTAGAACTGAGAAGTTTGTGATAGTAATAGATCAGATGATATAGGAAATAAACGGAGTTGGAATCCATGAAAGATAACAACCAGAGCTACCACAAGGAAACATGATGATAGTGGAACATATTATAAGGCATACCCCTCCTTATTTTAGAAGATCTTATGACCTAGTAGTGGTTGAAGGATGGATTAAAGCCCTTGAAAAGATATTTGATGTTATGGGACGTTAAGATAATCAAAAAGGTAGTACTTAAATTTATCGTTTTGGAGGTGAATTTTATTCGTGGTGGTTAATGGTCAAGAACATCATGGATATAGAGGATATTGAAGCCTTAGAGTCGGATGAATTTAAAATTATTTTCCTTGAAAATTATTTTCCTATGGTGGTTTTCCCTAGGATGGAGAATAAATTCTTTGAATTAAGGGAATAGGAGGAAGATTCAGTGGTCGAGTATGAAGAAAACATCACCTACGTAAATACACTACCAGAAAACCTTTTTGTTTTTCATTTAGTATAATTTCATATCATTCTCAGTATGGATTAGATTTTTTTAACCTAATAAGATTCATTTTAGATCTGAAGAAGTTGTTTTAAATAGTTCTAGTTTGTATACAAGAAAGAACCATAAAATTGATAAAATTTTAGGAATCTAAGAAATAGTTAAAATATGGAAATGAAAATTATCTTGATCATAATGCTAAAGACAAAGGGAACTATTAAAATTAATTATGGGAAAAGGGTAAATGAATACCTTGATGTTTTTTTGGATGAGGTACCTGGTGTTATATCTGATTGGGAATTTGAATTCACATTTTTCTTAGTTCTTGATGATATTCCAATTTCAAATCCCCCTGATCTAGTGGAAAAAATAGAACTTCTTGAATTGAAAAATTAGTTTTAGGAGTTTCTTAATAAAGGCTTCATTCATCCTACAACCACAACCATGTAGAGCTCCTATTTTTTGTGTTTAAAATAATACTTGTTTCATGATACTTTTAATTGATTATAGAGATTTCAATAACATTACTGTTAAGAATAAGTATCATTTTAATCAAATCGATGACTTGTTTGATCAGCCCCATAGAGCTCAATATTTTCCCAAGATTGGATTTAGATCTAGGTACCACCATAAGAAGTTGAAGGTATATGACATTCAAAAAACATCTTTTCGAACTACATATGGTCATTATGAATTTTTTTATGTTGTTTGGGTTAACTAATTCACCTACTGCATTCATGGATCTTATGAATAGATTATTTCATGATTTCATGGATATTTTTGTGGTTGTTTTTATTAATGATATTATTTTATATTATATAAGGAAATATGTTCATGAAAAACATCTAATTTTCTTTTGTAAACCTTAAAAGAAAACAAACTGTATAGAAAATTCCTCAAGTGAAAATTTTGGTTTCAACAAATTTCATTCCTTGGTCCCATTATCTCTAAAGATGGAACATATATTGATCCTAATAAAACAAAATTTTTTGAATATAGGACAAGAACCAAAAATATAAACAAGATTTTTAATTTTCTTAGTTTGTTAGGTTATTACTGGAGGTTTGTTGAACACTTTTCATGGTTATCTTGTCCATTGAATAAGTTAACATGAGAAGGTGTTAAATTCACATGGAAAAAAGAATGTGATGATTGTTTTCATGAATTTAAATGAATATTGGTGAATGCTTAAATTCTGAACATACCTCCCACAAATTGTGATTGTTTCATCTACAATGATTCTTCATTAAAGGGACTTGGTTGGGTTATGATGCAGAATGATCAAGTAATTTCTTATACTTCAAGAAAACTAAATCCTCATGAGTTAAATTATCCCACACATGATTTGGAATTATCTTCTGTGGTTTTCACTTTAAAAATATGGAGGCCTCATTTATACAGAGCCAAATTTTAAATAAATACTTACGAAAAAAATATCATGTATATATTCACTCAAAAGGAATGAAACATGAGGTAGAGAAGATGACGTGAATTGAAACGAAAATTATGATTGCATGATCAATTACAATCCTAGAAAAGAAAAAAAGTGGAAGATTCCTTGAGTCGAAAACATCATGCATTATTATCTATGTCATAGCTAAAACACGACCCTTTTATTAATGATTTAATGAATTTTTTCTATGAAGTTTTTGGTGTAAGAAATTCCTCTATTTTGTTTCCTTTTTTTGTACAATTATCATCATGAGACAAAATTAATCAAGCACATAAGGAAGACTGGGAGTTATAGAAAAAGGTATAATTGTTCAAAAAGGGTATGTTTCCAGAATTTAACATTGATAAATATTGTGTTCTATGATTTAGAAAGAGATTATGTTTGCCTTGTGATTTTAATCTAAAGAAATAATTGTTGTGTGAAGCTCATAGTTCTCTGTTTTCAGTTCATCTTGGAAGTACAAAGACATATTGAGACCATCATGAGTATTATTGGTGGGATTTAATGAAAATATATATTGTATATTTTTCCATGAATTCTTGACATGTAAATAGGTTAAAGTAGAGTGGAAGTTATGGAAGGGGATGCTTCAGCCTTTACTAGTGCCAAAGTGGTTATGGGAAGATATATTCATGGATACCATTGTTGGACTACCAAAGACATCTTGAGGTAATAATTCAATTTGGGTTATTATTTATTGACTGACTAAATCTAATCATTTTCTTATTATTAAATATAGTGTGTCTTCGGATCAACATTCGCAATTGTACCTCAAAGAGATTATCAATTTACATGGAGTACCTCTTTCTATTGAATCTAAATGTGATCCCATTTTCATTTCTGACTTTTTGAAATGACTTCAAAATTCAATGGGAACATAATTATATTTTAGTACGTATTTTCATCCTTAATTAGATGGTAAATCAAAACGTACTATTTAGACTTTACAAGTTATGCTTCATGATTGTTCAACGTTTTTCTAGAGAATTTGGGATCATCATATTTATTTTGTTTAATTTTCTTATAATAATAATAATTTTCATTCCAGTATCCATATTTCAAATTTTTAGGCATTATATAGGAAGAAGTTTCAAACTCAAGATTTTTAAAATTATTTCAGGTAATGGAAGTTGATGGTACTAGAATTAGTAGAGGAGGTGGCTGAGAAAGTTAAAATGATCCAGCAACACATGAGGAAATCTCAGATTAGGCATAAAAGTTAAGTAGATGACAGGAGTAAAGACTTTTCCTTTGAGGTAGTTTATTAGGTTCTTCATTTAATTTCACCATTGAAAAGTGGTATATCCTTTGGTAAGAAAAAAATTTTGGGTCCATAGTTCGTTAAACGTTTTGTAGAGAAAGAACATGGTTGAAGAAGCAACAAATGAATCATGAAATTCTATACAGGAAAGGAACCCTCACTTGTTTAAGGATTAAATAAAATTTTGAGGCCACAATTTCCAAAAGGTGGGGAGAATGTAACACCACAAGTGTTTAAAAATAAATTGAAAAAAATGAAACAATGTGTCTCTACATAATGATACTTTGTTTTAAGAAGATATTTTTAACTAGCTGTTAAACATAATTTCATCTCTTCAATGATTTGAATTTCAAAAAACAGACATACGTAGTTTCAATTAGTAAGTTTTTTGGAGTTTGATAGGACAATCATGATTTTTAGTGAATATTAACATACCCTTATTAATAGTGATTTTTCCATTATGTATATTAATATGAAAAAATGAAAACTAACCTCACTAATGATTTTATTTCTAATAATTTATGAAACTTTTATTAATTTCTCAAGGTTTTATAAAATCATCTATAGTTTTAAAATTGTTAGTTTTTTCAATAATTTATGATTTTATTTAAAAATTAATTTTATCTTATTGAGAATATTATTTTGTTAAAATATATTTTATTTTTTAATTATTTTCATCGAAAAATGGTTGGGGTTAATTTTTTGTATTTTTTTGAAAAACTAGAATTTTTAATGAATAGTGAAATACGGTAATTTATCGTATATATACATTTTATATTAAATATGATATTCTTATCATCATGGATGATTTAATAACCCTTGTTTCAAAAAAACATTCTCTATTTACTATTTTGGATCACATAAATCAATATTATTCATAGTCTTCGGCAAAAATATTGAACTAAAGATCAAAATAATGGAAAACCACTCCTCTTCTCCACTATAAATACCACCCCCACACCCATATTCCTCTCACACCTCTCAAGATTTGAGAATTTTATATATTCTACCAATACACATATGAAGGCTCTTCCCCACGTCGAGACCTTATGGTCTCCCCAAAATCCAATACCAAAGGTCGTAAAGAGGATATCACAGAGAAGAGATCAAGTGGTAGAAATCCTCTTTCATTTTCTTATGTTTTCTTTTCAATTCATTTATTTTCATATACTCTATTCACCTACCCTAATAAAAAAGGTATTAATTCTCAAGTATTATATATTTTCTGAATTTTTATCAAGGTTATGTAAAAATTAATCATCATTCTTCCTCTCCCCTTCCATGTATTCTAAAAATAAAAACATTGTCAGTGATGTGTCGATTTACCGACATCATGGAAGATGTGTGTTCAATTTACTTTAATTCCATTAAAGCTTATTGAAAAACTATATTAATGGTTGAAACAGATTCTATATTGTATGAAATTACCTCTCTTATGATTTTTAATTGACATATATGTATAATATTAATGGTATATGATGAAACAAGTTCGTGATTATTGAAGAACTACAAAAAGGATCTAAATGAATACCACTACAAATGAAACATCCTCATACCATATAACAAAAATGATTTATGGAATCATTTAATATTATGTAAAAATATTAATACCACTTCATTCCACTTCTTTATTTTCACTTCCATTCAAAAAGAAAATCCTTTATGAATCAATCATGGAAATCATGTGAAGCAAGCACCCAAAACATTGGAAATAACATAATATTATTAATAAATGGGTCGAATGATTCTATAAAATGATAATATAAGATGTTATAAACATTGATATGTTTATGTAAAATATTTCTATTTCTATTTTAACCATTAAATAGGTGGTTTAGATAGTTTTTAAGTATTAAGAACCTGAGGTTAAAAAATTATTAACCCAATTTCCATTCTTTGGGTTAACCTTCTACTTCACTAATTAATTACCCTTGAGATTATTTTTGTAATGAATTTCATTTATATTTTTATGTATTATGTTTATTTATAGTGCATAGACATAATATTTTCATTATATTAATTCTCACTACAATTATATGATATTTTTAAGGGACTTTCCTTTTGAAATCATCTTTTAATATACCATTTTATGAAATTATAATGTAATGTTTTTATGAAATTATTCATGATGTGTGATTATGTTATAGCTCTTGGTAATTTTTTATTATGAAGGGTAGGACCTATATCTCCTTCTAATTCATTGGTTATATGTAAGTTGGAGGTTGACCGTATGGCTACTCCAAGTGTAATAGTGATGGTTACACCCTAAGCTAGCTATGAGCGTTACATTGTAAGGTAGCTATGATGGTTAAAAATCCTAAGGTAGCCTTGAAGGTTACAATATTAAGTAATCCATGCCCTAATATATCTTTATTTTTATATATATGTTCACTAATTTTTATAGAAATATCATGTTTCAAAAATTATGTATATATGGGTGAGAAGTATGTCTTTCTGAAATAATTTCATCTGTTTGTAATAATTCCTGGAATATTGTTTTATTTATTTATTTTTATATACCTTACTGATATTTTTATTCTTATCCCATGTTTTTAAATATTTTTCATAGGTTATAAGGATGTGTAAGATAAATAAGGAAGTCAAGTTTAATGTTATAAAGATCTGTTAATAAATCATGTTGTTGTTTTATGTTAAAAAATTTAAGTTCTAGATGAAATGGATATTAATTAATTGGTACCCACTTTTTATGCTTGTGGGATGATATTAATGAGTTATTTCCTAACTTTCTAAAATACTAAACCGAAATGATTATTGGGAATGAAAATAAGTGTAATCTAGTTTAAATAGTGAGATTATGTAATGTTTATGGTCGGGTCCTTATAAAAACCCCCAAAAAATAAGTATATAAATATTTATTTCATATTTATTCTTTAAATAAATTCTCATAGTCATTAATATTATAAACTAATTGTATTGTTCAAGTAGGTGGTTAAACCATTCCAAACATGAACCTACCATGATTCACAAGTGATGAAGTGGTTTTTTAGTATTAATATCATTATCAGAAAAGGGTAATGATTTATTTTGTGGTTTATTAGTTTGTTATATCATATTTCGGGTTAATATAAATAATAATAAAAAGGCATTAAAATATTACATAATATTAATATAATAATTTTCCTCTTGGTATGCATGTTTATGATATTTAATGTTATAATGATCTATTATTTTTAAGATTAATTATATAATTCCTAATACATATTTAAAGAATATAAATCATGAGATAAATTACATATTTCTTCACTAAACAAATTTTGATAAACATCCCTAGTGTGTGGTGAAAAAAAACAATTCGTTCATGGAGGTGGTAGTCTTCATAAGCGCATGATAAATGTTTTCATTTATTTTTATTAAATGTGTTTGGAATAGATAATGGTTATAACATAAATATAAAAAATACATATATATTATTTTAAATTACTTGTTAATATCCTTAATTTTACATTTATTGTTTTTAAATATTATATGGATTAAATTCGACACTTGGAGTTGACACGACATGCAATTCCAAGGACCAGTGTGCTCAAAAAAACGGTTTGA
Source organism: Viscum album (assembly GCA_963277665.1). Taxonomy (NCBI): domain Eukaryota; kingdom Viridiplantae; phylum Streptophyta; class Magnoliopsida; order Santalales; family Viscaceae; genus Viscum; species Viscum album. The sequence continues at coordinate 1,402,704,892 of OY728131.1, forward strand.
AAAATATTAAATTATTAAATATAATGCATGCACTGTTTTCCTGAAAAAGTGGAATATATTTTAAATTTGTGCCTAGATCGAAAATCTGAGGACACCGTTGTATTCAGAACAATGGCATTACTTCATGTGAGAACTAACATTTACCGGTGAAGGTACGTTGTTTATAGTCATCATAGGAAATATAATTGAATAAAATAATTTGATAAAAAATTATTTTATTTCCATTTCATTGAGACTAAAATGTACTGATAGATTTTCTTTTAAATGAACTTTTAGGAAGAGATCCACAGTTTGGAATATAACCATGGAATCCTATAGAGGCCCTAGAGTGAAAAACTTGGAAAATCCTCTCAGAAGGCGATTACAGGATTTTGGATCAATGATTGAAGAATGTTGTTCTTGATGGATCTCACTAATAGCGATGATGCGACAATCAATCATTATTAGCGAGTGATCAAAAATCAAAGTATGATGTGATATTTCAATTCTTATTTCTTGTTTTTGATTCCCAAAATGAACATAGATTAATCCACAAATAGACTATCCCATGGTTAGATCATAGCTTAAAATATGGGTTATATTTGTGTGGTTTACAGGATTTGTTCCTAGAGATTAATTGATTGATTTTATTATCATTATTACTAGAAGGGATCATGTCCAGAAAAAACAATGGTCGAGGATCATTCCTTAGGGTTTTTTCTTTGTGCTTTTTCTCCTCATATTTCTTGCATGCGTTATTCGTTCTTCTGGAAACATTGAACAACCGATTGTTACACCCTCCATTATTGGTGAAATGATCCAGAATTTGAGATCCAATATTCGGATGACCTTATAGAGTTTTGATGGTGACAGTGGCTGATAGATCGAAGAGAATTGGGAGAAATATTTATTTGGATGGTTTGAATCTTAATGGATTATAAAATATTTATGAGTTAATTGAAGGCTCAAAACCCCTAATTTTGGGATTAGGATGGTGAAATGAACTAATATCTTGAGTTTTGAGGTGAACCAAGAATGGGAGTGAAACCCAAGTGATTGTTCATCGCGAGTGGGAAGAAGAAGATGTTTTCTAGAAAACCCAAAACATGTGGCCTATAGTCTAGGATACATGGTGTATGTTCACCGTTGATCCACTTACCATGTACTCTGGGAAGTACATAGGCATGGGGTGGAGTACACGGGTTACCAACACGGTGTGTACTCCCCCATATAACAAGGATGCAACCAGTTACACAGACTAACCCATGTACTAGTACAATAGAAGGCGTACACGGGTAGACATTGTGTACCAGCACATGGCTGGAGTACACGGGTGGAACTCAGATGAAATGTCATAGTGTGTGACTCTTCCTACACATAGTTTCCCCATATTCTACATGACATAGTTTGGAATGACACAGTCTATTATACATGGGTAGTACCCAGGATTAAGGGGCACTGCATGTGACCCTACTAAAAATTGTGTACCCCTTTCTACATGGTTTGATTTTTTCCCTCTGTATCTTGGATAGGTTTCGTTAGGGTTCATTCCATTTATCATTTCCTATAAGGTAGGTATGAGTCATTTCCAACTCATATGACTATGATCCCTTCCTTAAGACATTCTAGATAGAGTTGTTGGAATCCCTCGAGAGGCCCAAAGGAGGATCCACTATTTATTCTTCATTCCCTCGGTGGAGTTCTTGGTATCGATGTGTCCAAACGTACATGGGATCCAATCCTATAATTGGAGGGTTAATCTCAATTGAGTTGTTGGTATCACCCTGTGTCCCTAGTTTTGATTTTCATATGTTGTGTTGTATCATATCACTCTTCAGATCTTTTAGTGTATGTCTCTCTTAGTGAGACATCACAAGTAGTACGTCTTGGACAGACATCATTAGTGCTATCATACTCTGGAGTGTGTTCTCCCAGATGAGGGCTTCATGTAATATGAATGAAAAATTCCTAGAGTTGGTATGCAGTGGTTGTGAATTACCTCAAAAGTATGTTTCTTTGTTTAGTATATCTAGATATTTTGGTTATATGTGTCATAGAAAAATACATATGTACAGTTAAATATATATTTCCATCATTGTATTTTATTTTGGTTTTAGGGTGTCATATTGTGTATTGTTATAATCACCCCTACATGGGATTTGTCCAAATGTTTCATGTCTTTTGAAGATGATTGGAATTTCGATGGAGTCCTAGGAGGACTAGAACTAGACGTTGCTTTGTGAGACTTGATAGACCGGGGTGTGTTCATACATGTACAGAAAGAAGTCCTAGTACACTTTTCATATAGTTTGGTCTTGTGGCTACAAACTCTTTTTATTGGTCTTATATTGTGGACCTATTTGCATTAATTTTCATCATACTCTGGTTGTGTGATATAGTGGTATGTATTCATTGTTTACTTTGTGGATTTTAAATTTCATCATTTTGAGGGTGTGGAGATATGTTTGTTCATACAATAACATATGCAATGCCTCCAATTTAGTGATATCCTTGCTCGGTGCAAGTCAACATCCCCTATAATATTGGAGGCAGGCTTGGGGAGTCATGGAACAGGCCCCACTAGGACGGGTTATGATAGAGTGGTATCAGAGGATTTAGTTATTCCATTGGGCTGAGAATCTATGAGATTAGTTTTAGGGGAATAGTGTTAAGTGTTTTGAGTTTGGGTTTCAGGCCAAGGACTTCAGTGATCATGTGGAAGTTGATGTATCCATACACCAGGACACTAATAACCTTTATTTAGACTAAATATATGAAAACACTAGTTTATTGAAAATAATTATACATGAATCATATAGTAATGGGTTGTGGTTTCCATGTCCTTCTTCATTCATCTCTCCAGATATACTCATTGATAGTGGTAAATATTCTTTTCTTTCAGGATACCCCCATGCCACATATCAGCTAGGATCCAGTAGCTCAATCATGATGATGACTCCCTCAATGATGAAGATTTAATATAGGGACTAGTTCCCCAGATGTCACATCCAGATGGTGCACTGGCCATACCACCACCTGTAGTGTAGCACATAGTACCCATAGTGGCAAAAAATGAGGATCATAGGCTAAGAGTGCTTCATAAGTTTTACAGATGGTGACCCCTTGGGTTACAAGGTTATCCCGACCCTTAGGCAGCTAAGGATTGTCTTGAGGAAGTGACCCATGTTTTTAGTCTTGTCTTGAGACCAACAGATCAGATGGTGGTCCTAGCGGTGAGACTTCTACAAGGATCGACGGGACGATGGTGGAGTTTGGATATGAAAACTCACAACGAGGTGACTCATTAATTTATAGAGTACGTGTTCATCTTGAGAGGTGAGTTCTCACCAGTTACGCTGAGATTTTTGCATATATAAGAGCTTATTCAACACTTGAAGGGTGGCTTCATAGTGGCTGATTATTTATCTAGGTTCACGAACCTTTCTAGGTACTCGATGTATATGGTTAAGGATTAGTACTTCAGGGATCAGGCCTTTGATCAAGATATACGTAGAGAAATTTGTGTCAGAGTTATCCTTATATAAATTCTGACTTATGTCGGGGTTATTGAGTGAGTTTTGGTAGTTGAATGCTTCTTGGATGAGTAGATATAGTTAGTGATAGTCAGTAGTAAATGAGCAGGAGAAGAGACCTCAACATCAGGGAGATGACGTTGGACCTAGGGACCTTGGTGTAGGAGATGTTTTTGAAGGAGGTCCCATGCCAGATGATCTATAGTTTACGGCTCACATGGTGGGTCCAGTCAACCTAGGGAGATCCAGTTCTATTTATGTGATGACATCAAACATATCACTCAAGATTGTATAAACCGTCTAGCTAATGATAGGGATATTGTGGATGGACCACTGAGTTAGAGACAATAATAGGTGTAGGAAGATTCATAGGGCGGAAGACATGACAGAGGTGAGGGGAGTGTATTAAGAGGTGGTAAACGTTTCTACTTACTACCACCACCACCCCAGGTGGTCCACTCTAGGATTATAGTGTATTATGATAGGGGAGGGTATAGTTTCATGCATTCAAGGTTCATAACCCAAGATCTCTAGTAATTATTCGAGGTATACTCTGTGTCATTTCTAATTTAGCTACAGTAATGATAGTCATAGATTCAAGGCATTAATTTCTCTCCACATATATTGTATGAGACCTAGAGATTCTGGTTGAACCACTAACTCGACCCTTATGTTTGGATACAACTACTGGAGGAGACTCTATTATCACACATCTATCATAATAGTGTGACATGAACCTTGGAGGTGGGAGTTTTTCTTGGAACCTTTTATTGGAAAATTCAAGTCCTTATGAATTCCTTCTTGGTATGGATTGGTTATTCACAGTCCATTCCTAGATTGATTTTTTTAGGAAAAGGGTATGGTGTTTCCACATTAATGGAATGAGGTTTTCCTTTGTCGGTGAAAAGGAAGACCATGTATCATAGGATGGACTCATTTATAAGAAGGTACAACCAATTACTCATTAGTGGGATAGCCTAACCCTTGGTGCAACAGATATTATGAGCTTCCAGTTTTAAGAGTGGTAGCGTAGTATGGGGATGTCTTTCCTACAGATTTTATTGGATTGCCTCCCCTGGGAGATATACTTCTGCATTGATTTACACCCCCAAATGGCACAGATATATACACCATAATATCATATCACTACTATAGAGCTTCATGACCTGAGGGTCTAGTTAGAATTCTTGTAGAGGAAGGGCATTGAGAAACCCAATGTTTCACCCTAGGATACTGAAGATTTGTTTTTCAAAAAGGTAGATGGGAGCTTGAGGTTGTGTGTGGACTACTAGCTCTTGAACTAGGTGACCATAAAGAACATGCATCCACAACTGAGAATCGATGACCTCTTTGATTTGTAGAAAGGGAATGATGGTTCACAAAGGTGGACCTCATATCAGGATATAACCATTTTCTAGTACGGGATGAGGATATACAGACGACATCCTTCATATGTCCTTATGGTCACTATGAGTACTTGGAAATTCTATTTGGCGTGAAGAACAACCCAATAGTGTTCATGGGACTCGAAACCTCAAAATTTATGTCTTACATGGACATGTTCATGGTAGTCTTTAATGATGATATCCTTGTATACTCAACATCTTAGGAGGAGCATGTGAGACAGTTATGATAGTTCTGGATATACTCTAAGAGCACCAGATTAATGGGAAACATTTGAAGTGCTAGTAATAGATTTAGGAAGTCCACATTATGATACACGTTATGTCAAAGGATAGAGTGGTTGTGGTCCCCGCCATGCTTGAGTAAGTGTTACCATGGGAGAAACATGATAATTTGATGGTGGATCAAATATTACTTAAGATAACAAGATATTATCATAGATTCTATAACAACCCATACTTTACATACATTGTTATTACTTCAAAATTGAAGCACACTTATTATAACATATAACAAAACCAGGAAAGGACCGTATAGGTATAGTGTCTTTAGAAACTGGGAAACATAAACAACTGGTTCATAAAGCATCTACATTGTCTCCCATTTATTTCATCATATCTATAGTCCCTTTTGGAATATCTTACTTAATAACTTTCTTCCTAACCTATGGAGAGAAAACATACAAAAGGGTAAGCTTAAATTCTCAGTAAGGGTAAACAAAAAAAATCTCAATTACATCATTTTCATAAGAACATTACTTTTGGAAATCTTAACCTACAAAAGAGATCATAAATTCATAACATGGGGTAAATAATATTAGTGAAATGTAATCCCAATTATCATAAATTAAAACATGAAACTTAGTGGCATACACACATAATCATAGAGATTCATTTCTTAGTAGTCAAGACTCATTTCCAAGACTATCTTAGCAGACAAAGTCTATTTCTGAACTGAGTTCACTCCTCGTTTCAGTCCTATTTCACTGAACCGGATTAACTCGTCGTTCCAGCCATGTCTATCTCATGAGATATAATATCTTTTCCCAATGCATTGGAGGGAGATATAGGTCCCACCCATCTCATAATGATACCATTCTTATGTGTGCCACAAAATCATAAATCATACATCATTGCATAACCCATGTAATAAAAATGGGATTCTTAAACATTGTGACATCATAAAACAATTCATATAAGATAAATGAATTCATAAAAATAATTACATCACAACATAATATAATCAATGTAATAATAGGGATAGAAACATAACCCTATATTATCTTAGATGGAAAATAATTTTGATAAAACGTTTGAACTCCATTCTTGAGGAAAATATCCTTTCTACATCATAAACATTTTCCTTTCTTAACATGTCATAAAATTTTAAAATAAAATAAGTTGATTAAAAATAAACCTGAAAACTTGTAAAGGAAGCTTCTTGGAAATAATGTTTTAAAAATCCATTCATGTTGTATAAGTTTAAAAAAACATTCTTCTCGTACTTTTGTCGGAAAAGTCAAAAAGTACCTCGTACGAAAAACGACAAAAGATTCCTTTCATATATTTTACTAAAAACTCACCGATGGGTAAAATTGGATTTAAAAAATTGTAAGTGGATGGAAACAAAATTACATATCGAGGAAACATGGATGTGGATGATAAAATACACCCCAGTAAATACTAAAGTATAAACAATCTTGGATAAAATGAGATTGTAATATTTTCCCTTACCTTAGGTCCGATTTGCTTCGTAAGTGTCCGAACCTCCTGTATAATGATTTAAATAATGATATTTACTTATTCCAGAATCATACTCATTGTTATTATATCATATATGGTCATATTTTTAGCTTTTTATTAGTAATATTTCATTGCTACTTGTTATTCGGGTGTTTATTACTTTTTGTTCTTATGCGTGTTTTGTCGAATAAATTCTTATTCCTATTTTTAAGTTATAGAAACCTCATTTCCATAATGGTATTCGTGTAATATATATCATATTAATTCATTAAATGAATTTATATAATCATTATACAATGAATATCATGTAGAACGAGTCACATCACATTGTGGAGACGGTATTCCGTACGTACGCACGAGCGATGATGTCATTCCCATGATCGTGGAATTGTATTGGAGTGTATGTATACTATTTCAGAATCAATATCAATTTACAATAATCATATATATTCATTATTTACACCATTATACCCATCTAAGTAAGGTGGTGGTGGAAAATAGATTACACCACGGCGTGGAGACGGTATTCCGTACGTACGCACGCGCGGTGATTTCATTTTCCATAGGATGGATAGATGGTGAAATAGGGTTGTTTCATACTTATAATAACATATCAGTATATGAGTGATACTGATGTTATTACTTCATAATGAAACAACTAAAGAAAAAGAATTGGAAGAAGGAATAAAGATGAAATAATCGGTAACGGACATTACCTCTTCTTTGAAGCGTTTCTTTGAGACCTCCTTTTAGGGCACTAAAATTCGTCTTTGAAGAAGACCAGGACCTCTAGGATGTCTCTAGGGAAGTGGAGAGAATAAAGTTTCAGAGTTTGGACGAGCTTGAAGGCTCAAAGTGGTGTGAGGAAGAGAGTGAGGAGTTTTTCTTTTATAAGGGAGGAGAGGGGCACCTTTAGAATAACTAAAAATATTATTTTATTATAAAGACAAATTTGGTTTTAAATAGCTCAAAATTGATTTATTTCGAAGCTAAGGTAGGGATGGGTCGAAATTTTCTCATCCAATAGAGTTTAGACAAGTTTATGTTCCTATTGTAACCTTATCATTTAGATATAACATTAAGTTAAATAATTTTACTTTTACCGTGTCTTCTTGTGTTCTTACACTATAAGGTTAATAAACTTACTATAACAAGAAAAACGAAACCCAAGTTGTTTATTATTAATATATATAACCTTATCTATGTCATTTTTCTGAACCATAGATTTTTAGGAATTAAATAATAATTAATAATATAATATTTGTTTTAAAAACTATTTTATGTCAATTTTGACACTATTTAGTAATTGATTTTTGTGAAAATCATAAAAGAATTATTAGTTAGAAAAACGTTAATTAAATCAATACTAACATGTCATATTAACCTATAAAATTAGTGGAATTCATAAAAACTCTCAAATTATATCTATTTGGGTATTTATAACATCAATTATGTCAATATTTCATTAATAAGATAATTACTGCATCATCGTTGTGTCATATATAAATTAACTTATTTAATGTCTAAAAATTATAAATAAAATACCATTATGTTGGAAAGCTTTTTAGCTTTCTAATGAATATTTATAGTTGAATTTATCTTATATATAACCCCATATTAAAAATTATTTACTTATTAAACTTTGATTTTAACTATTTTAACCCTTCTTTAAGTAAATTGATAATAAATGTCCTAATCTAATCCAAATGGGCCTAAATGGTCATATTTTATTCCTAAGATTGTTTTTGGTCGAATTACACTTATCCAATAGAATTATGACATGTTTTAGGGTAATAATAATATCATTTTTACCCTTAATTACCCTATTTACTTTTAACTGTGGTAAATAAAAGTAAAAAGTTACTATTCACCAAAAAATTATTTTCATCTCATTGAACCACATTTTAAGTACTAACATCAATCGTGCCTCTCGGATTTTTGAAATTCCACTCACAGAAGCGGTAAAATTAAGTTTTATGAAAAATTCAGTTTTTTTTAACTACCACTTAGTGGTTTCACTATTCATCAAAAATTGAAAGTTTTCAGAAAAATACCAAAATTTCACCCTTGGCTAATTCCGATATTCCAAATCCAAAAATGAAGTCCATTTTGAAAAATAAAATTTAAAAAATTTCAAAACATGGTTATTACTATTCATAACGGCTAGTTTTAATAATATTTTAATAGCATATCGTTGTTTAGTGAAACTCGGTATTGCGTACGATGCAAGCTATCGAGGAAGGCCGTGGTTGCGTGTAAAGCAAGCCAAGATAGTGTTGTGTGTAGTGAAAGATTACTTTGATGATTTATAAAAACAAAATATTTCTCATAAAAGTCTCGGGTGTTACATTCTACCCCCCTTAAAATGAATTTCACCCTCGAAATTCGTCACTTCGTAACAAAAATATTAGGATACCTCTCCCTCATCGTATCCTCAAGCTCCCATTTAACTTCTTCTAATTTGTGGTTCCTCCATAAAACTTTCACCAAGCGAGTGGTCTTGTTTCTTAGGACTTTTTCACTACGATCTAGAATCTCTATCGGTTGTTCTTCATAAGAAAGATCTTGCTCCAGCGGTACAACTTCTGAGCTGAGTACATGTGAAGGATCTGGTATGTACTTTCTCAGGAGAGATACATGGAACACATCGTTAACTTGAGAGAGATTCGGTGGAAGCGCCAATCGGTAAGCTACCTTTCCAACACGATCTGTTATTTCGAAAGGACCGATATATCTAGGGCTCAACTTCCCCTTATTTCAAAATCTCATGACCCTCTTCCAGGGAGATATTCGTAAGAACACTTTATCACCCACTTCAAACTCTAGGTCTTTTCTTCAGTTGTCAACATAACTTTTCTGTCGACTCTGAGCTGCTCTTATGTGTGGTTGAATAGATTAAACCTTTTCTGCCGTCTCATCAACAAGATCAGGTCCTAATAGCTTTCTTTCCCTAACTTCATCCCAGCAAGTTGGAGTCCTGCATTTCTTTCCATAGATAGCTTCATAAGGATCCATCTGAATACTGGAGTGAAAGCTATTATTATAAGAAAATTCTACCAAAGGTTGGTGTTGATCCCAACCACATTTGAAATCCATAGAGCAAGCTCTCAACATATCTTCTAGAGTTTGAATTGTTCTCTCAGACTGACCGTCTATCTAAGGATGATAAGCAGTGCTGAAACTCAACTCTGTATCCAGAGTATGCTGAATACTTCGCCATAACATTGAGTTAAACCTTGGGTCCCAATCAGATATAATATAAAGTGGTACTCCATGCAATCTTACCACTTCCTTCACATATATCCTGGCAAGCTGATCCAGAGAGAAATCCTCTCTAATAGCAAGGAAGTGTGCAGACTTTGTAAGATGATCAACTATGACCCAGATATAATTATTGACTTTGGATGTTTTAGGAAGTCCTGTGACAAAGTCCATAGTGATTTTTTCCCATTTCCATTCGAGTATGGGTAATGGTTGTAATATCCCCTTGGAATTATTTCTCTCAGCTTTAACTTGCTGACAAACCAAGCATCGAGAGACATGTTCAGCAACATCTCTTTTCATGTCATTCCACCAGAAGTACTCTTTTAGGTCCCTATACATCTTCGTGCTTCTAGGATGAATAGAGAATGAATAACTATGAGCCTCATCCAGTAGCTCCTTCTTTAATTCAGGGATGGGAGGAACACAAACCCGATTCCTGAACTTTATTATCCCATCACAATCAAGGTTGAATTCTGGAACATTTCTCATATTCTTTTGTAACTCGACATCTTCTTTCTGTGCCTCTTTAATCTTCACATGTATAGATGGTTGAACATTCATTTGAGAAAGATAATATTTTTCCCATTCCATTATAATTCCAAGATCCATCCTTTGTAAATCCATAAATATTGGATCTTTTGTGATCTTCATCATGGATAAATTGGCATGGTCTTGTCGAATTAATGCATCTGCCACCTTGTTTTCTTTCCCAGGGTGGTAATGGATTGAGCATTCGTAATCCTTAATCAGCTCCAACCATGTTCTTTGGCGCATATTCAGCTCCTTTTGTGTGAAAATATACTTTAAACTTTTATGATCAGTATAAATATCACACCTTTCACCATAAAGGTAATGCCTCCAAATCTTTAATGCAAATATTACCGCAGCAAACTCTAAATCATGAGTTGGGTAATTTTGCTCATGGATTTTCAACTGTCATGAGGCATAATCTATCACCATATCATTTTGCATAAGAACACACCCCAATCCCTTCTTGGATGCATCACTATAGATCACAAACCTTTCTCCACGACAAGGTAGTGTGAGCACAGGTGCACTGGATAACCTTCTTTTCAACTCCTTGAAATTCTTTTCACATTCTTCCTTCCAAACAAACTTTACTCCTTTCCAAGTCAACCTGGTGAGTGGATTAGATAATCAAGAAAAATCTTTCACAAAATGTCGATAATATCCAGCCAAACCAAGAAAAATTCAGATCTCAGTTACTGTTGTTGGTCTCGACCATCTTTCGATAACCTATGTTTTTGCTGGATCCACAGATATCCCCTCTTTTGAGATTATGTGACCCAAAAATGTAACTTTTTGAATCCAAAATTCACACTTGGTAAATTTGGCATAAAGCTTCTCCTTTCTCAGGGTCTTCAATATAATTCTCAAGTGATCTTCATGTTCTTCCTTGCTCTATGAATAGACAATAATATCATCTATAAATACTACCACAAATTGATCAAGATAGTCTCTAAAGACACTATTCATTAGATCCATGAAGATAGCAGGGGAATTAGTAAGACCAAATGGCATCACTATAAATTCATAGTGTCCATACCTTGTACGGAAATCCGTCTTTGGTATATCCTCCCTTTTGACCCTTAATTGATGATACCCTGAATGAAGATCAATCTTGGAAAAGTATTGATCTCCGCATAGTTGGTCAAATAAATCATCAATGCATGGGAGAGGATATTTTTTCTTGATAGTGATCTTGTTAAGTTCTCGATAATCAATGCAGAGTCTCATTGATCCATCTTTCTTCATAACAAACAGAACATGTGCTCCCCAAGGTGACGCACTAGGGCGTATGAACCCCTTATCAAGATTCTCTTGGAGTTTCTTCTTCAATTCCTACAACTCAATTGGGGCCATTCTATATGGTGTCTTTGAAATAGGCAAAGCACCCGGTACGAGTTCTATTGAAAACTCAACTTCACGATTTGGTGGAAGACCCGGCAATTCCTCTGGAAAGACATCATCAAACTCCCGTACAATGGGAATATTCTTAATTGTGAGTTTCTCACCAACCATTTGAGATAAATAACCTTCATTTAGTGGAATCAAGACCCATAAGATGGAAGAAATTTCCATAGGAAGGTTATGTTCATCCCTGCATCGATAGATGATCATAGATTGATCTGGAATATGAAATGTGACTTCCCTTATTTGGAAATTGATATGAGATCCATATAAAGAAATCCAATCCATGCCATGAATCACATCAAATTCCACTATAGGGAGGATCACACGATTTGTAGGAAGCACTTTCCCACAAACTTCAATCGGGGAAGAATTATAAACTTGTGATGTGTCTATTGTGCCATTAGGTGTTGTCACAGATAACTCAACATCTAATTGTTGAGGTAATATGGTGATACCCTTAGAAAAATATTCATAAATAAAATAGTGGGTGGATCCAGAATCAAATAAAACATTTTCTACTTTAGACTGTATGGTAAGTGTACCTTTCACCACATCGTTATTGTACTCCACATCATTGGTATAAATTTCATGTGACTTTCCTTTGTCTTTAGCCTTAAGAGTTTGTTGACATCGACCATCATCATCAACCCTTGGATTAGGGAATTTATTGGCATAATTTCCCATCTCCTTGCACTTGAAACATTGAAGTGTAGTAGGGTCATTCTGTGTATCTCTTCCTTTGTTTTCATCATTAGACATATTCTTCCCATCATTGCAGCATTCAAATGCCCGATGACCTTCCTTTCCACCTTTGAAACATTTACTTGTCCCTTTAAGACAACTCCCTCCATTTTTCTTTCCACACTTTGAGCATAAGGGAAACCTCATCTTCTTTTCAGTGTGCTCTTTAGATTTTCCTTTGAATTCCATTTTCCTCTTCTTATCAAACCCATATGACTGATGGGTTACTCCAATATCCATCTCAACTTTGAGAGCACAAAAAACGATTTCGTCATACCTATTGAAGTCCCTTATGGCTAAGGCCCTTCGAAGACTTGGTTTTATAACACTAAAGAATCGATCTATCTTACTCTCAGGTTGGATAATAATGCCAGAATCGTACCTTGCAAATCTTGTAAAATTTGCTTCATAGGTACCAACAGATTCATCATCCTTTTGCTTCAGTTCAAGAAACTCTTTCTCCATCTTTGTTCGGAGAATACGAGGGAAGTACTTATTGAAAAATATGTTCTTGAACTCGTCCCATTCTATGGACTCAATTTCATCTCTTTGCCTCGTATTTTTAATAAGATTCCACCATTGATCAGCATCTCCTTCTAAACGATACACTACTAGGATTAATTTATCATGTTCAGAACATTGAAGAACTGAAAATATCTCTTCAGTAGTACTGATCCATTGTTCAGAAACTAATGGATCAGTAGACCCACTAAATAAAGGTGGGCGCTGCCTCATGAAGGATTCAACAGAATGTTGCTCCTTCCTTTGCTCGTTTGGAAGTCCAGCATGTTTCATATCTTGAGAAAGTTGTGTGAGCATGGCTACAAGATTTTTCATTCTAGCTCCCATAACGTTTGGTTGCTCAGGGGGACAATCAATGCATTGCCCATCACATTCCGCATTAACACGGTTCCTTCGGGTTCCAGCAATTGACTAAAACCAAGAAGAATAGTGAGAGAAAAACTAATTATAATAAGAAAACAACAAAATCAAGAATAAAATTTCACACTTTAGGTCTTATCCTAGGTTATTCATGGTCATTTCTAAAACACTAAGATTGTGTTCTATGCTTAGACTTATCCTTAGGGTTCTTACTATGGATTTCACATCCTAGATTCCAAAGGTTGACTATACCTTTCCTTTGATACCAACTATAATGACCCATACTTTACATACATTGTTATTACTTCAAAATTGAAGCACACTTATTACAACATATAACAAAACCAGGAAAGGACCGTATAGGTATAGTTTCTTTAGAAACTGAGAAACATAAACAACTGGTTCATAAAGCGTCTACAGTTTCTCCCATTTATTTCATCATATCTATAGTCCCTTTTGGAATATCTTACTTAATAAACTTCTTCCTGACATGGGGAAAGAAAACATACAAAAGGGTGAGCTCAAATGCTCAGTAAGGGTAAACAAAAGAAATCTCAGTTAAATCATTTTCATAAGAACATAACTTTTGGAAATCTTAACCTGCAAAAGAGATCATAAATTCATAACATGGGGTAAATCATAGTAGTGAAATGTAATCCCAATAATCATAACTTAAAACATAAAACTTAGTGGCATACACACATAATCATAGAGAATCATTTCTTAGTAGTAAAGACTCATTTCCAAGACTATCTTAGCGGACAAATTCCATTTCTAAACCGAGTTCACTCCTCGTTTCAGTCCTGTTTTACTGAACCGGTTTAACCCGCCGTTCCAGCCATGTCTATCTCATGAGATATAAAATCTTTACCCAATTCATTAGAGGGATATATAGGTCCCACCCATCTCATAATGATACCATTATTATGTGTGCCACAAAATCATAAATCATACCTCATTGCATAACCCATGTAATAAAAATGGGATTTTTAAACATTGTGACATCATAAAACAATTCATATAAGATAAATGAATTGATAAAAATAATTCCATCACAACATAACAAAATCAATGTAATAATAGGGATAGAAACAGAACCCTATATTATCTTAGATGGAAAATAATTTTGATAAAACGCTTGAACTCCATTCTTGAGGAAAATATCCTTTCTACTTAAAAAACATATTCCTTTCTTAACATGTCAAAAAAAATTAAAATAAAAGAAGTTGATTAAAAATAAACATGAAAAATTGTAAAGGAAACTTCTTGGAAATAATGTTTTAAAAATCCATTCATGTCGTATAATTTAAAAAAAACATTCTTCTCGTACTTTTTTCGGAAAAGTCAAAAAGTATCTCGTATGAAAAACGACAAAAGATTCCTTTCATATCTTTTACTAAAAACTCACCGATGGGTAAAATTGGATTTATACAATTGTAGGTGGATGGAAACAATATTACATATCGAGGAAACATGTATGTGGATGATAAAATACACCCCAGTAAATACCAAAGTATAAACAATCTCGGATAAAATGAGATTGTGATATTTTCCCTTACCTTAGGTCTGATTTGCTTCGTAAGTGTCTGAAACTCCTATATAATGAATTAAATAATGTTATTGACTTATTCCAGAATCATACTCATTGTTATGATATCATATGTGGTCATATTCTTAGCTTATTATTAGTACTATTTCATTGCTACTTGTTATTCGGGTGTTTATTACTTTTTGTTCTTATGCGTGTTTTGTCGAATAAATTCTTATTATTATTTTTAGGTTATAGATACCTCATTTACATAATGGTATTAGTGTAATATATATCATATTAATTCATTCAATCCATTTATATAATCATTATGCAATGAAGATCATGTAGAACGAGCCGCATCACATCGTGGAGATGGTATTCCGTACGTACGCACGAGCGATTATAGCATTCCCATGATCGTGGAATTGTATTGGAGTGTATTTATACTATTTAAGAATCAATATCAATTTAAAATAATCATATATATTCATTCTTTACACCATTATACCCATCCAAGTAAGGTGGTGGTGGAAAATAGATTACACCACGGCGTGGAGACGGTATTCCGTAAGTACACAGGCGCGGTGATTTCATTTTCCGTAGGATGGATAGATGGTGAAATAGGGTTGTTTAAAACTTATAATAACATATCCATATATGAGTGATACTGATGTTATTAATTCATAATTAAACAACTAAAGAAGAAGAAGTGGAAGAATAAATAAAGATGAAAGAATCGGTAACAGACATTACCTCTTCTTTGAAGCGTTTCTTTGAGACCTCCTTTTAGGGCACTAAAATTGGTCTTTAAAGAAGACCAGGACATCTAGTATGTATCTAGGGAAGTGGAGAGAATAAATTTTCAGAGTTTGGACGATCTTGAAGGCTCAAAGTGGTGTGAAGAAGAGAGGGAGGAGGTTCCCTTTTATAAGGGAGGAGAGGGGCACCTTTGGAATAACTAAAAATATTATTTTATTATAAAGCCAAATTCGGTTTTAAATAGCTCTAAATTGATTTATTTAGAATCTAAGGTAGGGATGGGTCGAAATACTCTCATCCAATAGAATTTAGACAAGTTTATGTTCCTATTTTAACCTTATCATTTAGATTTAACATTAAGTTAAATAATTTTACTTTTACTATGTCTTATTGTGTTCTTAAACTATAAGGTTAATAAACTTACTATAACAAGACAAACGAACCCCAAGTTGTTTATTATTAATATATATAACCTTATCTAAGTAATTTGGCCGAACTTTAAATTTTTAGGAATAAAATAACAATTAATAATATAATATTTGTTTTAAAAACTATTTTATGTCAATTTTGACACTATTTAGTAATTGATTTTTTTGAAAATTATAACAGAATGATTAGTTCAAAAAGAGTTAATTAAATAAATACTAACATGTCATATTAACCTATAAAATTATTGTAATTCATAAAAAGTCTCAAATTACATTTATTTGGGTATTTATAACATCAATTATGTCAATATTTCATTAATAAGATAATTACTGCATCATTGTTGCCTCATAAATAAATTATATTATTTAATGTCTAAAAATTATAAATAAAATACCATTATTTTGGAAACCGTTTTAGATTTCTAATGAATATTTATATTCGAATTTATCTTATGTATAACCCCATATTAAAAATGATTTACTTATTAAACTTTGATTTTAACTATTTTAACCCTTCTTTAAGTAAATTGATAATAAATGTCCTAATCTAATCCAAGTGGGCCTAAATGGTCATATTTTATTCCTAAGATTGTTTTTGGTCGAATTACACTTATCCAATAGAATTAGGACATGTGTTAGGGTAATAATAAAATCATTTTTACCCTTAATTACCCTATTTACTTTTAACCGTGGTAAATAAAAGTAAAAGGTTACTATTCACCAAAAAATTATTTTCATCTCATTGAACCACATTTTACTTACTGACATCAACCGTGTCTCTCGGATTTTCGAAATTCCACTCCCAGAAGCAGTAAAATTAAGTTTTATGAAAAATTCATTTTTTTTAACTACCACTTAGTGGTTTCACTATTCATCAAAAATTGAAAGTTTTCAGAAAAATACCAAAATTTTACCCTAGGCTAATTTTGATATTCCGAATCCAAAAATGAAGTCCATTTTGAAAAATAAAATTTACAAAATTTCAAAAAGTGGTTATTACTATTCATAACGGCTAGTTTTAATAATATTTTAATAGCATATTTTTGTTTAGTGAAACTCGGTATTGTGTACAACGCAAGCTATCGAGGAAGACCGTGGTTGCATGTAAAGAAAGTCAAGCTAGTTTTGTGTGTAGTGAAATATTCCTTTGATGATTTATAAAAACAAAATATTTCTTATAAAAGTCTCGGGTGTTAAAGATTCATACCTAATTTCTCTAGGATATTGCACCTATGAATGGTTTGACTCAAAAGAGGTAGCCTTTAGTGTGGATAGAGAACTTCCATCTAGATTTTTGGTAGTTGAGGTAGAATTTGAAAAGAGCTCTGATCAACATATTACTAGAGGAGAGTGCCGAGTATGTATTGTTATGTGATGCATCATGAACAAGGCATGGATTTGTCCTAATGTATAGGTGAGCAGATATTGCCTATGGTTTGTTCCAGTTGATATTATATGATCAAAACTATGTAGCCTAAGATATTGAGTTTGTAGTTGTTTTATTGGCATTGAATACTTGGTGACACTACCTGAAGGGTGATTAGTTTATTATCTAATCATATCACAAGAATCTCAAGTATATATTCTCTCCAAAGGATATGAACTTGCTACATAGGTGATAGATAGAGTTCCTAGAGGAATATGAAATTGAGATTTTCCATACTCTAGGGAAGGGGAATGTGGTTGAATATTCTCTCAGCAGATGATCTAGTTTGTAGTTTTCCTCCTTTCTATTATCCTTTGTGTATGGAAATTGATCATCTTACCTCTAGTCGATGGTTGTCACCACACCACTCTTATAGTGAGTTAGGGAGGTACAGCTTTGGGATATCGACTGAGAAACCCTACGTACTCATATATCTACATGGAATACTCCTAAGGGATATTTGAATGGTGGGGAGCACATCATTCTCTTAAGAAAACGTATAATAATACGAGTGAAATTATTGGATGAGGTTTTGAGGGAGATTCATATGTCCCCTTTTGCGGTACATCCAGGTGTGGAAAAGACAAATCAAGACCTCTGAAAACATTTCTTGTGTCCATGGATGAATAAAGGAGTTGTGGAGACTATTTTTCAATGCCTTACTTTTCAGCAAGTAAAGGATGATCACTAGTTTGTAGTGGGTTTATCCTAACCCCATGAGGTGCCCAAATGGAAGTGGGATGTAATATAGGTGGACTATGTTGTGGGTCTTACACATACTTATAGGGGACATGATTCCATATGGTTGATCATCGACTGACTCACCAAATTTTTCAACTTCCTAACTATCTGAGCAGAGAGTTCACTACAGAGCTTCAAACACCTCTACATTTATGAGATTGTTTGAAACCATGTAGTTATATTGATTATAGTTTCATATCATGATGCTCATTTTACATCCTAGTTATATAAGGGATTTCAGGAATTGTTTGGGACCTAGTTACACTTGATAATAGTGTTTCAACAAAATACATATGGCCAAACAGATCGAGTCATTCAAGTTATAGAGGACATGTTGTGGGATTTCATGTTGGTCTTTAACCATAGTTGGGGGGGATCACCTACCACGGGGGGAGTTTACATACAAAAAAAAGATACCATTCCACCATTGGAATTACAATATTTGAGGCATTGTATAGGTGACCCAGTAGGTCACCACTTTGCTAGATCAACCTAGGAGAGTCAGCACTCATGGGTCTGAAGTTGGTGTGACCTACTAAATATAAGGTGTAAATCATCTAGGAAAATATGAATTCTATAATTATCCATTAGAAGTATTATACTGATAGGTGATATAGGCCTTTGGAGTTCGAGAATGGAGACAATGTGTTCCTATGTGTTTCACCTTGACATGGATTATAGAATTTTTCTTTTATCTGGGTGGTCTCATGATGTGTGTATGGTTCTGGATTCATCAATATCCACTTAATCAATTCATATTCATTTTATTCCTCTTTCCTTTCATAACTTATATATCCATATGGAAATTCAAATTGATTTTATTCTATATCAAATTTTTAATTGGATGAGGATTTTGGTTCCCAATCTAATATATTATTTTATGTTCCTTTAATGGATAAGGATGAACCACTAGCCATATAAAATTTGAATTCAATACCCCCATTGAATAGAACCTCTACAGAAATTTGGATAAAAAGTGAGGATGCTACCCAATTAGAATCATAATCAAGTTCTTTAATTTTAGATGTGGTATACCTCCCCTCTACAATTCCCTAAGTTGTTAATCTAGTAAGAAGTAGTAAATAATAGAATACATATAACCCACATGAAAAGAATAACTCTTCTTCACTCATTTATACTATTTATCATGATTCCCATGATCATGTAATATTTTCTAAAATATGAATGCTTTCTATTGTTAATTTAACTAGGGTCTTTTTCTCCATCCTAAAAAATATATTCTATAGAGAAAACTATGGTCATATTTCTTATTTCATCCAATGATTTCATGTTGTACAAGGTTAATTAATGGTTCTTTCAAGAGGTAATTGTAGAATTTCATAATCCAAATAACTTTATTATAGATAAGCCCATACATCAATGTGCTCCCCCATCCTCCAGTTTCAAGGAACCGGTTTATTTGTTTATCCCATAAGATGCTTTGTATTCTCCCTAGAATTATTTTGATCCTCTAATATTAGATTAATATCAAGTTTACTAGTTACAAAACAAATATTTTTAGGTATTTTATATATTCTTAGTGTGTGGTAGGATTTATGGATGTTCTATAATAAGAATTATCATTTTTTTTCAATCATAGTACCGGCACCTTGTTGTATGTGGTAACTTAAAACCCATCAAGGAATAGTATGATAAAGGGGAAGTTTATTCAAGAAAGGATAAGGATTTATTTGTGACTATATGACTCATAAATAACAAATTTCCCTATGTAATATTGTTGATATATTTACCTAGTGCAATAATAAAAGAGAGGGTAGTAGAACTTTGATACGATGGGACAAGTACTTAGAAAACATTAATTTTATCATGTATTTCTCATAGATTACCATATCGCATCTAGATCAGTTTTTATCTTATTATTATCCATTATTAATTCAAATTTGATATTATTTATCCATTAATTTTCTTAACTCAGAAAATTTCCTACATGCATTAGAGAAAAGATGTTTCTTTGGAAGCTTAACTTATAACTAGAGGGTAGTTATTTTTGCAGTGATTTTCATACCATTTTTTCTCATGAGTCCACCCACTTCATGTAGATTTCATTTATAACATGTCTTGGTGTGAGGGAGGATCTCACTTTTGATTGATGAATTTTTAAAAATGTGAAAATGATTTTTTTGAAAGTAACCACAATGGATTAAGAGATACAATAGCTATAAAAAATATCAATCCTGACACTAATCTAGGTCCAGAGGTATTACCAATCTCATTTTATATCGCTTTGTTTAGTTTTATCAAGATGTACTTGGCAGTGGTGGTCCTTGGCTGTTTCAATGGTGGGTGGATGCCACTAGTTATAACTTCTACTTTCCTTATTCTTATTCCAATGGTGAAATATCATAGTAGGTTTAGTGAATTATAACATATAAGATTATACAATTTCACTTAAAAAGAACTTTCTACAGCTATTAATAAGAGATTTTAGAATATATTAACATCAAATTTTGGATTAACATCATGGTTTCATTAATTCTAGGAAAATTAAAGGGGTATAGGTCTTTATAAATGAATGATTAAAAAATTTTATATGAAATATATTAGATCAAATGTCTTTGTAAATACTAAAATGTAAAATACATATGATAGAATTGAGTGTCAATGCACCCTAAAATTATTAAGGTGATATGGAATCTCAGAATAGGTTTTTAACATTAATTCCCATTGATTTATATCATCTTGCTTTATAAACTTCCTAATGGAGAGATGTTTTGGGTTTTCCAATTTGGTTTGAAGGCTATTACAAAGAGATCCTCCCTTGCTATTTTTTTATCATGGCCCAATATATTCTGAGAAATATGTTAAACTATGAAAAATCTAGTAGGATTATTCAACCTTTTAGAGGTGAGTATTGTTTTTTTGGGATATCTCATTTATTCATTGTGGGGGAAATTATTTTCTTCATCAATGGAAGAAGAACCTCCATCCAAATGATTAAGGATATTTTAAACTAGTAATGTATTAGGATTAGACAGTGCATCAATGTTGGGATAAGAAGTGTTGATATTATGAATAAATTCTAGAGTAATAAAACCATATATATTTTTGAAAGTATTGGGATTGATTGAAAATAATTTCCTATATATTTTTTTCAGTTAAATTATCCAAATAAAATATTCAACATCAAATACTTTTAATGTATCAGCAATAGAATTGTCTATATAATTATCAACTGGAATAGTTTATTTATTTTTATTGTTGGAAGGATCATCCTATTAACAATATGATCTATTCCACTAATTGCATGTCATTATATTCATAAAATCTCAAAATTATTTCATCAAAATAATTGAGCCAATTGTTAATAGTTTCTTCATGATTTTTAAGTAGAAGGGAAAATATCAGGGGTAATATTGGTACAGACTATCAAAATTCTATGTGGAAGGTGGGAGTAATATAAAATGAATTGATGAGGAATTATAGTGTTTTCAAGATAAAATTACATGGGATTCCCTCTCTAGGCATTCTCTTTGGGCCATTTATTTATAAATAAATAGGGATCCTATCTAGGTTATTGGTTTGAATAGAATATAAAAGGATATTTCTTCTAGAAACTCCTCCTTGATTAAACATCTATAATGAAGCGTAAATCCACATTGATCATTGAAAAATGTGAAATTCATTTTTTGAATGACGGTTTAACTAGTGATACTCAATTTGTTTAATGGTTCAATGTATCTAATATCACCTATAGCAAGTCAGATTTATATCCTTTATTCCATGAAGCTATGATTAATTTGGATCAAAGTCTTCTCAACTACACCATTAAATGGGTAGAGGAACATAACCACTGAATCATAATTTTTACTACCCCTCTTATTCTCTTACTTTCTTTATTTTTCATTCTCACACACATTCATTAAAATAAATATGAATGGGCTACACGTTTATGGTGAAACCACACTCCAAAAAGGAAAAATCTTATCCAATGGTATATTCAGAATATTACTCTTCTTATTGATGTGGAAGTAAAAAATAATGTTATACCTATTGTCATAAAACACATATTTTGTGTGAATTAAATGATGTAAATTATATTAAACATGTTCTATGAAATAAACTGGGCTCATTTTATCTATAATTTTCATAGAGAGTGTACATAGGCTACATAACTAATTACCTCCTTTGAACACTTTCTTGATTTTTTTTTCAATCCTATGCAGGTGAATTGATGCATTCTTACACCGAGATCCTACTTGTCATCCCTAGATACTTAGAGATTGAAAGGTCTTACCATGGACACTCTCAAATGATGTTCATTTTGGGGTTATTTAGGTTCAGTAGGGTGGCTGACCTAGGTTTTCTCTCAAAGATGCAGTAATTAAAACAACTTAATAAAGGTAAATTGAAAAAAATGTTAAATAATAAAAACAAACTACTTGAAAGGATGGTTTTTTCATCATTTATAAATCTAGAATATGTTTTCTAGAATAATATTTAAATTTTTTTAATTTTTTAAATGATGTTCGATTAAAAATAAACAATAAGAATATATTTTTTTAGAAAATATTTTCAAATGAATAATCAATCTAACTATACCTCTTCATTTACTTATTTGTCATTATCATTTAAATTAATCTCAAATTAATAATTATCCACTAATTTTCTAACCCTTGAACCCTATGAGAGTTAAATTTACCACAAATATGTATAGAATTAACCCCTGGTCTAGCTTCAGAACATGCAATTGTAGCACCGCTTTGATTGACATTCTAAGTCTATATTATGGTCAGTAGTAAATCAAGTAACATAAACATTCTATAAAATGAGGATTAATTTTTTTATGTATTAAATTTAAACTCTACCAATTTATCTTGTGTGGTATTTTTTTACTAATTATGTTTGTGCAGTCACAACTTATACAAATTATCGACCTCGCGGGTTTTTTGGTTAATTGTTAAATTGATTAATTAGTTTCTTATAATTAAAATACTAAATTCATGGATAATAATAACTTAATTATAGTATCTAGTTGATTAAAAATAAATGAATGAATAAGGTAATAAGTAGATCGATTACTAATAAAAGTACTCTTATATGGGTGGTGAATTCATCATAGAAAAGAATTGCATTCACAAATGTTTAGAAAGGGTACAACCCAATATCATTTCTACTATTGAGTTCTTAAAAAAAGAGGATGATTATAGAAGAATAAATTTAAACAATATAGAATAAAATAGAATAAATTAATGTGTAACTAATAAGTATATTATGAAAACACAAACATTACAATGCAAAGAAGAAGAAGAAGGCTTTGACGAAGGGATCCTTGCTTCAAGAGCTACCCTTATTGAATTTCTTCGATAATTAGAGAGAAATAAATTATCATCTTCGATAATTATCCTAATGAATGTCCAAAGAACCTCAAAATTAGAAAAATACATATTCATATAGTGGAGGGGAGATTAGGTTTAAAGTGGTTTCAAGTGTGAATGGGGAGATTCTTCCAAATATTTTAATCCCAATTGCACCACCTTCTTGACCACAAAAATGTAAGAATTGTCTATCCTTCCAGAAGACTAATTTGTGATAAATTTGGTTTCATATATCCGCTCAACATTTATGCTCAATCCATTAAAGTATGTAGAAGATATTTCCTAGACACTACATTGATTTCCAATCTGGTGGGTCCAGTCCATCTTTGATTTCATGATCAATTTAGTCCAATTAAATGCATTATTTAGCTCCAATTTCTAGAAGAAAATATGTAAAACCTCATGTCAGGAACACAAATAAAAAATTTAAAATTCGAATAATTCATATCAAAATATTTATGTATTAATTACTACAGTGCACTTTAAAGGGTAAAACTATAATTTTCATCAAAATTTTAAAATAATGATTTAATACCATATATTTTAAAAATAAACATATTAAACAAAATGTGAGAAAAAAATTTCATTTATTATTAATAAAATATTCAACATAATTGTGTTTTATTAACTCCCCCACACTTATACTTTGGCAGTCCTTGGAAAAACCACATATCATGTATTCTAAAAAATTGTGATAAGTAAAAATCAATATAAAATCAAAACAAATTTTAAAACACATATCCTTGAGATCCAAAAATTTGACAAAAAGAAACAAAAGATATCATACCTCCTCAAAAAACCATTATTTCATGTCATTAATTCATATCATTCAAAATATTTACAATTCATTTATCTTCCCATGCACACAAAACAATTACATCACTTTCATTTCCTCTTATCACACAAATGTCAATTTTTTAGAAATTTCATTCTCATCCAAACTAATACAAGGTTCACCATAGGCTGGATAAATTCCTTCATCTCCACTTGATGTGAGTCAAGGAAATATGTTTATCATAAGTACTTTTCAGGGTTGTTCATTGGATTTTGGTTTCTAGGATTTAGATGTGAAAAATTATGAGGCTGAATGAGGAGGTCTTGACTCATTTTGAATAAAAATTACATTAATCTAATTTTCACTCAAGTGTGGTCCCATCCTAACTCCCCTTAGTATAAATTCAGTTCCATCATCATGAAAACTCATGGAATTTTTACACAATTCATCATTTCATCAATAAAAATGTCAATCTTCTCAAATAATGTTTTTTTGTGAAATCTTCAGATAGGCACAACATTTTTTCCTCATTGGAAACTCTAGAAAGAAACAAATTCATTAATCATGAAAGATCCAGAAAGGAATAGATTTCAACAGAATTATTTTTGTTCAGTAGAAAACACATCTCTTCATAAATTAATTTTTTACCCAAAGTATTATAAAATGTGGTAACACAACACAAGATAGCTCCCCCCACACATAAGGTCGACTAGATTATGAAATTTCAATTCAAGAGTTTGTTGGATATGGAAAATTGGTTCGTAATGTGGATAAACTAATAATTTTTTCTTGGATTATAAGGGATAAAATGATTTAATGTTCAAAGTGGGCCATTATAAAAAGGATTATTATGAAATATGGGCTTTAATAAAAATGAAATTCCTTAATCATTTAAACACAATTACCTCAAACCGTCAAATTTTGACAGGAATAAATCAAATTATTTTTAAATCAAGCATGGTTTGGTTTTTTCAATAAGTGAGGTAAATGTAAACAATTTGAAAATAATGGTTTATAAGCTTCATGGGAATGTGATTTCAAATATAAACATAGTGAGTTGTGGCTTGCGATTCAAAATTCATAGTACTTTTCATAAAATTAATAAATTTTTGAACATGAAAAAAAATTCATTTTTAGTATTAATTTAAACTCAGTTTCTTAGGATAAACTATTTCAATTATTGATATGGATTTCAAAATGGTTATAAGAATCATTTCAACTCAAAAGTTTCAGAAACACTCGAAAAAGGAAAAAAACAATATTTTTTTTGAATAACAGAAAAACAATTGAAATTACTATACTAAAAGGTTCACTCCCCCTCATATAAACAATTTCATTTTACTCCATGTGAACTATTGAGTTTATATGATCAAATAAAATAAAAAAATTTAAATAGTATAAATAATTAAAATATATAAAGGGTTTGGAACAACCTAATGTTCTCAAGTGATGATGGGGTCATCCAGTGTGATGAAATCCACTGCATCAGCAGAAATTCCCCAATGTATTACTTCAAAAATTTCCCATTCACTCTAAAGCTTCTTCTAGTGTCCTCTTGTGTGATCTCCAATACACCATAAAGAAAAATATTAGATACAATATAAGGACTAAACTGTCTAGAACGCAACTTATCAGGCATCATCTTTAGTCATGAATTGTATAGAATGACTTTCTATCCAACATGAAACTCCCTTTTTTGGATCATTCTATCATGAAATAATTTTGATCTTTCTTTGTAGAGCCTTGAGTTCTAATATAATGATAATAGAATCACCTCAAGATCTTGAATTTTCAACTTCCTTTGGATTACAGCTTAAGCCAAAACCATGTTTCATTTCTCTATAGCCCAATAAGTCTGATGATCGACTTCCACTGGGAGATGACATGCTTTCCCAAAAACAATTCAAAATGGGGACATACTGATTGGTGTATTGTTTGTTTCTCTATAAACCCATGATGCATCATCCAATCACTTGATCATATCCTTCTTATTAGACTACACAGTTTTCTCTCAAATTTGATTTAACTCCTGATTTGAAACCTTATCCTGGCCATTTGTTTGGTGGTGGTATGGTGTTAATGTTTTGTGTGTCACCCCATACATCCAAAGAATTGAAGCCAAATTCCTATTGCAGAAGTGTGACCCTTGGTCACTAATGATGGTCTTTGGTACTCCAAACATACAAAACAACTTATGTCTTGACCAAGTCCACTTCAACATGAGAATCATCAGTCCCGGGGGCCTTAGTCTCTACCCATTTACTAACATAATAAACAACAACCAAAATATACAAAAAACCAAATGATCTAGGAAAAGGACCCATAAAATCAATTCCTCAAACAACATAAATCTCAAAAATATACGGGCTGTTGGGGATTCTTGTGTAACTTAGAAATGTTTCCAGTTTTTTGACAATGTGATCACAACATGAAAAACACATGGGAATCATTGAATAATATAGGAAAATATAATCAAGACTCTTAGACTTTCTAAGTTGTCAGTTGGGGTTAAAATTGTCTACCACAAGAATGTGCATGACAAAAATGTAAAACAAACTCAAACTCATGATCAAGAACACAACTCCTAGTAACTTGATCAGTACACATGCACCAAAGATATGGATCATCCCAAACACAAAATCTTGAATCACTCATTAACTTTGGTCCTTGATGTTTCTTTAAATTTTTTGTGATTTTCGATGTAACGAGGTAGTTCACTAATTTAGTATACCAAGGATGTCTATCTGAGATTGAATAAATATGCTCATCCGGTAAAGTGCCTTGAAGGGGTACCTAGTTTAAGGTGTCATCCTCTATTGTGTGAGTAAACCTACTCATGTGTTATGCCACAAAGTTCTCTAACCAATTCATATCCTTTATCTCAATATCAAATTCTTGAAGAAGGAGCATCCAATGGATAATCCTGGGCTTTGCATATAACTTTTTCAAGAGGTACCTCAGAGCTACATGGTCAAAAAAAACTACTTTAGAGCCCAATAAATATGAATAGAATTTATATAAATAAAATATGACAGTAAGAAACTCATTTTCAGTGGTTTTGTAATTTTATTGGGATGAATTTAGTGTCCTTGATGCATAGGTAATCACATGTGAATGTCCCTCCACCCTTTGCGATAATATTACCCCAACAAAAAATTTGGACATGTCACACATAAGCTCAAAAGGAAGGCCCCATCACGGAGGTTGTATTATTTGAGAATTGTTTAGACACTTCTTCATCTCATCAAAGGATTCCCTGCAAGAATCATCAAACAAAAAATCAGAATCACCTTGAAATAATCTTTACATAGGAAGATCAATCTTACTAAAATCATTGACGAAGCAGCGATAAAATCCTGCATGACCTAGGAATGATCTAACATATTGCACACGTGAAGGATAGGGTATGGATGAAATAATATATACATTGGATTTATCAACCTCTATCCCATGTTTTGACACTACATGCCCTAATAAAATGCCATACTCTACCATAAAATGAAACTTTTAAAAGTTCAAGACCATATTCTTCTCAATACAATGATTCAAAACCATTCCCAAACTAGTGATACAATCATCAAATAATGACCCATAAACTGTAAAATCATCCATAAATACCTCCATGCAGGTCTCAATGAAATCTGAAAAAAATACTCAACATGCATCTCTAGAAGGTACTTAGAGAATTGCAATGTCCAAATGGCATCCTTCAGTAGGAAAATGTGTTGAATGAACATGTGAATGTTTTCTTATCTTGATCCTATAGAGTTATAGGAACATGAAAATATCCAAAAAATCCATCCAAGAAACAATAATGTGTCTTCCCAGTAAGTATCCCAAGCATTTGATCAATAAATGGGAGGAGGAAATGATCCTTATGAGTGGATTGATTTATTTCCCTATAATCAATACAAACACACCAACTTTTTTGTTCCATCATTAGAACTAACTCCTCTTTATCATTTTTAACAATATTAAGACCACTTTTCTTAGGCACAACCTGAATAGGACTTACCCACTAGTAATCTGAAATGGGATAGATTATACCTCCCTCATATAATTTTTTAAACTCTTTTTTAACAACTTCTAGAAGGGTTAGATTGAGTCCACTTTGTGACTGCCTCACTGGTTTAGCCCCATCCTCCAAAAGAATCCTATGCATGAAAATGGAGGGGATAATACTAGATATGTTAGCCAAATTCCACCATTTTTCTCTGATGTTTTCCCTCAAAATATTCAAAAGTTATTCTTTATGTTCAAAAGGGTGATTTTTAGAAATTATAACAGGTAATTTCTCACAACATAACAAGTATGAGCATTTTAGATTTGGCGGTAAGGTCTTGACTTCCAATGTAGGGGGTGATGTATGGATGGAGAAATTGAAGGAACTGAAATATGGGCATAATAAACATCAGTATCTAAATATATATCATCAAAATCAATTAATGAAACATAAAACCAAAAAGCATACTCAATAGCCATGTCATAATCAGATCGAACATGATCGAAATCAGAATATGAATCCATTTAAAAATAAAATCTAAGAGAATCTAGTGCATTAGAAATAGGTATGGAAGTACTCGTATACATAAAACTATAACTACTACTCATAATATTTCTAAGCATTGGACAATCAAATTCCATTGGTTTTTTATTTTGTTTTTCAAAATGGGAGATAAAAAATAAGAATGGTCCTCTATGGGGTACTTCATGGAGTCCATAACCTTAAATATAACAACATCATCTCCAAACACAATTTAAAATGTACCCTCATAGAAAATTATGACTATTTTAAAAGTTTTGAGGAAGGTACTACCTAATATAATGGAATCACGTGAACTTACCTGATCATCCTCCATTTTAAGAATGTAGTAATCTACTGGAAAGATCATGTCTCTTAACCAAACAAGTACATCCTCAAGGAGACCAGTTGGATATGTCATAGCTCTATTTTCCAACTACACCACCACTCTTTTCAACTTCATCTCACTAACCAATAATGAAGATAATACAGTGTGTGGCATCACATTAATAGAAGCAGATAAATCACATAAAGCATCATAAAAGTGTATCTCCCCTTTCATGCATGGTATGGTGAATGTCAATGGATCCTTGAACTTTTTTGAAATTTCTTGAGTTGGTGTAATGAGTAATGACACATTTCTTCCAAGATTGATCCTCTCATTTCCCTAGATCCCTCTTCAATTGGTACAAAGATATTTTATGAATTTATAATACCTTGTGAATTACTTAATGGATTCAGGGATAAGGTTGTTTATATCTAAATAGATGAATGTTTCCAAAACCTCATTTTGAATTTCCTTTTTAGAAATATTCTTGGTTTGAAAACCCATATTTGGAAAGGTAAGGGGTTTAGGAGGAACATCATCAAAAAATTTCTTACCATTCTCTTTCTCCTTGGGATACTCTTTAGTTGTCTTTGAATTGGACTTCCCCAGAGTTGAGGTGAATCCAGGTGGAATGACAGGTAAAGATGTAGCAGTTCTCTGCTTCCCACTTCTCAATGTTATGGCACTAAATTTCCCCATGGGATTTGGAGTAGGTTGAGAAGGTATATTTTCAGTGCTCTTACTTACCAGTCTATGGAGGGTAGTGTCAATCCGACTCATTTTAGACTTCAACTCCCCCATCTCTAAACCTTGAATCTTCATCCCATTATATTAATTAAGAAAAATTTGTTTCAAAGTGTCATAAATGTTAGAATATAACTTTGGTTAGGTATTCCCTTGTTTTTGACTTGTTGATTCTTGGGATTTAAATCTTCTTTCTGGTTGTTGGAAACCCTACTGGTAAGGTGGAGGCTATTGGTAGTTTTTTTGAAAAGGGGGACTTTGTTGTTATCTAGATCCATAAGTCATGTCTAATTGAACCTTACACCCATGGTTGTATATTGGTGAAATGGAATAATATTATTTCGGGGATATGGTTGTCGTTGCAGTTAATATGGTCTCCCAGGGAATACTGCTGCACAATCCTATGACTCTCTCAATTGAGAGAAATAGTCAATTGGGTGGTATGTTTTAGTACTAATGCCACAAGGCATCATAAGAGTGGGTTGGGATGTCTTTTGACCCAATGATATCTTCCTCACTATAGTGGTAAATTATTCTAAATTAGTATAAATAAAATTATTTTAAAGAGATTAAGGATTTACTTGATGTACTCTTCTATCAAGTGGTGTACCTCAATCGCCAAATTGTTGGGAGTTGTGATCCATCTTATCAATCAAAGGACATACAGCTACTGGTGTTTTGAAGACCAATACCCATTAAGATATGGAATCTACATGTTCCTCTCCATAGGTGTTATTCCTTCATAGCTATATTGTATGAAGAGTTTCTCATTGATTTGGTGATGCAGACAGCTTACACACAACTTCTTAAATTGCTCTGAGTACTCATGCTTTAACTCCCCTTGGGATTTCTTTATTTCTGATATCTCTCTGCATATGGAAGTGGTCCTTTATTCTAGAAATAATCTCTATAAAAAAATACATTTCACATCATTCCAATGTGTTAAATCTTCAGGTTTTAAATAAAAAATTCAATATTGTGTAGCTTCATCATGGTAGAATGGGAATGATCTTAGTTTTATTTGATATTCAGATTAATTTCTTGGTTTTAGGGTTGAGAAAACCATATTAAATTCTGTAAGGTTTTTTTGGGTCCTCCCTAGATAAGCCTTGAAAAATTAGAAGAATGTGAATTAACCCAGATTTTAGTTAAATGTCTGATTCAAGATTTGGGTACGCAATACAATTTGGTTGATAACTAATATATCAGGAAACCAATTCTCAAATGGTCCACTTAAGTTAATTGAAATGGTTTTCAGACATTTTTCTTTATTTTAAGATTCATTTACAATTGTCTCAAACTTCCATGTTCTTGGAATGGATAAATTCCCCCAACAGGTTGAATGTTAAAACTACTCGTAGAATGAGAATGTCTGATTCGATCCCTGAGGTTATTCTTAATCTCATGGTAATGATCTAGTATATATTTGGTATTAGTTCATGTCATTAATCAAATAAAAATCAAAATTAGAATAATGGAAAATAATAAAATAAAAATAAGAATTTTGATTTTATGGTCCAAAAAGAAGAATAAAAATAAAACAAAAGAAGAAAAAATCATATTTCGTAAAGAAGGATGAAAGAATATAATAAGAGAATAAACTAAAATATAATAGAAATAAGTCTTATTGGTTGAAATAATTACTTTTCTCCCCATAAACGGTGCCAATTTGAATGGCACTCACATGGGATCTCTCATATGATGTTCAGTTGGGGGTTATTTAGATGCAATAGGGAGGATGACCTAGGTCTTCTCTCAAAGAGGCATTTTTTAAAACAACCTAATAAAGGTATTTTGAAAATAATGTAAAATAATAAAAAGAAACTAATTTAAAGTATGGGGTTTGTTTATCATTTATAAAACTATAAGATGTTTTCGGGAAGAATATTTCATTTTTTGGTTTTTATTTTTGAAATGAAGTTCTATTAAAAAGACACAATAACAAAATGTTTTTCTAAAAAATATTTTAAAAGGGGTAGTCGATATAACTCTACCTCTTCACTTACTTATTATTAATTATAATTTAAATTATTGTCAAATATATTATTATCCCCTATTTTTCTAACCCTATAACCCTACGAGAGTTAACTTAACTCTAAAGATGAAAATAATTAACCCCTAGTCTAGCATTAGAACATGCAATCATAGAACCCTTCATTGATTGATGTTTTAAGTCTATCTTATGGTCAGTAGTAAATTATGTCACATATCCATTCTATAAAATGATTATGAATTTTTTTTAGGGATTATATTTTAACTCTACAAATTTATCCCACGTGTTCTTATTTTACTGATTAAATTTGTGCTCTCACAATTTACACAAATTTGTGACCTCGCATGTTTTTGTGTTAATTGTTCGATTTCACAAATAGTTTCTTATAATATAAAAAACCATTTCATGGATCATATTAATTGAATTTATATATCTCATTTATTCAAAATAAATGAATCATGAAGGTACGAGGTAGATCGATTACTAAGAAAACTACTCTTCTATGGGTGGTGTAGTCATCATAGAAACAATTTGAATTTGAAAAGGTTTAGAGAGGGTATAACCCAACCTCATTTCTACTCATCAGTTAGAGACCAAAGATGAAGATTAAAGAATAAGATAATTGAGAAAAATAGAAGAAAAATTATGAAATTTATGTGTAACTAAGAAGTATATAATGGAAACACAAACATTACAACATGAAGAAGAAGGAGAAGGATTCGACGAAGGGATCATTTCTTTGAGAGATACCCTTATTAAATAACTTGGATTATTGGAGTGAAAATACTTCTCCTCTTCCTTAAACTTTATAATTCACTTCCCCAATCCCTCAAATTGAGAAAAATACATATTTATTGAGTGGAGGGGAGGATAGGTTAAAATTGGATTCAATTGTGAATTGGTAGATTCTTCCAAATATTTTAATCCCAATTTCACCGCATTATTGACCATAAAAACCCGTGAATTAGCTATCCTCCTAGAAGGATAATTTGCGAAAAAATTTTTATCAATATCAACTCAATAGTTGGGCTCAATAAATGCACAGATATAGAAGATATGGCTGAAAAACTTTAGTGATTTCCAATTTGGCAGGTCCAGTCCATCATTGACTTCATGGTCCATTTAGTCCAATCGAATGCATGATTTAGCTTCAATGTCCTGAACAAAAGTTGTTTCCCATTAATTCAAGAACAACGTTACAAAAGTTAAAATTCAAATAATTAATATTAAAAAAATTGTGCATTAATTACTACAGTTCACTTTAATGGGTAAAACTGGAATTTTAATCACATTTTCTAAAGAATGTTCTAATCCCAAATATTTTATAAATAAAAATATTTAACACAATGTGAAGAAAATTTTCATTTATTATCTATAAAATATTCATTAAAATTTTGTTTTATCAAAGATATAGTATCTTCATAATGATTTCCTCCATACTAGAACCCTGCTAATAGGGAGTGGTGTCAAAATCGTGTTTTTTCTACTTCCACAGTCTTATTTTCTCTTATAAAGGAATGTGATATTCCAAATTTAAGAAAATATATATCCCCCCTTCCAATTACACTAATTCCTCCTCTTATAGAGATATAAAATTTCATTGGTTGTGGTATAAATCACACATTTAGGGTGTTAATATCAATTTGGATGATTCTTTTGTTCACAACATCATTCGCAATGGTGTTCTAGTCCATGGTGATGGGGGTTCAGTTATTATTTTTCTATAAACCATTTACGGTTTTAGTAATTAACTCATTTTTGAATATTAAAATTTATTTTCATTCCTAGCACTGGTCATCAGAGAATATTTTTTTATCTTTGATCAAAATGGAGTTAACACTATAGGTTTAATTCCTATCGAGGATTATCCCTTTCCACTATGGTATTTCCTACACTATATGAACCAATAAATTCATTATTCCAAAATGTGAGGACATTAATTATACCTAGAGAGGTAAATTTCATATTGAATTGAATATATTCTAAAAGATATCAAGAGGTGATGTTGATTATTTACTCAAAAATTAGTATTATCCCCTTGGATTGTAATGCTTTTATTTACGATGATGCATTTGGACTTAATATTTTTCTTTTCACCATGTTGCAGATTTTTTCCTTGTATTCTCATTTATTATTATTCAATTACATTATCTATAAATTATTAGTCTGGTAATGGGGACTCTAGAATATCAAAAAAATCATGTAATAGTATTATTAGTAAGTGCCTATACCACTCTTGTAAATTTTTTCCATTAAGAACGTGTTCATTATACAATATTATTCAATGGTATTACATTTAATATTTTTTTGAAAAAACTTATTGGATTAATAATTTTACCTTTATTACCAATTATTTAGACATTAGTGGTCAGAGTTTGTGCTCAGTTAAAAATTTCATAATTCACCGACGTGGTAGGTTGCGACACATGAATCCCCATTGTGGCAATGACCCATTTGATTGTTCAGATTATGTCAAAATGGGTCATCTTTATCAATTTTGTAGAAGATTTTATTTATTGGCTAATCATAGGGGGTCAGCACTAACTCAATGATACGGAGTGGGATCAAAAACTCCACATACAATAGGGAGATAGAGTACCATAAACCATGTCTACTGAGGATGTTGATGAGGTTAGTGAAGTCAGGCTTCTAATATGCAGTTCTAGTTTGATGGACCTTCTTACGGTAGTCAGGTTGTGACTCATGGTTGTGGATCAGGGCCGATATATTTAGTAAAACCAACACTTGAAGAGTGTACTTTCATTATGTAAATTTTTTGAGGAGAGATTAAAGTTTTCTAGACTGTAGTATTAGTTTTATTTGAAAAAGTAACTTCTCATTCCATTATATATAAGGTAATTATGGAAAGGATTGGGCTTGAAATTTAGTATTTTTATAGAGTAATGACACATGATAATCCGATGGGTATCTAATTAGAAAGTGTACACTAATGTAGTTATTTCTCCATTGAGATTAAAATATATAATTTAATATGGAACCTCATCACCCTTGATATTATAGGTTTTGAAGTTATTCTTGAGGTAGACTAGTTAGCTACATATGATAATCATGTTGATCGCTACCACTGGTGGGTTTCCTTCAAATCACCTAGTGTAGATATCTATATTCACAAAAAATAATGGGATGTCTTGTAAAGTCAAGATGGACCCGATCATGGGATGGGAAATGTGGCATCCTATATTTCAAGTCTCTATCTAGATGACTGGGGAATATGACAAACATATTTCCCTTTAGAGGTGGATCATTCCAGGGTTGTCTCCCTTAATGACTTTTCTTGGATAGATCCTTTAATAGAGGGGGATTTTACCATTGATCTAGTTTGAGGAGTATCTACATTATCTATTCCACCTAATAGAATGTATACTACTGAGTTACAAGAGCTCAAGAGGTAGTTGGAGTATTTCGTTTTCAAGGGGTTTATATGAACCAATACATCATTTTGTTGTTCACCCATGCATTTTTCTAGAAGGAAGATGTGACCCTCAAGTTTTTATGGATTATCTTTAGTTTAATCATCTTATAGTTAATAACTAGTATCCACTTACACATATAGATATCCTCTTCAACCATCTTTGAGAATAGAGAGTTTTCTTAAAAAAAATATTTGAGGTCTGGATTCCATCGGGTATGTGTTAGACTATCAAATATACCACCGAAAACATTCCATGGTAGATATATCTTGTATAAGTACATGGTCATGTCGTTTGGACTCAAAAACACCCTGATAGTTTTTTAGCTCTAATGAATAGGGTTTTCCACCTAGATCTAGATTTATTTTTGGTATTATTCAATGTTGATATATTGGTGTACATGAAGATTAGATATGGTCATTCCAAACATTTTAAAATCATACAAATAGTACTAATATGGTACAAAATATATTCTAAATACACAAAATTTAACTTTTGGATCTAAAATGTTAACTTCATGGGTCACATCATATTGATGTTGGGATTATCTCTGGACCAAGAGCTGGTGAGATCCTTGAATTGCTTGGAGCATCCCAAAAACTTGTTTTATGTTAGATTTTCTTGGGATGGATGGGTGTTACATGCATTTTATTTTGGATTTATAATTCCTTACAACACATCTAATGGAATTGAAAAAGAAGTGTGAACTTCAGATGGTCATATGCTTTTGAGAAATCCTTTTAGAAGTTAAAAGTATTGTTTATTTATAGACCAATCCTAATTTTACCTATGAATAGTAGAGGTTTTGTTTCTTATTATGATGCATTAGGAATTGGTATATGAGATATTCTGATGTGGGGAGATGAAATCATGGAATATCGATGTCTCTAGTTGATAAATCATAATTATAATTATCCAATGCATGATCCCAATTTAGTAATTTTGGTCCATGCCTTGTGTTATTTGAGGCTTTGATTATTGGGAGAATGATTCCTTTTACACACAAATTACAAAATTATATCATAAAAATTCACTCATCATTAATTGAATCTCAAACATCAAATATGGGATGACTACCTAGAGTTTTTAAACATTAAGTTTTCTTATACACCTAAAAAGGTAAATGTAGTTAATAACTCTTTGATCTAGAAGACTCAAACTCATGTGTTTATAGAGGCTAATAATGAGTGGTTATTGATGGATTCCTTTTCTAAGATCCATATTCAGAATAAAAAGAGTCATGGTCATCCCGTTCTTAAAGCGTTAGTGGTGACATCTTCAATTCTGTATCGAGTAAAGGTGAGGCAGCTTTCTGATCTTGAAGGATTGTACCTAAGAGATATCATTTTAAATGAGGACCCACTTCTTAATTTGTTTATAGATTAAGATGATATATTTAGATTCAAGGACATGTATGGGTACCCACATAAATATAATTAGAGTTTATTTGAGAGTCACATGCCCCTATTTTTTAGTATATCATAGTCTTAAAGAGATATATTGGGACTTGAAACACTAGTATTGGTGTCTATATTTATAATGAGAGATAACTGGATTTCTTACATGGTGTTCCACATATTAGGAGGTGATGGTGGAACAATATAAATCAGTTATAATTTTCTAAAAAAATCCCATTATTTAGTGTAAATGGGATGATGTCACTCTGAATTTTGTTATAAGATTACTGAAATCCCTTTAGGTAATGATTTTGTATGGTTTATCATTGATAGGTTGAGGACGGTTTCAAAATTATTTACTATCGAGGATACCTTCTCTATTGATGATCTATAATGGATATGTGTCTAGGGTTCATATTCCTTTGTAGAGTTCAACATACGATCATAATTAATAGAGATTCTCAACACATGTTTTGGTTCTAGTAGGGGTTGTCGAAGGCTCTGGATTCACAAGTACTTCTGAGTAGATCCCATTACCCTTAGACTGAAGAGAATTTAATAGGACAGCACAGGTTTTAGATGAAATGATCCAAAAAAATTCCTTCATTTTTTAGGTTCTTGGGAGAAACATTTACCTGTTATTTAATTTTGGTATAATAACATTTTCCAAGATACTATATCGGTGGTTCATTATGAATCCCTATATAGTAGGTCATGTCGTTCAACCCTATATCAATTAGAGGTTGAGGAAGCAGTGATACTAGGAACATGTCTCATTCAGAGGAACTCACATTTGGTATATATCATTAGGAATCATATGGATATAGCTCAGTATAGGTATAGTTTTTATGTCAATCACCGTCAATTACCGCTGAAGATTAAGGTCAAGGACTGATTCTTCTTTTTTTTTCCAAGACTGGGGTATCAATGAATTAGGTGGCAGGGTAAACTTGCACTGAGGTTCGTTGGGTAATTTATGATTTTTGAGAGTTTTATATTTATGCCTTATTGGATAGAACTTATATATATATATATATATATATATATATCCATGAAGTCTTAAACATTTCATAGTTATATCATTATGATTTAGACCCTTCTCATGTTATGCTTCCTAAGGAGGTTGAGATATAGGTTTATTATTCTTTTTAGGTGTATCCTATATGTATCATTTATTGGAAAATGAATGATATACAAGGTATTTTAGTTCCTCTATTATATCTTTCCTGGAATCTTGGCCACGTGTAGGATGATACCTGGTAGTGAGAGGCTGACAAACATTCTCAATGGCCAGAATTATTCTCATATGACTCTTTACAACCCATGGAAAGAAAAAAGGGGATGAGTTATTTAAATTATGGGAGGATGTAAGATAATAGTTTTTTCATGATGTACAGACCCTTAAAAATTTTCAAACATTTATTTTTGTCTATATAGAAGGGCCTTATAGTTTAAGGAAGGGTGTAAGATCATCGGGGTCTTATTTGGGGCATGAAGCTCTAGTTTTTATAGAAATAAGATAATGTTCTTAGTTCTCACATAGTTAGAGATATCTTTGTAGATCAACAATTCTTACCCAATAAAAAGGTTTTTGGCCTTAAAAACCATGCCAGGGATGACGCATGACTATGTGAAATGGTGTAAACATGTTTCAGAGTTAATCCAAATGGGTTGTAAAAAGTTTGAAAAAATGTGCATCAAACCATGCAAGGGGATTATGGTGTTGGATAGTTATCGCACATAGTATGAACATAATTTTTTAAACCATGTCCTAGCCATGAAATTGTATTACACCCTAGGAAATGGTTGCACCCAGTTGGCCTATAGTTTGTCCAACCATGTGGCTAAACCCTACACCCCTTAAAAAGTGGGAAAATTACCTTTTTCCCACGACTTCTTTAAACCTTATTTTTCTCTTTTCAATCCCCATCCACATAATAGCCTACTAATAATGTTTTAGAGCTTCTCTTATCCACTTAGGAATTGAGACCCCGCCACCCCCCCATAAATTGGACTCTTATTCAAGGGTTTCCCTTCACGTTCGATCTCCATCGATATGTCTATCATTTCTCTTCCCTACTTCCATCATTTCATTCAGTGTATATAATTTTAAATCCATGCAAGATAATATTACCCATTTTTAGGATAATTTTATTTTATGTTGATTTTTACCAATATATCCCAAAGAAAATCGTGATAATAAATAATTATTCTACTACCCATCTAA
Organism: Viscum album; assembly: GCA_963277665.1. Lineage (NCBI taxonomy): Eukaryota > Viridiplantae > Streptophyta > Magnoliopsida > Santalales > Viscaceae > Viscum > Viscum album. The sequence continues at coordinate 1,402,744,010 of OY728131.1, forward strand.
GTTAGATGGTTTATCCCTTTTTCTGTAGAATACTACATTGTTATATTATTCATTGTTATGGGACACACCAGACATTTCACGAGACTCTAATTAAATGTAAAATTAAACTTTTTAATTGGTATCACCTTATTTAGGTTTTCCTTGCAACCTATTTTCATCATTGGAAGTTATACAACTCAATGTGATATACCCCTTACGGTGTGTCTTTTTAAGGGACTAGGAATAAAATGCTATGTAATGAAGTAAAACAACCATTTTATGTGTGGTAGCATTTCTTTTTAAAATGAGATGGTTTAATTGAGTTAAATAAATCGGGTAACTCTTTTCTAGGCCCTCTAAGTATAAACTATATTATTAAACCACCCTTTAAGGTGAGTTAACATTACATTTTATATATATTATTGAAATGGATAATTGATATAAATGAATGGTGAATGACTTGGTTATGTAACCTAGTTGTTATGTAATTATAAATCATGTTATTTAATATTACTTTCATTATGTGGAACTTGACTGGTTATTTTATATCATGATTTTATTATGATCACAGAGCTTGAATTATATTAAATTTGATACATTCCATGATCGATACATAGACTCCCATTGTGTTTTTCCTTAGATTCATTCATTAGATGCCACCAATTTAATTATGTGACTTTCAAGTGAATGACCACACATGGATTAAATATTTATCTTATATTGTGTATTCCTCATCTTGTCACTTGGGGTTCATTTATATTTACAATAAATAAATAAATGTAATTTCATGGATGATTCAACTTGTATTCATCTTGATATTACAGAACACCTTGGTTACTACATTAGGTCCCTTTAATGTCTAGCTGAAAGGATACATAGAAAATTCTTCATGGGCCTGGGTATCTTTTTACTCCTTAGGGTTAACTTCCAAGTATATACCCCTATGTACTTAATCGGGTTCATAAAAAATAAATTCCTTGTAAATTTGAAATCTTACATGACTATCACTACTCATGTATTCCTTGGTATTATACCTTGTGTCCTGACCTTATAAATATAAAAATTTAAATTTAAATTCATAAAGACATTCCATCATTAACTAAAGTAATTAGTATGAGACATTTGTCCCCATAGTAACCCAAATCGACAAGGATTATTTAATTTCACATTTATATTTATTATTACATATACACCGCTCATTATATATTCACATACTGGATAGTGTTATACATCATTGGTGATGGCCTACTGAGTTTTACTATAACATTTTCCGGGCCACCAATTAGTTCCATAATAGAATTCTTGGATACAGATAGGGATAAAAGATGTGTCCAACTATGGATGCATGATTTTTGTATGATAGGATTGAGTTTGGGAGATAAGGACTGGCCTTTTTCCCACGATGCTATTAGATAAATATTATTCGATTTTTTATTTTTTTTATAGTTTATACTATCTATTTCTGCTACCATGTTCTCCATTATATCACCCATTTTTTAATAGCATCATCACATCATTATTTTGTATAAGAGATTGTTAATTTTTTTTATTAAATCTAGATGATTTAATCATCCATTATTTTTAATTTACTTCATTTATGACATTTACTCATATTTTATACCACTGTTATATACTTTATTCATGAAGGTATAGTCTCTCTATCGTACTATCATCGACCCCCACTACATGTTGTCTGCTTCTGGTGTGTAGGGAGGTGTTTTTGAGGCTATGTATCCATAATTGTTTTGTTACTTATGAGTTAATGAGGTCCATGACATCACATGAGATTATTTCCTCTAGAAAATGATGGTACACTATTGATGAGAACAAAAGGACTATATAATGAATACCTTGGTGGGTAGCCTTGAAATATGATTTACATGGTTATGATTATTTCATGCCTTATGAATAATTATTTATGATATATGTTTTTTTGTGTGTTATTTTCTATTGTATCATAACTATTCCCATATTCTCATATTATTATCACTTATGATCTTTGATTTTCATTGCATATGTTTAACCTTATTTATCATTTTATCTCATCATTTTCTTGTGTGTTTATTTCCTTGGGATAAGAAGATAATAAAAGTATGTAATTTATATCAAAGTATCTTTTGTAGATAATTATTGGGATATGTTGATGTCTTGTTAAAGATTAATCAATTTCTTATATATTGAAACAAATTTCTATTTGTTAAAGAAGATATGAGTTTTTTTTATTATGGTTTTTTCTAACACTGAAAAAATTTAATCCTAAAATTTATTAGGATTGTATATAATGAATTATTTTATTTTTCACATGTGATTAAGATAGTGGGATTTCATTGTTGGTATAAATTTAGTGTTTAGATAACTTTAGAGAGTACGGTGTAGATAAGGATAATTTAATAGTTGATAAGTCAAGATTTATCAGAATTTCAATTGTATAGATAAAACTTATATTTAGTTGAGGTAATATTGAATATAATAGGTATTTAGAAAAGATATATTTTGTGAAAACCTTATGGATAAGTCTATAGGAAAATTCTCATTATAGGATAACATCCCAATCAATTGGTATAGTATATATTATGTTATTGACTTAGAAATTACATTCATTTTAGGATACTAAAAAGTGGAAGTGGTCGTTGCATGAATACTCCAAGGGGTTATCACCCTTTTTTTTAACATATACTCAATATTCACTTTGATGCATGTTGAGTGCACCTAATACTACAAACATAGCTAGATACTTCTAGGGAAAATGAGTTGGTTAAACATATTCTCCTTAGAAGACATTATAATGAATGAATTTACGAATTAATTTAAGGGATTAGGTTTTGAATTTTAATATGAAAAAACATAATGTAACCATTGATTTAATTAACTGCTTCATAGGTTTATCCAAAAGTGTCATATACTATAAATTATGGCGACACATTATAACTTCCCAAATCCACCCATCCAGATTCAGTATTAAAAATGTAGTGTATATTTTTTATAAAATATAACTAAATAATACACATTAATTTATACATTCTATGTCCTTTTTTATCATTATTTTTGATAATTATGAAAATATTAGAGTTTATGAAAAAAATAATTTTTAAATAATCATTTGGATTTACATGTGATAACTCCCTAAACTAAGAAATAAACCTCAGAACTTCTACAATATGAGTGAAAAATATTTTAAAACATGGGATGAGCATTAAATTTTCTTGTAGGGGGATTTAAATATAGTGAAAAATAATTGGAAATTTCCTTTAAAAAAATTTATATCAAATAAAAAATATTTTATTTGAAATATAAATTTAAAAAATTATGATTTTTATTAAAAATAATCTTAAAACCTTTTAAAAATATTTATCATTTTAAAAACCATTCAAAAATACCCTTTGAAAATTACTTGGATTTCTCCTTAATAAAATAATAATTAATAATATATTTATGGATAGAAATTATACATATAAAATCTTATAAAATCCTTGTCTACACAAGTTGTATATCTTGTTAGACAGAATCTAGTTTTGGTCATGGGTTCAATCACCATTCCACATCATCTCATTTGATACCCAAGTGCAGAATTTTTTGATAACATTTTTAAAAGGTCTTCATTTCTCATTCTTAAACCATTAAATACATTTTAATATATATATACATATATATATATATATTATTTTCATGTAAGAAAATAATTAAAAACATTTAATCGTGAAAAAAATATCGCTTTTAGGAGAAATCCATTTTTTTAGAGAATAATTACATAAATTTATATGACATAATCATAATTGCTTTTAAATTAAAATAAAATCTTGTACTAACATACATAAACTGTCAACAAAAATTATAGGAGATGTTTATATCTAAAATAATGAATTAAAATAAAAAAACCCTTCTAAACATTTTTTTAACTTATAGAAATAATAATTTCAAAATAATCTCCTTACCTTCAGTTCAACTCATCACATATATTTCATTATATTTCTCTTCTTCGGATAATCCTTTTTCTCAACACCATATGATGAAAAACAATGGTGTTCTGCCTAAACTAAGTCATCTTGAAAGTAGATAGGGAATCTAGTAAATTATTTTGGGAAGGATTTCTTATACCAAAATGTTTTTTATGTGTGATGATAAGAGAAGAATAGGTTTCCTAAAATAAGATAGTGAAGGGGAACTCTTGGAATTTCCAAAAATATTAAATTAATATAAATTAATTTTCAAAATAAAATAGAAAAAAATTGTTAATTTTTGTGATAAAATTAGTATGGGTATAAATCACATCATAAAATAAAAATTAGATAAGGTTTACATATATTTCCACCCTTACCATTTGGTTTTAACCCTTATTTAACCACTTTAACACTTACCGTGAAAACATGTACTTATACTCAATGAGGGTTAATGTTGTAATTATAAGATTTCAAATGACACATAAATTAATAATTGATGAAATTTTAAAAATTATCCCAATAATTTGGATTAATTTTATATTTTAATAATTTTATATCATTTAATAAAATATTATTTCTTTTAAAATATAATTTATGTCAATTTTGATACTATTCATTACATTGACTTTTAAAAATATCAAGGGAATAAGATAACCTCAAAAAATATTTTTTTATATCTCTATGATGTCAAGTTAGTATGTAAATTTTTTTGATAACATAATTATCTCAAAATATATTTATTTTAGATTTTTTAGTCACATATATTTGATATTTCCATTAATAAAACTATTAATGTATTAGTGTTGTGCAAGAATTTGAGTAAATTATTTTTATTCCCTAAAAAGTTGAATTAAATTAGAATGATTAAGATAAATTTTTTATATTTTAAATTAATATTTATAGTTTAATATATATTCTACATAACCCCTCATTAGAAATAAAAACAATTATTCAAAACATGAGTAAATTATTTGAATTTTCCTTAAATAAAATATTATAAATTTTAAACTCTCATCCAATTTTCTTAAAATGGTTATAATTTCGATAATTGGATTATTATGGTCACATATAACTCATACAACAAAATTTGGGAAATCGTTAGCGTCATTTTTAGGTCCTTATCATTTTTTCATTACCATTAAATTTACCATTTATTGTTGTAACAAAAATTACTAAAGTTTCTATTGATATTGGATAAAAATTATAGATACCTATTTACATAATTTAGAGATCCACATTCCCAAAATTTAATCCATTTTAAAAAATTACAAACAAAAAAATTTCATAATTTAACTCAAATCTAAATAGGCAATATAAGGCCGCAGTCTTAAACATTAAATAATCTTGAATTAAGTTAATAATTCACATTAAGTATCTTTTTAGGATTATAGATTTATATAATTAGGCCATAACGTATACATAACAACTTGAATATTATATTTAGACACTTCTTCTTAGTATCCATTTTTTCATAAAATAAAAACTCTTAAAATAATGAAACATGTTTAGTTCCATGTTTTAAACAATATGTCTTTTCCATGATCCCATTCTTGACCCTATTCCTCTTTAGGTCCCATGAAAAACATTTCCAAAACATGGTATGAGCTTAAAAATATCAGTAATGGATTCATAAAGAAGTAAAACTATTAGTTTAAAAAAAATCATGTAAACCATGAATACTTTATCATAAAGTAATTATTTTCACCTTAATGAAGTAGCAAAAACACTTAAATGAATATAATCTCATTGATTACCCTTTTTTGTAATAAAAATATTACCATAAAACCCATATAAAGCACACATAACATATAAAAGGTAAACATGGGATATAATCATACTTAAATGGAATAACCATACAGTAGACTTCCACAAATCATTCTTACAAATGAAATAGCCATATGGATAACATTCTTACCCAATGTATTGGAGGATATAACATAATCACACATCCTTGGATTATCACAGTACCACCCATCATTTGGTTTATCACATAACCACTTGTCAAATTTCCAACTATCATTATATAATCATTTCATATAAAAGATTGCAAATATCAACATTTCAATCATAAAATTTCATTTCCAACCACAAGAAATAATTTCATGATATTGAAATAGTAAATCTACTATCAAAACCATTTTAAATACCAAAATACTAAAAAAGGGTATATGGTAATTATTTTCCCTTTAAAAACATTACAGCTAGTTAAAGAAGAAAAAATATCAAATAATGATCGTGATGGTTGAAAGGTTGTTGTCACTGCATACATTAAAAACACATTCCTTTTTTGGTTTAGTAAAAGGATTAATAGAAAATATATTCCCTTTTAATGAAATAAAATTTCAAAGGGGTTTATTATACACCATGTAAAAGAAAAAGGTGTATATTATCAAAACAGGCCCCAATGAACGGAGATTGAGACGAAGACCCTTACCCCGTGTCCGGATTATCTTATATGTTCCTTGTCCTTCCTAAATAATAAACTTAATTTTATTTATACTTGCTTCAGACCCTTTTTATTTTTATTATTCCTTTTATATAATTTATTACCTTACTATAACAATTAGTCAATTATTTGAGTTCATATCGAACATTTTGTCGATGTTCGGAACTTGAGTCAAAAATGAACTTTTGTAATTAAAAATTGTCCATGTGGTAAAAATTAAATTATCTCCATAATTATATTCATGATTTAGATATCATATATACCATATATATCTAGTATATATGTATTTAAAATAGTCTATACCATTTGGATAGAATAAATGAAATGCACAATTTATGGAGACGGTAAGCCGTGTGTATGCATGAACACTACTTTCATTTGTTTTTCATATTTAATGGAATTAAAACTAAATGATAAATAGGTATATTACAACTCCAGTATAATATCACATATATTTTCATTAAATCTATCCTTTATACATTCCATGTATGGCATGAATGAGTCATATCACTTTGAGGGGGCGGTAGTCCACACTTCCTCAAATGAAATTATTGTATTTACACAACATGGAAAGCATAAAGTTATATTCTAAATGAAATTAAAAGAAGCATATAGATAAAATAAATATAATATATATCATATATATAATTAAAGTTATATCATAATGGCTTCCATAAGAGGTGGTAGGAGAATATTGAACAATAATCATTTCATGAGGCAGTACTTTGCCATCCACAGAAACAATATGTACTGTACCCATTGGATGAAGGTGTGTGTAATTGTAGTTCGACTCCATCTCATAAAAAAACCAAGTATATTGTATATTATTTTTTTTTATAAAATAATTGAATAAATATAGTTTAGGTTGTTTTAGAACAAAATTAAAAGAAATAATCTTGAGAGAAGACAATACCTCAAATCAGGTAACTCTTTTTGAATTAAGCTAAAAGGCCTTCTTTAATTTCCTTCTACACAATTTAAGGATTCTCGGAGGAAGAGATGGATGGTGGGAGATTATTTGGACATATTTAATACAAGATAATGGGGATATATAGGTTTGATTAAGGGTTAGAGGTGGTGTCCTTTTAAATGAGGGAGGAGGGGCACTTTAGGAAAGATTGAAAGTATTATTTTAATATTAATTTATTTTAGAATTATAATAACACAAAAGTGATATATTTAGAATATGATGTTAGTATGGTTATAAATCCTCTCATATAATTTGTTTTAGAAAAGTTTTGGCTTAAAATTTAACCTCATCATTTAGCTTTAACCCTTAGTTAACTAATTTAACTATTACCATATCTTCTTGTATATTCATACTATATGGTTAATGTAGTAACTATAAAATGCCACTAGAAGCTAAAGTGGTTCATTAATGACATTTACAACACTATATAAGTCATTTTTTCTAATCTTATATTTTTATTACTATTATATAATTTAATGAAATATTTTTTTAACTCATTTTTGTCAATTTAAAACTATTCATATCATAACTTTTAAAAAATCCATAACAACTTTATTAATTAGAAAAAACATTATTAATTCAAATATAACAAGTAAAAATCATCCATAAAAGTATTTTATGTCATAAAAAGTTTCAAAATAAATTTCTTTCAGTATTTATAATCTCATTTATTTAAATCTTTCATTTATAAGGTAATCAATACATCACCATTGTGTCATAAATAAATTTATATACTTGATGTCTAAAAAAAAATACCATGATATAGGAAATATTTTTAGATTACTAATTACTATTTATAGTGAAATATATCACTTATATAACTATATATAAATTTTTTTATTAAAAGATACATTTTTAGTTTTTATCTTCCTCAACTTAAAATTAAAAGTAATTAAATGTCATTTTCACACACAAGTGGCTCCATGGGGTCCTAAAATCTACCCAAGGATTCCCCTAGTCAGAAATATCTCATCCAAATAGATTATAACACATGTTAGGATAATTTAATATTATTTTAATATTATTTTTTATGCTTATTTACTAGATTTACCCTTTAACCCTGGTAAATAAAATATTGAATGAGTTACTATTCATAATGTCTAAAAATAAAACTTACCTGTTTAAAGAATTTGGACATATTGATTCCAAATATGGAATCCATTTTTTCCAAATTCAAAAGAAAAAATTTTTAGAAATTATATTAAAATTAATTCCCATTGTCAAAACGAAAAAACATGTTTTTAAGAAGTAAAAACTACCAAAATATTGAAATGTGTTTATATCTGATTTCAAAATGAGATTACTTCCAGTGACCGAAATTGGATTAAATTATAAAAATATAATACAATTAAACTTTAAAACCAATTAAAAGTATAATCTAACTATATAAATAAAATAGATTAAAAGGCAGTTTTGAATTAAAATGAAATATTTTTCACTATTCATTAAAACTGATCTTTAGTATAAAAATACTAAAAATTTATCCAAAGTAAATTTTGATGTTATAATTCTAAAATAGTATTTTATTTTTTCAAATAAAACTTATAAAGGGGTCAAAAACAAGATTTTAAAAAGGGTTTTCCATCAAAAGGTGGTAAAATTGCATTTATAGAAAAATGCATATTTTTATCCAAAAAATTGAATTTATTCTTATATAATATCTAGAAAACATATAAGATAATTAAATTGAATATATAACATACATTTTTTATTAAATAAATATCTATAAAGAGTGATATGAAAACACAATTATTCTATTTTAAAACAGGTTTTCATAAAAACACAACAATTATATTCAATTGGTTTTTATTTCTATTTCTAATAAATTTGGTAATCAATGAATCGCCATTTAAAAATTTGTAATCCATATTTCAAAATTCAGTTGATACTATTAATTTATTTCATTCCAATGGCTAGGCATTAAATACCATTTAAAATAATATTATTATTATTGTAATATTTTTCAATATAACTCAATGTTGTGTGCAATGTAAGATTTCAAAGAAGCCTTTTGTTGCATGATGACTACAATGTCCGAAAAAGTTCCCCCTTTAACATAATATTACTATCATATTCATAATTATTAATATAAATAAAAAATTATTATTCCATAAATACCTAGGTCGTTATAGGCCAAACACAATGAAAGATGTTGGTTTTGGGAAAAATCCATTTTAATATTTAAATTATTTTTATACTAAATTATATTATAAATTCCCATTTAAAACCCATACTTGGATTATTTTATATCAAAATATATCATTTATAATTTTAAACTAATAAAAAACTATATTTGTCTTTACAGAGACTTTAAAATAAAATATAGTTTTCAATAAAAATAATAATTTCACTATTCCTTGAAAAATAAATATTTTCATAAAAATAAAAATAAATGATTTTAATATAATTTTGACACTATGGAATAAAAATTTTAAAATAATTTTTTCAAATACATTTTATATAACTTCTGAAAATTAATATTAACTCATAGAAAGTATAATAACTCATTTTTAAAGAAAATCGTATTTTTCTAGAATAAAATGTCTTTTCCAAAAATTTAGTACTTATTTAAAAAAAATTAATTAATATATTAGAAATGATTATTTCCATTAAATATTTTACAATTACATTAATATTATTTATTCTGGTATATTTTACATCTAGTTTATAACAATCACATGTAAATAATGATATTTAGTTGTTCTTTTGTATAATAATGAACATAGGGTTTCAATTTTAAAAATAAATAAATGTTACATTATTCCCCCATTAAATGAATTATTCCCTCTAAATTTTTTCTTCTTACTTATGGATGTTATGAATTTTCTTCTTCATAATTATGAACAAAAATATATTGGCATGACCTCTATATTATTAAGGGAAAAACTCCCTAAAAGATTAAAAGAAAATTATATCTATTATATTTTTCATCAAAATACAATATCTAATATCCAAATTTGTCTAGAATGTTTCTCAGGTACCATATTTAATGTCTTAAATCCACATATTTAGATTTATTACCAATAATTATATATATATATATATATATATTTGTTTATAAGATAACTGAAGAATAAAAAGTATTATATATATACTAGGACCTATTCTAATCTAGTTTTAAAAAATTAGAAAAATATTTGATTTTAAAAAACTAATTATACTATAAATACATGGATTTGGGTGCTACAACTCCTTAAAAAATCCATCAACCTTATAACATATAAAATACATTTGAAAAATATTTTAAAACTAGGGATCAGCATAAAATTATCCAGTAAATGGTTTTAAATCTAGCGAAAAATACTAAGAAAATTCATTTGAAAACATTTTATATGAAATAAAAATAATTGGATATTAAATATACATTTAAAAAATTTTAAGATAGGATTTTTAAGAAAAATAATTTTCAATACCTTTCAAAAATACTTATCATTTTTAGAACCATTCGAAATTACCCTTTGAAAAAAACTTGCATTTCTCTTATTGTTTTTTAAAATAATAATACTCATTAATTATTAAGATGATACTTATAAAATCAAAATAAAACTTTGAGTTCACTATAAGAATTTATTTTAGGACAACATCCTTTTGAGTTATTTGGTTCACGCTTCATTCCTCTGTTTCTCATTTGATACCCAAGTTCTAAATTTCAAGAAAACACTTTTTGAAGATTTTCCTTTTTTATTCCTAACCCATTAAAAACATTTTGATATCTTAAATATATTATTTTCACATAATAAAATAATTTAGTAACTTATAAGGTTAAAAATGTTATATTATTTAGGGTAAATCCATTTTTCTATAAAAGAATTACTTACATTTTAAGACATGAACATAAACTCATTGAAATTAAAACAAAAGCTTGTATTAAAATGCATAAAATGAAAATAAAAATTATCGATGATGGAAATATATATAATGATGAATTAAAATAAAATATTTCCATTTAAATTATATAACATCATTATAAAAATAATACTTTCAGAATAATATCCATTCCATGAGTCTGACTCATCACAAACCTTTCTTTATCTTCCACTTTTTTTCACAATCTCATTTCTTAACAACATAAGACACAATGTGTGGTGTTATACATATAATAATACCTCTATAATGTTTATATGGCTTATAGGGAAATATTTTGTTAGGTATTTGTTGAACATAAATGGTTTTAAATCTTGATTAGAATAGAATAAGTGGTTCCATTTTATAAGAGAGGACAGGGCACTCTTGAAATTTTTCAAACTATTAAATTAATATAAATTAATTTTCAATTCCAAATGTTTCCAAAACTATTAATTTAGAATATAATATTATTTATTATATTAATTTTTTCATCAAATAAAAATTAGATACATTTTCACTATATTTATACCCTTATCTTTTGGTTTTTAACACTTACTTAACCTCATAAACTCTTACCAAGACAACCTATAATTTTACTCCTTGAGGGTTATTATTGTTACCATAAAATGTAAAAAGACCAAAAAATGAATCATTTATGTGATTTTAAACTATATACCATAAATATTTATAGAATTTATATTTTTATTAATTTTATATCATTTAATAAAATATTATTTTTTATAAAATATCATTATTGTCAATTTTGAAACCATTCATTACGTTGACTTTTTAAAATATCAATATGACAAAATAAATTATAACCCACTATTTTTTTATGTCCATAAGATGAATAGTTAATATATAATTTGTGTTATCACATTGATTATCTAAAATTACATTTATTTTTTATTTTCAATAAAATTTATTTGATATTTCCATTAATAAAATAATTTACTATATCAGCATTGTGTAAGCATTTAATATAAATATTTTTTCACCAAAATTTAGAAATAAATTACCCTGATAAATATAAATATTTAAAATTTAAAATTACTATTTATAGTCGAATATATTCTATGGATAATCCCTTTTTAGAAATGAAATATTTATTAAAAAAGTTAGTAGGATATCTTTGACTTCTCTTTAAATAAAATATTATAAATATCATACACTTATACAAATGGATTAATAGGTTTATAATTTCATTATTTATATTATTATGGTTGGATTTATATCATCCAATAAATTGGAGGAAAGTTTTAGGGTTATTTTCTTATCTTTATCATTTTATTTCTACCCTTAATTCTCTAATTTACCCTTTAACATGGTAACAAAAATTACTAAATTTTTTATTAATATTTTCATAAACAATAAAATGTTCATATTTACATAATTTTAACATCCTAAATAGAAATATGGTATCCATTTTCAAAATTGAAAACACATAAGTAAAAGAATTAAATTTAAAGTTAAAATTATAAAACACGCAGAAAAGTATCTTCTCTATAAAATGTTATTTTTAATTTAAAATATTTTTATACTCAATTAAATTATAAAATACATTTAAAAATAATAATTTGATTATTTATATCCAAATTATCTATGTAAACTTAAAAAATCCAAAACACAACCTAGCTGTGTAATGACATGAAAATAAAATACATTTCTCAAAAAAATTATTATTTTCACTATTTCATGAAAAATAAAAGTTTTCATAAACTTATCAAAAAATAATTTTAATATTTTTATGAAATTATGAAATAAAATATGAAATTTATTTTCCAAAATAAATTTTCTTGAAATTTTAGAAATTTACATTCACTCATAAAATGAGGAAAACACATTTTTCTTGAAAACATGTTTATGAATAATAACATCACTTTACTAAAATATAGTACTTATTTAAAAATAATTAATTAATTAATTTAATATGATTAAGACAATTAAATATTCTATAAATTCATTAATACTATTCATTCATTACAATTTAATAGATAGGTTATAACAGTCACATGTAAATAATAATATTTAGGCATTCATTTGTACACTAATGAGAATAGTGTTTCTTTTTTTAAAACTCATGATGTTACTCATAAGGGAATACATAATTAGACACTACCAGAAATTTGAGCTATAGCCACAGACCTGTAGCCATGGTTTTATAGGTCTGTGGCTATATCTTGTTTATAACCATGATTGAATGATCGGGCGTGGCTAAAATGTGCGGTCTCTTTTTTTTTCTCTAAAATTCGTCGGGCTCCTCCTCCCTCCTCCCTAATACACTCTGTGCGCGACCCTTGGATATCCTCTGGTGCCCTATTCCCCGATAATCTCCAACCTTCACAATGGCGCCCTCCTCTATGATACCATCTAAGTGAGACCCTCCAAACCCTATGGTGCCCATCACGACATCTCCTCTCCCTGATCCTCCTCCACCGACGGTGCCCCTCACGATGACGACCCTCACGGAGGTTCCCCTCGCAGCCACCAAATGAGGAAACCACACTGGGATATCTCATCTCTGATCCTCCTCCACTAACGCTGCCACCAAATGTGGGACACCTCAACTCTCTCGAACGACACTGCTCCTAGGTGGCCTCCCCACCTCCTCTAACACGGCCAACCCCCTCCCGGTGATTCTCCTCCTCCTTGTTATGAACAATTCTGGGTTTATTATTTTGTTATCAGTTGTTCATAGCTATTTTGTATCAAATCTATACATTTTTTTGACATTTCATGAAATTCAACCTTTAATATCTCTTTCACAACCAGTTATTCTTGGATTGAGGTAGGTATTTTTGTGTATTTACATTAATTAGCATGTCATTTTGTGCTTGGTGTTTTCTAAAACATTATTTATCAAAGTAAATCAATAGTTAATAGATATAGTGGGTTTAAAAAGTGTTATAAATGTTTTTTTATCTTGGAATAAATGTTTTATAATGGTTTTCTAAATTTTAATTAATTGGTTTAAATGAAAAGTGTTTGTGGGATTGCTTATATGGCTTGTTTTAAAACAATTTATATAGAAAAAGGTATTTGAACTCATTTGGGTATTGGTATGATTTTCAAGGATTTTTTTCAATAGAATTGGTTTAATTAATTTTAAAATGACTTGAATGAAAAGGTAGTTAGTTTTAAAAATTATTTTAAGTGTGGTATCAAATAGAATAGTTATAAAGAAGGTGATAAAGTCGGATTTTAATTGGTTGAAATGACTTGGAATTCCTATTTGGTTTCTAAAAAGGCATATTCACGCTTTATATAAGATATTTTTATACTGAATATCAGACCATATATTATTCCCCTTGTTTTTATTATTCATGATTTGAATTGTGGCTCTCAAGGAGGGATGTTTTATTCTATTTTTTATATGGATGAAGTGAAAGGATTTATTTCTTGTGAGGGAGTTAGAGTTTGAGGTAAGATGGGATTTATTTAAAATAATTTTTTATCAATTATTGTGATTCTTTTGATTTTCCACCTCCACTAGATTCATTTATCTTGGGAAAATTGGTAAATAATGGAAGGTCTTGCGGCATGTGATGCTAGCTTAGTGTATGTTAGTAGGATAGTGTCCTATGAGATTAGCACCCTATCAGGGGTCTATTTTATATGTAGAGAGACCTAAAAGGGAAATCTGAATGGGATAATCTGATTTCACATAGGGTCCCAATGAGTAATATGATGAACTAGGTCTATTATCACCCATTCTAGAGCCTTATTAGTTTCCCATAATGTCTATAATTCATTGAATACTAATTATAGGATCTCAACGCATGCATTATTTGTATCCCCACTATTGCATTAATTATTTCTTATTATCAATTTCCCATTTATATCTTGGTGCATGTTATGTTTCTATATTCCATTTCAGTTATGGTTTGGATTTATATTCAAACAAAATTAATAAATAGTTTTGGAAGTATATTATTAAATAAAAGAATGATGTTTTATTTAAAGGTGTGGTTTTGAGATATGGATTTGGAAAAAAAGGGAAAAAGGATTAGTTCTCTTTTATTGGATTTGAAACTCCTTTTTTCCTTAGTTTTAAAGAATTTCCTTTTAAAATGAAAATGGAAGTTGTTTTATAAAAGAAGTTATGGCATGTTACACATTTTCTTTACACCCTCTTATGAAAAACCTATTCACTATATATATTTTAAACTATCATTAATAAAATTTATTTTCAAAGGAATTATACAAACTCCTTAGTGAAATCCTACTAGGCATAGTTTGGTTCAAGTTGTCCATACACCAATGGGTGAATGAAAATTTTATTTTTACTTTCAAGAGAACAGGTTTTGTTCTTTTACCTTGGTTAATGTTCGAGTTGGTCTGATGATAGATGGTATGGGATGGTATGGGGGATTATGGGTCATAAAGAGTTAGTTAATAGTGATCCAAGTTTGGTCATATTTGTTTATTTTTATATATAATCCTTGTTGGAACATATATATTATTTAGTTTATTATATAATTGGTATTCTTCTTATTACTTTATTATGTGATGATGTGGTGGTTTGATTTATGAATTTTTATTATTTATAAAATATTAAACTATGATTTATTGTTTCGTTTATATTGAAACTATTTATTTTGTGCATGAGTGACTGATGTATAGATGAGTGATGTTAGATTTATGGGTGGAGTACTTGATGTGGTTACTGATATTCAGAGGGTGAAGCCGTTACTAAAGGTTATACTTTGATACCCTGATACTTGTCACCATCCAATAATAATTAGATACTTTCTTTGGGCCTTGTGGTGATCCGGGTTTGGTGACATGTCAGGTTGATCTGGGCCAGTTCATCACAAAATGGTATTAGTGGATCCTCTTATTATTTGGAGTGTGTATTAGTATAAAGAAGATATGATCATCATTGGGACTCAATAGGTAGTTCATGAGTAGCTTATTTATCACCACTTTTCATAAAAAAAACTTGAGTTTCCATGGGTAGTTTTTATTTCCATATTTGATTTGGATTCCAGTTTTCATTATTTTGATAATGATGATTAGATCCCCATTGATTTATATCATATACTTTGAGGGATTTCTTTAATATTTGGGACGAAAGTAGGAAGGAACCAAAGTATCATCCTCATCTCACATGGTCGGAAAAAATATATGGAGCCTATTCATGTGGTCTCAAAAAAATTTCAGATGCTATTATATTATTGTTGTATGGTCACCTAAACCATGTGTCCAATTCATGCACAACTTTAAATCAATTTTTTATTTATTTTGTATAACTATTTTTATTTCCAATGTATCCTAAGGAAATTTACTCCATGGGGGATGGATCAAAGGAAGTTTTAGTTATTTTTTGATGTTATTGTAATGGATTTTGTATGTTGTGCCACATTATGGTTTTCTTATGTTAGGTGCTTGAATTTTTTTTGTAAAGAAGTACATTTATTGAAATATTTTGATTCCACAGATTTTGGGGGATTATTTTCTTAAGTATTTTTAATATCATTTATATTTTTTTCAAGAGTATTAAAGTTTAAAAATAAATTGGTAAATGATTTAAAATGAAAATACATTTCCTGGAGTGTTTTAATTTAAAACCGTAACCACGATTAATTTTAAAACAGGACACATGGATGTTTTGGATTAAAAAATAGGCTTTATGATTTGTTTTTAATTTCACATGATGATTTTAAAGTGTTTGATTACATTATATAATTTGGGAAATGATTTAAAATGAAATTATATTTTAGCAGATTTTTTGGATATATGATGAAATTCATGAGCTGTTTTGAAAATAGAGGAGAATTTTATAAAGTTTGAGTGAGATTTTATTTTAAATAAGTTCATGATTATCAAATATGGTGTTAATATTATTTTAAAGTCTATACTTTGGAAGTTGTAATTTTACCATATGAAATGGATTTTGTATTTTTTTTAAGGAAGGGAGATTCTTTTCAATGTTCTTTTTTTAAATGAGTTTTCATACTTCTTTTTAAATTGTTGGGATTTTTAAGAAAGATTTTTTAAAGAAGGTGTGGGTGAATCGGGGTGGGGCGGGGGTGATGGTGTAGGGGAAGGGGGTGCTGGTGCAGGGGGGTGGTGCTGGTGCAGGGGTGGTGGTGCAGGGGGGTGTGCAGGGTGGACGGGGGTGTGCAGGGGGTGGTGCTGGGGAAGGGGGAAGGGGGGTGTGCAGGGGAGGGGTGTTCTTGGGGAGGGGGTAGTGGGGGTGCAATAGGAAGGGGAGGGGTGTGTTAGGTTCCAGTGGGGGTGAAATGGGGAGGGGTTTTGTAACACCCCGACCCTAGTTACCCAGAGTCGGTGCATTATTACATAAAATTGGCATGATCACAAAAGATCAAGTCTCGAAAGACCTATTAGTTTAGTAGCCTTGGAATAACTAGATACATTCATAAAGTTTACATTACATCATAAAATGAAAACTTCAACAATATAGTCTCCATAGTCCACACTTTTATCCCCTCATACTATCCCTACAGGTCATTCCTAAAATACTTCTGCACATCCAGGGAAAAATAAAACATAGAAAGGGGTGACCTCAAATGCCTAGTAAGGATTACAGTATAGAGCAAACTTTCATAAATAAGCATAAACATTTAAGGCAATGTATAACTAAAACAAAAGACTTTTAAACTTGAACTTCAGCATAATATGGAAAAGATAAAATGAAATAATTCCATTTACTTATTCAAATGGATATTCTACTAGTTGAATAATCACATGAAATATCAATAACCACTTTCATAATGATGGAATGCATATTTCCAGACTATCATAACCATATAGTCAAGGCCTTGTTCCAGGACTACAAATACGATTTTGTCAAGGCCTTGTGCCAAGACACTAGTTTGTCTCATGAGACCTACGGATGCATCAAGGAGTTATTTTGGTCTCCACCCGTTACATATTAAGTCCAATGCATTCCTCATATGAACAGGTTTAAACATAACATAAACATTCGTATTAAAACTAGCATACGAAATGTCAATAATTTATCCATAAACCATGAATTGAATAAAAATAATACATACATAGTCAAACATATCACAAAACCTTCAATACAATATAGAAAGTTTTGTATCATAATAAATAAATTTCAAATAATCTTAAAATCCATGAAAAGATGTTGACATTGATGAAATCAAAACAATTTGAGAGAAATATCACTTTTGTTAATTCATTTAAAAGTCACATAGTTATAAAATAAAACCTTAACTTTGAAAATATTCTTATCATATTGTAAGGGAAGCTTCTACAATTTTATAACGGCGGAAAATAGCCTCACTCACCGTATAAGTTAAAAAAAATCTTACCTTAATTCTGTCGAAATGGTTAAAAAGGATCATGCTTGGAAAACAACAGAAAGATTCCTTTATAAACATCATTAAAAAGTCAACATGGGTATAAATGACTTTATCCCATAGTATTTAAAATAGTAAGAATTATTTTAAATACATTTTTAAGAAACATGGATGTGGATGATAAAGAGGTCCAAATAGATAATTACGTATAAACAACCTCGGATAATGAAGAGATTGTAAAATAACTCCTTACCTTGTACTTTTCCTTGGTTGAGGGTAGGTTAAACTCATATATAATGTTTAAATAAATGTTATTAAATTATACAAAAATCATATACATTAATATTATATCATATATGATCTTTTAACAATTATTTGTTAATAATATCTTAGTATTATCGTTGTTTCGGGTGTTAACTTACTCATTTTCTTTTATATGTTTTGTTACCTAAGTTGTGTTTTTTATGGATATATTGTATATTATTAATATTCAAAATGATATCAAGTCCTTAAACATTATTTTTAATCATTAAATTAGAATTAATCTTGAATGGATACGATGGGGAATGAATCTCATCGCGTTTATGGAGATGGTAGTCCGTACGTACGCACGAGCGACAATATCATTCTTTTGATATTAAAATAATATATAATTGGATCGTATATCATATATATAGAATTATTATCATGTTATATTTATTATTTACATGAATTACACATCATTATTATACCCATCCAAATAATAATGTTTTGAATAACAATTACACCACGACGTGGAGACGGTAAGTCGTCCTTACGCACGTATGGTGACATGTCATTCAAAGGATGGATAGAATACTGAATATGGTTGTAACATATTTATAATAACATCATAGTATATATAATATATTGGAGTTATTATTTTAGAATGGGAATAATAAATAATTAAGAAGATGAATAAGAAAGGAACTTGGAAGAGGGTGGTGAAAACATTACCTCTTCTTCGGGTTCTTCATTTAGATTTGATCAAAAAGGCTCCTTAGGTTGGATTTTTTACTAAAGTAATGCCTATAGGTTGAAGTGAGGGAAGTTGATAGAGTATTTGGTCAGGGGTTGGCCAAGCCAATAGGCTTTGAATGTGTGAATTAGTGAGAAGGGGGAGTGCCCTTTTATAAGAGGGGTGAGGGGAACCATTGGATAAGCTAGAAATATTATTTTATAATAAATTCATATTCATTTTATAATGGATCCAAAGTGGATTATTTAAAATTTAAGGTGGGGAGGGGTCTAAAACCACTCAACCAATAGGTTTTAGACAGGTTTGGGTCACTATATTAACCTTATATTTTAGTTTTAACTCTTAGTTGATTTGTTTGACATTTACCATGTCACTTTGTATTTTTATATTATATAGTTAATACACTTACAATAAACTTCCAACAGACCCCCAAGTGGTCCATTAATGATACTCATATCATGATATAAGTCCTTTGGCTGAACCTTATATTTTTAAGAATATAATATCAATTAATAATATAATATTTGTTTTAAGAACTCTTTTATGTCAATTTTGACACTATTGGGTATTATGTTTTTGATAATTTTATAACCGCATTATTACTTAGAAAAAAATTTATATAACCAATCCTAATATGTCATATTAACCTATAAAATTAGTGTAATTCATAAAAACTATCAAATTACATTTATTTTAATATTTATAATATCAAACATTTTAATATTTCATTAATTAGGTAATTACTACATAACCATTGTGTCATAAATAAATTATATTATTTAATGCCTAAAAATTATAAATAAAATACCATTATGTAGGAAATTTTTTTATCTTTATACTGAATATTTAAAATTGAATTTATCTTATCTATAACCCTATATTAAAAATGTTTTAGTAATTAAACATTGATTTTAACTCTTTTTTTTAACGGTGAAGCTTTGGTCAAGGACCAAAGCAAAAATTTATTGATAAGAAAATGAGAGATTACAGGAAGCGAAAGGAAGGGATTTTTTTACAATCTCTATCCAAAAGATAAAAATTTTAACTCTTTTAACTTTTCTTTGAATTAAATAATAATTAATGTCCTAATCTAATCCAAGTGGACCTAAATGAAAATATTTTTTTCCTAAGTTTGTTTTTGGTCGATATACACTTGTCCAATAGAATTAGGACACGTGTTAGGGTAATATTAAAATCATTTTTACCCTTAATTACCCTATTTAATTTAACCGTGGTAAATAAAAGTAAAAAGATACTATTCACCAAAAAATTATTTTCATCTCATTGAACCACATTTTACTCCTTGATATTAACCATGTCTCTTGGATTTTCGAAATTCCACTCACAAAAATGGTAAAATTAAGTTTTATGTGAATTTCCAAATTCTCTTAGGAGGTGGGTAAAAGATGGTGAAAAGTTCAATAAAATTTTTATATATCTAAAATTATTCTGAACTAACTCCAATGAATTAAATTGAACTTATTTCGGTATTATCTATCTATTTTGACCTTAAATATAAATAAAATAAATAATTATTTAAATAAATATTCGGTTTTAAACTATAACTCAGTGTTTTTTCACTATTCATCAAAAATTGAATGTTTTCAGAAAAATACCAAAATTTTACCCTAGGCTAATTTCGATATTCCGAATCCAAAAATGAATTCCATTTTGAAAGATAAAATTTATAAAATTTCAAAAAAAAAATGGGTATTACTATTCATAACGGCTAGTTTGATTGATCACGGTGTGTCAGAATCTCAAAATTGCGTACAACACACGCTACTATATTATTCAAAGGGAAGCGTATCATGGAAGCTTGGGGTGTTACATTCTCCCCTCCTTCAAATAATTTCATCCTCTAAATTTATAGAATACTACCACATGAAAAGACTCAAGTGGTTCTTTGTCATAAGTTCCTCAGGTTCCCACGTTGCCTCTTCCATCTTATGTTTTCTCCATAGAACTTTTACCAAAAGAGTTGTCCGGTTTCTCAGCACTTGTTCTATTATATCAAGAATCCTGACGGGCTCTTCTCAATAAGACAGATCGGGTTCCAGTTCTAATTCTTCAAAGGTTAGTACATGCGTTGGTTCAGGCATGTATTTCCTCAACATTGATACGTGGAACACATCGTGAACTTTGGAGAGACTTGGTGGCATTGCCAAACGGAAAGCTACCACCCCAATTCGTCCTAGAATTTCGAAAGGTCTGATGTACTTGGGACTCAATTTACCTTTCTTACTGAAATGTATAACTCCAATCCATTGAGATACCTTCATGAAAACATGATCTCCTACCTTAAATTCCAAATCCTTCCTTCAATTGTCGACATATCTCTTCTGCCTACTTTGAGCTACTTTGATGTGGTTTTGGATCACCTTCACCTTTTCCATCGTTTCCTCCACTAGTTCTGGGCCCCCAAGTTTTCTTTCACCAACATCATCCCAACAGGTTGGTGTGAGAAATCTCTTTCCATATAACACTTCATATGGTACCATATGAATACTTGAATGGAATCTATTATTATAGGAATATTCTACCAGAGGTAAATATTGATCCTACATACCCTGAAAGTCAAGTGAGCAACATCTCAACATGACTTCTAAGGTTTGAATAGTTCGTTCTGATTATCCATCTGTTTGAGGGTGGTAGGCATTTCTCAAACGAAGTTCAGTATCCAAGGCTTTCTGAACACTCCTCCAGAATCCTGATGTAAAATGGGGATCATGATCAGAAACAATCGATAGGGGTACTCTATGAAGTCTCAAAACTTCATTAATATATAACCTTACTAGACGTTCAGGTGGTAAATCTTCCCTTATAGCAAGAAAATGTGCTGACTTGATAAGACGATCAACAATGACCCATATTGCATCATTCCTTCTAGGAGTCTTTGGTAGTCCCATGACAATTTCCATAGTGATATTATCCCATTTCCAATCCGGTATTGGAAGAGGTTGCATGACTCCTCCAGGTTGTTGCCTTCCAGCATTCACTTGTTGAAAAACCATACATCTTGACACAAAATCAGCAATCTCCCTCTTCATGTTGTCCAACCAAAAATGTTCCTTCAAGTCTCTATACATTTTGGTTCTCCCAGGGTGTATATAGAAATTGGAACAATTAGCATTGTCCAACAATTCCCTTTTTAGATCAGGTATATTGGGAACACAAATTCTCTTCCCAAATTTCAAAATTCCATCTTCATATCCAAAGTCATTCAATCTCCCACCATTCACAGCTTTAATCTTCTTTTGAAACTCTTCATCACCATTCTTAGAACTCTTTATCCTTTCTAGTAATGATGGTTTGGCAACCATTTGAAAAATTATTAATGTTTCACCTTCCATGGTAATTCCCATATCCATCCTCACTAGATCCATGAAAATATGATCCCTTTCAATTCTCATCATGTTCAAAACTCTGTGATCATTTCTGCTCAAAGAATCTTCCACCTTATTTTCCTTCCCCGAGGGGTAGTGTATCATGAAATCATAATCCTTGAGTAGTTCAAGCCATCTCCTTCACCTCATGTTGAGTTCTTTCTATGAGAAAATTTACTTCAAACTCTTGTGATCAGTATAAATCTTACATTTTTCACCATAGAGATAATGTCTCTATATCTTCAAAGAAAAGATTATAGAAGACAACTCAAGATCATGAGTAGGATATTTTTGATCATGAATTTTTAGCTGTCGGGATGCATAGGCAATAACCCTATCATTCTTCATAAGGACACAACCAAGTCCTTTCTTCGATGCATCACTATAAATAACGAACACATCATTCCCCTAAGGTAGAGTCAAAATAGGGGCATTGATTAATCTTCTCTTCAGTTCTACAAAACATTCTTCACACTCTTTTTTTCAAACAAATTTAACCCCTTTACGTGTGAGCTTCGTTAGTGGGTTAGCCAATCGGGCAAAATTCTGGACGAAACATCAATAATAACCTTCTAAACCAATAAAAATGTGTACCTCAGTTATACTCGTCGGTGCAGGACATTCTTGGATTGCCTTGGTCTTAGAAGTATCAACAGAGATTCCATCTTTAGAGACAATATGGACAATAAAATAAATCTCCTTAAGCCAGAATTCACACTTGCTAAACATCCAATATAATTCATGTCTTCTCAGATTCTTTAATATAATGCGCAAGTGATTTTCATGATCTTTGTAGCTTTTGGAATATACCAAGATATCGTCAATAAATACCACCATAAAATCATCGAGATATTCCTTGAAAACTCTATTCATTAGATCCATGAATAATGAGGGTGCATTAGTCAATCTAAAAGGCATTACTGTAAACTTGTAATGCTCGTACCTGGTTCGAAATGATGTCTTCGGAATGTCTTCCTTCTTCACACACAACTGATGGTATCCAAATCGAAGGTCAATCTTCGAAATGTATTGAGATCTATACAGTTGGTCAAATAAATCATCAATGTGAGGTAGGGGATACTTTTTCTTTATTGTTATAGCATTGATCTCCATTTAGTCAATACATAACCTCATAGATCCATCTTTCTTATTAACAAAAAGGATAGGGGATCCCCATGGAGAAATACTAGGGAGAATAAATCCCTTATTACTCAATTATTCTAGTTGTTTCTTTAGTTCAACTAATTCCATAGTGGCCATTCTATAAGGGTTCTTCAATATAGTCTTTGATCCAGGAATTAAATCAATGGAAAACTCAACTTCTTGTTCTGGAGAATTTCCAGGTAAATCTTCCAGAAACACATCTACATATTCTTTTACAATAGGTACGTCCTCTATTTGAACATTCCTTCCCTCACCCATGGTCATTTCATTCTCTTCCTCCCCAATAATTTAATTTAGTTGAGCTACTGGGGGTGGATCTAGGTAAGAATTATGTGGTGGTGATTCTGCTATAAAGATAAGGTGTTCCTTATCATCATCATCAAAAATGGTAACTTACTTCTTCTTACAAAAATTTTTTTCATCATGGTCTGAAATCCAATCCATACCGAGGATTATATAAAACTCAATCAAAGGTATGACGATGAGATCAGCAGATAAAGAACATTTATGTTCTCTAATGGGTACTGATTCACAAATTTTTTTTGCAATGATAATTCCCTTAGGAGTTTTAACTGACAAATCCCTTGTTAAATCAAATTGAAAATATCTAATTTTTTTAGAAAACTGGGAAGATATGAAACAATACGATGATCTAGAATCAAATAAAGAATTTCCTAAACTTGAGGAAACAATTAAATTACCTGCCACCACGTCCTTTGGAGCTTCTACCTCAGTAGTAGTGTTAGCATAAGCATAGCCTTGATCCCTTGGCCTTTTCTGAGGTAAGTTCCCTTGACGCTTAGGACATTCATTTGAATAATGTCCCATCCCTCTTCAGTTGTAGTATTGAACCTCGGTAGCTTCTTTCTTCCCCTTGCAATCACGAGCTTGGTGGACTTTTTCACCACACATGTAACAGACTCCCATTCCCTTCAAGAAGGTACCAGGGTGTTTCTTCCCACATTTACTATAGGATGGATATTCAACTTTTCCCTTCAAGAAAGTACCAGGGTGTTTCTTCCCACATTTACTATAGGATGGATATTAAACTTTTCCCTTCTTTCCATTATTTTCATTCCCAAATTTATCAGCAGATCTCTTCTTCTCTTTCTTTGCTTTAAATTCGTAAGACTTAGATAATTCATTTTCTGTCTTGATAGTACATGAGACAATATCTTCATACAATGAGAAGGTTTGTGAAACTAGTTCTCGACGAAGAAATGGTTTTAACCCATCAAAGAAAAAATCAATTTTACTTCTTGGGTTATGTATATAATATGTATCATACCTCTCTAACCTTGTAAATTTATCCTCATACTTTGTGACATTCTTATCCTCCTTTTGCTTCAAACTCAGAAATTTCCTTTCCATATCTTCTCGATGGTCACGAGAAAAGTATTTTTCTAATAAAAGATCCTTGAACTCCCTCCATTCCATATTTGATACTTCATCATCTTCCTTTGTGTTTTGAATCAATGACCACCATTGATCAGCATCTCCAGTGAGGCAATAAACTACCATGACAACTTTTTCCCTTTCACTACTTCTCAAAACCTAAAATATTTTCTCTAGGGAACTTATCCATTGCTTAGATACTAATGGATTAGTACTCCCCTTTAATGTTGGTAGTTTCTGCCACATGAAGCGATCTAACATTGATCCTCCACATTGTGGATCAGGGTGCTCCATACGGGTAAGGTTATTATTCATAACCTGAGTGAGTTGTCCCAGTATGGTGATTAGCTGATCAGCACCAGTTGCATCACCAGCTCTACTACAATTATCTTGAGCAGGAGGGAAATCCCTACATGGAGTGCGTGCATTGATACGGTTCCCATTTCTTATACTAGGCACCATTTCTAAACAATGGCATAAACTAGATCAGTTTATGAATCAAAATACATAATTCCATACTTGTAAAACACTTAACATAAATTGAACTATTTATGGATATAATCCATAATCATAAAAAAATGTTTTCTTTGAGGAAGAATATACTCATAAACCCTTCATAATGATTTGTAAAGAAAATGGGAATTAACCTAAGCATATCCCCCATGAGTGTCGTAACCAAGAGTGCATCAAGGCTCGTTGTTTTGCACCAGTTCCCGTTTGATTTTAGCTCAAAGTGGTGTTTTCAGGTTTTACCCCTAGGTACATCTTTGCTAGATCCTCCTCTACCTATTCATATCCAGACAGGAATGTATTTCTCAAAAAAATCACAAAATCTCTATGATACTAAAATTATAAAAAGTTATTCTATACTAATCCTCAAAGTCTATCTTAGGGATCTGTTCTCTAATCAGAGTTTATCTAAATCTAGTTTCCAAGGTTTGTACTAAACTTCCTTTGATACCAACTGTAATGCCCCAACCCCAGAATCCCAGAGTTGGTGCATTAGTACATATCATTGGTATGATAATAAAAGATCTAGTGTCTAAATACCGATTAGTTTAGTAGCCTTTTAAGTACTAGATACATTCATAAGGATTAGATTACATCATAAAATGGAAACTTCAACAATATAGTCTCCATATTCCACACTCTTATCCCCTCATAATATCCCTGCAGGTCATTCATAAAATACTTCTTCACATCCTGGAAAAAATAAAACATAGAATGGGTTGAGCTCAAATGCCCAGTAAGGATAACAATATAGCGAAAACTTTCATAAATAAGCATAAAAATTAAAGGCAATGTATAACTAAAACAAAAGCCTTTTAAACTTGAACTTTATAATAATATGGAAAAGATAAAATTAAATAATTTCATTTACTTATTCACATGGATATTATACTAGTCGAATAATCACATGCAATATCAATAACCACTTTCATAATGATGGAATTCATAATGCCAGACTATCATAACCACATAGTCAAGGACCTGTTCCAAGACTACAAATAATATTTTGTGAAGGCCTTTTTCCAAGACACTAGTTTGTATCATGAGACCTACCGATGCATCGAGGAGCTATAGCGGGCTCCACCCGTCACATATTAAGTCCAATGCATTCCTCGTATGAACAGGTTTAAACATAACATAAACATTCGTATTAAAACTAGCATACGAAATGTCAATACTTTCTCCATAAACCATGAATGGTATAAAAATAATACATACACAGTCAAACATATCACAAAACCTTCAATACAATATGGATGTTTTTTATCATAAGAAATAAACTTCAAATAAGCTTAAAATCCATCAAAGGATGTTGACATAGATGAAATCAAAACTATTTGAGAGAAATATCTCTATTTTTAAATCATTTAAAAGTCACATAATTATAAAATAAAACATTTAATTTGAAAATATTTTTATATTATTTTAAGGGAAGCTTCGACAATTTTATAATGGCGGAAAATAGCCGCACCTGCCCTATAAGTTAAAAAAACATTCTTACCTTGATTCTGTCGAAAAGGTTAAAAAGGACCTTATTTGGAAAACGACAGAAATATTCCTTTATAAACTTCATATAAAAAGTCAAAAAAGGTATAAATGACTTTATCTCATAGTCTTTAAAATTGTAATAATTATTTTGAATACATTTTTAAGAAACATGGATGTGGATGATAAAGAGGTCCCAGTAGATAATTACGTATAAACAACCTCGGATAATGAAGAGATTGTAAAAAAAACCATTACCTTGTAATTTTCCTTGGTTGAGGATACGTTAACCTCCTGTATAATGGTGAAATAAGTTTTATTAAATAATAAAAAAATCATATACATTAATATGATATCATATATGATCTTTTAACATTGATTTGTTAATAATATCTTAGTTTTATCGTTGTTTCGGGTGTTAACTTACTCGTTTTATTTTATATTTTTTGTTACATAAGACATGTTTTTTATGGATAGTTTGTATCTTATTCATATTAATAATGATATGAAGTCCTTAAACATTATTTTTAATCATTAAATGAGAATTATTCTTGAATGGATACGATGTTGAATGAATCTCATCGCGTTCATGGAGACGGTAGTTCGTACGTACGCACAAGCGACAATATCATTCTTTTGATATTAAAATAATATATAATTGGATGTTATATCATATATAAAGAATAATTATCATGTTATATTTATTATTTAAATGAATTACACATCATTATTATACCCATCCAAATAATAATGTTTTGAATAACAATTACACCACGACGTGGAGACGGAAAGCCGTACGTACGCACGTATGGTGACATGTCATTCAAAGGGTGGATAGAATAATGAATATGGTTGTACCATATTTATAATAACATCACAATATATATAATATACTGGTGTTATTATTTTATAATGGGAATAAAAAATAAAGAATAAGTTCAAGAAGAAAGGAACTTGAAAGAGGGTGGTGAAAACATTACCTCTTATTCGGGTTCTTCCTTTTGATTTGATCAAAAAAGATCTTTAGGTTGGATTTCTGACTAAAGTAAGGCCTCTAGGTTGAATTGAAGGATTTTTATAGAGTATTTGGGTAGGGTTTTTCCAAGCCAAAATTCTTTGAATGTGTGAATTAGTGAGAATGGGGAGTGCCCTTTTATAAGAGGGGTGAGGGGAACCTTTGGAAAAGCTAGAAATATTAGTTTATAATAAATTTATATTCGGTTTCTAATGGCTCCAAAGTGTATTATTTAAATTTTAAGGTGGGTATGGGTCGAAAACCACTCAAACAATAGGTTTTAGATAGGTTTGGTTCACTATATTAACCTTATCATTTAGTTTTAACTCTTAGTTAATTAGTTTGACATTTACCATGTCACTTTGTATTTTTATATTATAGAGTTAAAAAACATAAAATAAACTTCCAAGAAACCCCAAAGTGGTCCATTAATGATACACATATCCTAATATAAGTCCATGGCCGACCCTTAGATTTTTAGGAATATAATATAAATTAATAATATAATATTTGTTTTAAAAACTCTTTTATGTTAATTTTGAAACTATTGAGTATTTTGTTTTTGATAATTTTATTATTGCATTATTACTTCTAAATAAATTTATATAACAAATAATAACATGTCATATTAACCTATAAAATTATTGGAATTCATAAAAAGTCACAAATTACATTTATTTTGTTATTTATAATATCAGTCATTTTGATATTTCATTAATTAGGTAATTACTGCATCACCATTGTGTCATAAATAAATTAAATTATTTAATGTCTAAAAATTATAAATAAAATACAATTATTTAGGAAATATTTTTATCTTTCTAATGAGTATTTACAATTGAATTTATCTTATGTAGAACCCATTATTAAAAATGTTTTAATAATTAAACATTGATTTTAACTCTTTTAACTCTTCTTTGAATTAAATAATAATTAATGTCCTAATCTAATCCATGTGGACCTAAATGATAATATTTTATTCCCAAGTTTGTTTTTGGTCGAGATAAACTTGTTCAATAGAATTAGTACATGTGTTAGGGTAATATTAATATCATTTTTACCCTTAATTACCCTATTTACTTTTAACCGTGGTAAATTAAAGTAAAAAGTTACTATTCCCCAAAAAATTGTTTTCATCTCATTGAACAACATTTTACTCATTTATATTAACCATTTCACTCAGATTTTTGAGATTCCAATCACAGAAGTGGTAAAATTAAGTTTTATGTGAATTTCCAAATTCTCCTAGGAGGTCGGTAAAAGACTGCGAAAAGTTCAATAAAATTTTTATATATCTATAATTATTCGGAACTAAATCCAATGAATTACATTGAACTTATATAGGTATTATGTATCTATTTTGACCTTAAATTTAAATAAAATAAATAATTATTTAAATAAAAATTCGGTTTTAAACTATAACTCAGTGTTTTTTCACTATTCATCAAAAATTGAAAGTTTTCTGAAAAATACCAATATTTCAACCAAGGATAATTTCGATATTCCAAATCCTAAAATTAAGTCCATTTTGAAAGATAAAATTTATAAAATTTCAAAAAGTGGGTATTACTATTCATAATGGCTAGTTTGATTGGTCATAGTGAGTTAGAATCTTGAAATTGCGCACAACACACGCTACTGTATTATTCAAAGGGAAGCATACTGTGGAAGTTTGGGGTGTTACTGGGTGGGGAAGGGGGTGCTGGTGCAGGGTGGTGGTGTAGGGGGGAGGGGGAAGGGGGTGTGTCGGGGGAGGGGTTGCGGGGCAAGGTGGTACAAGGGGTGGGGGGAGGGTGTAGGTGGGGTGGAAGGGATGAGAGGGGTGGGGAAGGAGGGAGGGGTGTCTCGATGGGGGTGGGGAAGTTATATAGGGTTGAAACATTTTTATTAACTCAAACTAGCTTAATAAAACACTTTATAATAGTGGGCACAAATTTAATACATGAATCCATTTGATCAAACTAACATCATTGTATCTATCTAATTATTATAGAGGAACAATAACCGTGTGTCTGAGATCCCAGTTCAATTTTCCGGATGTTGTTACCATGATTTATAAGCCACGCCATGTAAACTATTCATTGAGCTGTTGGTGGGATCCAACATCCACAATATTTGAACCATGACCTCACCTACCATGAAACAGCATTGCACGAAACACATAGGAACCACGTGCACGCACAATGCATTCCCACAATGGATGATATAATTTACCACACCTATAAAAATGAGTGCCTCCATTATGTTATGCATGGTAAACTACATAGGATAAGTTACTCAAAGGACTAAATCTGAGTCTCAAATAAATATATTCATAGGTTATATGTATCATAGAAATTTAAATGATGTTTACATAGTTTCACATGATGTGTGACCATGCCTGGACTCCTGATAATGCCCTCATCTAGAACCAGCATGGTAATCCTTGTGAAATTACATGGCATTTACATGTGGAACATAGAGTATCTTATCTTCCCTAGGGTATTCTTGTGTACTCCAATCAATTCTTATGTATTCTGGCATATGCTTGTGCACTCTATGTACGCAGATTGTCTATCCATGTACAAATACATGACATATCCCCTATGGTGAAATTAATGCCTATCCACATAGGGTAATTAGTAAACATGAACCCTGTATTAAATTGATTCTTACATTTGGTGATATTGTTTTCCATGTATTCAAATTTAAATTTTTTGTAACATTGATGCTTACTCATTTTTAATCTACTTTTATTGAAATAGTATATAACACAAATGTATGTTTTCAATATATTAAGTATAATCAATATTCATGCATGGTTTCTATCCTGCATACAATTTGGTAGGGTGGACTAACACTCGATTTTGGAGAAATACTCTGTCATGAAAGATTAGAGAAATGGTATATTTTCAAGTAGTGGGTCATTTTATTTTGTTTCGGTTAATATTTTCTTTTACCTATATTAAATATGAGTTGTGAATCATTTTTTAGACTGCATATACTCTTATTGAGAAGTGGATGATTTATTTAATTTGAGTAGTGGATGGTTTTTTAGAACATTAGAACATGTATTTTTTGGAGCAGTGGGTCATTTGTTAGAGCATTGGATTATCACCGTGTGAATGCATGTGCGAGGACCACTACAGGGGGGGTCTCTCCAGGGGGGTTGTGCAATGGGGGGAGTGGAGGTGGGGCTTTGCATGGGGGAATGGGTGATGTAGGGGGGGTCTGTTTATGGGGGGGTTCTGTCCTGGGGGGGGGGGTCTATCAGGTGGGGGTCTGTCCGGGGGGGGTCTGTAGGGGGTGGTCTGTCAAGGGTATGTCCAGGGGGGAGTGGAGGGGGGATTTTCATGGGGTAAGGGGTACTGTAGGGGGTCCTGTCTGGGGGGGTCTGTCCGGGGGGTGTCTGTAGGGTGGGGGGCTCTGTCTAGGGGGATTTTCCAGGGGTTGGAGGATTCAAACCACTCTTTGAAAATATTATTGGTCACATCTTCAACCTTCGGCCACAATACGAGATGTACAACAACAAATCTATACCTTGTCTCTTATTTTGTTTGTTCTCTATAATCAAACATCTTCTCAATCACAAACCACTTCCCTTGCATAGCCCACTCTAAATTGTCTTAATCCATGTGAAAAATTACATGATTCATGCATAGTTTGGATCTTTTAATCGATAACATCTTGATCAACATGTCTGTTAGATTAACCTATGGAACAATTTTCTATATTGTGAACTAGTTCTGGTCTAGTATATTCCAAATAAAATTCAGTCTAATTTTGATGTTATTTTACATGAATTCTATCCAAATACCACCCTACCATGCTTTTATAACAAGTTGACCATGAGTAATTGGTATAGAAACAATGCAAGGTCTATTGTATTGTGCATCTTATGAAGAAAATGGGAAATGTGGTTAGAAATAGTCAAAATAATGGTGATTCATGGACTTGGTGTCACATGAGGCTAAGGGTTATATTTACCCACATGGAATAATCAGTAAAATCTCCATAACATTTGAAAAATGCATGATTCAAGTGTATTGTTTTTTACCAATCCAAAAAAATTGGTAGACAAGCAATGCTTACCTTGAAATTCTCTGAAACGCAAGAAGAAAGTAATACTGAAATTTTACAATTAACTTGATCTAATCTCATCAAAGTAACAAGAAAATTCAATTTTAAACATCTCTTGTAAACTTAATTCTTCAAATAAATATTAATGAGAGTGATTTAGAGTCATATTACTATCCAAAATATGCAGATAAAACTATGAGTCCTCTAGAAAAAAAATCATAAATTATATCATTTTCTGCTCCCATGATATTGCATCATACGATGCAATTCAATTGTCATAAATTAATCTTTGTATGAATGTATAACCATAATGATTATAGTAAGTATATATTTTGTGTTTTTTTAGAGGAAGTAGCTCCATTTTTGTGCTTCAATGACTGGATTCAGCTCTGTTTGTTTTTCATTTTGGTAACCAGAATCTTTACCTATGATCATTTTCCTTTTTGTGTCCATTATGCAATTTTAAGACTGGCAGTAAACTTCTTTAATTATTCATTTTCAAGATATTCATTTATTTATCTAGGGTGTATTGACCTTTTCAAAACACATGTAGGCAATGAAAGTTTTGAATGACTCACATTTTTTTCATTAGAATTTATTTATCTTACACAATATTTGGACCTTACAGCAGATGATTCAAGCCTCAATTTCCTCTTTGGGTATGGATTTGGAACAATACAGAATCAGAAACTTACCTGATCATATTATAGTGATGATCCTATCACTACTTCCAATCTGGGATGTCGTAAGGGTGAGAATCTTCTCTAGCATGTGTAGGTACAGATGGGAAACCATTCCAGAACTGAAATGAAGATACATTTACTTCATGGATGTTATTATTAATATTTATATAATTGTTATCTTGATATAGGATGAATAATTTTAGGGATAGGGTATCTCCTTGCCTAGTCTCCAAACATATTTGAAGAATATGAAGTTCTTCCCCAAGAAATAAATGGACATCCATGGTAAACTAAATCACCTAAAAAGAGTTTCAATAAATCCACTAGAAAAAAAACCCATGCATAATAACACCTTGATGATGAAATAACATTCTACCCGATCATAGGCTTTTTCTATGTCCAAAATAATGGAAATTTTGGATCCAGTCTTCCTTTGTTTCAAATCAAAAATCAGCTCTTGTGCAAACCGATAGCACCCTGGATTGTCATGAAATTCACAAACCCATTTTGTTCATCTAAAATCCATTGAGGTTGAAGATGGGATAGATGTACGTTGACCACACTAGCCAAAATTTTATATGAAAAGTTACAAAGGCTAATAGGTCTCTATTTAATCAAAGAATAAGTATCTATAATTTTAGGGATATAATCATGGGAGGTGGATCTAGCCATGCGCAGGATGCTTCCACCCTAGAAGATGTCATGCACCGCTACCACTAGATATTTCTTAAATAGTTCCCATGAGTCAACATAGAATAAACCATGATAACTTTCGGGACAAGGTGCACTAGAATGGTAATGATAAAGCACTAACTCATGTATTTCATGATCCTCCGAAACTAAAACCAAGATGAAATTATAACAAATAGTCATTACTCTGGGTAAGGCTTCAAAGAGCTCTTCCTGAGAACTTAGATATCTACTACGCAGGACTGGTCCCTGTAAGAAGAGACTAAAATTCTCATCGGCCATACCTATGACTTCTTCATGACCAATAGTGAATAAACCATCCTCCCGTAGAATATTGGGTGTGGTAATTATCTAATTATCTTTGAGGAAATCATGAAAAAATGTGGTGTTTTTACCTTCTTTTTCAATCTAGGTGACCCAGGATTTCTTTTGAGTTGATCATTCATGATCCAGGAGCTTTTCAACCAATATATTCTAATTGTGAACTATGTATTTAAAAATAACAACAATCCATCCTTTCGTGGCAGGGGGATGGCAGGGGGAGGGAAAAACTGATAAGGGGTGGTCTATAGGGGCAGGGGGAGGGGGAGGGGCAGGGTGGAGGGGGTAGGGGGTAGTGGGGTGGTCTGCAGGGCAGGGGGAGGGGGTGGGGGTAGGTGGCAGGTGGCAGGGGGGTTTACAGGGTAGGGGAGGGTGCGGGGGCAGGGGGGCAGGGGGCAGTGGGGAGGTCTGCGGGGCAGGGGGATGGGGCAGGGGGAGGGGGACTGGGGGTATGCAATGCATGGGAAGGGGAGGGGTAGTTTGGAAGTTTATAGGGAAGGGGGAAGGGGGAGGGGGATGGGACAGGGGGAGGGGAGTGGGGGTCAGCAGGGTATGGGGAGGGTGTAGGGGGGTCTGTAGGGCAGTGGGGATGGTGCAAGTGTGGTGCAAGGGGGAGAGGGTGGGGCAGGGGGTGCATGGAGGTTCATGGGGGTGGGGAAGGGGGTGTAAGGTGGTCTATAGGGCAGTGGGTAGGGTGCAAGTGTGGGACAAGGGGGAGGGGTATAAGGGGTGGGGCAGGGGGTGTAGGGGGTGGGGTGGGTTGTAGTTAATCTCTATAGGTTTCTTTAATCTTAGATAAGGTTTAATAACCATAAAAACCATCTCTAAATGCCTTGTTACTGTAATATTTGGTTTCTTCAGATATTCCCTCCTATTTACAAGAGATTTCTTTCACTAAATCATGGCTTGATATCACTTGCAACAGATTGCTGTGTAGGGGGGGTCTGTCCAGGGGGGTTTCCAGGAGGTATGGGGGGCTATCTGAGGGGGTTTCTAGGTTAATAAGTCACTAGATCATTAAGGGAAGATTAGTTTATTCTAAATGGGGATTAATAGATCATTATAAAAATAAATGACCAAGGGAAAATCAGTAAATCGCTACTATTAGTTATTCATATTGGGGTGAAATGTTAGAAAATTTGGTGAGGAAGAGCATGAACTAACAGTTTATTGAAAATTCCCTATTGAAAAACATGTCTCACAATTACTTGGGGTGAAATGTTAGGACATTTGGTAAGGCAGAGGGTGATCCATCAGTTTATGACAACTGAACTACTGAAAAACATGTCTCACAATTACCTAGTATGTTCCACAAAATATTGGAAAACCACACTCAAACCATGTGACACATCAGGACAACTACCACAAAAATCACACAGTTTCCTTGGTGAGAAACATGGTTTGAAAAATCATGATAAAACCAAGAAAAACAACCTTGGATCCTCATAGTGCAATAATGTACAGTTACTACATAGTTATTACAAATCGTCCAAACATTCTATTTTCCGGAACTGTTTCTCCCAAAAATTCTAGATTTCATTCCAGATTTCTATAAAACCTATAGAATTATATTATGGATCAAGAAAGATCAAACTAATATATAACTTTTTCCTATAGGTAATCAAAATTCTCCCAACAAAAAAGATTTATATCCCTAGAAAGTGCTCAGTAATGTAGACTCAAAATTAGAGAAGACCACTACATCCTCATCAATGATTCACTCTCCCAAATCCCATGGATATAACATTTTCACTTCAACATTACAAAAACAATGGGAATTGTTTTACTATGTTGTACAATTTCATGGAGATCTAAAATCATTACTAGTCCAACAATATTGGTGTTGGGGGGTGACCAGGGGGTCCAAGGGGGGTGTCCAGTGTGTAGCGACCCAAAGCTTGACGTACATGGACATTACATTACTTTTTCGGAATACTTAGTACATAACAAAAACACACACATAAGGATCGTAATAGTTTAGTGTCTTTGGAAACTCAGAATATAATCTTCTAATCGTGGTGAAAGATCTTCAACATCTCCCATAAAGATATTCCTTTTTTTACCTAAAACCTTTCTTTATATCCTGGGGAAAAGAAAACATAAAAGGGTGAGCTCAAATGCTCAGTAAGGGTAAACAAAATAAATATCAATCACATCATTTTCATAAGAACATAACACTTTGGAAGTCTTAACCTGCAAAAGAGAGCATAATTTCATAACATGGGATAAATCATAGTAGTGAAATGAAATCCCAATAATCATAACTTAAAACATGAAACTTTGTGGCATACACACATAATCATAGAGAATCATTTATTATTAGTCAAGACTCATTTCCAAGTCTATCTTAGTGGAAAAATTCCATTTCTGAACTGAGTCACCCTCGTTTCAATCCTGTTTCACTGAACCAGTATAACCTATCTTTCCAGCCATGTCTATCTCATGAGATATAAAATCTTTACCCAATACATTGGAGGGAGATATAGGTCCCACCCATCTCATAATGATACCATTCTTATGTGTGCCACAAAATCATAAATCATACATCATTACATAACCCATACAATAAAAATGGGATTCTTAAACAAGATGACATCATAAAACAATTCATATAATATAAAGGAATTCATAAAAATAATTCCATCACAACATAATCAAATCAATGTAATAATAGGGATAGAAACAGAACCCTATATTATCTTAGATGGAAAATAATTTTGATAAAACACTTGAACTTCATTCTTGAGGAAAATATTCTTTCTAATTTAAAACCCTTTTTCCTTTCTTAGCATGTCATAAAATTTTAAACTAAAAGAAGATGATTAAAAATAAACTTGAAAACTTGTAAAGGAAGCCTCTTGGAAATAATTTTTTAAAAATCCATTCATGTCGTATAAGTTAAAAGAAAACATTCTTCTCGTACTTTTGTCGGAAAAGTCAAAAAGTACCTCGTACGAAAAATGACAAAAGATTCCTTTCATATCTTTTACTAAAAACTCACCGAAGGGTAAAATTGGATATAAACTATTGTATAAGGATATAAATATTACATATTGGGGAAACATGGATTTGGATGATAAAATACACCCCAGTAAATGCCAAAGTATAAACAATCTCGAATAAAAATGAGATTGTGATATTTCCCTTACCTTTGGTCCGATATGCTTTGTACGTGTCCGAACCTCCTATATAATGATTTAAATAATGTTATTGACTTATTACAGAATCATAATTATTTTTATGATATCATATATGGTCATATTATTAGCTTATTATTAGTAATATTTCATTACTACTTGTTATTTGGGTGTTTATTACTTTTTGTTCTTATGCGTGTTTTGTCAAATAAATTCTTATTCTTATCTTTAGGTTATAGATACCTCATTTACAGAATGGAATTAGTGTAATATATATCATATTCATTCATTCAATTCATTTATATAGTCATTATGAAATTAAGATCATGTAGAACGAGTTTCATCACATCGTGGAGACGGTATTCCGTACGTACGCACGAGTGATGATATCGTTCCTATGATCGTGGAATTGTATTGGAGTGTATGTATACTATTTCAGAATCAATATCAATTTATAATAGTAATATATATTTATTATTTACACCATTATACCCATCCAAGTAAGGTGGTGGTGGAAAATAGATTACACCACGGCGTGGAGACGGTATTCCGTACGTACACACGCGCGGTGATTTCTTTTTCCGTAGGATGGATAAATGGTGAAATATGGTTGTTTCATACTTATAATAACATATCAGTATATGATTCATACTGATGTTATTACTTCATAATTAAACAACTAAAGAATAATAAGTGGAAGAATAAATAAAGATGAAAGAATCGGTAACGGACATTACCTCTTCTTTGAAGTGCTTCTTTGAGACCTCCTTTTAGGGCACTAAAATAGGTCTTTGAAGAAAACCAGAATCTCTAGGATGTTTCTAGAGAAGTTTAGAGAAGAAATTTTCAGGGTTTGGCCGAGCATGAAGGCTCAAAGTGGTGTGAGGAAGAGGGGGAGGAGGTGCCCTTTTATAAGGGAGGAGAGGGGCACCTTGGGAATAACTAAAAATATTATTTTATTATAAAGTCATTTTCAGTTTTAAATAGCTCCAAATTGAGTTATTTCGAATATAAGGTGGGTATGGGTCGAAATAATCTCATCCAATATAATTTAGACAAGTTTATGTCATTATATTAACCTTATCTTTTAGTTTTAACTCTTAGTTAATTAGATTGACATTTACCATGTCACTTTGTATTTTTATATTATATAGTTAATAAACATACCATATACATCCAACCGACCCCGAAGTTGTGTTTCATTAATATTTATAACTTTATCTAAGTCATTTGGAAGAACCTTAGATTTTTAGGAATAGAATAACAATTAATAATATAATATGTCTTTTAAAAACTATTTTATGTCAATTTTGACACTATTCAATAGTTGATTTTTTGGAAACTCATAACAGAATGATTACTTCAACCAAAGTTAATTAAATCACTCCTAACATGTCATATTAACCTATAAAATTAGTTTAGTTCATAAAAAGTCTCAAATTATATTTATTTGGGTATTTATAACATCAATTATGTCAATATTTCATTAATAAGATAATTACTGCATCATCGTTGTGTCATAAATAAATTAAATTATTTAATGTATAAAAATTAAAAATAAAATACCATTATGTAGGAAATATTTTTATCTTTCTAATTAATATTTATAGTCGAATTTATCTTATGTATAACCCCATATTAAAAATTATTTACTTATTAAACTTTGATTTTAACTATTTTAACCCTTCTTTAAATAAATTAATAATAAATGTACTAATCTAATACAAGTGGGCCTAAATGGTAATATTTTATTCCTAAGGTTGTTTTTGGTCGAATTAAACTTGTCCAATAGAATTAGGACATGTGTTAGGGTAATAATAATATCATTTTTACCCTTAATTACCCTATTTACTTTTAACCGTGGTAAAAAAAAGTAAAAAGTTATTATTCACCAAAAAATTATTTTCATCTCATTGAACCACATTTTACTTACTGACATAAACCGTGTCTCTCGTATTTTCGAAATTCCACTCACAGAAGCGGTAAAATTATGTTTTATGAAAAATCCAGTTTTTTAACTACCACTTAGTGGTTTCACTATTCATCAAAAAATGAATGTTTCCAGAAAAATACCAAAAATTAGATCTAAGCTATATTTGATATTATGATTTCAAAAATCATGTCTATTTTATAAAATTAAAAACATATCAGTTTCATTAATTAATTTAAAAATTAATTCCCGTCGTCAAAACAAATAGTGTGTTCTTAAGAGATAATAACTATCAAAAGATTGACACTTGTGTATGACTGGTTTAAATGTGAAATTACATCCAATGGCCAACATTGTATTAAATTGTAAAAATATATTCTAAATATACTTTAAAACCACTGAAATTAATAATTTATCACTATTAATTATTTCGATTAAAAAAGTTGTTTTTATTTATAATTTAGTAATTTTCACTATTCATCAGAATATGAAAGTTATCCGAAAAGTACCAAAATTTCACCCTAAGATAATTTCGATATTCCGAATCCAAAAATGAAGTCCATTTTGAAAAATAAAATTTTCAAATTTTCAAAAGGTGGTTATTACTATTCATAACGGCTAGTTTTAATAATATTTTAATAACATATCGTTGTTTAGTGAAACTCGGTATTGCGTACTACACACGCTATCGAGGAAGGTTGGGATTGCATGTAATGCAAGGCAAGTCAAGGATGCGTGTTGTGAAAGCTCCTTTTTTTGTAGCGTACAACACAAGACATTAATGAAAAGAATATTTTTCATAAAATCTCAGGGTGTTACATTCTACCCCCCTTAAAATGAATTTCGCCCTCGAAATTTGTCGGGGTTATAAATGGTTTACTATTCAAAAGTTTCTTTAATAGAAACCCATATCGTAAAAAGGAATACCAAAACCTATCTTTAAAAACAAAAGTATGAAACGTAACGGTTACCCAAATAAACTAATCACTGGGTTTCCACATAGGTGAAAATAGGGATATGGAAGAGAAATCTAACCATCATGTTCTGATGGAGAGTGGTAGAGAACATGGATATGGAAAAGCCAGAAATCACAAAGCCATAAATTTTTGATGATCTAAGGTACCATGTGATTCATCAGATATAAGATCACTAGGACAACATTTTTGGTTTTCAAGATCATTTCCCTAAAGTTGATGAAATTGGAATTAGAAGAAATACTTTCGTGATTTTGATATAGTCTAATCGTTTGTCGTTCTTTGGACAATTTCTACTTCATCTCTTAAATAAATGAAGTTGAATTTGTCATTCGTGATGTGTTAGCAGATCATGTGATTGAATGATGGGTCATTCCATTTTTCTCAAACAAAAGGTTAGAAAAGTTATCAAAAAATACATAAGTCCATCTATAGTGAGATTAATCATATATGGTTCCTAAAATGAAATTATACTTCATATATCATACCGCTTAATAAAATAAAACTAGTTTCTACTAACCAGGGACTTCATGTAGGCCAGTGGTAGGCGATAAAGTCCAGTCGCACTCCGGTTGTGGGTTCAATTCCTATGACCTTGTCCGACGCGATGGGTTGTCGCCCGTCCTGCAGGTTTTAATTTTTCTAAAACTATATTACTATAACATCCCATCAATAATATCGAAAAAAACTTCTATCATTAAACAATACTAACTTATGTCCAACATAATCCATTCCAATCTTTAGGATTATCCATAATACTGCAGTCCATTCTCATAATATAGTGAAAATGATTACCAGAGATTTAATACCATCGTTGATCCCCATATATCATTAGATATGTATTGTTGGTCATATTACAAACATTCAAAGGCCTTAATCATGTATTCTCTTAAATACCCATTGAACCTTAGTGAAAACATGAATGTAGTTAAAAGTTAACACTTTACACATACCAAAATCCTCAAAATTCTATATACTCAAACCATGATATCACTTAGTCCTTATATCAATCATGATCTCATGAATACTGTCAAACATATTATATTCTCTTTATCCCTTCATTTTGTGCATATCATCTGCTTTCCAAAAATATTTCAATCACTTTTCATGGTTACCGATGCCATAAAATTATTGAAAACCACAATAGACCAAAACATAAATATTCCAATATTCCATGATACTATATACAACATTATTTTGGAATCCCATTACATAAACACTTAATCATTCCACCACATCGTTGTCATATTCAACATCGCCAATGGTGATCGCATGTGACTTACCTTTATCCTTTGCCTTAAGTGGTTGCTCATGTCGATCATCACTAACCCTTGGACTAGGGCATTTATTAGCATAATTCCCCATTTCCTTGCACTTGAAGCATTTAAGTGTTGTTGGTGCGTTCTCTGCAGTCTTTTCTTTATTCACATCATTAGAAACCCTTTTTCCATTACTTCGACACTCAGCTACTCGATGACCTTCTTTTCCACACTTAAAACATTTTCTAGTCCCTTTAAGACAATCTACACCATGCTTCTTTCCACACTTTGAGCATAAAGAAACATTCATCTTCTTTTCACCATTATTCTGAGATTTCTCCTTGAACTCCATCTTTCGTTTCTTGTCAAAACTATGAGATGGATAAGTAACACCAACTTCTATTTCTACCTTGATAGCACAACACACAATTTCTTCATAGCTACTGAAGTCTCTTATAGCTAATTCCCTTCGAAGATTTGGTTTTAAGCCACTGAAGAATCGATCAACTTTACTTTCAGGTTGGATGATAAATCCAAATGCATACCTTGCAAGCCTTGTAAAATTCACTTCGTATATACCAACAGATTCATCATCCTTTTGCTTTAGTTCAAGAAACTCCTTCTCCATCTTTGTTCGAAGAATATGAGTGAATTACTTATTGAAAAATAAGTTCTTGAACTCTTCTCATTCCATGGACTCAATTTCATCTATTTTCCTGGTATTCTTGATAAGATTCCACCATTGATCAGCTTCACCTTCCAAACGATATACTGCTAAGATGACTTTATCATGTTCAGAACATTGAAGAACTGAAAATATCTTTTCAGTAGTACTGATCCATTGTTCAGCAACAAGTGGATCAGAAGACCCACTGAAAGAAGGTGGACGTTGCCTCATGAAGGACTCAATAGAATATTGTTCCCTTCTCTGCTCATTTGGAAGGCCAGAATGATTCATAGCTTGTGTAAGTATAGCAATAAGATTTTGCACTCCATCTCCCATAACATTTGATTGTTCAGGAGGACAATCATTGCATTGTCCATTGCATTTATCAACACCGTTCCTTCGGGTTCCAGCCATCGTCTAAAACCCAAAAAAAATATTGTGAGAGGCAAAAATCATGCTAGGGAAAACAACATAATAAAGGGGGAGTAACTTCAATATCTAACATCTTAGGTTTAATTCTATGATCGTTAGCATAATTCTAGTACTATATCCTATATGTATACTTAACCTTAGGGACATCCCTAGACATACCTTAAAAATATCTCTAGGGATCTCACTAATGTTTTCGCATCCTAGTTTACAAAGGTTGACTAAACCATTCCTCTGATACCAACTGTAGAGACCCGAAGCTTAACGTACATGGACATTAAATTACTTTTTCAGAATACTGAGTACATAACAAAAAAACACACACAAGGATCATAATAGTTTAGTGTCTTTGGAAACTCAGAATATAATCTTCTAATCGTGGTGAAAGATCTTCAACATCTCCCAAAAAGATATTCCTTTTTTTAACCTAAAACCTTTCTTTATATCCTGGGGAAAAGAAAACATAAAAGGGTGAGCTCAAATTCTCAGTAAGCGTAAACAAAAGAAATATCAATCACATCATTTTCATAAGAACATAACATTTTGGAAATCATAACCTGCAAAAGAGAGGATAATTTCATAACATGGGATAAATCATAGTAGTGAAATGAAATCCCAATAATCATAACTTAAAACATGAAACTTTGTGGCATACAAACATAATCATAGAGAATCATTTATTATTAGTCAAGACTCATTGACAAGCCTATCTTAGTGGACAAATTCCATTTCTGAACCGAGTCACCCTTGTTTCAGTCCTGTTTCACTGAACCGGTATAACCTACCGTTCCAGCCATGTCTATCTCAAGAGATATAAAAACATTACCCAATTCATTGGACGGAGATATAGGTCCCACCCA
This sequence comes from Viscum album, assembly GCA_963277665.1. Lineage (NCBI taxonomy): Eukaryota > Viridiplantae > Streptophyta > Magnoliopsida > Santalales > Viscaceae > Viscum > Viscum album. Next base: position 1,402,787,442 of record OY728131.1, read on the forward strand.
TCTCATAATGATACCATTCTTATGTGTGCCACAAAATCATAAATCATACATCATTACATAACACATGTAATAAAAATGGTATTCTTGAACAACATGACATCATAAGACAATTCATATAAGATAAAGGAATTCATAAAAATAATTCCATCACAACATAATCAAATGAATGTAATAATAGCGATAGAAACAGAACCCTATATTATCTTAGATGGAAAATAATTTTGATAAAACACTTGAACTCCATTTTTGAGGAAAATATCCTTTCTACTTTAAAACCCTTTTTCCTTTCTTAACATGTCATACAATTTTAAACTAAAAGAATATGATTAAAAATAAAATTGAAAACTTGTAAAGGAATCTTCTTGGAAATAATTTTTTAAAAATCCATTCATGTCGTATAAGTTAAAGGAAAACATTCTTCTCGTACTTTTTTCGGAAAAGTCAAAAAGTACTTCGTACGAAAAACGAAAAAAGATTCCTTTCATGTCTTTAACTAAAAACTCACCGGAGGGTAAAATTGGATATAAACTATTGTAGAAGGATATAAATATTACATATTGGGGAAACATAGATGTGGATGATAAAATACACCCCAGTAAATGCCAAAGTATAAACAATCTCAGATAAAAATGAGATTGTGATATTTCCCTTACCTTTGGTCCGATATGCTTTGTACGTGTCTGAACCTCCTGTATAATGATTTAAATAATATTATTTACTTATTAAATAATCATAATTATTTTTATGATATCATATATGGTCATATTCTTAGCTTATTATTAGTAATATTTCATTACTACTTGTTATTCGGGTGTTTATTACTTTTTGTTCTTATGCGTGTTTTTTCGAATAAATTCTTATTCTTATATTTAGGTTATTGATACCTCATTTCCAGAATGTTATTAGTGTAATATATATCATATTCATTCATTCAATTCATTTATATAATCATTATGAAATGAAGATCATGTAGAACAAGTCGCATCACATCGTGGAGACGGTATTCCGTACGTACGCACGAGTGATGATATCGTTCCTGTGATCGTGGAATTGTATTGGAGTGTATGTATACTATTTCAAAATCAATATCACTTTATAATAGTTATATATAGTAATTATTTACACCATTATACCCATCCAAGTAAGGTGGTGGTGGAAAATAGATTACACCACGGCGTGGAGACGGTATTCCGTACGTACGCACGTGCGGGGATTTCTTTTTCCGTAGGATGGATAGATGGTGAAATAGGGTTGTTTCATACTTATAATAACATATCAGTATATGATTTATACTGATGTTATTACTTCATAATGAAACAACTAAAGAAGATGAAGTGGAAGAAGAAATAAAGATGAAAGAATCGGTAACGGACATTACCTCTTCTTTGAAGTGCTTCTTTGAGACCTCCTTTTAGGGCACCAAAATAGGCCTTTGAAGAAGAACATAACCTCTAGGATGTTTCTAGGGAAGTGTAGAGAATAAATTGGCAGGGTTTGGACGAGATTGAAGGCTCAAAGTGGTGTGAGGAAGACGGTGAGGAGGTTCCCTTTTATAAGGAAGGAGAGGGGCACCTTTGGAATAACTAAAAATATTATTTTATTATAAAGTCAAGTTCGGTTTTAAATAGCTCCAAATTAAGTTATTTCTAATATAAGGTGGGTATGGGTCTAAATCTTCTCATACAATATAATTTAGACAAGTTTAGGTCATTATATTAACCTTATCTTTTAGTTTTAACTCTTAGTTAATTAGATTGACATTTACCATGTCACTTTGTATTTTTATATTATATAGTTAATAAACTTACCATATACATACAAGAGACCCCCAAGTTGTGTTTTATTAATATATATAACCTTATCTAAGTCATTTGGCCGAACCTTATATTTTTAGGAATAAAATAACAATTAATAATATGATATTTGTTTTAAAAACTATTTTATGTCAATTTTGACACTATTCAATAGTTGATTTTTTTGAAACTCATAACAGAATTATTACTTCGACAAAAGTTAATTAAATCAATCCTAACATGTAATATTAACCTATAAAATTATTTTAGTTCATAAAAAGTCTCAAATTATATTTATTTGGGTATTTATAACATCAATTATGTCAATATTTCATTAATAAGATAATTACTTCATCATCGTTGTGTCATAAATAAATTAACATATTTAATGTCTAAAAATTACAAATAAAATACCATTATGTAGGAAATCTTTTTATCTTTCTAATGAATATTTATAGTCTAATTTATCTTATTTATAACCCTATATTAAAAATGATTTACTTATTAAACTTTGATTTTAACTATTTTAACCCATCTTTAAATAAATTAATAATAAATGTACTAATCTAATCCAAGTGGGCCTAAATGGTCATATTTTATTCCTAAGGTTGTTTTTGGTCGAATTACACTTGTCCAATAGAATTAGGACATGTGTTAGGGTAATAATAATATCATTTTTACCCTTAATTACCCTATTTACTTTTAACCGTGGTAAAAAAAGTAAAAAGTTACTATTCACCAAAAAAATATTTTCATCTCATTGAACCACATTTTACTTACTGACATCAACCATGTCTCACGAATTTTTGAAATTACACTCACAGAAGCGGTAAAATTAAGTTTTATGAAAAATTCAGTTTTTTAACTACCACTTAGTGGTTTCACTATTCATCAAAAAATGAAAGTTTCCAGAAAAATAACAAAAATTAGATCTAAGCTATATTTGATATTATGATTTCAAAAATCATGTCTATTTTATCAAATTCAAAACATATCAGTTGCATTAATTAACTTAAAAATTAATTCTCGTCGTCAAAACAAATAGCGTGTTCTTAAGGGATAATAACTATCAAAAGATTGACACTTGTTTATGACTGGTTTAAATGTGAAATTACATCCAATGACCAACATTGTATTAAATTGTAAAAATATATTCTAAATATACTTTAAAACCACTCAAATTAATAATTTATCACTACTAATTATTTCGATTAAAAAAGTTGTTTTTAATTATAATTTAGTAATTTTTACTATTCATCAGAATATGAAAGTTATCCGAAAAGTACCAAAATTTCACCCTGAGCTAATTTCGATATTCCGAATCCAAAAATGAAGTCCATTTTGAAAAATAAAATTTACAAAATATCAAAAAGTGGTTATTACTATTCATAACGGCTAGTTTTAATAATATTTTAATAGTATATCGTTGTTTAGTGAAACTCGGTATTGCGTACTACACACGCTATCGAGGAAGGTCGCGATTGCATGTAATGCAAGGCAAGTCAAGGATGTGTGTTGTGGAAGCTTCTTTTGGTGTAGCGTACAACACTAGACATTAATGAAAAAAATATTTTTCATAAAATCTCGGGGTGTTACACAGTGGGGGGTGTCATGTGGGGTGTCCAAGGGTGTGTCTGGGGGGGTGGTCCGAGGGGGTCTAGGGGGTGTCCATGGGGTGTCCGGGGGGCAGGGGGTGTATCAGGTATGGTGTTTATGTAAAAATTTGTAATCATTATTCTATTCGCCTTCGATTTATCCATTCTTTGTTGTTGAACGCCAAAGCAATGTTTCTGGAATCTGTATGCACTTATGTGTTTTCATATTCTATATGCACTTATTCTTTATAAAGCTTTGAATTTATATTGGATGGTGATATTGACTCATGCCATATCAAGATTCAATCTTTCTTCATCTATTTTTTTATTCAATTTCATGTTGTCAGGTCTTTTGAAGTAGTTGAAGGCTCTTCTCACCCTTGATTGGTCTCTATTCATGTGATCTTTAAAACCCACAACAGAACACCCTTGACATTGACTTAAGAAGGTAGACATTCGAATTATGGTGAAATGTTTATGCGTTCTAATTCTATGAAGTAGTCTCAGGTTGTTGTCGCTTTAAAGCAAGTTCCACTCCTTCATTGATGTAAATCCAGCTTCCATTATAAATTTCTTGATATTTGTTTTCATATGTTAACTTTAAATCTCATTTTTAACATCCTTCATAAGTTCATGTTGATGTTATTGGAAGGAAAATGGAATATATATATATATATGTGTGTGTGTGTGTGTGTGTGTGTGGTTTGAATGAATAGATAATAGTGGAATATTTATGTGATTTCAAATAAAATTTAACAGTCCCATGCATTTTCACGGGAAGAGTACTAGTTTGATTTATTTTTATAAATTTTAAGACTATTTGACATCTAAGGTCACCCAATCCCTTAATGTTTTTTTAAATACATTGATCATTGGGAGATTTTTATCCAACTGTACAACTATATTTTTATACTCTCATGTAGAAAATAGGAATTTATCGATAGCTTATCGAATCATTTCATTCTATTGATATAGCATTGTTCATTTACAGAGGGGGGTGTTTGTCCGGGGGGGCTATCCAGGGGGTGAAAGGGGTGGGGTGTCCAGTAGGGGGGGTTGTTGTCCAGTTGGGTGGGGGGGGGGGCTGTCCATGGAGTTCCATTAGGGGGGCTTCCATCCACGGGGTCCAGCAGGGGGGGCTGCCCTCTAGGGGGTCCAGTAGGGGCTGTCCAGGGGGTCTAGTAGGGGGTGTCGAGCAGGGGGGGTGGGAAAGGGGTGTGCAAGGGGACCTGGGGGTGCAAGGGATGTGGGGGGGGCTGCTGTTCAGGGGGTCCAGCAGGGTGGGTAAGGGTGTGAAAGGGGACCTGGGGTGCAAGGGAAGTTCCTGTGGGGGGGGGAGGGGGCTGTTGTCCAGGGGGTGCAGGGGGGTGTCCAGCAGGGAGTAGGGGTGTTCCAAGGGGGGTCCAGTAGGGGGGGTTGTTGTCCAGGGGGGTGTGGTATGGGGGCTGTTGTCCAGGGGGTCCAACAGGGGGGCTGCTATCCAGGGGGTCCAGCACGGGGGGTGTCCAGCAGGGGTGGTCGAAGGGGGTCCAGTAGGGGTGGGAAAGGGGTGTTCAAGGGGACCTGATGGTGAAAGGGATGTGTGGGGAGGGCTACTGTCCAGAGGGTCCAACAGGGGGGCTGCTATCCAGGGGTCCAGTAGGGGGTGTCCAGCCAGTCTGTTTCATGGGGGGTCCATCAGGGGGGTGGGAAAGGGGTGTGCATGGGGACCTGGGGGTGCAAGGGATGTGGGAGGGGGTATCCAAGGGGGTCCAGTAGGGGGTGCTGCTATCTAGGGGGTCCAGCAAGGGGGTGTCCAGTAGGTGTGGTGCATTTGGGGTCCATTAGGGGGGAAAGGGGTGTACAAGAGGACCTGGGGTGCAAGGAATGTGTGTGGCGGTGTCCAGCAGGGAGCAGGGGTGATGCAAGGGGGGTCCAGAAGGGGGGCTACTATCCAGGGGTGCGGGGGTTGTCCAGTAGGGGGTGAAAGGGGGGTCCATCGATGTGGCAAGGGTGTGTAAGGGATGTGTAAGGTGGTCTGTTCAGGGGTGCACTGGGGGTTTGTCCAGAGGTTTAGGGGGTCTGTCTGGGGGTGGGGCTGTCTAGGGGTGCAAGGGGGGTCTGTCTAGGGGTACAAGGCGGTCGTTACAGGGGTGCACTGTGGGTCTTTCCAGAGGTGTTGCGGGTCTTTCCGGTGGGATTTGTCTAGGTGTGAACGGGGAGTTTTTCCAGGGGTGCAAGGGGGGTCTCCAGGGGTGTAGGGAGGGTATGTCCAAGGGTGGAATGGGGTTCTGCAGGGGTGCAGGGGGGTTTGCCCAGGGGCGCAAGGGGGGGGGGATAGTTTTTTTTATGAAATGGGGAAGGATATATCCCCGGTTTCAAACCGTGGATAGATCCCTATATCCATGTTTCCATGAACCGTGGTTATAACCTATAGCCATAGTTTTTGGGCCTATAGCCACAGATCCAAACCATAACTATAACCTAAATTTATAGATGTGAGATTTTTTCATATTATTATTATTATAAATTAAATAATAATTTTATTGGGTTTAGTATTTTCTAAAATAGGATCATATAAATGAAGATGATGAAGTTATATATATTGAAACCACACTGTCTTATAGCCAAATAAGGAAGTTAATTGAACAGTTGATAATCTCAGTATATACATGTTATGATGGAAAAGATGAGTTTTTAAGTCATACTTAAGGTACTAAGGTTGATATCCTAATAGAAATTAAATATTTTTTACTCTTATATATTTTCACTCATGAGTGATTTTTATCTATGATATTCCCTATATTCTAAAAATTTGTGAGTATTATGTGAAACATTAAAGGATTTTTCTTTATTATTTTTCCATTAATGGTTCAGAAGAAACAATTATGTGATATTAATAAAATTGAAAAGTTTTTTTATTAAAAGGATTCATTTTTTGGGATAAATATTGAAGAACACATGATTATGGTATGAACTACCATTAGGTTTAATATATTCTTGATTTTGAGGTAATAAAGGTTTGGTTTATTTTGATAAAGTTGAGTTAGATAGTATTCATACCCTTGGAATTTTTTTGTTAATGTAATGAAATGGTGATCCATTATTTTTAAAATATATATTTTTTTAAATTATGATATATATTAACTAGTGTGACTTTCTAAACTACTCGTTGAAGATAAGAGTTAATATTTGGGGGAATATCTGATTTCATTATGGTTTATTTTCTTAGTGATTCAAATGGTTTTGGGAAAGTTATGTTATATAGAATATATTTTTTGGGTATGTACATATTGTGGTATATGTTGTATGAATGATTAATTCTATTTGAGGAATGATAAATAAATTGATATATATTAAGAGAGTAAGATAGATGTTATATTAGAGGTTATATCGCAAATGATCGATCTGTTAAGAATGCCCTCACCTACTATCATCAATCAGTAATAATTAAAACTGTGAGGACATAATTTATTTAAGGGGCAGAATGTAGGGACTTGAGATTTTGGACCCTTTAAATTGATATTAACATAAATATAATATGTCACACCTAGCACATAATAAATGTAACAACTGACTAACATTAACTAAACCATATTAAAATTACATAAATATTATAATAACTAGTAGTTAAATAGATAATAATCTACTAAAATAATTCCATATTATTATTTTTCATGCCTTTCAAAAATCAATATAAAAAATTGTATCGTATTTTACCTTAATAAATTAAATTGATCATAGTCAAAAGTTTATTATAATAGGTTATATTTATATTTCTAATGTAATATGTCAATATTGAGTTATTTAGAAATTTATATTAAATATTATTAATAACACTTAATGTTTAGAAATGCAATTTTTTCTAATAAATGTAGTTTTTATTTGTATATTCTATTTTCAATTTAAAATGTGAATTTATTTATTTTATAATTTCAATATGAAAAAATTAAATTATTTTTTTTATTAAACATGTGGACACTTTGTTAGGATATTTTTTTGATTTTTTTCTGAGATAACTGATTTTCACGTGAATAGGAAAAATACCAAATTTTATAATACCATCACTTTTATGATTTAAAATAATTTTAAATTATTTTTAAATTAAAAATTAAAAATTAAAATAATCATTTAAAATTCTGTTTTCAATTTATAAGAAAATAATATAACATTTTGGAAACATAAGTAATATTTTACCACAAAAAACCAGTTCAAATTTCGTATATTAATAATCCATATTCATTACTTCTAGAAATTAAATATAAAATTTAGATTTTATATTTTAGATCATCATTTTCATATTATTTAATATTATAAATTTCACTTTTAGGTATAAATGTATGATTGCAGTGACTACGGTCAATTACTATGAAAATGGTGAAACAATTATTTTTGTTAAGGATTTATTTTATTTGTGTAATTTTTTTATCTTATAATTTAAATTAATATATATTAAATAATATATATATATATATATAATTATTAAACCAAAATACTAATATATTAACAATTATTCAGTTATTAATTGATACTAAATAAGATTAAGAACAATTAATGTTAAAATAAGCATTTTTCTTCAAAAGAGATTATATATATTAAATATTTTAACTTAAACGATTGTTCTCTCTTATATATTAATTTAATTTGAAAATATGGATACCAAATTGAGGTTTATAAATTTAAAATTCTATTATAATACTTACCTTATATTTTCTAATAAAATATAAACTACTATGGTAAAAACAAGTTACCAAGGTAAAATCCAACATGGTAAAATGTAAGAATTAAGGGGTAAAAGGATTTAAATAGGTTTAAACCATGTAATAAAATTGGAGGAGGGGGATTTATTGACCTTTTATCACCCCAAAATCCATTATTTTTCTATTTTGGAACCATTTATTATGTGATATTATCATTCTATTGTTGAACAATAGTGGTTATTCGCAAAAGTTCCATATTCTTCACATATAAAAGGGGATCACGTCCACCTGTTCAAATATAGACTTCCCATTTGAATTTTTATTGATACTCTACTAAATAAACATATCCTAAATTTATATTGCATGAAATAAATCACTTATTCAACATAATTTATCATAATCCCTTCATTTTCAACTATAGTTTTAAGACAATGTTTTATGTCCCAATGTGAGTATTACAAAACCGTTACCCTTTTCTTATAATAATTTATCCTCCAAAACTACCCAAACCATATTAATTGTTACACCTCTTGATTTCATATTACGTTATCTCTTTAATGTAATTCAAGAGCTTACGCTACATGCAACACCGAGTTCGAGCGCACCACGACTTAACAAATTAGCCGTTCAAAAAGCGGGTATGAATAGTATTAACTGAATTTTTTAATTTATATACTTGATACAATTTTAGAATCCATATTATTTGTTTCTTATACATAATATAAGAATAAATTCAATTTTTCAGATAAAAGAAGTAATTTTCAAAAAATGAAATTTTACTGTCTTTTAATGGAGAACCCTTTTTAAATATAATATTTGGCACTTTTATATATTAAATTTAATGAAATTAAATTATTCTTTAGAATTGGGACATAAAAATTTAGTTTGGATACATTTTTGTTACTTTCTTGATAACTTTCATATTTTGATGAATAATAAAAATGATAAATTTTAATTGCAAACAACTTTTTTAATTGAAATACTTTAAAGTGTTAAATTATTCATTTGAGTGGTTTTAAAGTATAATTTTATTATATTTTTCTAATTTAATTTAATTTAAGTCATTGTAAGTAATTTCACATTTAAATTGGACATAAACACATGTCAATCTTTTGATAGTTTTTACTTATTAAAAACTTGCTTTCTGGTTTCGACTATGGGAATTAATTTTAAATTAGTTAATGAAACTTATATGTTTTTAATTGGTTAAAATATACCCCATTTTTAAATTTGTAATATCAAAATTATCTTTGTGTGAATTTTTGGAATTTTTTAGAAAACATTCATTTTTTATGAATAGTGAAAAACACTACGTTATAGATAAAAACTTACATTTTCATTTTAAAAAAAATAATTAAAATTTTATATTAATGCTAAAGTATATACATAATACATATATTATTCCAATGTAATTCAATGGATTCCTTTTATAATAAGATTATACATATAATATTTTATTGAATTTTTTTACACCTTCTAGGTACATCTACAAATTTACATAAAATATAATTTTACCACATCTGTGAATTGAATTTCAAAAATCCTAGTGACACGGTTGACATCATTAAGTAAAATATGGTTTAATAGGTTAAATTAATTTTTTGAATAGTAGCTTTAGAATTTTATTTACCACGGTTAAAAGTAAATAAGGCAATTAAAGATAGAAATAAAATTAATATTACCCCAACACATGTCCTAATTCTTTTAAATGAGTGTATTTAGAAAAAAATAAACCTTAAGGAAAAAATAATTACCTTTTTATCCATTTGGGTTAGATTAGGACATTTATTTTATTTTATTTAAAGAAGAGGTAAAAGTGTTAAATTCAATGTTTAATAACTAAACCATTTTTAATATAGAGATAAACATATGATAAATTAGACTATAAATATTCATTAGAAATATAAAAATATATCATCAATCATGGTATTTTATTTCTAATTTTTAGAAATCAAATAATTAAATTTATTTATGATACAATGATGATGCAGTAATTACCTTCTTAATGAAATATTAAAATAATTGATATTATAAATATTAAAATCAATGTAAATTTAATATTTTTAAGCCATCGACTAATTTTATAGGTGAATATGACACGTTATATACGATTAAATGTATTTTTTTCTACGTCATCATGTTTTTATGACTTTAAAAAAATCAATTACTAAATAATGTCAAAATTGACATAAATGAGTGTTTAAAACAAATTCTATATTATTAAATGATATAACATTCGTAAAAATATAAGGTTTGGTCGATGGACTTTTAAAATGATAGATATGTTATTAGTGAACCACTTGAGGTTCTATTATAATTTTATAGTAAGTTTATTAACCACGTATTATAATAATACAAGAAGGCAAGGTAAAGGTTAAACTATTTTACTAATGGTTAAATCTAAAAGATAAGGTAAATATGGTAAGCTAAACTTTTCCAAAACCTATTTTTTGAGACAATTTTAATGCATACCCACCTTATCCTCAAAATAAATTCTTTTTTTGCAATTATGAACCTAATATTATTGTATAATAAACTAATATTTCATGTTTTTTCTAAAGTGACCATCACCTCTCTTATAAAAGAGTACTTCCCCTTCTCTCAAAATAACACCTCCAAAGCAATTTGGCTCAGCGAAAACCTACTCAAGTATCATTACAACTACCCTAAAATCAACCTAGAGGCATTAAATTGATCATAAATCCAACCTAATGAGCCATTATGATCAAATCCAAAAGGAAGTACCTGAAGAAGAGGTAATAATTTAATCACCTCTTTCAAAGTTCTTTTCTTCTTCCACTTCCTCTTTATTTGTTTTTTCCGTAAAAAAATAATAACTCTAGTACCTTATACACATAGTGATGTTATTATAAATATGTTACAACCATATTAATTATTCTATCCATCCTATGAATGACAAATCCACCATATATACGTATATACGACTTACCGTCTCCACGTCATGGTGTAGTTTGTTAATTCAACACTTCATTTTTGGGGTGGGTATAATAATGAGTATAATTGATGTTAATAATAAATATAACATTTTAATGATTCTTTATATATTATATACCATCCAATTACATACTATTTTACCATCAAATGAATTATATTATCGCTCGAGCGTACGTACGGATTGTTGTCTCCTCGAACTCGATTAGATTCATTTTCCCATCGTAACCATTCCAGAATAAATTTTATTTTTTTATTAAAAAATAATGTTTAATAACTTAATATCATTATTTATATGAACCAAATACATCATATACATAACAAACATGACTTACATAACAAAACATAAAAAGGAAGATGAATTAGTTAAAACCCAAAACGATGATACTACTGAAATATCATTAACAATGAAATATTAGAAGATCATATATGATATCATATTTATGTATATGGATCATGTATAATTTAATAATAATGATTTAACTATTATACAGGAGTTTAACATATCATCGACCAAGTAAAAGTACAATGTAAGGGTTAATTTTACAATCTCTTTATTTATCTGAGGTTGTTTAAAAGTAAGTATCTACTGGGACTACTTTATCATCCACATCTGTGTTTCTTGAAAATATATTTCAAATTTTATTACTATTTCCTATAATATGGGTGAAAGTCATTTATACCATTTTTTATTTTTTTATAAAAAACATTGAATGGAATCTTTCTGTTGTTTTCCAACCAAGGTACATTATGACCTTTTCGACAAATTAAGGTAAAAATGTTTTTTTAACTTATATAGCAGGTGAAGAAATTTTCTGCCATTATAACACCATAGAAACTTCCCTTAAAAGATTATAAGAATATTTTCAAAATAAATATTTTCTTATATAATTATGTGACTTAAATAATTTCAAAATAGAAAGAGATATTTCTCTCAAATAGTTTTGATTTCATCTTTGTCAGCTTCCATTGATGGATTTTACACTTGTTTTAAGTTGATTTATTATTATACAATATTCCTAAATGTATTAAAGGTTTTGTGATATGTTTGACTATGGATGTTTTATTTTTATACCATTCATGGTTTATGGTTAAATTATTAACATTTCATATGCTAGTTTTAATATGAATGTTTATGTTATGTTTCAACCATTTCATATGAGGAATGCTTTGGACTTAGTAAGTGATGGGTGGAGCCCGCTATAGATCCTCGATGCATCGATAGGTCTCATGAGACAAACTAGTGTCTTGAAACAATTCCTTGACAAAATATTATTTGTAGTCTTGGCACAAGGCCTTGACTAAGTGGTTATGAAGTCTGCCATTATGCATTCCATCATTAAGAAATTAGCAATTGATATTACATGTGATTATTAGACAATTAAAATATCCATGTGAATAAGTAAATGGAATTATTTTGATTTATATTTTCTATATTATTCCAATATTTAAGTTTAAAAGAATTTTATTTTAGTCTTATACATTGCCTTAAATGTTTATCCTTATTTATGAAATTTTATGCAATTTTGTTATCTGTATTGAACATCTGAGCTCACCCCTTTCTAGGTTTTATTTTTCTTAGGATGTGAAGAAATATTTTATGGTTGATCTGAAGGGATAGAAAAAGGGATATAAGTGTGTTCAAAGGGGAAAAAATATTGATGTTGTTATTATTTCATGATGTAATGTAAAACTTATATATGTATCTAGTACTGCCAAGGCTACTAAACTAATCGGTCTTTTGAGACTTGATCTCTTATGATCATGACAATGTTATTTAATAATGCACCGACTCAGGGTAACTAGGTTCGGGGCATTGTATTTGGTATTAGAGAAAGTTTTGTACAAACCTTGGAAACTAGATTTATAAAAACTATGATAAGATAACATTACCCTAAGATAGACTTTGAGGATTAATATAAAAGAACATCCTATAATTATATTAATGTATAGATTTTTTGAATTTTCCAAACAATACATCCCTCTACAGATACGGGCAAGTAGAGGTGGCTCTGGCACAAATGTACCTAGGAGTGAAAACTCCGACAAGGAGATTTGGGTTTGACCTGGGGTATCCTGGTACACGATAGTGGGCCTTGCAACACTCTTAGTTACGACACTCCCGGGAGATATGCTTAAGATAAATCACATTTTCTTTACAAACCATTATGAAGAATTTATGAGTAAATATTTCATAAAAGAAACCATTTTTATGATTATGAGACAAGATGTGTGAAAATATTCAAATAATATTGAGAATTTTTCTTATTTTTGGATTATACATTTTGATATGATCTAACCTAGTGTATTTCTTCATTTAAAAATGTCACCCAGTAGAAGGACTGATAACTCTAGCAATACGCATGATCCAAAGAGTAATAAGTATCATATATTTCATGGTATTGAGAAAAAATTTAGAAGTGAAGTAGTCTCCCATGTATTCTTATCATATAAAGAAATAGTATCATGTGTTAATTAGATAAGTGCAGAATTCTCTGAGTCGTATAGCTTTGAAGGGAAGCCAGAAAGGAAGAGGATGGTAGGAAAAAAGATGGATAAAGGGAAGAAGGGAAAGAAGGATTTTCCCATATGTGATAATAGTGGAAAGAATCACCTTAGGAAGTACTTGAAAGGAATGGGAGTCTGTTATAAGTGTAGAGAAAAAGGACACCCGGTTCGTGATTGCAAGGGTAGGGAAAAAATTTCAAATATACAATGCTTCATCTACAAGGATTTTTGACACTACACAAATCAATGTCCCAATAATCAGATTATACCCCCAATGATGATATGTGATAATAATAAAGTTATTATACTACCAAAAATGAAGAGGAATGATTAATGTTCTTAAGTTTTTATTAATGAATTGTGTCATTTGAGTATAAGTTTTATGAATTATAAAGTATATAAGGATTGTACTGCAGTACATTTTCATTAAGGATTTGAGATTTTATGGAACCAAGTAATGAGACATAGTTTCAAGTTAATCATTTGGGAAAATATATGGTTCGGGGAAATATAACTTTTAATATGTTTCTGAAACTATGATAATGATTTTGAAATAAGATATAATTGAGTTGGATAAAGTATATTGGATATTAATGACTACCTTGGAAGTAATTAATTTTTTGTTTATTCTATAATTGTTGGAGTTTACAAAATTTTCTAATATAAGGAGTATATCCATTATTCTATAAGTAATAAAGGAGTATGAACGTATTCAATAAGTTTTTATAGTAATTCAGGGTGTTACCAAGTTTTATGAGAATACTTGATGAAGGTATTCACATGTTATTACGTGGCAAAAGAGATCTTAATTATGTTTACCTTCCTTATAAATTTTGGACTATGAGTTTGGACAAAATTATTTTGGATAAGTCTAAAGGTTGGAATGAATTAAGTTGGACATTGGATACTATTGTTTAATGTTAAAATATTTCTTAATATTAGTTTTGGATTGTTCTAAAAAGGACAACACGTAGGTCGAGTGACAACCCGTCGCATCTGGAAAGGCTGAGAGACTTGAAACTACAACCGAAGGGCGACAAGGGTATATCCTCTATCACTGGCCTACGTGATGTCCTAGTTTGTATAAAGTAGTTTTTTTTAATAGTCTGACAGATGAATTATAAATTAATTATTTTCGGAACCCTATAAGATTAGGATAAATATGATATTTTTGAATTCTATTATCTTTTGGAGTGAAAGATGAGTTTGTGGAAGAAGTTAGTTAATGTATGGAACTCTACATGTCAAGTATTTTTTTCATTATATGAAGAGATTAATTCTTAAACTATAAGGAATTTATTTTAAAACCAAAAATGTGTTATCTTAATACCTTATGTTTTGTTGAAACGTTGATATTAAAATCATCATATATTTATAGCTTTGAGGCCCTCAATATTCCATTTATTGTTCACTTATTTTCTATTGATGACCTCAATCACTCCCAAAAAATATTTACATTTTTCCTCCAATTAAAATTTTCACCAATTTTCTTTTATTTTAAATCCTAATTTGGTGGTGACTTTTTCATTTCCCTTTCCCTCTTATTAAGACTATATTTTATTAACCCAAATTCCGATGTGGATTTTCCAAAAAGATATTTTCTATTTCTAAAGTTTTATTTTTGATGAAAATTATCAAAAATTGAGGGGAAGAAATTTATTGAATGAGGGAGAATGTAACACCCTAGGATTTCATAGTACGTTATCTCTTTAAAGTAATTGAATTGCTTAGGTTACACGCAACATAGAGTTCGAGCGCACCATGACTTACCAAACTAGCCGTTCAAAAAATGGTTATGAATTCTATAAACTACATTTTGAAATTTATACCCTCAATATAATTTTAACATCCATGTTATGTGTTTCTTATACATAATATGAGAACAAATTCAATTTTTCAAATAAAAGAAGTATTTTTCAAAACATGCAACTTTACTACCTTTTAATGGTGAACCCTTTTTAAATCCAATATTTAACAAAGTAATATATTTAATTTAAAAAAATTAAATTATTCTTTAGAATCAGGACATAAAAATTTAGTTTGCATAATCTTTTTGGTACTTCTCTGATAACTTTCATATTTTGATGAATTGAAAAAAAATACTAAATTTTAATTTAAAACAACTTTTTAATCAAAATAATTTAATGTTTTAAATTATTCATTAGATTCGTTTTAAAGTATAATTAGATTATATTTTTATCATTTAATATAATATAGGTCATTGTAAGTAATTTCATATTTATATTGGACATAAACACATGTCAATCTTTTTATAGTTTTTCCTTTTAAAAACAAGCGTTCTAGTTTTGACATCAGGAGTTAATTTTAATTTAATTAATGGAACTTCTATGTCTTGAATTTGGTAAAATAGATAGAATTTAAAAATTTGGAATATAAAAATTATCTTTTGGGGAATTTTTGGTATCTTTCTAAAAACATTCAATTTTTTGATGAATAGTGAAAAACACTGTGTTATAGATAAAACTGAAAGTTTCATTTAAATAATAATTTTTAATTAAAATTTTATCTTAAAGTAAAAATCTATACATAATACATATATTAGTTAAATTTAATTAATTGGTCCCCTTTTATAATAATATTAGACATATAAAATTTTATTTAACGTTTTTAACATCTTTTACCCACCTTCTAGGCACATTTTCAAATTTGCATAAAATGTAATTTTACCACTTCTGTGAATTGAATTTAAAAAATCCGAGAAACATGGTTTACATCAGTAAGTAAAATGTGGATTAATGGGATGAAAATAATTTTTGGTGAATAGTAACTTTTGAATTTTATTTACCACGGTTAAAAGTAAATAAGGTAATTAAAGGTAAAATTAATACTAAAATTACCCCAAAACGTGTCCTAATTCTAGCAGATAAGTTTATTTAGACCAAAATAAACCTTAGTAAAAAAATATTATCCTTTTGATCCATTTGGTTTAGATTAATACATTTAATATATTTTATTTAAAGAAGAGTTAAAAGTGCTAAATTCAATGTTTAATAACTAAACCATTTTTAATTTACGTATTCACATATGATAAATAGGACTATAAATATTCATTAGAGAGATAAAAATATTTAATACATCATGATATTTTATTTATTTATTTTATAAATAATATAATTAAATTTATTTATGACATAACGATGATGTAGTAATTGCCTTCTTAATGAAATATTAAAATAATTGATATTATAAATATTAAAATAAATGTAAATTATAACTTTTGAAGCCATATACTAATTTTATATGTTAATAAGACATGTTAGGAATGATTCAATGTATTTTTTTCTAATTAATCAACTTTTTTTTACTTTAAAAAAAATAAATTACTAAATAGTTTCAAAATTGACAAAAATGAGTTTTTTTAAAAAATCTATATTATTAAATGATATAATATTCCTAAAAATCAATGGTTAGACCAAAGGACTTATATAATGATATATATGTTATTAATGAACAACTTGAGGTTCTATTGGAATTTTATAGTATGTTTATTAACCATATATTATAATAATACAAGAAGACATGGTAAAAGTTAAACTATTTAACTAACAATTAAATCTAAAATATAAGGTTAATATGGCTACCTAAACTTGTTTAAAATCTATTGGATGGTATTATTTTGACCCATACCCATTTCATCCTCTAAATAAATCCTTTTCTAGCCATAATCAACTGAATATTATTTTATAATCTAAAATTTCATGTTTTTTCAAAAAAGACCCTCACCATTCTTATAAAAGGGTACTTCCCCTGCTCTCAAAATCACACCTCCAAAGACATTTGGATCATCCAAAACCTACTCAAATATCCTCCCAAATACCCTCATATAATACTATATTCATTACTTTGATCATAAAACCAACCTAAGGAGCCCTTATAATCAAATCAAAAGAAAGAACCCAAAGAAGAGGTAATAATTTCATCACCTCTTTCAAAGTTCTATTCTTCTTCCACTTTCTATTTCCTTGTGTTTACATACCAAAATAATAAATCCAGTACTTTATACATATTTTCATGTTATTATAAATATGGTACAGCCATATTCATTATTATATCCATCCTATGAATGACAAAGTCACCATTTGTGCCTACATATTGCTTACCGCCTCTACGCCGTGGTGTAGTTGGTTAATTCAACACTTTATTATTTGTATGGGTATAATAACAAGTATAATTTTTATTAATAATAAATATAAAATGTTAACTATTATGTATATATGATATAACATCCAATTACATACTATTTTACCATCAAAATAATGATATTGTCACTCGTGCGTACGTACAAATTACTGTTTCCACGAACGCGATAAGATTCATTTCCCCATCGTAACCATTAATGAATAAATTTCATTTTATGATTTAAAAATAATTTATAAAAACATAATATCATTATTTATATGAATTAAATACATCCTATCCATAAAAATCAAGACTTATGTAACAAAACATATAAAGTAAAATGAATCTGTTAACACCTGAAATGATGATACTACAGAAATATCATTAAAAAAATATTGTAAGATCATATATGATATCATATTTACATATTTGGTTCCTGTATAATTTAATAACAATTATTTAAATATTATACATGAGGTTAATGTACTCTCGACCACGGAAAAGTATAAGGTAAGGGTTAATTTTACAATCTCTTTATTTATCTAAGGTTGTTTATACTTAACTATCTACTGGGACTTATTTATCATCCACATCTGTGTTTCTTTAAAATTTATTTCAAAACATCATTATTATTTCCTATAATATGGGTTAAAGTTATTTATACCCTTGTTTTACTTTTTATAAAAAAAATTAAAGGAATCTTTCCATCGTTTTCCAACCAAGGTACTTTATGATCTTTTCAACGAATTAAGGTAAAAATGTTTTTTTAACTTATACAGCTGGTGCAGCATTTTTCCATCATTATAACAACTTCAAAGCTTCCCTTTAAATCTTTTAAGAATATTTTCAAAATAAATGTTTTCTTTTATAATTATGTTACTTTTAAATGATTTCAATATATAAAGAAATATTTCTTTCAAATAGTTTTGATTTCATCTACGTCAACATCCTTTGATAGATTTTACACATATTTGAAGTTGATTTATTATAATACAATATTCCTTATTGTATTGTGGTTTTTTTGTGATTTTTTACTTTGTATGTGTTATTATTATACCATTCATGGTTTATGGTTAAATTATTAACATTTCGTATGCTAGTTTTAAGATGAATGTCTATGTTATGTTTCAAAATTTTCATATGAGGAATGAATTGAACTTAGTAAGTGGTGGGTGGAGCCTGATATAGCTCCTCGATGCGTTGGTATGTCTCATGAGACAAACTAGTGTCTTTGAACAAGGCCTTGACAAAATCTTATTTTTCATCTTAGAATGAGGCCTTGACTAAGTGGTTATTATGTCCAACATTATGCATTCCATCATTATGAAATTAGCTATTGATATTACATTTGATTATTCGACTTGTAGAATATCCATGTGAATAAGTAAATGAAATTATTTTGATTTATGTTTTCCATATTATGATCAAGTTTAAGTTTAAAATGATTTTTTTAGTCTTATACATTTCTTTAAATGTTTATGCTAATTTATGAAGGTTTCTGATATATTGTTATCCTTTCTAAGCATCTGAGCTCACCCATTTCTAGGTTTTATTTTTTCCAGGATGTGAAGAAGTATTTTATAATTGACTTATCAGGAAAGGATAAGGGATATAAGTGTGTTCAAAGGGGACAATATGATGATGTTGTTTTTATTTCAGGATGTAATGTAAAACTTATGTATGTATCTAGTAATTCTAAGGCCACTAAACTAATCGGTCATTAGAGAGTTGTTCTTTTGTGATCATACTAATGTTATGTAATAATGCACCGACTGTATGTAACTAGGGTCAGGGAGTTATAGTAATATAATGACCTCTATATAATTATTATTCCAAAATTTTGTTATATTTTTTTAGATCATTTATTTATTCCTTCTGCCCAACTTATATAAACAAAATAATTTTTTTAGTGTGTTTGTACGAACTACTGCCTCCACAAAGTGATTTTTTGTCACCACCCAACATACATGGCATTAAAAATTTATTTAAGGTAAAAAAATTATATTCATAAAAATATCAATATTATATAAATATAATAATGTACTTTCAACAAGTTATATTAATAAAAAAATTGTTCATAATAATCTTAACCATATAAAATAAACATATTGGCTTACCTTTTTAATTTTAGATCATATTATAAAAACCCTTAGAACTTTATAAATTTTATGAAGATATAATAATAAAGTATTTACACCACTAAAATTATGTATGTTATGATGTTATACTCTAACATGTTTAACAATGGTCTACAAACAAGAATAGTTAAGTAGAAATTAACTAGACTCCCTCAAATAACCAACATCAAAAAAATATAATATGATACATAATTATAATTATTAAATTAAATATATATCAAAATGTTTCCTATAAATTAGTCTAATAAACAAAATTTTTTAATTCAGGAAGTTAGTTTCATGTATTGAGTGAATCAGAACCTAGTTAAGAGTTTATTTTCTCGATTTTCACCACTTGAGACATATTTCTAATTATAAATCATGTTTTTTAATGGGTTATCTACTACATCTTTATTATTTTTTATCATGATCCTATAATTTTATAAAAATTTAAGGTTAAATTTGAAATCATAAACTTCAAGGGGTTTCAATTTAAATATTACTCCATCCATTACAAATTTCCTGACTCAAATTCTTTCTCATTGAGTATTATGTTATCTACTTTGTTATAGTAATTTAAGAACCCTTTTATCCAACCATTTCCATTTTCCAATCATAATTTATATTTTTATATAGATATGTTACATCATTTCATCATTATCACTATCTTTGATGAAATTATTTCTTAAAAAAAGTTTAACATTTGTATGAATAACACTCATTTTATACAATGAATCTTTCTCCTCCATGTCCATGAGTTTCTTCTTGTCAATTATTTAATATATTTTTTGGAAGACATATATTATATTTTAGTTCATTTATCCCTTTACTTCTCATCATGATTTTTTTAAAAATAATTTTACCTCACTATTTATGATGCTTTTTTTAAATAAGTTGTTTTTATAATATTAAAAGTTATGTCGTATCATAGATATATATTTTATTTTACACTCTACATTTTCTCTTTACAAACCTTAT
Source organism: Viscum album (assembly GCA_963277665.1). Lineage (NCBI taxonomy): Eukaryota > Viridiplantae > Streptophyta > Magnoliopsida > Santalales > Viscaceae > Viscum > Viscum album. The sequence continues at coordinate 1,402,808,204 of OY728131.1, forward strand.
GCCTTTTTCAAGACTCTATTATTGGATATTTAATATAATGTTATTTTTTAATATATCCCAAAAACATTATTTAAATCCATTTCAAGAAATACTTTAAAAATAAATTGGTGAATTTTTTTCTTATTAATTATTTATAAAAATTATAAAATAAACTTATTTTTAAAGTGTTTTCAGGAGAAAAGATTTCACATTATTTATAAACATCATTCCTAAGATTCATGGATTCAAAATGTAAATTTTTGTACATTAATATATAATTTTATTTTAAAAAATTAATTGAAAAGGGGACGTTTTCATCATGCTTTTCAATGTGAAATTATATTATTATTCTAAATTTATTCTTAAACTATAAATTGATTCTTTACCTATGTTTTCAAAAATGAGTACTGTTAAATATATATAGAAGAAATGAAACATCACGGCCTTTATCTTTCCTAATCATCTTTAATATTTGAACCATATTTTTCAATAAATTAATTTCCTCTTTGAATACACTATTTTTATTTCTTTTTATTGAAGGGTGTTCTCTTGGATTCCAATTATCGATTAATTTGGGAAATTACTAACTAAATTATATACCATTTATCTATATAGTGTAAATACCATATACATTATTGAGTAGTATTTAAATATAATGTTATTTAATATCATTTCATTATAATTTATATTGCATGGGTATATCATAATTATTGGTGGAATTATTAATGTTTTCCTTATATGATTTTATTTGAATTGGATACGAAACCCATTTTCTTTGCAATGGTAATTTATGATATGATTTATTTATTTTTTTAACACAAGTAGGTGGGGTCTTATATAAAACCCCAATGAATTTGTAAATTTTATATCTCACTATATTAACAGGGTGCACAACAGGATTTACCCCATGCCAAATGGTGCATGTGTGAATTTATCCCACATCTGATAGTCCATGAGATGATTTATCTCAATCCAAATGGTAAATGAGATTATTTATCCCAATGAAAATGGATAAATAGTGGATTTAACTATATCTAAAAGATAAATGAGAATATTTATCCTAATACAAAGGGTGAACAGGGGGATTTTAAGAAGATTAATATAGTACATGGTGGATTAGCCTGAGCTTAGTATTTGATGAATGTCTTGGTGGGTAGTCTTGACATGTGATTTTAGTGATTACGTTTATTCCATTCATTGTTATTAATTATTTGTGATCTATGTTTTATTGGGTATGATTTCTATAGGTATTTTAGTTATAACCACATGTTCATCTTATACTCACTAATTATATTTGATTATTATCACTTGATTTTACCATTACAAAGTGTTTAAGCTCGCCATTTTCTTATTTTTATATTTCCACATGTTATGAATATAATAAGAGTATAAATTTCTAGAAGAGTGTCTTTTGTGAATAATTACTAAGAAACATTTAGGAGTTTATATAGATTAATATGTTGCATATATAGTTAAAAAATTGTCCATTTTCAGAAAACAAAAATACATGAATTTTATTGCTTTATGGTTTGTATTTACTCTATAAAATATTATACCTAAAAGGTACTGGGAATGTATGTAATTAAAATACATTTTTTCATGAAATTGAGACTATCATGTATGTGGAGTGCCATACTAATTTTTTTTCTAGAAGAGATAAATCAAAAATACTCTCATAAATGATAATAAATTTCATAAATGGGTGGAAAAATACACACAATGAAGTAGTTAAAAATTATGATTTTCTAAATGAAATAAAACTAATGTAAAAAATAATTGTCAAAATATCAAAATGAAAGGAATTTTTCAAAAATCTTATTTCCAATTATAAATTAAATGATCAAATATATAATTACTGAATTTTATTGAACTTGCTCCATTATAAATGAAATCATTGCATAAAAATTATATTCTTCTCTATGCATGATGCATAAAAACATCAATAATTAAGTATAATTTTCATCAAAACAAAATTCCACTAGTACAAAAACTATTTTTAACATCACATTTTATAGGTCGGTTTTTTAGATCCCACGTGAAAAAATCAATTTTCATGACTTTCACGTCATTTATCAAATAACCAATGTTAAAATGATGTATTTATGTCAGTTATTTAATAAAAACAATTATAAATGTTTACCAACATGTAGTTAATTTCCCAAGATTCTATTTGACTGGTCCTAAAGCTCAAATAGATTTATGGATCAAAATTCATCACCATCAGAAGTTGGGCTTCCCTAAGACTTTTTTTAGAGATGATAAACTTCTGATGGCCATAACCTTTGATCCATAACTCTATTTGATATCTGAGACCAATCAAATCGACGCTTGGAAAAATGAACTACATGTTTTTAAACATTTTTCACATCTATTATTTAATAACTGATGTGAAAAATGCCTTTTAAGGTTAGTCATTTAATAATTGATGTGAAAAAAGTTAGGAAAAATTCATTTTTCACGTCGATTCTTATACAACTGATGCGAAAAATCAGAAAAAAAATTACTATCTTTTTAAGAAGGTTATCATAAAATCTATGTGAAAATAATTTTAATTTTCTATATATGTGGAATTTTATTTTTTTTTTGTTTCATCGTGACATCAAACATTTCAACTGCCGCATAAAATTTTTAATACTGTGTTTTCAATTAACATCTAGATTATATGCTTTCATAATGCACATATCATAATTTAACGATTATTTCTTTTAACCATCATCGTTCCACTGACTTGACTAGATTCATATTCAATGCCAATCCACTATTTATTCCTTCAGTGATCTCGTCAAGGTATTTTTAATTATTTATACATGATTTATGTTTTTTATGATTAAATTTCATAATTGATATACCATTTGACAATAATTTCTTTCAATCATAATCATTCTACCGACTCGATATGTTTGATCTTTAACATGAACCCCTTGTTTCTTCTTTTCGTGATCTCTTCAAGGATTTGTAATTATTATTCCATGATTTATGATTATTATGAGTAGTTTTCTTAATTGATATACCATTTAATGATTATTATTTTATTATAATGATAAAAAAGTAGCATATCATGTTAAAACTACAAATCCTCCTTCAGATTCTAAAATTGCTCCTAAAAAGATGCTATGGTAGACTAATTTGATCTTTCCTTGAAAAACAAATATATCAAACGTCTAATGATCATATCTTTTGATATATAACTCTATTTGTGCTCTAAGAATATTTAAAAATAATATTAGAAAATTATCTACGATATGGTAATCCTTTTTTATATATTTTTTTAAACAGATGTTAAAAATCACTTTTAACATCAGTTTTTTAAATAATGACGTAAAAAATGAATTTCTAAACTCATTTTTTTAAACATGATGGTCTATGATGTCGGTTTTTTAAAAACCAATGTGAAAACCACAAAATAAATTCTTTACATTGGTTATTACATAACCGACGATAAAAATCATATTTATAATGTCTCTCAAAAAGACGTCACCTCAAAATCGACGTTAAAAAGCTAAAAACCCAACGTGAAAAAGTTTTTTGTTATAGTGCTAATTTAATAACACACTAAAGATGTAATGGATGATTTTTTCTAAATAAAAAATATCAACCTATTAAAAATAAAACAATATTTTCCATCATCCTCATAAACTCAAACAAATCCACTATGTATTAGGAGTGGATTTTTGGGTTTACATTAATATAGAATTTATAAGTTTATTAAAAAACATTAAAATGATTTTCAATTGAAAATTTAAAACATACTCCAAAATTTTAACCAATAAAATATTTTCAAGAGATTAATAGAAAAAATTTCATGAGATTAATTCTAAGGGGAAAATGAACAGATTAAGCAATTAAATGAAATAAAACCCCCCTAAATTGTGAGAAAACATTGCACTAAACTATGCATGAAATCTATTTATGAAAAAAATATAATCGTAAAAAACATGTAAATTTTTTTGAATAATCTATGAAACATACTTTAGAAAAATATATATAGACCCTTCCTACACACTTAACTTCAACATCCTCCCTAATTTTGATCATAATGTAGTGGATTGCAATTCGTAATTCTGGTTTAAAATACTATTTGATTTCATATAGTTAAATACCTTTTAAAGGGTAATACTAAAGTTTAAAAAAATATGTTTTCCATAATTAAAATAATATCCAAAGTTGTTTATAGGGTTATCATATAGGATAAAAATCAATATTCATAAATATTTTCACCAAATTATAAAACAGATCTGCATAACACCAATTTCAATATCAAAATAAATAATAAAATTACTGAATTAAACATGAAAATGAAAATTTTAAAATTTTAAAATCATAATCTCAGTTAAATATATCAATAATATTATATTAAAAATAAATAAATGAATATTTATCATAATAAATATCCTATTATAAATTTCAAAAAAACACATAAACAAAAATTTATAAGGTATAACATGATACAAAAAAATAATGAAAACTAGTAAAGTATCTTCATCCACACTTAACATTTATCATATGATAAAAAATAAACATTAAAAAGTTATAGGTTAGAAATATACAACCTAAGTGTTAAATTTTTAAATTTGAAAACTTATTGAATTTGTCTGAAATTTGATGTACCTTACTTCCTTATTTCATCCTTCTAATAATAAAAATAAGAAAAACATTATTAAAACTATAAAAACCAAGAACATTTATTTGATTTTTTTATTCTAGAATTAGAAAAAATGTATTTATACATAGGTTTTCTATATTTTTATTCAAAACTTGATCAATTATCCACTATGATCAAATGGGATTGAAATCCAAACCAATAGCATGACTAATTTCTCTGTTACTTTTGGATAAAACATATAAGACATTTCCACTAAACTTGATAAAGAGTTACAGTTCATGTATAGAGAAGATAAACAGTAAGAATGGTTCTTATTTTATTATGAGTATTATAAACTACTTATCAACTTTATAACAAAAATGAATGGTTTAAAATTATTTTTATAAAATGGGGCAATATGTTTATTATTTTAGTAAAAAAATCAATTACCTTCACTATTAGTTGAATTTTTAGTTTCATGTTATCTTCTATTAGAAATTAATTACCTATTTACATATTAGAAATAAAATCCACTTCATTGTCTAAATGTGGAAATATTAGGATATTAAAATAAATTAATTCAAATTTTATTCTCTCTTCACAAATAAACCACTCATTTTCATCTTCAAATAGTTTTTCATTATGAATAATAAATCACATTCATATTATCCAAAATATGTTTCGCAATACATATCATTACATAAGAAATTGATATAATCAAATTTAACATGTAAATAAAATTATTCAGATATTTTTTCAGTTTCAAGATTATTTTCCAGTTAATCATGTATTTTTTGTTCAAAACGACAAGTTTCCATTTTATATGGATTTAAATAATTTATTTCAATACATTAATCATGTATTTCATAATGAATCCTAAATAAAGAATCAATTTTCACATAACCGAAGTTAATTTAAATAAGTAAATTATCATTTTTAGAATCCAAATGTCAAGAAGACATTGACTCAACATAATTAAATTCATCTTATAATGGACCCTGATAATTAAGTAAAAAAACCACTAGTTGTAGATCAAAATTTTATTATTCATTTACCACAATATTTTAATTATAAAGGTAATAAAAAATTATATAAATATGTATATTTATATTGATACCCATTTGACTATTAGAATGAAATAAATTAGAGTTTTATATTTCATCATAGAAAATATTTTCCTAATGCAAGTTTGTATTCTATGAAGAATTTTCAAAATAATTTAGCATGTGTTCCTTAAATAAATTAATTTTTACTAAAAAAATAATGTGAAATAGAATAACTATATTTAGAGTGAACATCATTATAAATTTATTATACTCAAATTTTAGCTTCAAAGTGTTATGATAATGTTGAAAAAACTCTTCCATAGTTACATCAGAATATAACTTTTTTCTCATTCATATAAATATATATTGGTGGTGATCAATTAAAATAAGGGAACTAAAAATAAACAATAATATGAGAAATATTTACTATAGTTGAATCAAAATCACATTCATCACTCTTCAAATAATCAGTTAGAAATTATAGCTTCTATAGTAGAAGTTGCATGAAACTCTAAACGTCAGGTAGTGGGTAAGCCTCTGTGAGTTCCTAAATCTCTAGAAGATTTTATTCTTGATAATTATAATGTATTTTTTCATATATAATAACATGTAACATTGGTTCAATATCTCAATGAGTCCACTAATAAAGATTGATTACAAATATCACTTATTTATTGGTATAAATAAATGATAAAACATGTAAATTGTTGGGTATACAATTAAAATGAATATTATATATGTATAAAGATGAATTAATGTGTAAATAAATAAAACAAACAGAATAATGAAGTTAAATATAATAAAATTATTGAGAAAATTTTTATTCAAAAGATATTTCAACGATGTTAATAATTTTTTAAAAAATATGAATCTTTCACATTATGATTACTCAATGTGATGACCAATTAAATTTAAAAAACCTGTATTAAAATAAAAAATATAGTTAAAAATGTTTAAGACCTCAATATGAATCTGAAATTCTTCTAAGAAGTGGATCCGTAATCATTTCACTTCATTTAGTAGTTCCATAGTTCAATTCCACCATATACTAGACTATGTAACAAAATTGGAGTATAAATAATGATCAATAATAGAATATGATAACTCAAGATACATTATTCCAACCACTTAATATCGCGACTCGACCTGGACTACCAATTAAACTAGGCACAGAGATGGACAGCGAAAATACTTGAAAAGAATTCCAAATCTCCACAAGCTAGCTATTAACACCAAGGAATGGTACAATAACCAAGGAAATTATTTTTCCATCCTAAAACAAGATTAACATAATATATATACAAGAAAACGATTAAAATTATTCCATAAACAAATAATGATAATAGTTGAAATAAAACCTAAATGTACATGCCCATAATACAACTAAGAACAATAACCAGTACTAATAACTGCCTCTCTATGTTATATGTGAGAAACCTCCCACCATCTCCCTACTAGATACCCATACCCATCTGACATAAACCAAACCACCTAAAAAAGGTTCCTTAGGATTCTCTATGTCAGAGAAAACAAGTCCAACACTCCCCTGAGGGAGGGTCTTGTGTGTGAGTTAAATATGCAAAGTTTGATCCAAACCAATTGATCGATAACTAGTCTCTTTATTATATTCCTATTATGCTAAATTTAAAAGAAAACATGGAATGATAAAAAGATACTTGGTTTCATACCAAAATCATGGTAAATCATACCCCATTTTCCAAATAATGAATCTATTTATATTAATGAAAAACTAGTACAAGACAAATAGAAATGGTAAAAACACCTAGGATAACAAAGATCAATCGTTCTAGATCACTCTTACCTTAATCAGTAATCATTATTAGTATACACTCAAGTACCTATAGGTCATTCATCAAAGTATTGGTAAAAAAGGAACACCCTACAATGTGAAATGTATATAATGTAAGTCAAGTTCCTTGATACAATGTATCATTGATCTAGGAACAAAACAGAACCCAAAAAGTGATCCCCTTATAATACCAATGCATGAGTCCCAATGTTATACCTTATACATAAGTTCTCGAGGATCCCATATATAGAATATATCAAATAAATTTCAAATGCCTTTAATATTTCACAAAATTTCTAAAAAAACCTTTATTCATTAATAACATTATATGAAATTCAATTACACAAAGCTTTGAAAAACACTAATATTTTACCAGAATGATGGGAAAATGATATTTTCTTCAAAAAATCATTTATATTAAAAAAATAAATCCATCAACTACCGTCAATAACCATTTAAAAACCCATTTTATAAATAAATATCATTCATAGTTTATATAACATAGGATAAAGATGAAACCACGTAACTCAATCCTGGTTTGCACTCCAACCGTGATGGGATCTACACACACCAGAAAGAAAGAATGATGAGAACTTGGGATGGAGGCCCAAAATTTGATTATTGAAACTTATAATCATATTTCCGTTAACAAGAGTCTTGTGGACATAGAGAACACACATAACCCAATAAAACACATGTTGAAACACAATCAAAGACATATCTAAAAATAAGAATAAAATTTCAGGATGGAATCTAAAAAGTATCAAGGTATAACACATAATGATCAATAGATCCTAATAACACAACTTAGAATAACTTCCAAATGAAGAGAACAATAATATATAGAAGATATAATAAATAACTCTCATCAATACATTGACAACCAATCAATAAAAGATCAAAACATCAATTGCAAGATGTCTGGAAGATATGAATCTACAAAAAATCACTTTAAAGAGAACTAGGTTCACAGGGAGAAGGTGGAAGATAAATTGGAGAGGAGTTACACATATAAAACAATAAATATACTATAAAAATGTGATTCACAACATGATTCTTTACTTTACCAATTGAAAATATAGGATGGAATGTACATCAAAAAACACAAAGATTTTTTTTATAATCTTGAAGGCCATGTTCAAGATTAGAAAAACATATTAATTCATAGATGGATTTCACATCCAGAAATAAACCTTGATGTCATATTCATATAATTCATTCAAGTTGTCAATTATCAAATACTATTTTGAACAAACTTCCATTGCCATTTTGTCTGCCATTTCATCATATCTTTCCTTGAATGCCTAAACCAATCATCAACCCATTTAAGAATACCCTTTGATATATTTCAAGGCTAAAATTTTGGATTACCTTAATCAGCATATTATAATTCTCCCATCCATTGTACTTTATGTCCCTAAAATTCTATACTGGAATTAGGTGAGGTCAATACTCCCCCATTAGTGATTCACAATCCCAAATCTTATTGGGATATGATTCATTTTTTCATATCACTTTGAAAAATGGAATCAATTACTCATTCAAGACTTTAACTTGATATTCGATGATCTCCATGGGTTTCTCCACAAAAAAACATCTAGATCCATCTCAATGCCATCCAAACTCAACAAAATGGATGGATAAATGTGGAACATATTAATGTGGGATATGTTGAGAAAATTATGTATAACTATCAACAAAGCCATGAATTCTAATTGATAAGAGACCTGGCCAAGCCAATTACTGATCTCAAGTGATCTAACTTATCTAAAAGATAACATCCCCTATTTTTCAACCCTTCAATGACCCAACCAATGGCAAACATTCAAGAATACCTATTCATGGAAAACTAAAATGGATGAAACTAACATTCGACATATTTTTTTCAACTTTGATATGTAAATAAGTGTTTATATATATCCTAAATCATTTCTAGTGTCACCTAAGTGAGGAAAATCCCACAAGAGAGGCCTCACTAACCTATATGGGTGGCCATACAAATTCTCAAGGGGTTCAATTCTAATAAATGATTGATAACTATTATTTTAAGTGAACTAAACCATCCCAAAATGGTTGTACAAGGATCCACCAAAATCAAATATTCAAGCATAGAGAATATTCTATATAAACTATATCATATGATCTATCTAACCATTCCTTTTTATATGGTATGTTTTACTCAATCTAAACTATGTCTTAATAACCTCCTAAAGACTCTTCCAGAATATAGATGTTAACCTAGGACCCCTATCTATGAAACTTCCATAGGGTACCCTATGAAACCATATAATATCTTGTATGTATAACTTACCAAAATATTCAGCCATGTTGATTTATATTATTATAAAAAAAATATCATGCTTTCATAAACTGAAAAATCACCACACAGATGGTATTATTTCCTTGGTTAGTCTATAGAAATCCAATTATATATTCCATAGACACCCCATACCATTTTAAAAACAACAAAAAAAGTTTCCATAGAATACAAGAAAGCTTCAGGTGAGTCGCCTTAATCTATGGGAAGGTGTAAAAATATGACACAAAATCAATTATGTCATTTATTATACCCATCCACCAAAAAACACAATTGCATGTCGTAATATGTATTCATAATTCCTGGATGAGTGACCCATTAAGATGTATGAAAATAATGTAATAGTGAGTTTTTGAAGGATGATGGAATGGAATAATGATAATAAAAGATAATATTTCCATTATAAGGGAGATACCAATCATAATTGATCTATGTACCATATACGGTTTCCTAGATTCCTCTGAATTCAGTGTCCTACTACTAGTCCTTTTTAATTGGCTCATGTATAGATGATGAAAAATGAACACTGGTCAGAACAATTATGAAACTATCATCAGGTTTTCTCAGATGAGATTAAGTGAAATCCATTATAAGGTTCCATACCTCCTTCGATTACAAGATGTATTGGGGAATAACTTTACTATTGATAGTTTCATTGATGAAATTACCCTTCATCAGTGTGTAGGAAATTTCAAAATCAAATATATGATGATATTCCCCACACAATCTAAATCTTTGATCTATGTCATTATATGAAAATATATTATTCAAACTCTTATAACTAGAATATACCTTAAACCATTATCAAAGGATAGGGATTCATATATTAAAGAACATGCATAAAAACGGAAGCCTTCAAATCATGGGGCATTTATTCTCATGTGGATGAAGTTGATGAGTGTTTTAGGTCATGGAGTTATCATCCAATATAAGAACATAGCCCATACTACCATCAGAATCATCATATAATACCAAAACCCATTTATTGATATTAGGAAGATCAAAATTGAATTCGGTGTTATAATACATTTCAATTCCTAAAAATAAGTCCAACACTCAACAACCTAATTGAATTACACCCCTTTCTTGGTAGTAGTTTTAAAGAGAGATTCTAACTATGATAAATCCTTGATGAAATGTCGATAATTTATAAAAAAAGATAAAATACATTAAATCATGAAGATATTATGTAGTTATTCCCATGATAAGACATCATTCACCTTTTTAGGATAAACTTAGTGTCTATGTTCGGAAATCACGTGTCCAAAGAACCTCAATTCTTATATCTAGGAATTTCATTTCAAAATCTTCCCATAAATGCGATGAATCCTTAGAATCTCCAAAACTAGATTCAAATGGGGTCCATTATCACACTCATATCTTCAATATTCCAGGATATCATCCACAAATACAATAATAAATGTTTCTAGTTAATGATGAAATGTTTATTTCATAAAATATAAAAATACTATAGGATAATTGTTAGACTAAAAGTAATACCTAGATATTTAGAATATCTATTCCTACTCCAATAAAAAGTCTTTGGGATATGAGACTCTTTTGCCCATAGTTGAGGGTAACCCAATTTAATATCACTTTTAAAAAACTACTTCAACCCCTCTAATTGATTAAATTATTCTTCTAAACATAGAAAAGGGTTTTTATTCTTAATATAAATAAGATGACTCTTTCAATTGTCTTTACAGGGCCATGAAAAAATCTCATCCTTCTTGTAAAAGTACATGAGGCTTCCCATGGTGAAACACTATGGTGAATGAATAATTTATCAATAAGATCATCCAAATGGATCTTGATATCCTAAGGCATTGTGGGTTCTATGTGATAATAGTGTATAGATATTAGTTTCATAATAGGAACCAGATAAATCATGAACTTTACCTCCTATTATATAGGAATACAAAATATTTAATCTGGGAAAACATCAGGTAACTCTAAAAAACAAAGGAAAGATTATAAATATTGGTATCATAATTAGGCTCAACAATAATGGAAAATAAAGGACTCATGATATATGGGTAAAAAGTCCTTGCATGACCATACCATATGTCTCACTCTCCCTGGAACAGTTGGGATATCACATCAGCATAAGAGAAAAAAACACATTGATGGTAAAAACAAATATTATCATGATGATCAACTATCTAATCCATCCCAATGATGACATTGAATATATACATATTGAGAACCATGAAATCACACACTAACTCTGTATAAACTATCAAAAAAGAAAATAATGAATAATGAAACCCCTATTTTTTCCTCTTTCCAATAGGTGTCACCAGCTCCATAATAAAGGGAATGAGTCCCTTCTAAAGTTTAAACATATCAATAAAATATAAATATATAAATTATTTTCATGAATCTATATCAAAAGTATCTTTTACTAAATAATATGAATCAAATATCATACCTCTCACCATAGTAGATCCCATGTCATCTCCGGCTGAAGACACATCCACTATGAGAATGTTTTTCTCTGAGGAGGCCTATTGATAAGTCCTTTTAGATTATGAAAATTATAAATATTCCACAATGGAATTTGGATCTCAATATCTTTAACCAAAACATGGTGTAGACAAAGTTGTGTAGAACCACTATATATTTCCTCAATAGCTTTAGTCACTATAAATCATTAAGGGTATGGGATAAGAACATCATGTGTGACCGACCTTTCCACACTGATAGCTGGTTAGTGTAACAATTTTGGATACTAATGAGATCACATAGGAAGCCAACTATTGAAAACTACCTCCACCACACCTGTCATTATCATGAACCTTTCACTTCATTCAATGTGTGCCATTGATGTTTTTATTGGGTGGAAGAGAAGATCTATAAAAGTCAATATTTCCCACCATATATATTTCTTCCATCATGCACCTATAAAGTTTCTCCACATAGGTGGAAAAAAGTAGTATATATACCTATTATTATATGTCTAGTAATAATCCCAAAATGTTTTTATGAGTTTTTAGTTGACCATTCACTACTATCTACCGATAAAAATGAATGATCTCCACAAACTAGTTTGTGTACTCCAACACCAAATGCTATTCCAACTATAAGTAAAGGATGTCTCAACACATCACTATCATCAAAGATTCTAGAAATAAATATTGAGTGAAATTGTCTTTAATACCTTTAAATTGAATATGATGTTCAGATTTTCTTGAACCATAGAATACCAACACCACTTTCTTGGACACTTGATCGTAAATATTTGTTGATTTCAATTTGATAGCCTCAATATTCTCAAAGAAAATTAAATTTAAAATAAATATAGTTTGACCATCCCTTCACCTCCTTGTATTCATTTGTACCATTAAATGATGGTGTATTCTTGAGTAGGAACTCTTAATCGTAGTCCCTTTATTTTTCCACTCCTATTTTTCCATCAAAAACTCGATTATGATCCCACATCACATTTTGGTCCACAATACAAACATATCATATGATAGTATATAAGATATTTTGATCCATAAGGGGATTAACTAGAGTATCATTTCCCACATCACCATACAGAGGAACCATCAGATGATATCCCATTGGAATGTTTCTACATATTAAAAGCATGAAATTAATTATTATAAAATGAAATAGTCTCTGTATAAACAAAACTAAAATAATAATAAACTAAGATCTTAGTCCAAACCACAAATAAGAGACACACATCAATACATCTCATGGTATATTTAGGCTCATCATAGAAAGAGCTGGCCAGGAAATCATTGTAACCTACCTCTCAAGTTCTAACAATAATATCTAATGTCTAACAAATATCCCAAGAAAAGGACACTTGATGAAAAATATCCTTTGATACCAAATTATCATTAATCTACCTAGAAAACCAATCATACTAGGCACCAATACATCCATGTAAACCCCCATAAATAATTATTGATTCTTATGGGCTAGAAACTATAGCCGAATCATTGAAAAAATTTGGAATGATTTCTCCAATAAAAAAAAGAGATACTAGGAATATATATACAAAAAATCCATAAAAGAAATATTCTATAATCCAAAAATGAAACTGGTATTGATATAACCCAAAAGTGAATGTCTATAAAAAACAAGAAGGATTACCAAGACTAACAATCACCACTCTATGTGATATGTGGGAACCCTCCGCCCATCTCATCACTAGCTACCTATACCAAGTAGACATAAATCTCACTACCTCAGAGTGTCACCTTTCCTTTTATGACATCTAAAAAATTATGTTCTTCACAAATTTAAAATAGTGTCAGTTTTTAGGCTAAATTAGATTAGTAAGATCCCACACAAGTGCTTCATAACATGTCTTTCTACAATAATCCCAATATTTTCAATTTAAAGTAAACATATCATGATAAGTAATAACACATTTCTATATAAATATCATGGTAAATAGTTCACCTTCTTCAAAATCCATCACAAACTAGGTGATAGAGTTTCAAATACTAATTTCAATAAAATAATTACATTTATCAATTTCTTCATCAGTTTATAGTAAATCCAATTCTGAGAAGTTTAAAGAAAATGGTAAATACCACATGGATAATAATGATAGGTCTAGCTATGTCACTCGTACCTTAGTCAAACATCATCATTACTGTACACTCAAGTATCTAGATCCCATGAAAGTATTTATATTGAATATAGAATCACCTTATAAAATTAACACCCAATATGTTCAATAATTTTCATGGATACAATTTATCTATGATCTAGTAATAGAGGGTATCCTCAGAAAGTGAGCCCCAATATCGTACAAATAGGCAAGTCTCAATACTACTTCATCCACTTAAATACCCAAGGCTCACATGTGTGGAATATATCCAATAAATTTCAAATTACTTTCACTTTTACAAAAACATTAAAATAACCCTTTATCCATCAAAAACATTCTTTAAAACCCCATTTTACAAGATATATCACAATTCTTTGAAAAACACTTTCCTTTCTCTTAAATGAAGGGGAAACCATTCTTTCTTCAAAAACCAATTTACATACACAAAAAGTCAATCCATCAAGAATCATTATAATTTATTTTTAAAACCATTTAATAAATTAACAGAATTCAAAGTTCCTAAAACATATGCTAGAATGGAACCACCTTCCTAAAGCATGGGTTACAAACTAACAGCGATGATATCAACACACACCGAAAGAAATGGAATGAAATTAAAATAAAATGAGGCCCTAATATTGATTCTCACATCATTGAATCAAGTTTACATGAACAAAGTGTTGGAGGATAGAGATATCAAAGATATCTCAATAACATGCACGTCGCACCACAATCTACAAGTGATCTATAACCTGAATGACAATTTCCCAAAGGAAGCTACAAAGGATCTAAATAGATCACATCTAAATCAATAGACTCCAATAATATATCCTTGTACTACTAAAAAATGAAGAGATAAAAAATGAACTTAAAAGATATTCAATCACACTCACTAATACATTGAAAAATGATTGATCTAGGATCAAAATGCTGATTAGAGTGGTTTGGATGTGATAAATCTACCAAAAATAAACAGGAGGAGAACTAGTGTTTGAGGGAGAAGTTGAAATATGAATTGGATAATAGATAGGCATGAAAAAAACTAAATATACTAAATCATAAATGATTCTTGTTTTGAATCATTAATTTATTATGTGAACTTCTAGGATAAAATGTACATTAAAAAACTCAATTCCTTACTTTAAAACCCTAAAGGATCAATTCAGGTTGTAGAAAAATTCTCACATCATGGATGTGCTCCACAGATAGAACGAAACATTCATGGATTCATCAAAGGGTTAATCCTCATCATGAATTTTCAATTAATGGTGTGTGTAGAGACCCGAAGCTTAACGTACATGGACATTACATTACATTTGTGGAATACTTAGTGCATAACAAAAAACACACACACAAGGATCGTAATAGTTTAGTGTCTTTGGAAACTCGGAATATAATCTTCTAATCCTGGTGAAATATCTTCAACATCTCCCATAAAGATCTTCTTTTTTTTACCTAAAACCTTTCTTTATATCCTGGGGAAAAGAAAACATAAAAGGGTGAGCTCAAATGCTCAGTAAGGGTAAACAAAATAAATATCAATCACATCATATACATAAGCACATAATTTTGGGAAATCTTAACCTGCAAAAGAGACCATAATTTCATAACATGGGGTAAATCATGGCAGTGAAATCTTAAAACATGAAACTTTGTGGCATTCACACATAATCATAGAGAATCATTTCTTGTTATTCAAGACTCATTGCCAAGACTATCTTAGTGGACAAAGTCCCTTTCTGAATCGAGTAACCCTCGTTTCAGTCTTGTTTCACTGAACCGGTATAACCTACCGTTCCAGCCCTGCCTATCTCATGAGATATAAAATCTTTACCCAATGCATTGGAGGGAGATATAGGTCCCACCCATCTTATAATGAATCCTTTCTTATGTGTGCCACATAATCATAAACCATACATCATAGCGTAACCCATGTAATAAAAATGGGATTCTTAAACAACATGACATCATAAAACAATTCATATAAGATAAAGGAATTCATAAAAATATTTCCATCACAACATAATCAAATCCATGTAATAATAGGGATAAAAACAGAACCCTTTATTATCTTAGATGGAAAATAATTTTGATAAAACACTTGAACTCCATTCTTGAGGAAAATATCCTTTCTTCTTCAAAAAAACATTTTTCCTTTCATAACATGTCATACGACATTAAAATAAAAGAAGTTGATTAAAAATAAAGTTGAAAACTTGTAAAGGAATATTCTTGGAAATAATGCTTTAGAAATCCATTCATGTCGTATAAGTTAAAAAAACATTCTTCGTACTTTTGTCAGAAAAGTCAAAAAGTACCTCGTACGGCAAAAGATTCCTTTCATAGATATTACTAAAAACTCACCGAAGGGTAAAAATGGATTTAAACAATTGTAGGTGGATGGAAATGATATTACATATTGATGAAACATGGATGTGGATGATAAAATACACCCCAGTAAATACTTACGAATAAACAATCTCAGATAAAAATGAGATTGTGATATTTCCCCTTACCTTAGGTCCGATTTGCTTCGTAAGTGTCTGAACCTCCTCTTCTTTGAAACGCCTCTTTGAATCCTCCACTTAGGGAACTAAGATTGGTCTTTGAAGAAGACCAGGACCTCTAGGATTATTCTAGGGAAGTGGAGAAGGGATTTTGGCAGAGTTTGGCCGAGCTTGAGTGCTCAAATTGGTGTGAGGAGGAGGGGGAGGAGGTGTCCTTTTATAAGGGAGGAGAGGGACACCTTAGGAATATCTCAAAATATTATTTTATATTAAAGTCAAAATCGGTTTATAATGGTTCCAAAGGGTCTTATTTCGAAGCTAAAGTGGGTATGGGTCGAAATCCTATCGACCAATAGGATTTATACAAGTTTAGGGTGTTATTTTAACCTTATCAATTAGATTTAACTATAAGTTAAATAATTTTACTTTTACCGTGTCTTTTTGTTTTCTTTCACTATATGGTTAATAAACTTAATATAACATGCCAAACGAACACCAAATTGTTTATTACTAATATATATATCCTTATATAAGTCATTTGGCCGAACTTTAGATTTTTAGGAATAAAATAACAATTAATAATATAATATTTGATTTAAAAACTATTTTGTGTCAATTTTGACACTATTTGATATATGATTTTTGTGAAAGTCATAACCGAATTATATGTTCGAACCAAGTTGATTAAATCATCACTAATATATCATAGTAACCTATAAAATTAGTGTAATTCATAAAAAGTCTCAAATTATATTTATTTTGGTATTTATAACATCAATTATGTCAATATTTCATTAATAAGATAATTACTGCATCATATTTGTGTCATAAATAAATTAAATTATTTAATGTCTAAAAATTAAAAATAAAATACCATTATGTAGGAAAGCTTTTTATCTTTCTAATGAATATTTATAGTCGAATTTATCTTATGTATAAACCCATATTAAAAATGTTTTAGTAAATAAACTTTGATTTTAACTCTTTTAACTCTTCTTTGAATTAAATAATAATAAATGTCCTAATCTAATCCAAGTGGGCCTAAAGGATAATATTTTACACTTAAGGTTGTTTTTGGTCGAGATACACTTTTCCAATAGAATTAGGACATGTGTTAAGGTAATATTAATATCATTTTTACCCTTAATTACCCTATTTACTTTTAACCGTGGTAAATAAAAGTAAAAAGTTACTATTCACCAAAAATTATTTTCATCTCATTGAACCACATTTTACTTACTGACATCAACCGTGTCTCTCGGATTTTTGAAATTCCATTCACAGAAGCGGTAAAATTAAGTTTTATGAAAAATTCAGTTTTTTTTAACTACCACTTAGTAGTTTCACTATTCATCAAAAATTGATGTTTTTCAGAACAATGCCAAAATTTCATCCTAAGCTATATTTCATATTCCGAATTCAAAAATGAAGACTATTTTACCAAATTCATAACATAGAAGTTTCATTAATTAATTTTATAATTAAATCCCGCTGTTAAAACAAATAGCGTGTTTTTAAGAAACAATATCTATCAAAAGATTGACACTTGATTATGTCTGGTTTAAATGTGAAATTACATTCAATGACCAACATTGTATTAAATTGTAAAAATATATTCTAAATATACTTTAAAACCACTCAAATTAATAATTTATCACTATTAATTATTTCGATTAAAAAAGTTGTTTTTAATTATAATTTAGTAATTTTCACTATTCATCAGAATATGAAAGTTATCCGAAAAGTACCAAAATTTCATCTTAGGCTAAATTCGATACTCAGAATCCAAAAATGAAGTCCATTTTGAGAGCTAAAATTTTTAAAAAGTGGTTATTACTATTCATAACGGCTAGTTTTAATAATATAGCATATCGTTGTTTCGTGAAACTCGGTATTGCGTACTACACACGCTGTCGAGGAAGGTTGCGATTGCGTGTAATGCATGGCAAGTCAAAGATGCGTGTTGTGCAAGCTCCTTTTGGTGTAGCGTACAACACAAGACATTAATAAAATTAAAAAGAATATTTTTCATAAAATCTCGGGCTGTTACATTCTACCCCCCTTAAAATGAATTTCGCCCTCGAAATTCGTCGGGGTTATAAATGGTTTACTATTCGAAAGTTTCTTTAATAGAAACCCACATTGTAAAAAGGAATATCAAAACCAATCAAAAGTATGAAACGTGACGGTTACCCAAATAAACTAGTCACTGGGTTTCCACATAGGTGAAAATATGGATATGGAAGAGAAATCTAACCATCATGTTCTGATGGAGAGTGGTAGAGAACATGGCTATGGAAAAGCCAGCAATCACAAAGCCATAAATTTGTGACGATCTAAGGTACCATCTGATTCATCAGATATAAGATCACTAGGACAACATTTTTGGTTTTCAAGATCATTTCCCTAAAGTTGAAAATTAGAATAAATACTTTCTTTATTTTGGTACAATCTCACTGTTGTTCATGCCTTGAACAATTTCCACTTCATCTCTTAAATAAATTAAGTTGAATTTGTTATTCGTGAAGTGTTAGCAGATCATGTGATAGAATGACGGGTCATTCCATCTGTCTCAAACAAAAGGTTAGCAAAAAAAATTATATACATAAGTCGATCTATAGTGAGATTAATCATATATGGTTCCTAAAATGGACTTATACTTCATATATCATACTGCTTAATATAATAAAACTAGTTTCTTCTAAACAGGGACTTCCTGTAGGCCAGTGGTAGGCGATAAAGGCTAGTCGCACTTCGGTTGTGGGTTCGATTCCTACAGCCTTGTCCGACGCGATGGGTTGTCGCCCGTACTGCAGGTTGTCCTTTTTCTAAAACTACATTACTATAACATCCCATCAATAATATCAAAAAAAACTTCTATCCTTAAACAATACTCACTTATGTCCAACATAATCAATTTCAACCTTTAGGCTTATCCATAATACTGCAGTCCACTCTCATAGTGAAAACGATTACCAGAGATTTAATACCATCGTTGATCCCCATATATCATAAGATATGTTTTGTTGGTCACATTCCAAACATTCAAAGTCCTTAATCATGTATTCTCTTGAATACCTTAGTGAAAACATGAATGCAGTTTAAAGTCAACACTTTTCACATACCAAAATCCTCAAAATTCTATATACTCAAACCATGATATCACTTAGTCCTTATATCAATCATGAGCTCATGAATACTATTAAACATTTCATTTTCTCGTTTTCCCTTCATTATGCGCATATCATCTTATTTCCAAAAAATATCTCAATCACTTTGAATACCACATCAATAAATATTGCAATACTCAATGATACAACATTATTTTGGAATCCCATTACATAAACACTTAATCATTCCACCACATCGTTGTCATATTCAACATTGCCAATAGTGATCGCATGTGACTTCCCTTTGTCCTTTGCCTTCAGTGGTTGCTCATGTTGATCATCATTAACCCTTGGATAAGGGCGTTTATTAGCATAATGCCCCATTTCCTTGCACTTGAAGCATTAAAGTGTTGGTGGTGCGTTCTCTGTAGTGTTTGCTTTATTCACATCATTAGAAACCCTTTTTCCATTACTTCGACACTCAGCTGCTCGATGACCTTCTTTTCCACACTTAAAACATTTTCTAGTCCCTTTAAGACAATCTCCACCGTGCTTCTTTCCACACTTTGTGCATAAGGAAACATTCATCTTCTTTTCACCATTATTCTAAGATTTCTCCTTGAACTCCATCTTTCGTTTTTTGTCAAAACCATGAGATGGATATGTAACACCAACTTCCATTTCTACCTTGATAGCACAACGCACAATTTCTTCATAGCTACTGAAGTCTCTTATAGCTAATGCCCTTCGAAGACTTGGTTTTAAGCCACTGAAAAATCGATCAACTTTACTTTCAGGTTGGATGATAATGCCAGATGCATACCTTGCAAGTCTTGTAAAATTCGCTTCGTATATACCAACAGATTCATCATCCTTTTGCTTTAGCTCAAGAAACTCCTTCTCCATATTTTTTCAAAGAATACGAGGGAAGTACTTATTGAAAAATAAGTTCTTGAACTCGTCCCATTCCATGGACTCAATTTCATCTCTTTGCCTTGTATTCTTGATAAGATTCCACCACTGATCAGCTTCACCTTCCAAACGATATACTGTTAAGATGACTTTATCATGTTCAGAACATTGAAGAACTGAAAATATCTTTTCAGTGGTACTGATCCATTGTTCCGCAACAAGTGGATCAGAAGACCCACTGAAAGAAGGTGGACGTTGCCTCATGAAGGACTCAATAGAATATTGTTCCCTTCTCTGCTCATTTGGAAGTCCAGAATGATTCATAGATTGTGTAAGTATAGCAATAAGATTTTTCACTCCATCTCCCATAACATTTGTTTGTTCAGGAGGACAATCATTGCATTGTCCATTGCATTGATCAACACGGTTCCTTCGGGTTCCAGCCATCGTCTAAAACCCAAAAAGAATAGTGTGAGAGGCAAAAATCATGCTAGGGAAAACAACATAATAAAGGGGGAGTACCTTCAATATCTAACATCTTAGGTTTAATTCTATGATCGTTAACGTAATTCTAGTACTATAACCTATATGTATACTTAACCTTAGGGACATCCCTAGACATACCTTAGAAATATCTCTAGGGATCTCACTAACGTTTTCGCATCCTAGTTTCCAAAGGTTGACTAAACCTTTACTCTGATACCAACTGTAGAGACCCGAAGCTTAACGTACATGGACATTACATTACATTTGCGGAATACTTAGTACATAACAAAAAACACACACACAAGGATCGTAATAGTTTAGTTTCTTTGGAAACTCGGAATATAATCTTCTAATCCTGGTGAAATATCTTCAACATCTCCCATAAAGATATTCTTTTTTTTACCTAAAACCTTTCTTTATATCCTGGGGAAAAGAAAACATAAAAGGGTGAGCTCAAATGCTCAGTAAGGGTAAACAAAATAAATATCAATCACATCATATACATAAGCACATAATTTTGGGAAATCTTAACCTGCAAAAGAGACCATAATTTCATAACATGGGGTAAATCATGGCAGTGAAATCTTAAAACATGAAACTTTTTGGAATTCACACATAATCATAGAGAATCATTTCTTGTTAGTCAAGACTCATTGCCAAGACTATCTTAGTGGACAAAGTCCCTTTCTGAATCGAGTAACCCTCGTTTCAGTCCTGTTTCACTGAACCGGTATAACCTACCGTTCCAGCCCTGCCTATCTCATGAGATATAAAATCTTTACCCAATGCATTGGAGGGAGATATAGGTCCCACCCATCTTATAATGAATCCTTTCTTATGTGTGCCACATAATCATAAACCATACATCATAGCGTAACCCATGTAATAAAAATGGTATTCTTAAACAACATGACATCATAAAACAATTCATATAAGATAAAGGAATTCATAAAAATATTTCCATCACAACATAATCAAATCCATGTAATAATAGGGACAAAACAGAACCCTTTATTATCTTAGATGGAAAATAATTTTGATAAAACACTTGAACTTCATTCTTGAGGAAAATATCCTTTCTTCTTCAAAAAAACATTTTTCCTTTCATAACATGTCATACGACTTTAAAATAAAAGAAGTTGATTAAAAATAAACTTGAAAACTTGTAAAAGAATCTTCTTGAAAATAATGCTTTAGAAATCCATTCATGCCGTATAAGTTAAAAAAATATTCTTCGTACTTTTGTCAGAAAAGTCAAAAAGTACCTCGTACGGCAAAATATTCCTTTCATAGATATTACTAAAAACTCACCGAAGGGTAAAAATGGATTTAAACAATTGTAGGTGGATGGAAATAATATTACATATTGATGAAACATGGATGTGGATGATAAAATACACCCCAGTAAAGACTTACGAATAAACAATCTCGGATAAAAATGAGATTGTGATATTTCCCCTTACCTTAGGTCTGATTTGCTTCGTAAGTGTCCGAACCTCCTCTTCTTTGAAACGCCTCTTTGAATCCTCCACTTAGGGAACTAAGATTGGTCTTTGAAGAAGACCAGGACCTCTAGGATTATTCTAGGGAAGTGGAGAAGGGATTTTGGCAGAGTTTGGCCGAGCTTGAGTGCTCAAATTGGTGTGAGGAGGAGGGGGAGGAGGTGTCCTTTTATAAGGGAGGAGAGGGGCACCTTAGGAATCTCTCAAAATATTATTTTATATTAAAGTCAAAATCAGTTTATAATGGTTCCAAAGGGTCTTATTTCGAAGCTAAAGTGGTGATGGGTCGCAATAATATCAACCAATAGTATTTAGACATGTTTAGGGTGTTATTTTAACCTTATCAATTAGATTTAACTATAAGTTAAATAATTTTACTTTTACCGTGTCTTTTTGTTTTCTTTCACTATATGGTTAATAAACTTACTATAACATGCCAAAAGAACCCCAAATTGTTTATTATTAATATATATATCTTTATCTAAGTCATTTGGCCGAACTTTAAATTTTTAGGAATAAAATAACAATTAATAATATAATATTTTATTTAAAAACTATTTTGTGTCAATTTTGACACTATTTGATATATGATTTTTTTGAAAGTCATAACAGAATTATATTTTCGAACCAAGTTGATTAAATCCTCACTAATATATCATAGTAACCTAGAAAATTAGTGTAATTCATAAAAAGTCTCAAATTATATTTATTTTGGTATTTATAACATCAATTATGTCAATATTTCATTAATAAGATAATTACTGCATCATCTTTGTGTCATAAATAAATTAAATTATTTAATGTCTAAAAATTACAAATAAAATACCATTATGTAGGAAATCTTTTTATCTTTATAATGAATATTTATAGTCGAATTTATCTTATGTATAACCCCATATTAAAAATGTTTTAGTAAATAAACTTTGATTTTAACTCTTTTAACTCTTCTTTGAATTAAATAATAATAAATGTCCTAATCTAATCCAAGTGGGCCAAAATGATAATATTTTACACTTAAGGTTGTTTTTGGTCGAGATACACTTTTCCAATAGAATTAGTACATGTGTTAAGGTAATATTAATATCATTTTTACCCTTAATTACCCTATTTACTTTTAACTGTGGTAATTAAAAGTAAAAAGTTACTATTCACCAAAAATTATTTTCATCTCATTGAACCATATTTTACTTACTGACATCAACCATGTATCTAGGATTTTTGAAATTCCATTCACAGAAGCGGTAAAATTAAGTTTTATGAAAAATTCAGTTTTTTTTAACTACCACTTAGTAGTTTCACTATTCATCAAAAATTGATGTTTTTCAGAACAATGCCAAAATTTCATCCTAAGCTATATTTCATATTCCGAATTCAAAAATGAAGACTATTTTACCAAATTCAAAACATATAAGTTTCATTAATTAATTTTATAATTAAATCCCGCTGTTAAAACAAATAGCGTGTTTTTAAGAAACAATATCTATCAAAAGATTGACACTTGATTATGTCTGGTTTAAATGTGAAATTGCATTCAATGACCAAAATTGTATTAAATTGTAAAAATATATTCTAAATATACTTTAAAACCACTCAAATTAATAATTTATCACTATTAATTATTTCGATTAAAAAAGTTGTTTTTAATTATAATTTAGTAATTTTCACTATTCATCAGAATATGAAAGTTATCCGAAAAGTACCAAAATTTCACCTTAGGCTAAATTCGATACTCAGAATCCAAAAATGAATTCCATTTTGAGAGCTAAAAATTTTAAAAAGTGGTTATTACTATTCATAACGGCTAGTTTTAATAATATAGCATATCCTTGTTTCGTGAAACTCAGTATTGCGTACTACACACGCTGTCGAGGAAGGTTGCGATTGCGTGTAATGAAAGGCAAGTCAAAGATGCGTGTTGTGCAAGCTCCTTTTGGTGTAGCGTACAACACAAGACATTAATAAAATTAAAAAGAATATTTTTCATAAAATCTCGGGCTGTTACAGTGTGAGCTAACTTATGTATCTTGTTGTTAATAAATTTCATCATCCCCTTCACCAAATTCACAAAACACATCTTAACCCATTTAATAACTCCCTTTAGGATGCATAAAAGCTCAAAATGAGGTGTATCTTAAAAAGGATGATAAAAATAATAATATCATTTTTAAAACAAAATGCATTATTAGCGAAAGAATAATTTGAATGATAAATATATAAAAATATCTCAAAACATCTATTGTTAACTCCCATGGAAATAGTTTTATAATTATCACCTCACGTGAGAGGAGTTATCACAGATATATAATAAGAGAACACACCATGATTATGGAATGAAAGAATTTATAGAGGATGAAATGCAAGAAGATATAACATCACAAATAAAGTGGAAATAATTTTTCATAATGGATTCAACCACTTATTTTAAATTATTGAAAGAGTATTTTGAATACCCTCTAACAAGAATCTTAGTCCATGTACTAGAAAATAATTGGTATCTTAAACTTGATTCAGTTATAAATTTCATTTTTTAGTAGTATATCCTAAAAAAATTATCTTACCCAGTGTTTCCATGCTATATCTAACTCAGATTCACCCGGATGATTGATCATATTATCATTTTCTTTTAATTGAATTCAACTCAACCTATAAGACATGGTTTATCTGATCTTCATACCCCCATAAACTCATTGTTATCTTCATCATATTTATATAAAAAATATTCATAATTTTGATGGATATAATATAATATATAAATAATTAACCACCATGATTACATCAATCCCATGTATCATAGCCACTATAATTGAAACAATTAATATATCAATAATAAATTCAATATTCAGCCATATCATCTTCATCATCATGCTCACAAAATACTCTTTTCTTCAACCAAGATCAGTCATATTCATAAAAACATTGTTCTCCCATTAAAATTCCATTATAAACTCAAATCAAAGCCTTAAATCCTTAAATATTATCCCTTAGTAAATTCAATTGAACTATCTTCTTCTTTCTCTAGATTCTACCATGCTCCCTTCACTTCTTCTCATTTGACCTCAAGATTATAATTCTGTCAATTTTACTTAGTAGATCTAGTAAATTCTATTTGGAAACGTCTTCATAACATAAATATTTTTCTTATAAAACATCTCATTTTCTATTTTACTCGTATATATTAATCATGTATCCTTGAGAAATTATTCTTATATAACAGGTTAATTTTTGAGTTAATATTATGTTTCTTGGGTCCCCAAACTCTAATATTTTGTTAAATATAGATTCTTGATGTTAATCATATCCATCATTCACAAGAAATTTAGGGTCACGTGTTACTTTTATGTGATAGATTGAACTGATTTATCTATTCTTATGTATGGACCAAATTATTCTTATGCAAGTCTGAAATACAGGAGTTACTATTATGTTTGGAAAAATTTTATATCTTTTATCACCACACCCTTATATTATTACACAACCCCTAAAAAATATCACTTGTTATGATATAGGTTCTAGAAAAAAAATATTCTTATTCAAGGGACTCTCATAAAAGTTTCTCTTAAATGAAATATTATTACACTAGTGTCCAATCAAAAATTTCTTAAGATAAACTAACTCCACAAAATATTTCATATGACATTATTTTATGTTATTTTTATTCAAACCATTTAATTCCAAAATTGAACATATATGGGTGTGGCTAAAAATTCACCAGCAAAAAAATATTACAAAAAATAAAATATATGTCTACTAATTATTTTAAATAATTTTTTCAATCAATTTATACTTCATAAATCCATTTTGAAACTAGAATTAAAATATTTTTAAACACCTCAAAACAAAACAATTCATTAAATCACATTATGTATTTAAAAAATAAAAATTGTTTAATTTGATATTTAATAGTTCTAAAAACACAAAATCAATCTTAAAATAACATTATATTTTTTATTTCAAAAAGTACATTCAATTTTTTTTCAAAATCTATAGAAAATTTGACCACATAATAATTCAACAATAAAGAACACAAAATTCAATATTTAAAAAAATTATTTAATGAAATCATGTTGTCATTTAATTTTTAAAAATAATAATAACTAATTCATAAATTATAATTTAATCAAAAAACTATCAAAAAAAGACATGAATATAAATTTGACAAACATTATAAAATCATTACACAATAGGGGCCTACTTCATCCAGAACTCCAATTAATTCGATTTGGTGGAACTTTTGGATACATATTATGTGTGACCATATAGTTCATTATCTCTATAGTGGTGAGTCTTTATCATATACTAGGTGTTATATATACTAAAAAATTGTGTCCCCTAAAGATATAAATACAATCCATATCAATGAAAATCAATTATAAACACTTATAGTGTAATATAATCTTCTTATATTGTGAAATCTTATAAAGATAGACATATAATTTGTATCATCATCCTTTGATAACTTATTTATCCTTCATTGACTATATTTGATATAATTTCTTTCATCTAACCTGTAGTAGGATTTATTCAAGACTCTAATATACATATAAGATGGCCATATATATTTTCTTCTCATACCCATAAGTGATAAATCACATCTTAATGAGTAAATCATTGTTATTTCACTAACAATGCACCTCGAAAAAGCTACCTCACTGAAAATTAAAAAAATCATTGCTTTCCCATGAATTAGAGTATTTGATTTCTTTATACACTTCAAAATTTATCTCAAGTTTATAGAATAATACATAATATCATAGATAGAAACATCCAGTGAAACCTAAATCATGTGGGGTTCCTAATGGTGGCTCGGTCTTGATGATCTTTTATACTTTTTTTCACCATGTAAAAACATTAAGAGAATAAGTCATAATAATAATGATCCCATAGAACATAATATCTAGATATATTCTATATCCTATCTGAAAAATGTATTAGGTCCACATGAAAAATGTTTAAGATTGCAATCATTGTATCATTAGATTATCATTATAGTCAAAAATTACAATAACCATTTTATATCACATGTAATATAAGGAAATGACCATATATAGTATATGGAGAAGTTATTTTCCAAACATGGTAAGTATAAATAATTTATAACCCATTTTTTAGGCTTGATGTGGAAATAAAAAAGTACATATTTGATTTGGGTCCAGGGAATCCACTCTTACAAACCTAAAAAATCATTCAGTTAAAAACAATATTACCATATTCACACAATTAAAACCAAGATATTTTAATATTATAAACCTCTTACTAAGTTTTTCTATTAAGGAAACCTAATTTAAGATCCAGTTAAAAATATTTTTATACCTTTTGGGTTATTATAGAAAATTATAAATCATTTCCTTCCCAATGTTGATAAGAACATTTTCATTGAATTTCATAACATAAAATTTTATATAGCCCTTGAAAAACAATCATGATTTATTTCATGTGGGTTTACCCTTTTCATTGATAATATTTATAAATTCATACATTTTTCTTATTACATAATTTTCTTTTATCATATGAATAATATCCAACGTCTTATTGTTCTAAAATTTCTCAATCTATTAGATTTTAAAATCAATTTACCACTTATGATTAAGAAACTCTTCAAAAAAATTGGTTTCCAAATTGAAAACAAAATCATGTATGACTTGGTTTTCCAAATAATTTTCATGTTTTAATTCCTCCATATTTTCAATCGATGATGTTCTAATGTTTTACAAGATTCCAAATTCTTTAATTATTAATTTTTTGGATTTATCTTATCATAATATTTTCATAAATAATAATAATATGTATTATAATTTCTCAATTAAAAAAATATATATTATGAACTATATATTTTCTTAATATGTATTATCGGTGTAATTTATATATTGGAGATAATTTTTAGGGATTTGGGAATATTTTTAAAATTTAATATCAAATTTATCTATTATAGTAACTAAATTATTATTGAAACTTTATTAGTTTCTCCTATTATAAATGCACCTAATGAATATATCAATTTCTAAATTTAATCATGTACTCATCACTCCTAGTTAAATATAACTATATCTCTTATCTTCTTCACAATGAATATATTATTTTAATATATAACTTTATTTCTATTATCGCATGATTTATTCTCACCAAATTTTATGTGCTTAAATCCATTGATAAATGATATATTCTTTTATTGTATCACTTCATTTATAATTTTAGTAGTGATATCTATCTTAATATTCAATGATATATAATTTTATAATTTTAAAACCCTTTTAAAATAATTTTTCATACTGTTGATAATCCTTTTTTCAACCACCATATGAAATGATTATCTATAATCTATAATCCATGTCCTCTTATGCTTCAAATAATTTTAATCCACCTGAAAAATCAAGGGTTTATTTTTAATATTTATTTAATATGAGTTCATTTAGAATTTACTATTTTCTTGAGATTATACATAATAATATTAGTTTAATCATTTTTATGTGACTTTCTCAATATCACTTCTCACATTTCCTGCAAAATCATGAGATTTTATGAAATATTTTTTCTTCAAAGTTAATTTCCATTCATTTATTTATTGAGTTTAGATAATTTTATAGTTTATCATTCAATTAACGAAAATCCATGTTTTATTTCAGTTCACGTACAAACGATATTCTTCTATAACATATTTTACACACAAGGCCAGGTTTTATCAAAAAACAATATATTATTAGTTTTATTATTTAATGTGATAGTTATCACATAAAAATTTTGATTGGCAAGAATTAATAATATTAAATTAATTATAGAAATATAGTTTACACATGTTTATAAAAGGAATTAATTTTTTACCAATTAATTTGAAATTAAAATTAAAAATAATTGAAAATAAAAAGAAAGCTTTTATAAAGAAAATTATTCCCAGAAAAATTGATATTAATAAGTTAAATTGATCGCTATTATAGATAATTATTAATTAAATTTATATATTTTATATTCAACCAAATTTTTTGACATTCATCCAATAAGTTTTATAGGATTCATATATGAATAAATCCAATTCTAAGAAAGAAAAGTTATATTTCCCTAAATGAAGTTTTTATATCTTTTAATGGTGGAATTGTTTTAAAAATAGATTTTATTTGAAATAATAAACTTTATTTAGGATATTTTAATGTCAATTTTATCTCATTTTTTCATATTTTTTTGAGATTTATTATTTTTCATCAAATTATGAAAAAATATTGGGTTTTAATTGAAAACAGTCTTTTCATATAAATTGTTTATAATGACAAATTATATTTGGAATTATATTTAGATGTAAAATATTTAAATTATAAATATACTAATGATATTTTGGTCAATTTAATCTTTATTATATTTAATTTAGATATAAAAAACATGGTTAAATTTTCTATTTTTCCACATTAAAAACATGTTTTGTCATCCCATCTTTGGGGTTAATTTTAAATTAGAATATGCCACTTATTTTAATAGAATTCAAAAAATGGGTTAACTATTTCAAATAAGAATAATTTATAATGTCTAGTAAGGGTATCTTAGTTTTTTATCTATAATATTAGTGAAATAAATTAAAATTAATTATAGTGATTAAGGTAAAACGAGTTTAATTTGCAGTTTCATTTTTATCATAAGGGGACAGATGACCAAGAAAATTATCCAAAACCATTTTTTTGGAAATATTTATACCATATAACTACTTTTATAAAAAAAATGTTAATTATTCTAGGAACATTATGAAGTGAGACCTCCCAATAGTGTTTACCTTTTTGTACTCACTATAATATGACTCCCCCTCCACTATAAAAGGCGATTCACTCTCCCCATCTCTTAACACCTATTAATAATTTTTATATAATATAATAACTACCCAAATCATCTTGAAAAATACCTACTATCATCTTAGAATACTCTATTTGGTATTAAATTATTCCAATTATGTCCATTGGTGAAAACTAGGAGTTATTTGAAGAATAGATAATGTTCTTCAATTGAGAACTTTTGTTTTATTTATTTCTCCACCCCTTACATTATTTTTATAAAATTACTATATAATAACTTAATTATACTAAATATACTGATATTATTCAATGTTAGTGGTATAATATAAAACATAAAACACTTCTAACAAATGTGATACATAATCATCATTCCTTCGTATGGTAGACTATCACCTTGAAAACTGAGGGAGTTCATTATTCCATTACCATTTCTCAAGGTTGGGATTAATGATGTAAATAATAATTTCTGTAACATCCCAGGTAAATAAAGAATATTACATATTTATATTTATCCATATTTGTGAATAAAATATTAATATTACTTTAAAGGGGATGCTATGCTCTATGGCGTACCCAATACGCAACAACGAGTTTCTTGGGAATCTTACGTTGCACTCTAATAATAAAATAATATTATTTTAAATGGTAGTTAATGCCTAGCCGTTTTAATGGTGGGAATGAACAGAACTAACTAAAAAATGGTTATATAAGTTTTTAAAATATTTTTACTCTTTACAATAAATGTTAGAGGATTAAAAATGCAAATGAATCCAGTTTTTAAGCGTAAACATTCTAATATTCTTTAAAAGGTTGATTAACCGCCTTTTGATGGCGAACCCCTTTTAAATCCACTTTTTGAAAATTTTATAAGCTCTAATTTTTAAAATAAACATATTATTTATGATTGGGACATTTAAATTTACCTTGGTTTAATTTTTGGTATTTTTCTGACAATGTTCATTTTTCAATGAATAGTTAAAAATACTGCATTTTACATCAAAAGTACTTTTTCATATAATTTAATTATATGGTTATATTATCTTTTTAATTTGTTTTAAAGTGTAATTAGAATATATTTTTACCATGTAATTCAATTATGGTCATTGGGATTAATTTCACTTTGGAATTAGGCATAAACAAGTGCAAAACTTTTCATAAATATTGTTTCTAAAAAACCCGCTATTTGTTTTGACAACGGGAAGTTTTTTTAAATTAATTATTTCAATTTATGTTTTTGGAATTTGGTAAAATGAATTAAATATTTTTAATCAGAAGTTCCAAATTATGTAATTAAGACTCTTTTGTTTTTGAACATTATGAATAGTAACGACGGTAATTATCTTTAATTATCTTGATTAATGAGTAATCGGGTAGTTAAAGATAATACGATAATATCATAATAATAAAACAAATGACCACAAAATGTGTCCTAAGGCTATGGGTTGTCTCATGGCCGACCATGGTATGCCTTTTTCCAAACTTGGGGGCCCCATGGAATCACTTTTGTGAGAAAGTGACTTTTTATCTTTTTATTTTTAAATAATGTTAAATGTAACAAAGAATGTATCACCTAAGTAACATATTTTTAAATTTGTCTACATAAATGATCTTTTGGACTATAAATATTCATTGGAAATCTAAAAATATTTCCTACATCATAGTATTTTTTTTAAAAATTTTAGACATTAAATAAATTAAATTATTTGTGACATCATGATGATGCAGCGATGACCTCATTATTTAATGATTTAAATAAAATGGAAAGATAATGTAAATTCTAAGACCTACACATGTCCAAAACCTATTGTATGGGTGGATTTAAAACCCTTATCATATTATCCTCGAAACAAATCAGTGTGAGACCATTAAAATCCGAAACTCATTTGAAAATAAAGTTATATTTTATACCTTTCCAAGAGTGCCCCTCCTCTCCTCTTATAAAAGACCCCAACCTCTACCTCCTTACCCACACTTCTAAAGCCTTTGACTCGGACAAACCCTTCCCATTTTGTCTCTCCACATCTCTCTATAACTCCTTGAAGCCTCACTTTGGGCATAAGTCTTCCCAATGAAGCCTTTGAGCTGAAACCAATGGGAGTTACCCGATTTTAAGGTAATGTCTTCACTTGTGTTCTTTTGTTTTATTTTGCTTCTCCAACCCCCTAAAATCTTTTTATTCATTTATTTTGTAACAATACCAGTATCTTCCATATACTAGGATGTTGTTATAAGAAGGATTCGAGCTACACATACACACACCTTCGTCTAATGGTTAAAGAACATACTGTTTCTGTGGTTGGTGATTTTCTGCCTCAAGAAACGATGATTGTTCAATATTCTTTTAACACCTTTAAAGGTGACCATTAAGATGTCAATAAATTTATATATGATATAAAATATGTTTATGTTTTCCTTAAGCTTCTGTATTTTTCATTTATGGCATACATTTATGGCTTCCATTATGAGTATACGCGATATCTTCATTTTAGGAAGTGCGGACTACCGCCCCCTCAATGTGATTTGATTCGTTAATACCATATGTGGTACGTATAAAGGATATATTTAATGATATTATATATGATACCATACTGTAATTAAAATACTATTATGCATCATTATGTTTTAATTCCATTAAATATGAAATAGAAATGGAAGTAGCGTTCATGCGTACGTACAACTTACCATCTCCATGAACGGTGCATTTCATTTCTTAACTCTAAATGTTATGTAATATTATAAATGCATGAATATACTGGTTATATAGGATATATATGATATCAAAATCATGAATACAATTATAGATATAATGTATATTTTACCACATGAACTACTTGTAATTATAAAGAGTTTATTTTTGACTCAAGTACCAATTATTGACCGTTATTAGATTAAATAATAACATAGTGTTCATGACATGGTAATAAGTGATATAAAATGAATAATGAACTTGAAAAAGGTTCTTAAGGAATTAGAAATTAACCCAAGTTTATTATTCATGAGATTAAAGAATGATCGAGTCGAGTCGGACCCGAGGTAAGGGATCCTACCCATCTCTTTCTTTTTAAGTACACTCTTTTATGTAATTCCTTTTAAAGCTCATCTTTCTTGTTATTGGGATGTTCTCTTATATTACTCTTACTGTAATTTTTATGTTCATATTATGAGAGACCCTATTCTCTCTCATCAATCCATTTTGGATGTTTTGAGTGGCGCCGTTAGGCTACCGAATTTTCATAAGAGATATAACCTCTCTCTTTCTTTTTAAGTACTCTCATTTATGTCACTTCTTTTAAGTTCCTATTTGTTATGATTGGGGATGTTCTTTTATATTCCCCTTTCTATTTTATTTTAATATGATTATAGACCCTATTTGATCTCATCAATCCATTTTTTGATGTTTTAAGTGGCGTTGTTAGGCTGCCGAGTTTTCATAAGGGATTTTTCATCTCACTTTTATTCCCGTGAGATTTATGCTACATTTGATACAATTTCCTTTGAGTGGTGTATGTACAGCCAATTATTTTACTCATTGTGTAATATACTTTCATTTATGAGTATTTACATCAATGTTGTATTGTCCCTCTTTCACGGGGTGTATGTTTCCAAAGATACCCATGTCAGTAAGGGAACCTATCACCCTCCTCTTTTTAAAAGTCTTATTTTGTTATGTCTTTTAATTCACATACTATTATGTTGGGATATGATCTTCTATATCCTTATTGATTTAAATTTTATGTCCATGTGATGCGATACCCTTTCTATCTCTCATCAACTCTTTTTCTGAATTTTGAAGTGACGCTGTTAGGCTGTCGAATTTTTGCAAGGGAACTTCTTAACCCAATTTTGATTCTTTGGGATAAAATTGTACTCCTTGAATATGTCGTTCTATGATTATGTGTGAATGTCCTATGATTTTATTACACTTAATACCCACTTATATTTCATGTATTCGTTTGTCACACATAATTATGTAATTGATTTATCCTTAATCTAAGGATACCATCTTTGTATGGGACTTCATCTCAATCTCCTTTCATTGAGGCATATTTTGTTTTATACACAACTTTCTTTTATACGGTGTATAAACCCCTTTGACTTTTATGTTTATTCAAAAGGAATCTTTTTTATACGAAGCGTTTACTAAATGACAAAAGTGAATGCTTTTGTCATACGTATGCGGCGACTACGACTTCTCTACCGCCGTGACCATTATTTTAGTTTCGGCTTCCTCTACAAGCCATACCTTTTTAAAAGAAAAATAAATACCATGTTTGACATTTCTTTTATTTTGGTATTGAAAATGGTTTTCATAATGTTTTTATATCAATGTGTTGTATTGATATCTTTTGATTGAAAAGTGGAAATGTTATGTTTCCTTTATTCATGTTTTATGTGATAAGATTATGTTATGGTTCTTGGGAATTATTATGAAGACGGGTGGTTCCGTGATAAACTAAGGGCGGGCGAGCCCGATATAGCTCTCCAATGCGTTGGGTAATACGAAGGAGTGAAACATTAAGGTTTCTCCGAAGATATTTAGGGAATATACTATGGTGGGTATTCCAAACGTAACCAAGAGGGTTACTCCCTACGTAAGAATGTTATTAATGCCTCAAGTTACCTTTATGTCTTATGATTTCTATGATTTATTCATGATTTGATATGCCTATTTTTTATGGGTAAAGTATGATTTCATTCTCATGTATATATGAACTCATGTTTCCTTTCCATATTTTTATATCCCTTACTGATCTTTTTATGCTCATCCCAAGTTTTTGAAATGTTTTTCATAGGTCAAGGGAAAGGTACATGATATGATGATAGTGTCAAGGAAGTGTCAAGAAAGAATCCATGTTTTATTTTAAATACGTTTCCGTTGATGGGATAAATGAATACTATCTTTATGTAACCACTTTGTTTAAATGTGGAATGTAATGCAAGTTTTATTATATAATTCTCTAAAACTCTAAACCTGAAAAAGATCCTCAATGTGTAATCATGTAATAACTCAAGATTAAGTAAGGTTTAAGGCTGGGGCCTTATAGTTGGTATCAAAGGTCGGTTTAGATAACTTTAGAGGTTAGGGTATTCTTTAAGCATAAGTGACATTACCATAATGGTTAGGATTTCAGAAAGAGTACTAGTTTTAGATAAAGTGAATGAGTAAGTATATCTTAGTGTTTATCTTCCTCATTAGTACATGATGGTTTTGTTGATATACTCACACTGACCTTTTTGGTTTTAGTAAATGGATGGATCTAGCAGGCACCAAAGTAACAGTGGATGTGAATGAAACTATGATTGTTTTTTGAGCAAGCAACTGAATGATATGGGAGCTGCAATGAGAACTCTTGTGATTATCCTCAACCAACTATCTGGAGTAATGATTGACCACCTAAACCATGGTGATTTCTCTAAGGCATCATATATGCGAGAAACAAATCCCTACGGAACTACAGGTAACAATAATAAAGGTAAGTGTGTTCAAAAACCTATGTGACAAAAATGTGGAAAGAAACACCTAGTAAAATGTTTCAAAGGGATAGAAATATTCTATAGATGTGGAAATAAAGGTCAAAAAGCAAGAAACTGCCATGGAAAAAGGAAGCATCCAGTTGACTCCAGGAAAGGGAAAGAAGTTATTTCTGAGGATCAATTTAATGTTTTAAATGTGGTGTGCATGGTCATTATGAAAACACATGTCCTATGAAGAAGTTTCATGAATGGGATCACCAAGATCGTACAAATACTCGTTTACCAATACCTAATGACATTCCGATTGAGGATGAAGAAACTGAAAATGACCAATCAAAGGTATGGATTATTTCATAACTATTGTTTTTCTATTTTGGAATCTTAGGATATGATTCATGATTTTGTTTGTAGGAAAGAAGTATTTCAGAATAATTTGGAAAGGAATGGTTAATGGATCATGAAGAATGTTAAATGAGTAAGATGTCAACATATAATGGCTTCAATAGTTATAGTGAAATTCTTAAGAGTATTAAGTCTCTTTTAATGATGGTGTTACATTAGAAGATATTTTATAGTATGTGTAACCCTGATGTTTAATATATGAAAATTTTATTCAAGGAAAAGTTATCTGTTCTTTTGTGGACATAGTTATAAAGAACCATTTGGGTTTATATGATCCTTTCTTTTGAGGTAATTATGGGTTACTATATGTTATGATGGAAGTGAAAGGCATGAGATAAAATTGAGGTTAAATTATGTTATGGTTATTTTTGACGATTTTATCTCTTTTTGGGGAATGATTTGAGAATTATATAGTTTTGGAAAAAGGACAACACGCAGACCATGTGACAACCCATCGCGTTGGACAAAGCTGTGGGAATCGAACCCACAACCAAAGTGCAACTGGTATTTATCGCCTACCACTGGACTACGTGAAGTCCCTGGTTAGTTAGACTGATTCTTTTTAGTTAGATGATTTTATGAATTAACAGTAAGTTTATTTTGGGTTATCTATTGATATTTATTAACCTATCATGGAGGATATGTGATTAGGTTAATTACTTTTCAATACGAGACATTAAGAGCAACTGATGTTGTTTGGAGATAAATGTTACGATTTAACTTAGAAGACTATGTGACTAAATCCTTCAAATATTTGGGTTTCAATCTTAGTTTGGTTTACTTTGATGAATTTTATGGACAATTTGATTATCGAATGGTCCTCATTGAGCTTTGGGTTTTGTTGGACAAATTTTGGAGATTAAGAATAGATTTTTTTTTATAAAGGGTTATCCTTTTCTGGATTATCTGATCTTGTACTAACCTTTTTGGTTTTGGTTTTGGTTAAAGTCTAAAGACATGGGAATTATATAGTTCTCTTTTGTGGATTAGGTGATTCTCTAGAAGTTTATTATAGTACTCTTAATGTGAACAAGTCTTCCTAAATACTCGTCTTTTGGAGAAAATATGAGTTTGTGTAAGGAATCTAATAAAAGTTGAAAGTCAACATGATAAGTGATTATGTTTCCTTATGAATAAATTACTCAATAAAAAGTAACTTAAAACAAAAATGTTGTCTATTAACTTTTCCTACTGGGGAATCGAATACCGTTTAACCCATCACAAGTTTGTGATTTTCTTGTGGTTAACTTTCTCCTAAACATGTTTTCTATCACTCTCCATCAGAACATGACCCTTTGTTTTTTTCCTCCATGTCCATATTTTTATACTTGGAATCCTAGTATGGGTTAACTCGGGTGACCTTTCTTTATTTTAA
This sequence comes from Viscum album, assembly GCA_963277665.1. Taxonomy (NCBI): domain Eukaryota; kingdom Viridiplantae; phylum Streptophyta; class Magnoliopsida; order Santalales; family Viscaceae; genus Viscum; species Viscum album. The sequence continues at coordinate 1,402,846,046 of OY728131.1, forward strand.
AGTGATTGTTTTACCGACTCTTATTCCGATGTGGGACTTTCAAGGATGTTTCCAAACCCAATTTTAAAATTGCGAGGACGCAATTCCCAAAAGGGGGGAAGGATGTAACACCCCAGGTAAATAAAGAATATGACATCTTTATATTTATCCATATTTTTGAATAAAATATTAATATTACTTTAAAGGGGATTCTATGCTTGATGGCGTACCCAATACGCAACAACGATTTTCTTGGGAATCTTACGTTGCCCTCTAATAATAAAATAATATTATTTTAAATGGTAGTTAACGCCTAGCCGTTGTAATGGCGGGAAGGAACAGAACTAACTACAAAATGATTATATATGTTTTTCAAATATTTTTACTCATTACAATAAATGTTTGAGGATTAAAAATGCAAATGAATCCAGTTTTTAAGCGTAAACATTCTAATATTCTTTAAAAGGTCGATTAACCGCCTTTTGATAGAGAAAACCTTTTAAATAAACTTTTTGACAATTTTATAAGCTCTATTTTTCAAAATAAACATATTATTTATTATTGGGACATTGAAATTTACCTTGGGTTAATTTTTGGTATTTTTCTGACAATGTTCATTTTTCAATGAATAGTGAAAAATACTGCATTTTACATCAAAACTGCTTTTTCATATAATTTAATTATATGGTTATATTATCTTTTTAATTTGTTTTAAAGTGTAATTATAATATATTTTTACCATGTAATTCAATGATGGTCATTGGGATTAATTTCACCTTGGAATTAGGCATAAACAAGTGCCAAACTTTTCATAAATATTGTTTCTAAAAAACCCGCTATTTGTTTTGACAACGGGAAGTTTTTTAAAATTCGTTATTGAAATTTATGTGTTTGTAATTTTGTAAAATTAATTACATATTTTGAATCATAATGTCCAAATTATGTAATTAAGACTCTTTTTTTTTGACATTATGAATAGTAACGACGATAATTATCTTTAATTATCTTGATTAATGAGTAATCGGGTAGTTAAAGATAATAAGATAATATCACAATAATATAAAAATGACCACAAAATGTGTCCTAAGGCTACTGGTTGTCTCATTTCCGACCATGGTATTCTTTGTGCCAAACTTGGGGGGTCCATGTAATCACTTTTGTGAGAAAGTGACTTTTTATCTTTTTATTTTTAAAGAATGTTAAATGTAACAAAGAATGTATCACCTAAGTAAAATATTTTTAATTTTGTCTACATAAATGATCTTTTAGACTATAAAAATTAATTGGAAAGATAAAAATATTTACCACATCATAGTATTTTATTTATAATTTTTAGACATTAAATAAATTAAATTATTTATGACATCATGATGATGCAGCGATGACTTCATTATTTAACGATTTAAATAAAATGGAATGATAATGTAAAATCTAAGACCTACACATGTCAAAAACCTATTGTATGGGTGGATTTATAACCCCTATCACCTTATCCTCGAAACACATCAATTTGGGACCATTAAAATCTGAAACTCATTTGAAAATAAAGTTACATTTTATACCTTTCCAAGAGTGCCCCTCCTCTCCTCATATAAAAGGCCCCCACCTCTACCTCCTTACCTACACTTACAAAGCCTTTGGCTCCACCACCCCTGCACATTTTGCCTCTACACATCCCTCTATAACTCCTTGAAGCCTCACTTTGGGCATAATTCTTCCCAAGGAAGCCTTTGAGCTCAAACCAAAGGGAGTTACCAGATTTTTAGGTAATGTCTTCACTTGTGTTCTTTTGTTTTATTTTGCTTCTCCAACCCCCAAAACTCTTTTTATTCATTTATTTTGTAACAACACCAGTATATTTAATATACTAGGATGTTGTTATAATAATTATTAGATCTACATGTACACACACATTCATCTAATGGTTAAAGAACATAGTGTTTCTATGGTTGGTGATTTTCTGCCTCACGAAACGATGATTGTTCAATATTCTTTTAACACCTTTAAAGGTGGCCATTAAGATGTCACTACATTTATATATGATATATAATATGTTTATGTTTTCCTTAATCTTCTTTATTTTTCATTTATGTCATACCTTTACGGCTTCCATTATGAGTATACACGATATCTTCATTTTAGGAAGTGCGGACTACCGCCCCCTCAAAGTGATTTGATTCGTTAATAGCATATGTGGTACGTATAAAGGATATATTTAATGATATTATATATGATACCATACTGGAATTAAAATACTATTATGTATCATTACGTTTTAATTCCATTAAATATGAAATAGAAATGGAAGTAGCGTTCATGCGTACGTACGGCTTACCGTCTCCATGAACGGTGCATTTCATTTCTTAACTCTAAATGTTATGTAATATTATAAATGCATGAATATACTGGTTATATATGATATATATGATATCTACATCATGAATAAAATACTATATATAATATATATTTTACCACATGAACTACTTGTAATTATAAAGAGTTTATTTTTGACTCAAGTACCAATGATCGACCGTTATTAGCTTAAATAATAACATAGTGTTCATGACATGGTAATAAGTGATATAAAATGAATAATGAACTTGAAAAAGGTTCTTAAGGAAGTATAAATTAACTCAAGTTTATTATTCAGGAGATTAAATAATGATCGAGTCGAGTCGGACCCGAGGTAAGGGATCCTACCCCTCTCTTTCTTTTTAAGTACACTCTTTTATGTCATTCCTTTAAAAGCTCGTCTTTCTTGTTATTGGGATGTTCTTTTATATTACTATTACTGTAATTTTTATGTTCATATGATTAGAGACACTATTCTCTCTCATCAATCCATTTTGGATGTTTTGAGTGGCGCTGTTAGGCTGCCAAATTTTCGTAAGAGATCTCACCTCTCTCTTTCTTTTTAAGTACTCTCCTTTATGTCACTTATTTTAAGCTCCTATTTTTTATGATGGGGGGTGTTCTTTTATATTCATCTTGATATTTTATTGTAATATGATGAGAGACCCTATTTGATCTCATCAATCCATTTTTGGATGTTTTAAGTGGCGTCGTTAGGCTGCCGAGTTTTCATAAGGGATTTTTTATCTCACTTTTATTCCCGTGATATTTATGCTACATTTGCCAAAATTTCCTTTGAGTGGTGTATGTACTGCCCATTATTTTACTCATTGTGTAATATAATTTCATTTATGAGTATTTACATCAATTTTTTATTGCCCCTCTTTCACGGGGTGTATGTTTCGAAAGATTCCCATGTCCGTAAGGGAACCTTTCACCCTCCTCTTTTTTAAAGACTTCTTTTGTTATGTCTTTTAATTCACATACTATTATGTGGGGATATGATCTTCTATATCCTTATTGATTTAAATTTTATGTCCATGTGATGAGATACCCTTTTTATCTCTCATCAACTATTTTTCTAAATTTTGAAGTGACGCCGTTAGGCTGTCGAATTTTTGCAAGGGAACTTCTTAACCCAATTTTGATTCTTTGGGATAAACTTGTACTCCTTGAATATGTCATTCTATGATTATATTTGAATGTCCTCTGATTTTATTACACTTAATACCCACTTATATTTTGTGTATTCATTTGTCACACGTAATTATGTAATTGATTTATCCTTAATCCAAGGATACCATCTTTGTATGGTTCTTCGTCTCAATCTCCTTTCATTGAGGAAGATTTTGTTTTATACACAACTTTCTTTTATACGGTGTGTAAACCCCTTTGACTTTTACGTTTATTCAAAAGGAATCTTTTTTATATGAAGCATTTACTAAAAAACAAAAGGGAATGTTTTTGTCATACGTATGCGGCGACAACGACTTCTCTGCCGCCGTGACCATTATTTGAGTTTCGGCTTCCTCTACAAGCCATACCATTTTAAAAGAAAAATAAATACCATGTTTTACATTTCTTTTATTTTGGTATTGAAAATGGTTTTCATAATGTTTTTACACAAATGTGTTGTATTGATATCTTTTGATTGAAAAGTAGAAATGTTATGTTTCCTTTATGCATGTTTTATGTGATACGATTATGTTATGGTTCTTGGGCATTATTATGAAGACGGGTGGTTCCGTGATAAACTAAGGGCAGGTGAGCCCGATATAGCTCTCCAATGCATTGGGTAACGCGAAGGAGTGAACAATTAAGGTTTCTCTGAAGAGATTTAGGGAATATACTATGGTGGGTATTCCAAATGTAACCAAGAGGGTTACTCCCTATGTAAGAATGTTATGAATGCCTCAAGTTACCTTTATGTCTTATGATTTCTATGATTTATTCATGATTTGATATGCCTATGTTTTATAGGTAAAGTATGATTTCATTCTTATGTATATATGAACTCATGTTTCCTTTCCATATTTTTATATCCCTTACTGAGCTTTTTATGCTCATCCCAAGTTTTTGAAATGTTTTTCACAGGTCAAGGGAAAGGTACATGATATGATGATAGTGTCAAGGAAGTGTCAAGAAAGAATCCATGTTTTATTTTAAATACGTTTTCGTTGATGGGATAAATTAATACTATCTTTATGTAACCACTTTGTTTAAATGTGGAATGTAATGCAAGTTTTATGATCTAATTCTCTAAAACTCTAAACCTGAAAAAGATCCTCAATGTGTAATCTTGTAATAACTCAAGATTAAGTAAGGTTTAAGGCTGGGGCCTTATAATTTAAAATTATTTTTATGATTTATATATTCTTATATAGTTATTATATATCACATAACTTCATTATTTAAATTTTCTTGGGAATATGATTACATCGTTTTCGGATGGGTGGACTACTGTATCCTCAAAGTGATATAATTTGTTCTCACTCAACAAGGAATATATCAAGAATGTGTTAAATAAAAATAATTTAAATAAATAAAATATATATGATATTATGAAATAATTATATATCTATAAATAAAATATATCATTTTATTCTTACATTTTCACCCACTGAAAAAGTGATAACGTCGATTGTGGACGTGTGGACCATCGCCTCCTCAAAGAAACGTGTTTCCAATTTTTTCATCACCATATCATAGTACCCAAATGTCCAGAAGCCGGTCAAAACCATTCCTAATAAAATTTGTTAATAATAAAGAAATATGTCTCATACAAACAAGGGGTTATTACAAAATCAAGAGTACATGACACCACACATGTCCTCCTCTACCAGCAAAGAGCAATAGTTAGGGAACATAGAAGACCATATCGTATCCGTCACAATGATTTCTTTCATGGAAAAAACATCCACCACCCGATTGGCCTCCTTATAATTAGCTATGACTATCAAATTTAAATGTGTTACTTAATTGAGACAATCAAAACATTTAGGGAGTAGTCTCGAAGGAAAATTAAACGTTCTTATTTCCAAGGCTTAGACCACAAGTTGAGAGTATGATTCAATCCATAGTAGATTCCAGTTATGATAGACAGCATGCCTGATTGCATGAAGTATCCCCCATAACTTAGATTAAAAATAAACTCTAATACCAGTAAAATGATAAAAACATCCTTTCACAAAACCATGATAAGTATGAAAAACACAACCACACCCTAATGGTCTTGGTGCTCTAGAAGAAGCTCCATCCACATTGAATCTGAGACACATAATGATTGGTGGTATCCAAAGAATGTACTTAATCATCTGAGGCCTTTGGGGTTGCCCAAAAACTCCATGTAGTTGAAGAATCTGCATGTCAGAGAAGTTGTTTTGCATCGCACCTCACTGAACCTTAGAAGTAGCATAAACATCTTGGTGAATTTATAACATTCCACACTAGATAGGAACCAGTATACTGTCAAAGAGGACTGCATTTTGAGCAACCCATATGGCTGAAATCAAAGCCGAAACAAAAACTGGTAGAAGGTTATGGACCTAGTCGCTACAGAGAACATAGGGCAACCATGCCAACAGGTCAAGAAGCAGCAGATTTTGATTCAAGTCCATCCTGGACAAGACCCCAACAGATACCCACAACTGTCGAGCATAAGCAGAATCCAAAAACAGGTGCTGAACATTCTCCTCATCACATATGCATAAGCAACAGGATGATGTAAAATTAAAACCTTCTCACTTGAGCTGATCATGAGTTGGTACATTATTTTTATAGTTTCTCTAGATTAGAGAAAATCGAGATGGGCGAATGAACGAAGACTTGTACTGCAGGAGCCAAGTAGGTGAACAACAAGAACCCTGAAAAAATAGCTAATAGTAATCCTTGCTATTAAACCAACCATTCCTATTATGCATCCAAATAAGTGTATCACAATCTATGAAATTATAGGATTGAACTTTCTGCTCCACCTGATAGGGGACCATGCATTCAAACAGATGTATGTGAGATTAAAAATTATCAATGGAAAAATTTCTTGCACCAGAAAGAACATCTATGATATCTTGAATAGGCCTCTCAAGCCATGTTGTGCTCCAACAGTATAGATGAGATTCCCTATAAACCAACCACTTTGTATCATTAGCGATTTTTATAAAAGAGTACTTGATAGATGCCCAGAATAATTATTCAAGAGAGTATTTATATCCATTATGAAACCTTCCATTAAATCGGTTAATTAAAAAATCACCAGAATTACCCTTGGAAATCAGACCCCATGTAAACTTTCCAATAAGACCATCATTAAAAGACCTGATTTCCTTAACTCCAAGACCCCAAGTTCAACCAGCATGATACATTCCTTCTAGGAAACAGTGATAAAATTTCACTCATGGGTTTACCCTATCCAAATAATGTTCTATACCATGCTTTGAAGCTCCTTGATGGGACCCCTAGGCCACCAATAAATTGAATGTAATAGACAATCTAAGATGTTATCACTGAGTTAACAAGGAACACCCTCCCAGCCATGGAAATCACCTTCCCTTACAAACTAACAAGTTGATTAATGATACTAGAATATATTACTACCAATTATTGCCTCTTCACCTTTCCCTAAAATTAGGGAACACCAAGGTATTGAAAGGGAAAAGATCCCTTTTCACCCTAAGGTATCTAATTATCTTGTTCTATTTACCAATATATACTTTATTTCCCAAAACAATGAAAGACTTATCCTAAATTATTACTTGACCAGCCCCCTCTTCATAATGTTTTATGAGGGTGTTGATAGAATAAATGGTTCTCGTTGATGCTTTCCCGAGTAAGAGAATATCATTATATTATAAAAAATGATATGAAATCATTCTTTCCAGTCCTAATTTTCATATAAATACCCATGTGTGCAAGTTTATTGATACATCTACTCAGATAATCTTCAGTAATAGAAAATAAAAGTCCAGAGAGAAGGTCCCCTTGTCTCACACCTCTGGTACATGGGAAAAATCATCTAGGTGTATTGCTAATGACAATGGACACCCATGAAGATCAAAAGATGGTATTGATCAGCTTTATAAACACATTGTAAATTCCATATATTTTAAGTAAATCCAAGAGAAATCTCCATTTGAGTGTATCGAAGGCCTTTGAGATGTCAATTTTATTTTCAAAGTTTCCTTCCTTTGCCCTCCTTCTCATAAGGTTGACACTTTCTAAGGCGGTAAATAGACAATCCTGAATATTCCTTCTAGGAACAAATCCAAATTGATTTGCAGAAATCATATCACCATCCATTTTTTCTAGTCTATTCATGGGTATCGTACTAATCATTTTGTGAATAATATTCTTCAGTTCCACTAGCCTAAAATCCATTATAACAAGAGAATTTACTGTCTTGGGTAAGAGTTCATTGAAGTAGAGGTTCATTCCATGTGGTAAGTAAGAGTGAGTAAAGAAATCATTTATGTCTCAAGGAATATCATCCTATAAAACATCCTAACAAGACACAAAATATTTATTAGTAAATCCATCTATACTAGGAGCACTCTCCACATTGAGGGATAGAAGAGATGTTCGAATTTCCTCTTTGAAAGGAGGGGTGATAAGAGATTTATTAGCATGCTCCTCAATGCATGAAGTAATGTTCCTAACCATTATATGGGCATTGAACTACCCATCATCAGAATACAATCCCATAAAATTCTCCACAACCACATCATAAAATGTTATATAAAATTATATATAATTAATTAATATGGTATTTATGAAATAATTAAAATTATATAAAGATAAATTTTACTTACCTTCTTTCAATAGTGATCATTTAAAAATAAGAATGTTGCTCCATCGTATGTATGGTCTATCATCTCTATGATTGTAACGTTTGCTCATTTTTCATTTTAATCATTAATGATTGGTTGTAAAATAATAGTTGATTTATAAATTTGATTAATATTCTATGATTATTATTTTTTATATGACTAAATAAGGACCTCTTTTACCATAGGTTTCCTATCAAAGTCGTATTTGACACATAAACTGGATTGGGTGAAAACACCCAATGTAAAATTAATTGATTAATTAGTTGTATAAAACATTATAATACGTGATAATAAACATGATATGGTTCTTATGTAAGTAAATATTTAACATAATTTTCTTATTCAGGAATATAAGGACACACGTGACAATTCAAACTCAAGGTAGGGGACTTCTTCTCAATATTATTTCATTGAGGAATATTTTTATATTATATAACTCCTTTATTTTATAAGGTGTATATAGAGAACCTTTGAACTTTAATATCATGAATTTATTTATTCTCATGTTATTTACTATTTTGATAAATGTTATTCTTTTTGCTGGATTATGATTCCAATGTTTTAAAGTGGGGTGGGACACATTGATTTTAAAATCTCTTTTAACATGTTTAATGATTTAATTTCAAAATATTATCCTCCATTCCAATATTCTTGATATTATTCAATATTTTTATTTATATGGATATAAATGGATTTTAAAATTATTTTATTTATATTCTGAATTTTGTTCAATAGTTTTCAAAAGAGAATCTTTTTACATTTTCTATACTGAACATTTTACATTCTTTACAATGAACAAATGAATGTTATTTTTAATATATATGGTAACAAAAAATTCTCCACCACCTTATATTTTTTTTATATTGGGATTCCTCTACAATCCATCATTTTTCATAAAATAAAAATAAACCCTGTTATCCATTTTTTTTGTATTTTGATATTGAAAATGGTTTTTCAAAAATTGATTGATTATTTTAATGACATGAAATGTTTTCTTATGAGTGAAAATGAAATTTTATGAGTGACATGTTTAATATTAAAATATTTTTTGATTGATGATAATATAATAATACTTGGGAATTTTATTGGGGGTTATGTTATAAACTAATGATGGGTGGTTACATTATAAACCAATAATGGGTGGTTTTGTGATAAACTAATTATTGGCAGGTTCATGAAAGCCTTCCAATGCATTGGGTATAGAAGTATACTATATAGTTATTTCTTTATTAAGAGTTACATATATGGAAGTCAAGAAAATAGTTTTTAAATTTAAATTTTTAGAGAGTATAATGATTCCCAAGATACCTTTATGTGTAATGTTTGATTTCTATGGGTTTTATAGTAATATTTTGATTAAAAAAAGGGTAAGAAATGATATTATATTCAATGTAAAATATTAATTACTTCTTTAGGGTGAAAATTATAAGTTTATGATAAATTTTCCATGTGTTCTCATGTTTTTTATAAACTAATGGTTCCCATTCCTTTTAAATCTATTACTATGCTTTTTTTATTATACTATGTTCTTCTAAAATATTTTTCATTGGTTTTAAGGAAGGGTAAGGGAAAAGAAGAATTCAAGTTAAAATTCATAGATATTTTTCATGAAAAAAAACATGGTTTATTTTAAATGTTTTATATTATGAGGGGAATGGATACTAAATGAAAGTGTAAACTTTTTAATTTATGGGTTTTTTATGTATGAGACATGTCCACTTTCTATAAAACACTAAACCTTATAATATAATCAAAAGGAAAGAAATTAAATTCTTAGATAAAACTCAAAATTATGTAATGTTTAAAAAAGGTTCCTTATATTTGATTTCAATATAAAGATTTATACAATTTAGAGGTTATTATAGTGTTAATAGCATTCCCTTATAAGATTTTACTTTATAGTTAAGTTAAATTGATATAAAATTTTAACATTTTCATCTTGATTCAACTAAAATGATTATTTTCATAATGGTTTCACATAGAGAAAATATGAAATATATAGTGGGAAGGAATCGATAGAAAAATAACCATCAAAATCATTATCCCAATATGGTTGGAATTGGAAAGAAAAGTTTGTTTCAATGATGGATTAGTTGACACAAGCTATAAATGGTGGTGGAATCCATGCTAGAAAGTAATAATATATACCATGAAAGAATTTATATATATCGGATCATTTTATGAGGAACATCCCCATAATATAATGGATCATATGACCTAATGGTAGCTGAATGATGGATCAATTCCTCGGATAATGTATTTGATGTCATGGGATGTTCAGAATTTCAAAAGGCAGCCCTTTCCATTTATCATTTTGGAGGTGAAGCTGATTGATTTTGGTATTTGGTGAAGAATTATAGATTTAAATGTGATCTTTATTCCATGGAATTGTAAAAATTTAAGAAAATATTCCTTGATAAATATTTACCTTATTTTTTCAACATAGGATGGAGAAACAGTTATTGGAATTGAAACAAAAATATGAAGATTTTATGGCTGAATATGATGAAACATTCACAAGATTGTCCAGGTATGTTTCAAAATTTATTCAAGACATTGATAGTAAAATTATTAAAATTTACTCTAGATTAAATCCATTATTATGAAGAGTATTGGCCCCAAAAGAATTTAATAGTTGTGATAATATTTTTTATTGTGCTAAGAAAGTTGATATGGAGTTTTCTAACACATATGTTCCATGAGATGACAAGAGAAATATAGTGTCATTGTGGTAGTAAATTGAGAATAGACCAACTAAAAATTCTTGAGTTAATACCATAACGTGTTCCAAGTGTGGTAAAATAAATTTTGGGGAATTTATTTCATGATCTGGAAAGTTTTACAGATGTGGTTAGTTTGTTCAGAAGGATCATGATTGAAAATAAGAGTCCTAAAAAATCCAACATTGAGATGACAAATAGCCAGTTTATAGTGATATTTTTTAGTTTTAATGAGTTGGCACATTAAGCTAATGGCTGCCTAAATTTACTTACACATGGTGTGAATCATCATGATCGAAAAAAGTGGTTGAAATATCATTTACTACTTTAATAGTGGATACTGGGCCATTTGTTGAGGTGGTGATATCTCTAGCAAGCTCATTATTGTTCAAAGGTAGATAATAATCACAATGTCTTAGTCACCCCTATTTTTATATTTTAAATAATGGAAGTAACATAGGATAAATTTATTGAGTTTTTATCAATGAATCTATTATATTTTAAAAGTTATTTGAGGAAGAATATCATTTATTTTTTTTACATAATTTTAATATTATTACTCATCATTATGGTTATATATTTATATTATGATTTATTTCTAACATTGGAAATAACTATTGGACTTTAGATATTAATTTATTATCTTAAAATATTAATATTTGATAATTTTGAGAATTATATTACTATGTGTTTAACATTTTGTTTTCTTTAATTTCTAAATAGGGTAGGAATATCTTGTTATCATTTTGAGGATTATTTGATCTATTAAAAGCTGATTCTAGTGATTTAGGCATGAAAAATTCTTCCATAATACTTATTGTTTGGAGAAAATGATGGTATTATGGTTGAAATTTATGAAAGGATTAAATTATTCTCATAAATTAATTATATTTCCTTTTACTCATAGTCTATATAGTAAGAGAGTTCCTCAACTTAAAGAAAATTATCATGATGAAAACATTTATCCTTGTACCTTCATTTTTTTAACCAATGGTATTTTCATTCATCACATATTTATAGACATTAGACCCTTAACTATATTTTGATCATTTTCTATCTTGTGATCATTAACCACAATCCCTCCCATAATTATTTATTATTTCCTCCTAGTATAAATCTTTATTTCCCACCCATGTTCTCCTATTTATAAATTTTGTATGTGTTAATCCTGATGACCTTTGTACATCCATTTCTTTCTTATCACGAGGTTGATTAATTATCCCTTTTTATGATGATGATTTCAATGAAGGTATTCTCAAATGTTAATACTTTAATAACAATGAAAATTTTCAAGGGAGGAGTTCATTCTAAGGGGGTAGGATGTAACATCTCGGGATTTTATGAAATGTATTTTATTTTAAATTAATTTAATTTCTTTGAAATCTTGACTTACATGGAATGAATGCATTATAGGAAAATTCGAATTTTACTAAAAAATAATACACTATTAATATTATTGTTTAATGTGATAGTTGTGACCTATACATTGGAATGGTGAGAATTAATGTGGTTAAATAAATTATGAAAATATATTTTATAATTTTTTATAAAATTAATTCATTGGTAATAAATTAATAAGAAATTAAAAAAAATTAATATGATGGGAATTTTTTTCTAAAAAAAACATTTTTATGCCCTCAATGTAATTTTATATTAATAAATAAAATTTATCACTATTAGTAAGTGATATTAATATAATATATATATTATATATTAAATAATTTTTTTTACATTCATCTGACAAGTTTTATAGGTTTAAGATAGGAACAAATCCTATTTTAAGCATGAAAAGTAATATTTTTCTAAAAGGTAGTTTTTTCACCTTTTAGTGGTGGACATGTTTTAAAACTATATTTTAATAAATTTATATATTTTATTTTTAAAAAATAAACATCAATTATGAAATTTGAATTTCAAATTTATTTTAAGGTGAATGTTTTTTATTTTTCTAAAAAGACTCAATTTTTAATGAATATTAAAAACAATACTGGGTTTCAATTGAAAATTTTATTATTTTTATAAATAATTAATAATGATAAATTATATTTATTACAGGTTTTATGGTCAAAATAGATCAATTATACATCTATCAATCCAATTTAGGTAATTTTTATAATTTTTATATTGAATTTAGACAAAAAATCATAGTAAACTTTTAAACAATTTCATTTTAAGAATATGATTTTTCATCTCGTCTTCATGATTAATTTTATATTAAATTATGACACTTATATGAATTGGATTTGGAAAAATTTATCCATATTTAGAATCATTATAATGTTTAATTTATTTTATGTTCAACATATTTTTACACAAAAAATATTAGTGAAATCAATTAAAATTAAGTAGAATGATTGAGGTAAAAACTAGTTTTCTTAGTGGTTAAACATTAATCTTAAGGGTAAAATGATAATGAAACTTTTCCAAAACCCATTTTATGGAAAAATTTCCTTTACTTCCTATACTATAAATTGGGAATCAATATCCCCCTAACTTTACACCAATAAATCCTTTTGGATCATCCATATCCTGCCCATCTAAACTCCCAAATACCATAATATCATCCTAGAATCCTCACTTTTGGCATGAAGTAGTCCAATGGATCCTTTTGGTGAAAACTAAAAAGAGTTACCTAAAGAGGAGGAAATATTATTCAATGATTACTTTCGTTTTATTTATTTCTCCACCCCTTAAATTATTTTTATATCATGCTTAAATAATATCCTAAATATCTTAAATATACTGATATGTTGTTATGTTATGGTTTCAACATACATCTTTACACACATCTATCAAATGAGATATGCAATCATCATTCGTGTATATGGTGAACTACCGCCTCGCGAACTGATGTTATTCTTTCCTCCTTTACTACCATTCAAGGTTTGGAATAATGATAGAAATACTATTTTCATATGATATATATATTATTTAGGATTTTTTTATTATTATTTAATTATTATATAACACTTTTTTTCATTATTTCCATTATTTCAGAATATAATTACATTGCTTATAGATGTGTGGACTATCGCCTCCTATAATCGATGTGATTTGTTCACACTTTACATGGAATGTATTAAATATGGTTTTAATAAAAATATGTGTTATAAATTGTGTATATATGATATTAATGACATAATTATATTTCTTTAAATGTAATATATTATTTTCTTTTTAAATTTTCACACACTGAAAAGGTGATAATGTCATTCTTGTATGTTTGTACTACCGCCTCCTCAAAGAGATGTTATTCTTCTTTTTTCATCACCACATCACAGGAATGAAATATATAAGTATATATAATTAAATAATATGGTATTTATTCTATAATTATCCTTATATAATGATAAATATTACTTTACTTCAACCCATAATGATCATTGAAAAATAATAATGTTACTCATGTGTATGTATGACCTTCCATCTCTATTTTTGTAACATTGATTCATTTTTTATCACAATATTCCATTATTGGTTATAAAATAATATTGTATGTATAAATTAGATGGTAATTTTGTTATTATTGTTTTTTATATGTTTAAATAATTAACTCTTTTACCATATTTAACCTACAATAGTCATATTTGACACATAAACCGAATATGATCAAAAAACCCAAAATAAAATTAATTGATATCATGGTTGTATATAAAATTATAATAAGTGATAATAATCCTAAAAAAATATAAAGAAATAATATTAGTAACATACTTTTTTTATTCTAGAATATAAAGTCCCCCACAACAATTTAGACTCAAGCTAAGGGACTTCATCTCGATCTCCTTTCATTGAGGCATGTTTCGATGTTATACACCAATAATATTTTATGAAAAATATATACAGTCCCATTGATCTATAATATCATGTATTTTTTTATTATCATGTTATTTTTTTTAATTTTTATTCTTTCATGGTGATTATGGTTCAAATGTTTCAAAGTGGTATATGACACTTTGATTTAAAAATATCTTTTGAATTTTTTAAAGATTTAATTTCAAAACCTCTTCCTCCGTGTAAGTATTCTTGATATTATTTTTTTTATTGATATAAAATGATTATAAATTAAATTTTATGTCTATTTTGAATTTAATTCAATGGTTTTCAAAAATGATTCTTTTTTATTTTTTCTATACAAAAAATTTGACTTTATTTACAAATGAAAAAAAGGAATGATCATATTAATCTATAAAAAGACAAAAAATTATCTTTCACCATGGTCATTATTTTAATATTTGGATTCCTCTACAATTATGTAAGTTTATAAAAGAAAAATACACCCATATTTATTTTATTTTGGTTATTTTTTTATCAAAATTTAGTTTTGGAAATGGATTGATTATTTCAATAACTTGAGATGTTTTTAGGTGTTCGATAATGAAATTTTATGAGTAAAATGTTGAAAATTTCAAGATTTTATATGTTATGATTATATAATAGTACTTAATAATTTTATAGGTGGTTGCATAGTAATCCAATGATATGTGGATACATTATAAACCAATGACAGGTGGTTACATGATAAAACAATGATGGGTGGATCTGTGATACCCTCCAATACATTGTGTATGGAAGTCAGCCATATTTTTATTCCATTTGTAAGAGTGGCTGTATGGAATTCAACTTCATCATTATTACATTTATAATAATGACAAACAAAATGATGTCCCAATATACCTTTATGTGTTATAAATTCTTGTTATAGGTTTTATGGTAATGTTGTGATTAAAAAAAGGGTATGAAATGAGGTTATTTTCAAATTAAAGTACCTATTACTTCTTAAGGGTTAAAAGTATTAATTTATGATAATGTTATCATGTGTTTCATTTTTTTCTAAACTAATGGTTTATCTTCTTTTTAAATCCCTTACTGAGCTTCTTTTTTCTCATCCCAAATATTTTGAAAAAAATAACTGGGTTCAAGGATGGGTAATGGAATGGAATAAGTCAAATTAAAATTTATAGATATTGTCCATGAAATAAAATCATGATTTATGTCAAAAGTTTTATATTTTAAGAACAAAGTGTGCTAATTGGAAGTTTCGAAATTATAATATATGGTTTTTTATGTATGATATGTGGCCTAATTCTTTAAAAATATAAACCAGAAAATATTATCAGAGTTAAATAAATTAAATTTTTGAAAAAAAACTCTGGATTATGTAATGTTTATGCATGCATCCTTATATTTCTTCACAAGTGACTCAAAATTATTTTTTAATTTTACATGTTTCTTTATTTATTGTGATAGAAACACTTTTTTTATTCATGAATGCCTCCCTCAAAAATAAAAAATCCAATATTTGAGTTAGATATGAAATGATATACCAAAATAAAAAAAACTTTTGGTCAATACACCCAAAAATACCAACATAATACTTTCAAAGAAATATTCCATGATGAATGGTAAACTTTTCCAATATTTAAACCCTTCTTTATTCATGTATTTTGAATACCCTAGTGATATGATTTTGTCTTACCAAAATTTTGATATTTTTTATCACCTTATATCTTGATTTTAATTAAATATCCACCCTTTTTTTAATATCTATGAAATAACATAATTTCATTTTTATTATAGTTTTTCCATTAAAAATATCAACTTTATTTCCTTTTATTATACAAAAAATCCCCCTCTTCCTTCTAGATGCACCAACATATTCTATATTAATATAACTGAATACTATATTTACTAAGGTGTAAGGTTATTAAAATTTCAATAAATCATTAATATTCCCTAATGAATATGATTATTACCATTTTTAAGTTTCTCAAATTAATTCTTAAAATATAATTAAATTTGAACTTCTTCGTGTAATTCCAAAATTAAATAACCTCTTACTAGAGAGTATAAAATTCTTTTATTCCTAATGGATATCATTTAATACATGTCATTAATTATTTTATTTATTTTATTGATAAATTCATTCAAATTTTTCATATTTATCATGAACATTTCATCAATATTATTAAATTTTTAAATGACTTCAGTGGAGTCTAAATCCTTTTTTTAGAAATATTTTTCCTTCAACTATTTAGATAAATTATTGATATACATTTTAAGATTAATTTAAAATAATGTTTTCAGTTTTAGTTTCTTTATCCTTACCATTATACTATTTATTATTTCTATAGGAACCTTTAAAACATTTCACATGTTTCATAGAGACTTGTGAATAAAAAAAATTAAAATGTATTCTTCAGTTTTAATTTAATCACTACATGAAACCTTCACGTACTAAGATAATAGAGTCTATAAAATTTATTGATATCACCTTGTAACTCCCTTTAGTGAAACTTCATCCTTTACTCATGAAAACACCTTTATTTCTTTTCTTATTGAATAAAATTTCTTATGGTTCATTATCATCCTCATTATTATATTTTTTTTCTTTAGTAAATTGACTATGAAATGTATAACTTTCCTATAGTTGAATAATTTTAAGGAAAACATACCTTTATACTTTAATTTAATTTAATTTAATTTACTTTGTAGGAATAATGAAATTTTGTTATGGTTTATAGTTTACTATTCTTCTTCAAGATCCTCAAAATGTGGCTCATTGTTCTCTTCATTTTGTAGCACCTTACATTCTTTGAATAAAATATATTCCATGAATTTACTATTATTTTTTAGTTTTGGTCATTTACTTATTCAATAAGAAACCAAGATGCTATAAAATTTATCAAAAATGAAATTATATAAGTATATATCATTTAATGTTTAGATATTGGAATCAAATATTTTAAAGGATTCGTAAATATTATTGAAATCTAATACATCTTCACGCCTTTCTTCAAATAATTATAGGGTACACTTGATCATGTTTCCATGAGTAATGAATTATTCCATATATTCTTTTTTACATTCTTAAATATTTAAAATATGTATGAAAATACTTAATTTATTCTTTTTACTGATATTATAAACTTTAATTATGCTATTAATATTTTCACATGTATATTGTTTTATTTAACATTATATGGGATCCATCAATTAATCATCCAAGAATGTTATTAATAATACATTTTTATCATGTAAATTGACTTCAATAATTTTGTACTCTATTTGAATCTAAAAGATTGAACCTAGAATTTATAATCTCTTTAATATGATGTATTAATTAAATTAAATGAAGAACCATCCATTCCTTATATAGATGAATTTTTTTTCCATCAAGCATGTGTTTAAGATTATTGTAAATAAATTTGATATATTCCATGATAAAGGAAATGTATAATATCTCATGGAATATGATGTTGATAATGAATCATCAAGAGTAATCATGGATTTAATAACATTAATACCCCCTTTAAATAATGATAATTGAGACGGTGTGGGTGAATCAATTCACTATGAGTCTTAACTATTTTATTTAAATGTAATAAATTCCCACATTTTTTCTTTTTTAATATGACTGCATGAATGATTATTTATGTGATTTATCCAATAAATTATTCATAGTAAACCAAAACCAGTAATAACACCCAGATTATAATATTTTTAGAATGGTTTGAAGGGGGTAATATATCAGTTTACGTGGATTGATTCCATTTTTAATGATAAAAAATAATTTTTTTCAACAGTAAAACCATTTACTTCTATTACAATTATGATACTTACATAAATAGATTTCAATAATGAAATTTCTTAAAAAATAAGTTTAACATATATTATATTCAAATTATTAAAATTTCTCCCCCATTTTTCCTTTATGATAATACAATAACTCTATATAGAACACTACCTACCTTTGTCTTCACTCAATTTGTTGGATTAAATTTAATATAATGTGATCTTATTCAAAAAATATTTAAAAATAAAAATAACTAATTTATTTTTAGAGTTCTTGGTTAAAATGAATATATCATCTCTACAATAAAACTGACTTTAAAAATATCATCAAGAAAACTTAGGACTCATGTGATATTTGATTACCTTTTTTATATTATATACAGAACCACTTCAAGGAAAAAACTAAAACTCTCTCATTACATGTTAGTAAAGACAACACCACTTTTTAAATTTTCTTCAATACTTTATTTATATAAATTCTTTCAGAATAATCATATTCAGATTCGATAAAATCATGGTACACTGTTAATTAAAAAATTTCTCAGACCTATAAACTAAGGTTCATCTTTGAATTTGTTTTAGTTTATGTGGGATTTAAGTAGAATAATCATCATTAAAACACCCCATACTCATCTTCAAGATATTAAAAAATAAATAGGGTATTTCAATAATCAAAAACAATTAGGATATTTCATGATTTGTGTATTTAGTTTCCTTTTTCTATAACTTATTAATATATATTTTTTAAATATAAAACAATTAGAATATCTTTTATTGAGGTGTTTTAAAATGATTTTTAAAAATAACTAAATTTATTTACTTTAATTATTTTATAAAAAAACTACACCATCATTCCAAAATATCAAAAAAATCATTTAAATTGGTTTATACAATTTATAATTTAATATTTCATTATAGTTAAATAAAAACTTATAGAGGCTATAAATTTTAATCGATATCTCATATTGGACTAATTAAAATTTCATTTGAAATATAATATGTACCAATAAATTTATCCATTTTTATAAAAAAATATTATACCATTTAGAGGACCAATAAGGTGTTAAAAGATTTTCCCTCTAAACTACTTAAAACCTTCTAAGCAATGCCATGAATAATTAATTTTTTTAACTTATCCAAACAAACCATTAATTTTATAAAAACGTGATAAAAATATAAAATCATTAAATTCATCATTTAATCCATTATTATTCATTTTTAATGAAATAAAATCCCCAAAATAATTTTTTTGGGTATATAATAGATCCTTTTTTACATTATTAATAGTTTCATAAGAATAACATGGAGGATTGTTAACTTTTTCACCATAATTATTAGATAATTCGGCAGAATTGGAAATTTTATATTTATGTACATATTTATGTTGTCTCCCTGTAAATATAAATCAATTTTTTGTAGGTCCAAATAACTAAAAATATATATTCTCTGGGTGAATAGAATATTATCAATCCATTACATGACCAACATGTTGACTTATCATACCTCCAAAGAAATTAAAACTAATACAATAACTTCAAAATTTATTTAGAATCATAAAAACATGGAATTTATTTTAATTAAATCTTTATTAATTGACGCTTTTTATGGTGAGAGAAATATATTGGAAATATCATTATTTCTTCCCATATTTGGCAAGAAAATGTTATTTCCCTATCATCATTATATAACTTATATAAATTTTTTTCAAACTACCACATAAGGGTTCCAATGATTCTAAAACTAATCTTGAAACATATTGGAATGTAATATTAATTATTAAATTACCTTTACTTTGATTCATATTTATGATAAATGGATAATAAGGTATTTATATAAATTTTATTAATGGAAGGTCATACCATGTTTCTTCCTCACTTCTTTCTATAATTAGCTCCAATAAGCATCAAACTTCGTGAAGATATTCTAAAATTTTATCAAATATATATAATGATCACTTTGATATATAAATTCATAGGGAACACAATACTATGTACCAAAGTAAAATAATTTAAATGAAAATACTTATACTCGAAAACTCACTACATTCTATATTTCACTCTCTTGATAGGGAATTCTTAAAATATCTTAATAGGATATAGCATAAATCCTATTTCTATTTTTAAGATATATTTAGATTCCATTGGATATAGTAATATAATTAATTGTTTCAAAGTTCTTTGGTTCAGGTTAATTGAGTATTGGAAATATTATTGGTGAAATAATTTTGTTTTGGAGTCCCAGTCCTATGATGTATAAAGTAGTAAATTTACCATAGTTAATAACCATATAAAAAATTATCTTGTTTAACTGATCTCAAAGCATGTAGTTTAATTTTGGTAGAAATTTTAAATTAATTACATAGTGTTTAAATTTTAAGTAGTAATTTAATATTTATATAATATTTTAAATGAATTAAAGGATTATGTTGAAGTAAAAGTTGAGAAAAAATTCAAATTGTATCGTTCATTTAAATTTCATTAGTATATTATTTATTTGGTATTCATTGTTTTTTTAATGTTTTTGTTTTCTCATGTTGGGATTTAGGTTTGACCTAGGCCTGTTTTTTGAGTTTTTTTATAAATTAGTAGATGTACCCTCATTAGTGTCTTTTAATTTTATTTGTTAATTTAAAAAATAATTTGGGGGAATAAAAATAGTGTATTTGGTGTTCCACCTAAAATATGAATTTAATTTCCATTTCTATTTTTTTATCTTCTATATTTCTATATTGATACTTTGATTATTGTAAGTAACCATCAATTTAATTGAGAAATAATTCAAAATATTTCTTGTATTTTCATACTATTCACCAAATGATGTGGAAAGAAGAGGAGTTCAGGTGGATAATCCACCATTTCCACCACCTCCCTCCCCAATCCATATTTTCAAGTAGGTGTTTGTATAGTGGTGATGACCTAAGCAATAGAATTGTTCACAGATGGGTAGTTGAACCACACTAGATTCTTGAAGGGATCTATAACCACCTCTTAAAATCTATCTCTCCCTCCCCCATTCTTCTCATTGACGGATCAGTACATGAATAGTCATCCCAACACTTCATAGTGGTTGGTAGAGAGTGCATGAGCTGATCGTTTTGTTATAAGGTATGTGGTGACTCATGATGGTAGAATGTTTTTTGGTTAGTGGAATGAAATATACGAGAAGGTGGAGAGGTGTCTAGTATTTCATGTTGGACTATAGGAAGTCATGAGAAGGTGATGCCACTAGTCATTGGATCATATTGGTATAGATAATATTAATCCTTCCACACATGATAAATATATGGGAAGAACCAATGGATTGTGTCTATTGATGAGCCATGAGATTTGGTTCGAAAAACTGAATTGGGCCGTGTAACATAATCTGAGTAGTTAGGCCAACCACATAGAGTACCATATACTAGACCTAGGGGCGGGGTACTTGTAGTAGGTGGGTAAAGTAATCTAACCCAACCAAGTCGAAGTGAGGCGGCCCATATAACTACCCTGCTCATTATTTCACACTTAAACATAATTTATTGCATAAAATATTCACCTGATAAAACATATAAGATTTATATTTATATCTTCTTTGAGCTTAGGAACATTACATAACAACTTAAAACTTGAAATACACCTCCCTATTGAAAGCTTCTTTTATATGACCCCACACATTACTTCATACTTATCATTGCATGGGATAACCTGAGGACATGCATAAGAAAAGGGTGATATATAAATCCAAGTAAAGAAGTAAACAATTAATAACATGAATAATACGGTATATTTTAGGCAACAGTCATATTAATGGATCATAAGAGAAACATGAACATAAAGTCATGATATAGCATGATTATCATAACATGGAAATGTGGCGTCAACATTTAACATTATATTAGCATCATCCAGGGCTCATTTCACATAGAACATGAGTAAAACCACATTTCACTTGAATTATTATGAGTAAACCCTCATTTAACTTGACATATCATGATGCTAATCTTTACCCAATGCATTGGAGTGCTATTAGGGCTCACCTTTCTTAATCATTTCATTTCATGCATAAGTGTACCACATGGAACATATAACATGTATTTATTAAACATTTTTATTTATTATGTGATAAATGAATGTGGAATTAATACCTGAAACTCTATAACCAATAAGTAAACATGCATAAAGGTGAATACCCTTGATTGAGAAATGGGAATGGTATTCACTACACAATGACTTTGGCTTGGAAAATTTGGGAGCAATTTCGACAGCATAACAGCTTCACATAAGAATTAATAAAAAATATTTGATGAGAAAGAAAGGGGTATATCATCATATGTACATTAAATGGAAATTAATGGGGTCATATATATATGTTTACTAACATATGTGATAGAATTTATATGCATAACACAAAAGAATTGCATGAATGGAAATGAAGAGAGGAAAATCCCTTATATAATTTCAGCATGGTAACGAGTGTAAATGGGAGGCACGGATTATAGATAAAGGGGTCACTAATAATCTAATAATAAAGATTTAATTATAGGAAAGGTATAAAATCATACCCCAACATTTGTTATTGAAAATAAAAAGGCATAACAGTACAAGGAAATGTGGAAAAAAATGAGACTAGAAGAAATCCCTTACTTGGAAGTGTGATCCCAAAGGCTTGGGAGAGGATTGATAGGGGATTCTTGGTATATTGGGGTACCATGGGAGGATTCTAGAGAGAGTATGGAAGAATAGGGATGTTCTACAAGGGTTTTGAGTGAAGATAAGAGGGATCATAGGTGGGTTTATATAGGAAAAGAGAGGGAATTATTTTTTATTTAGGTTTTGGACAACACACATTAAACTAATCTAAACCATAAACAAACCCATGGTTTTTACCAAAGGGGAGTGGAAAAAAATATTTTATAATCCCAATGAGGTGAGTCACACTCTCAAGGTAATCATTTTAAAAAGTTAAAATGTTTCATTAGTATTTGAGGGTCCAGTAAGGCACCCTAAAATTAATAAAACAAATATAAAATCACATTTTTTAATGTTAAAACCTATATTTTTCAAAACTCCTATTTATATTATTTTATTACATCACTATTGGGTCATTATTATTTCATAAAACACATTATATATTTAATGGTATTTAATTTTTACCCGAAAATTCGACTATCTTAGAAAACATTGAAAAATTCACCATTGGATAATTTTGATGTACTAATTCAAAATATAATCTTCATTTTATCTAATTAATTTTCTAAATATTTAATGTTTTACTTTTAAAATAAAAACTGATATTTATCATAAATTATTGTTTTTTGAAAAAAACAGCTTTCAAACCATAATAAAATTTACAATTGTATAAAAAAATATATGATAATTTATATTTAATAAAAACTAATTTAGTAATGATATTTTATTAAAATATTATTTAATTAAATAATCCAATTATTCATCAAAATATATTTCTTAATTAAATATTATCTAAAACTACTATTTGTGCTTTAAAATATTTTTACAAAGTAATAATAATAAACTGGATGTATATTATATATAAAAAAAATAATGCACAGAATCACAGTGATGGTACTAGTTATAAAAACAAACTCTTGGAAATCATAGATGGTGAATTATTTTGTTAAACCCACCACATCAAGGGTGGATGAGAAAACATTATTGAATAGATTTTCCCCAAGAATGTTTCAAATTAGTGGTTGTTCTACATAAAGAAATGTTGTTTAACAATCTTTCAAATATATATAGACTTCACAAGAAATTAAGGGAAGGAAATTCATAAGCTATTGTTAGTATAGCATTAAATTTGGTAATAAGGCATTGGAAAGATAGAATAGCATGAAAATACATGAAAATGACATATGTCCTTTATTTAGGGGAAACAAAGATAAAGATAAGATAATACTTACACTGGAGAATATAAATCTACAAAATATAAATCTATCTATAAAGAATATATTTGAATTATTTGAAAAATATTATACGTACTACAGCATTAGTGTCTATTTTTAATTAGTGCTTTTATGTACCAATGATGCACAAATTATCTAATAATGTGAATATAATACCATGTAAAAAATGTAAGGTCAGTAAAAGAATAAGATGAAAATTCGGCCTTCAAATGTGAGTTAAACAAGATGAATTTTAGACAAGTTAACTCAAAAAAATGATGTCATCGGAAACCCATCCATGATTTCAACACATAGTAGACATTAATTCTTAAAATAAGTTTCTGGAGAAGTAAGTAGATGGTTCACATAGTTGACAAGTGTCTAATAATAATAATATAAGATATTCCCTATGTTATGAAAGGGAATATATTTCAACAGAAAAGTAGTGGTAAGTTATGTGTAGAATCTAATAAGACATAGAATGTTAGTATAAAATTTCTGTATTTTTTTCCAAAATAATTAAAATTTCATATAAAATTTGTGCAAGATAAAAAACATGATAAATATATAGGAAATAAATTTGATATGGGAACTAAGGTGAAAGAATTTATTCCACAAAAAGTAGATGATAATTTTACTATGATCGAGAAAAAATAATGGCCCAAATTTAGAGTAATATCTTAGTATGAATGTTGTCTCTCAGAAAAAAAAATGTCCTTATATATTCCTTATTATTTTATGTATTTTGAGCTAACATAAAAGTAATTTAAGGGGATTTTTGAGGTTTTAACTACTAGAAAACATAAAGATATTGTACTTCATGGAGTCTACCAACTTCTATGAAATGTAAATAAAAATAATGCATCCCATAATTGAGATAATCCTTGAGAAGAATCTATCATTCTACTAAAATCACATGACTCCAAAATATTCATGAAATATTTCAAACCTAAAGTATGAGGTATTCTGATCATACTTTCATACGTTATTCTTAATTGTATTAATCATATAAATTAAATAGGTTTTCTTGATTGATGATAAGATGAAAAAAAGGGGATATATGTCATTTGAATTTAAAAAATTTAATTTTTTCATTGATATATATTTAGGATTTATCATTTTTTATAAATATATTTACTTGTAAATTTTTACATGCTAATTTATAATTTCTAAGAATTATTTTAAATGCATTTTGGTTTATGGATAACATATAAAACCTTGGTTGTGTCTCTCTTGTTTTCTACATTGGGTTATACAATATAGACTTATATCTGATTAACTAAAGGTTCTTTTATTAGAGAACCATATAATACCATTCATCTCTTGAAACTTTTAATTAAATACCCTTTAAATGGATAATTAATGTTTTATTAGTAGAATTATTGTATAATAATACACCAACTTGTCATTTTCATTTGATTTCCAATAAGTGGAGAATGTATGAGCACACATATTAACTTATAAACATGTGGCGATTTGTTGAAAACAAAATAAAAAGGGGTAAGTTTCTATCTTAATGCTGTATTTTTTTCTAATTATGAGTTAATATGTGTCTTTTTTGTTGAGGATGAAGGGGTGATGCTTGAAATTGTTTTATGGATTCATAGAGTTGTTTTGGATTTCATGCTTGAATAATTCTCCTTGAAAAATTGTGAATATTTATAGACTGGTTTTAGCTTCACAATTTTATTTCAATGATGACACGTTGTTTATATCATATTGAAGAACATGAGGAAAATGTGAGGAAATTGTAAAAATATGGTTTGAATTTTGATGGAAATTTGATTGGAAGTCAATTTACACTTAAAATATTTTTAAGTATATAAATTGGCCTCAACCAAAAAAGTTACCAACCACACAAGATAGATATTGGCTCAACTCCACATTATGGTATGAGGACCTCAACCACACATGGGATCCAACTCTTAGGACCACATGGTGGTGCGGTATAGGTGGGCCACATGGGGCCCATAGGAGCACACTCGGGTGAGAGCACATTAGTGAGTGTTGTTGGTAGTCCAGCATAGGCGACGCGCTATCCATGAGGAAAGTGTGTGTGTATTGTGGATGATGAACCCCCACTACAAGATTAAATAAATTATGGTACAAATTATATTAAATAATATATGAAAATTCAAGCACAACCTAATGTGGGATGACCAATTTGAATGGAATTTTTCATCTATCTTATAAGAATATGGACATTTTTTCAACCATATGATCTCTTTGATCTGGACTGATCAATCAATCCTTCATTATATTATACCTCTAGTGATGCTCAAAGGGTTCAACATAGAGGATTATATAGAAATACCCCTGTATATCGATGTCACAATTTTCGTGTCTATTTTGAGACTATTATTCTAAGACAGTGAGGCTTTGAACATCCATGCATACAATCCCCATCATGTGAAAATTCAAAGAAGATAATATATTTGAATTTAGATAATGTTTCAATGGTTTTTTTATTCATATAGAATGACTATGATTTTTGTTAAATGATGAGAAGCATGTAATCATAAACATTCACATGAGGATATTTTCATGAAGGATGAGACACCATTATATTTTGGGATAATAAGGAAAGAAATACTAATTAAAAATACTGAGTTATCATATGAATTTTGGCCCAGTGATGATGCTACATGACATGGAATTGTTCTTAGATATGGGGTAGTAGGAATTTTTTATAAAAAGAATATTTGTGAGTATATGAAGTTTTTTTACTTGAGAGAAATAGAGAACTCATTTTCCAAAGAAAAAAGAGTAACATGAATCCATTGTTTCATGAAGTGAATAAAATCAATGAAGCTCTTATATTTCATGAAGAGTAAATGGAAGTTATAGGAATTCAACTTGAGAAAATCACACTCTAACTACATTATAATTAATTGGTTCTATGAATCCATTATAGAGAGTTTGATATCATTATGTTTAAACTAACTGGTTTTCACGAACTAGTTGTGGCACCATGGACTAGTGTAAACCAAAATTGTGTGACACTAATAAGAATTCGATATAACCCATGTATCTAAGGATCCATGGTTATAATTTTCACAAAGTTAATTTCATAAAAAATAAATTTCATTCATGAAGTTTGGTGAAATATGTGATTAACTAAGAAGAAGATAGTGGTTATACCCATATGCACGAAGATGAAAAATTGAGAGAGACAAGTTTTTCATTAATTATAACATATGTAAATATGTGAATGGTTACAAATATGAAAATAAATTACCAAAATAGAATAATTAAGTGCATTAATCTAATAAAAACTCACATGAAAATACATTGAAGAATAAATACAATATAAAGAAAATGAGAATATAACATAAAATAATAACAAGAAACTTATATGTTCTAGGGTTTCTTAAAATACCTTAAAATGTTTTTGTAAAGAATAATTGAGATACTTGAATTTAAAATTCAATAAGGAAGCTTCATTGAGGTTGTGAAAGTTTTAAATTGCATAAAATATTAATGAAACTGTGTGAACTATTTTCATAGATCTATTGAGGATGATAATTCAATAGTGAGAACATGAATATCACAAGAATTGTTATATTGAGGAAACTGGTAAATAGAGGTGATTAAAATAATTGACTAAGATAGCTAGACTCAATTATTGGATATTCAAGGTACTTAGGTCATACACAAGAAACTTTTATCTTGAAATATCATGGAGGAAGATCAAAAAATCATCTTGTATTTGATAAAGACTTGAAGAAAGGTAAAGTCTTCCAGTTGGTGTCAAGAGAAGGTAAAGTATTCTTGTTTGTGCTATGGGTAGAAGGAGTCTCTCTATTAGAGTCCGGTTAGTGTAATTATTTCATTCAGAGATGAAGGTATAAGTCTCTTAGCTGGATCTAGGATCAAGAGAGAATATTTGGGGGTAAAACTAACCGAGATATAATAGTTCGATCACTAGAGGGTATAACCCAGATCAACTACTAGGGTTATATATTGTTTTTTACTAAACCATTATAATTGATAACGGGATTATAGTGTTACAATGTTGGGGTATTATCAATATGAAATGGAGTAATTATTTGAACCAAACCTTGTAAATATTTTCTATTGTTCTCTCTTCTATTACTACTGCACATGAGGTGAGATTGATGGATTTCACTGAGTTTATTGAGAACATTAACAAGTTCAAGAAGTTTAATTCAAAAGTATAATAATTCATAAAATGAGTGTACAACATATTCAACCTCCACTCCCCCAGTGGAAACTAATCCATCCATAGGATCTTTATATGGTTCCCTATAGAAGTTAAGTCATAACTTCACCTCAACTTTTCTAAACTTTTTTTATACTAAGATTATGAAGTGTAGTTGTTCAATTTTTATTTTTATTTTGGGTGTCATGATAGGTATTTTTTATACACAATCCTAAATGGTAATGTGTTCCTTATTATTTTTTGTCAGTGTATATGATATGTATATGGAGGAAATCATTAATACATATGAGTAGGATGAGTTGGTGAATAAAAGTTGTTAACACTAACTACTAGAGATTCTACCCTAAGTATCAGAAATGAGGAATGTTTTTCTTCATTAAATTTTTTCGTTCATGTCTTTAGTCTCTTTATGTACAATGCTTATTTACATTGGGAGATGGATTATTTTTTAGTCATGTATAGTTAATGATATTTTTATATATGAATGTTTAAATGCGTTAATAAGTTATCTTATATTATGCTAGTAAATTAGGGGTTTTATTAAAATTTTGTGATTTTTATGTTTTTTATGGTATTCATTAGGAAAAGTCCGCACAATGAGATATTCTTTATTGGAACTTGGTTATAGTCCCTATACTATAAGAGGTGGTAAATGGGAAGCACATCCAATTTATCTTCTAAACTAAGGAGGTTGGTGGGTCGAGTCAAGGATATTATAACCTTTTTTAATTTTAATGATGGAATATATTTTTGTCTTAAAATTTATTTTTATATCCCAAAATCTTGTTTATAAAACCATGAATGTTTTTCAAAAAAATTATATTTTATTAATTTTTAGAAAAATGATGAATTATTAGTGATTTTAAGTTACTTTATGTGATCTTAGTTACTATGGGATACTAACATAGGGTTTTGAACTTAATTTTTTTCATTTTAAATTAAAGTGATTTTTTGTTACATTTCCACTGATTATTAAATTTAATTTCAAAAGTAACTAGTTTATTTTATTTTCCTTCTAGTTTAATGATTTCATAACCATATAAAATTATATGTCCATCATGAGTCTCCAACCCTTTTAAATTGAGATAATTGGGAGTACAGGGGTTAATATATATTTTTTAACAAAAATTCACTTTTAAATAAAATTGGTTTTATAGTATTATATTGATAATATATATTTATTTAGTTTTTTATATATATTTGACTAAGTGTATAAAAAAATAATAGAACCTAATATGTAATAGTGAATATTATCATGAATGTGATTTTGATTCATCATTTGAATGTGATATTTGAACACTATAAACTATAAATTCTTATAATTATTTTATTAATGTAACATTCTAGAATTTTTGAAGAGGTATGGATAATTAAACTACATTATAAAGTATCTTTTCATGTGCTAGTAATTTTCTTAAAAGGAGAAGGAGTAGTTTGGGAGCATCTGGGAACGTTGGGAGCCCAGAGCACCATGTTTTGGAGAGACAGACTGAGCTACATGGTTAACACATGGTTAGTGAAAACCATGTGACTCAGTTGTGTGGGTGTTACAGTAAACTATAAAGAGTTTCAAGGTTAGTTTTAACCAGTAACCTCAAGCCATAGGACCATGTAGGGCTTTCCAATGGGTCATAAGGGGCTGTAGAGTTTGTCCAAACCCTACACCTAGGTACACACCCTTTGTGTCACATAACTAGTATAGGGACACAATTAGGCCCAAAGATTGAAAATACATTCCCCCTCTTAAATGAAGGGTTAATTGGCCTTTTCCCAATTCTTTATTTTAAACCAAAATTCATTTCTCCTTCCACTTTTTTATAGTATACCACATTCTTGGAAGCACCAACATAGGCTTTAATCTAGTTTCTTTATTTGGTGTTCATTTAATTGATCATAAATTGTGTTGTATGGCTAAATTTATGTTCCTCATTCCTCTCCCTTCCTTTGTCGTCTTATCTATCCTTATTAAGAACTATTTTTATGCAACCTAATTTTCCCTATTTAAGAGTAATTTATCTATTTTGATGATTTCTCCCACATTATCTCGAACTAAAGGATAATACTATATGGGTGGAATTCTACCAACCTTTGTTAGGTGGTCAAGTTCTTTTTCCTTGATGTCTTGATATTTGATATGGTGTGGCATTGGGTCACCTACTAGACCTTTCCAGCAAAAATACATAATTGATAACACATTAAATTAAAATATTTTTCCATGATTTGTATAGTTCTAGAAACCTGTGAATCAATTTTGGAGGTTGGCCACCTCAAAATGATCTGCCTATAATAGTGTTCCTTCCTTAAAGTCTTAAAAATATCATTCCTTGGTATTAAATTGAACCACAAATTGAGATATGTTGAATTTCCCATTATGAATGTAATCTATATTAAATTGAACCAAGGGAAAATGATTGTCTATATGTAGGACCTTTACCTTTATGTTATATATTTCATTAATTGTATTGAATTAATTGGACAACATGACTACAACATATTTTTGAAATAGTATAATTTTAATATTGGATATGACCATTCCTTGACACCAAGAAGAGAGCGACATAAGGATCTTGATTAAGGATTACTTGGATGGGACTATTGAGATCAAAAATTTGAAATTGTAATAGAATTAAAAAAAATTAAGAGTGATACATGGTTTCTTATATTGAATATCTTAGACAAGATCACTAGGTGGATTCCTTTATATAACTCGTGACTGATAAATGGTTCCCAAGTGGATTTACATGGATAAGTTTGGTGGGAAATGTTTTTATGCCATGCCATGATATATAATCGGTTACTTATGTGGTATATGGTGGATGAGATTAATAGGTCCTACCTATATACTATGTTGAGAGTGATACTTGGGTTCCTTCTAAGAAATTCCAAGGAAAGACTCCTATGGGGTTGGGTTTTATAGAGAACCTGGAGTGATACTTATATTCCTCTTCAAGAAACATATTGATAGTACCAGGATTCCAATTAATTAAATTAACTAATAGTATAATTTCACTTTATTCCTAGCACATATTCCATTAGAATTAGTATACTTACTATGAAAATTTATAGATTCCTTGGGCTTACACTATAGGTCCTAATTATTACTATGTGTGTCTGTATATATATATATATATATATATATATATATTCACATATATTTCTATATGTGTATGAGGCATGTACATATATACCTATATATATACACTTGGTGACATATATTAAGATATATCCACCATAGAATGATTTAGGTAATTTCGGTCGGGTATCCTATGTGGGAGCTAGTCTAATGTGATTTATTTACATAATGTCTTGCATTTATTATTACCTTAATACTACTCATTTTATATAAATAGACTGGATAGTTCTAGATGTCTTTGGCATGGCCTACAGAGTATATCTCACACCCTACTCAGGTCGCTTGGTGGTACATGAAAAAACCTTATAGATGCTTTTAGGTATAAAGGGAAGCATCCAGGTTTGGAAATTTGGATTAATGTCCAAGGATAGAGTACATGAGTAGAGGACCAAGCCTATTCTCATGATACTAGTAAAGGAAACTTTTGGTCTTTTTGTTTTCCCTGTAGCATGTTGTATATAACTCTACCCATGTATCCTTTATACTTCCCATTTTTCTATTTCAACACAACATGATCATCATTCTGTTTATGATATTGACTTTGCTTCTGCATTATTATTATATGTTGATGATTTATTATTTCATTTCTGGTTATTTATTACTATTGTACAACTTATCATTATTTCATACCACTATTCTACACTCTGTTCATGAGGTTATATTCTCCCCATTATACCATTGTAGACCCTTATAGTGAGTTAGTATCCTCTAGCATACATGGAGCCATACATGAGGTCATGTTGCTACACAAGTTCAGTTACATATAATTGAAATGGGTTGGGAATGTTATAAATTGGTGTCAAATCCCTCTTTTACCTTTTATCTTATTGTTTGGTTATTAGAAAAGAGGCTAAGAAAGAGTCGGAATTTGGTAATTAGTCTATTTTTAGGATTATCTAACCCACATATAATGGAAAATCTAAATTTCCTTGGTTGGGATACTATTTTTTGGTTTATTCCTGTTACAATTGTATTGATTTCACCATTTGGTGACACACATTAGTTGTGAAATTTTAAATTATTGTGATTTTTCCTTTACCTTGGCCCAATGATGTAGGAAGGTAACATATCATACATCATTATAAGAACCTAAGGATCCACATTCCAAGACATATTTATATTACTATTTGAATTTCTCGTTACTTATTATCGGTGCCTTGATGGCTTCATTTTTAATTGTTCTAACATTTCTAGTAGGGAAACAATAATTTAATTAATTATCAAGTCTTAATTAACCTAAATGGTATTTCCCATATAGCGTGATGGTGAAAACATAATTAATGAATTATTCTATGTTTGATCCATGGACCACTAGTTCCATGGGCTGAATCATTAGATGATTTTGATTACATGGATACTAATTATAATATATGAGGGATGAAATTATATTAATTTTGAATGGTAATTCTTTTAATCAAGTCATCGTGTATGGACTGTTACATCCTAATATCAGATGTAGGGGTCAGATCATCGTTAAATTACATGCCATTTTTAGCTTATAAATCTTAGGAATTTATAGCTTTGGGATGGTGACACATCTAACTAGACTGTTATATCTATATATGGATAAATTAGTACAAATGTAAATAAATTTAAATTTATAAATAAAAAATGGTTACTATTAAATGGGGATTCCAATTAAAAGTAAAATGTTGATTTACTATATACCTTGGAATTGAAATTTCATATTTTGGGTCCTCAACTGTGTAATATATCCCTTAACCTTGGCTTAACCTTGGTAGTAGGTAGTAGGTAGTGAATCTTTTGATCTTTATGATCTTTATTATCACCAAGTCCTAGATTTAGAATTTGGAAGAGGGGTGTGAATATTTTATAGGAAGGTGGGTACCTATCCTATTCTGATATCTATAATACTAAGTATATTATATATTATCAGAGAAATGTGTTTGGAAATTGTATATCTATAACACCATAACATCCTTAAGTCGTGTCCTATGAGGGTTGCAATGACCATTCTCTAAAGAAGGTGGGCCTTGAGCCACCAGTATTCAGTCCTATGGTCCCAAATGATTAACCTATTTCTATTCATAATATAGGCACTAATAATTAGTTTCGAGAAATATTATTATTCTTTATGTAGTCTATATAGGGATCTTTGAAACCTACCCCTATTATGGAAGAGATGACATGAGAATTTTAGAAATATTATCCACCCAAATTCATTAGGGATGGTAGTCCTTAGATTTTTGTGTCTTGGTTAAATTCATTATTATCAATTTTTTATCATTTAGAGACACCCCTATAGTGGAGGGTTAAGCTGGGGACCCATATGATTAAAGATTCTTCTATGTGATAGTGGAAAATTATCACCCATGTAGATTGATATCAAGATATCATATTGGTGGACTTCTAGATACCCTTATATGATTTCTTCTTCCATAAAATTCATAGAGTAGACCGTGCTTGGTAATTAATGTGACTTCAGTAGGTTTTGATGTCTGTGATGGATTTTTCTTAAAGTTTCACTGATCTATAACAATTTTCATTAAAACTCATTGATGATGAGTTGACGGCATAGATACGGTTTGATTTTGGGCTTTTCTACCCTATCTTATTGCAATTTAATTTCTTTTAGTCAACCAACATATCTAATATAGTGATGAAAACCCTCATCATAGAGTGTAACCTAAGAGAAGATAGAAGTGTGACCCAGGTTAGTTCAACGTCAATATCGAGAGTTGGTGCATCTAGTGACATCAAACATTGCATCAAATTGGATCATAGAAATAGAGCCAGTTAGATTACATTCATTGAAACTTACATGGTGTGTCACCGGTGTGGTGGGGCAGACCATAAGAATCCCTAGTGTATTAAGTACACAATTGAGTACTACTCTTACAGAAGGATGGGACACTATCAATGTTTCTTTTCCAAGCTCCCCTCTAGTGCCTAGTGAAAAGGGATATGTGTTGGATCTAAATTTGGGTGTAGATTAGTATATTTTCATTTGGTAGGGAGTTGGCATAATATCAACTAATTAGTCCAGGATTTGGATGTGTCAAAAGTTTAAATTCTTCTGATATATATTACCAACAGTGTTCACCAGCCTGGGTTAATCAGGCTACATCTCAGGGTCATGGATCTGGATATACCTATGTAGTAAATCCTACTCCTTTGGAGAAATTTTCAGGGCCTTATACAGATCAAGGTACTATTATAGTGGATTATACTTTATTTTTTCCATTTTTTGAAACATGTTTTCACATTTCTTTATATCTATTGGAATTAATGAATTCCTAGGCTTAAAAATAGATTATTTTGTTGTGTAATGAATTTTGAAACAGATTTAGGTATCCAAACTGAGAGCAAGCACTGATTTAAGTGATTCACCCTTAAGATATATGGTTGTCTTTTTTTGTGGGATCTCTTTTTCTTCAAGATGATCAGATTCAACATCAAACATGAGATGGACTACTTAGTTCCTTATCATGGTCACATTAATATTTTTCACTAAAGGATGTCTTTCACCTCACTTAAGGGTTTTACTTATATGTATATGGAAGAATAGAATGTTCAAGAAACTAGAGTTGAATCCAAGCATCATGGGATGGGTGGAGTAATAGACGAGATGACTATACCCTTTTTCAGATATCAGGGAACAGTATGTATAGAATTCCCTCCTATTGTGGATCATTTTGCGTATGTTTTCCAAAAAAAAATTTTGAATTACCTCACATAATATAGTCGAAGTTCACCATTGATCTAGTTTCAGGAGTAGCACTATTGACCATTCCTTCTTACAGGAGGGAACATATAGATATTTAGGAACATGAGACGAAACTAGAATATTTTTAATCTAATGGTTACATATTAACTAGTACATATCCATGGGGTTCACATGTCTTATTCACCAAGATTGTGGATAGGACCCTCAAGCCCTGTGTGGATTATTTATGGTAAAATTAGATTATGTTTAAGAAAAGATATCCACTGCATCAAATAGATGAATTCTTTGACTAACTCTAAGGAGTGAAAATTTTCTCCAATATTGATTTTTGATCAGCCTACAATTAGGTACACGTTAGACCATCAAATGTACCATACACAATTTTTGAAGTAGATATGGCTTGTATTAGTATATAGTTATGTCATTCACTCTTACGAACACACAAGTAGTTTTTATGGACCTAATGAATTTGTATTTATATCCATTTATATATTCATTTGTATTGATCTTCATGGATGAAATGTTGGTTTATTCTCAAACATGACATGACCATGCCAAATAACTTGAGAATGTGCTAAATACACTAATAGTGAATCAGTTGTATATCAAGGTCACCAAATTCCACTTTTAGATCAATAAGTTTCACTTATTAGGTCACATAATCTCATAGGAAAGAGTATCTATTTACCTAGATAAGGTGAGAGATCTGAATTCTTTGGAGAATCCAAGTATTTTCTTTGACATAGGCTATTTTTTGGGATGGATGGCAATTTTAATAATTTTATTCATGACTTATCATTCCTAGTTGTTCTTCTCATTATATAGAATGAAAATGTTATTATGTTTTTAGGGTCTAAATACTATGAGATATTCTTTCAGTAGATAAAGTGGATACTTGATTTTGTGCCATTTCTTATTATTCTAGAGCCAGGAAGACACTATACAGTTTACTGTGATGTGTGAGGAATTTGGATAAGAGTATTTCTAATATAGGTACATCATGTTGACCCATATGAGTCTCACTAAGTGAACATCATTAGTGTAATTACCATATACATGACCTTGAGGAAAAGTTTGTGGTTCATGCCTTACACTATTGGAGGAATTATCTATTGGTGGAGTGGTTCATCATTTAAAAAAACCACAAAAGTCCCAAATTTATTTCCACATAGCATGATTTTAATTTCAAGTAGAATGTATGGGCAGAGTACCTCCATTCACAAGACTTTGAGCTCACTTATACACTTGTAAATGGAAATTAATTAGCTAACTATCATAGCTAGAAGACTCAAATATAGGATATTAAAGAGTCTATTAGTGAGTGGTAATTGATGGATCTATTTTTTGAGAAGAAAATCGAGGTTCAAAAATATTATGGGAATCATGTTTTAGAATAATTGGAGTGACATCCTCCCTTTTATAATTGGTAAGGATGAGATTGATTTCAGATCCAGAGGGATTTTTCCTTAGGGTGATTGTATCATGTTAGGATGCACCACCCTATTGGGTTATCAGTGAGAATGAGATCCTTCACTTACATGGGTATGTATGGGTGCCTGTCGGAAATGGGAAAAATTGATATGTGAGTCACATGCCTGTTTTTTGGAATTAAGCCCTGGGATTTCCAAGACATACCAGGATGTGCATCGTCAGTGTTGGTGTCCAAGTATGAAGAGGTAGATCATAGATTTATCACATAATGTTCTGCCTATCAATAAGTGAAAGTGGGGCACCAAGGGATTGGTTGACTTCTATAGCCTATGTCTATTCTATATCTGAAATTGGATAATGTCACCTAAGATTTTCTGATAGGATTTCTATAACACCCCTAGATTTCATATTACGTTATTTCTTCAAAGTAATTCAATAACTTGCACTACACGCAACACCGAGTTCAAGTGCACCACAACTTACAAAACTAGTCGTTCAAAAGCGGTTATGAATAGTACTAACTGAATTTTGAACTTTATATAATCCTTATAATTTTATAATCCATATTATTAGTTTTTTAGGCATAATGTAAGAACAAGTTTATTTTTTTCAGATAAAAGAAGTATTTTTCAAAAAATGAAGTTTTACCACCTTTTATTAGTGAACCCTTTTTAAATACAATATTTTAAACTTTTATATATTCAATTTGATAAAATCAACTCCTTTATTATCAGGACATAAGAATTTAGTTTCAATAATTTTTTGGTGTTTTTCTGATAACTTTCCTATTTGGGTGAATAGTGAAAAATACTATATTTTAACTGAAAACAAATTTTTTAATCAAAATAATTCATAGTGTTAAAATATAAATTTTAATGGTTTGGAAGTATAATTAGATTATATTTTTACCATTTAATCCAATGTTGGTCATTATAACTAAATTCACTTTTAAATTGGACATAAACAAGTGTCAATCTTTTTATAGTTATTATTTCTTAAAAATATGCTTTTTGGTTTTGACAACGATAATTAATTTTAAATTAATAAATGAAACTTAAATTTTTTAAATTTGGTAAAATAGACTTTATTTTTTAATTCTGAATATCCAAATTAGCTTAGGGTAAATTTTTGGTCTTTTTTTGAAAACTTTCAATTTTGGATGAATAGTGAAAAACACTAAGTTATTGTTTAAAATCGAATTTCTATTTAAATAATTATTTATTTTATTGAAATTTATTTTAGGTAAAAATAGATAAATAATACCTATATAAGTTTAATTTAATTCATTGGAGTCATTTTATAATGAGTTTAGATATATAAAAAATTTATTGAACTTTTTACCTTCTTTTACCCACCTCCTAGGAGCATTTACAAATTTGCATAAAATTTAATGTTACCGCTTATGTGAGTTGAATTTAAAAACTCTGAGAGACACAATTAATCTCAGTAATTAAAATGTTGTTCAACAAGATGAAAATAATATTTGGTGAATAGTAACTTTTGACTTTTATTTACCACAGTTAAAAGTAAATAGGGTAATTAAGGGTAAAAATGATATTATAATTACCTTAAAACATGTCCTAATTCTATTGGATAAGTTTAATTAGACCAAAATAAACTTTATAAATAAAATATGACCATTTAGGTCCACTTGGATTAGATTAGGACATTTATTATTATTTAATTCAAAGAAGAGTTAAAAGAGTTAAATTCAAAGTTTAATAACTAAACCATTTTTAATATAGGGTTACAGATAAGATAAATTCAACTATAAATATCCATTAGAAATATAAAAATATTTCCTAAATAATCTTATTTTATTTATAATTTTTATACATTAAATAATTTAATTTATTTATGACACAATGATGATGTAGTAATTACCTTATTAATGAAATATTAAAATAATTCCTATTATAAATATCCAAATAAATGTAATTTGAGACTTTTTATGAATTCTAAAAAAATTAAGGTTAATATGACATGTTAGGGTTGATTAGATTAATTTTTTTTGAAGTTATAAGTTTGTTATGACTTTCACAAAAACAAAATACCAAATAATGTCAAAATTGACAGAAATTAATTTTTAAAACAAATACTATATTATTGGTTGATATAATATTTCTGAAAATATAAAGTTCAGAAAAAGGGATTAAATAATATTATATATTTCATTAATTAACCACTTGAGGATCTCTTGTATGTTTATAGTAAGTTTATTTACCATATAGTGTAAGAATACAAGAAGACACGGTAAAAGTTAAATTATTTAACTTAGAGTTAAATCTAAAATATAAGGTTAAAATGGTAACCTAAACTTGTCTAAAACATATTGGTTGAAAGGATTTCGAACCATCCCCAATTTATCTTCTAAATAAATTAATTTTTATCCATTATAAAATGAATATGATTTTATTATAAAATAATATTTCAATCTTTTCCTAAGGTTCCCCTCACCCCTCTTATAAAAGGGCACTTCCCCTTCTCTCAAATTCACACCTCAAAAGCCATTTGTCTCACCCAAACCATTCAAAAATATCCTATCAATTATACTTAATTCATCCTAGAGTCATTCCTTTAGTCATAAAGCCAACCTAATGATCCCTTTTGATCAAATAAAAAGGAGGAACCCAAATAAGAGTTAAATATTTCATCACCTATTTCAATTTCTTTTCTTCTTCCACTTCCTCTTTCTTTGTTGTTTACATTCTAAAATAATAATTCCAGTATCTTTTATATACTATGATGTCATTATAAATATTTTACAACCATATTAATTATGTTATCTATCCTATGGATGACATGTAACCATACGTGCGTACGTACGGCTTATCGTCTCCACGTTGTGGTGTAGTTGTTATTCAATACATTATTATTTAGAAGGGTATAATAATGATATATAATTGATTTAAATAATAAATTTAACATGTTAATTATTATTTATATATGATATAACATCTATTTACATATCATTATAAATCATAAGAATGATATTGTCTCTCATGCGTACGTACGGATTACCGTCTCCACGACCCGATGAGATTCATTTCCATGTTCACCATTCAATGATGATTATAAAAATATATATTATTAATAAGTATGTAATATATGACATAATAATGCTACTGGATATATATATATATATGTATGTATGTATTTACTTACCTATATCTTATTCACTTACTTTCGTTCAATACGATATGAAAACAGAAACAACATTTATGCGTACGTACGGCCAACCGTCTCCATAAACGGTGCCTTCTATTTCATATATACTTCAATTATAAATATTTATATTCAAAATATATATGATATATAAATCAAGGTTTATATTTTTTAATCATTTAAATCATGATCTAAATGATACGATCATGAATAACAAGTTAAATCACATACGATAAAGAAAGCGATTATTACCCAAAATGTTAATTTAACATGGAAATCATTATTAAATGGGTATTATAACGTCATAAATGAAACATTAATGATATAATAAATATGAATATGATTTCGGTATAATTTAATAACATACTATGATCATTATATAGGAGGTTAAACATACCGTTGACCAAAGAAAAGTGCAAGGTAAGGGTTAATTTCACAATATTTTTATTATCTGAGGTTGTTTTTACATAATTATCTACTGGGACATATTTATTATCCATATACATGTTTTATAAAATTGTTTTCAAAGGAATTATTTTTAAGGTAATTTTTACTAAAACATTAATTTAAATTTTTTAAAGATCTATTCTTCTAAACCTTTCTCATTAATGTCCATGTTTTCAAAATGGTTTTAAGGATTTATTTATATGGACATAAATGTTTTAAAATGTTAATTCCTTTAAAAAGTTTCAAAGTTTTATGGGACAATTTGATTCAAAACTATATTTTAAATGAAATCATTTATAATTATGTGACTGTTAAATGATTTCAAAATAAAAAGAGATATTTCTCTCAAATAGTTTTGATTTCATCTATGTCAATATCCTTTGATAAATTTTACACGTGTTTGATGTTGATTTATTATGATACAAATCTTCCATATTCTATTTAAGGTTTTGTGATATGTTTGACTGTGGATGAGTTATTTTTATTCCATTCATGGATTATGGTTAAAGTATTGGAATTTCATATTCTAGTTTTAATAGGAATGTTTATGTTATATTTCAACCTTTTCTTAAGATGAATGTATTGGACTAGTATGTTATGGGTTGGGGACCGGTAAATGTAAGCCCTCTAGGTTGGGGTCTGGTTATAGCAGACTCTCCGGGTTGGAGTCTGGTTACAGAGGATCTCGAGGTTGGATTCTGATTACAGAGGCTCTCTGGGTTGGGGTCTGGTTACAGTTAGCCCCTAGGTCCTGGCACAATGCCTTGACACAGAAATTAAAGTCTAGTACTATTCATTCCCTCATTATGAAATTAGTTATTACATGTGATTATTCGACTAGTAAAATATCTATGTATAGGTTTATATGGTAATGTTTGATTTATTTTTTCCCATATTATGTTCACGTTTTTGTATAAAAGGATTTTTTTTATTACACATCTTTCCTTAAAATTTTATAGCTTCCGCTAAATTATTTACCCTTAATGAGCATCTGAGATCACCCCTTTCTTATATTTTATTTTTCATGGATCCCAAGAAGTGTTTTACAATTGAGATGAATATTTAAGCTAAGGAAAAAATGGCATTCTAAAAGGATTATTTTTTTTTGTTATATGTTAGAAATTGTAATGTAACATTCATGTATGTAATCTATTTTTCAAGACTGCTAAACTGATCGGTCATTCGGGTCTTGATTCCTTGTAATCATTCCAATATTTTAAAATAATGCACTGACTCTAGGTTACTAGGGTTGAGGAATTATAGTTGGTATCAGAGGGAGATTTAGAAACAACATTGGAAATAGATTTAGATAAACTCTTATTAGATAACATTACCCTAAGATAGACTTTGAGGATTAGTATATAAGAACTTCTTATAATTTTGGTAATTTATATATTTTGTGAGTTTTCCAAGAAATACATCTCTGTCTGGATACGAGCAGGTAGAGTCAGGTCTGGCACAGATTTACCTAGAGGTAAAACCCAAAAACATTGCTTTGAGCTGGACTTGAATGGGAACTGGTGCATGACAATGGGCATTGCTGCACTCTGGGTTACGAAACTCCCAGGGGATATTCTTAGCATAATTCTCATTTTCTTTAAAAATCATTATGGAGGATTTATGAGTATATACCTCCTCAAGGAAAATATTTTTATGATTACAGATTATGTACTTAAATTTTTCAATTTATGTTAGGTATTTTACAGGTATAGAATTATTCATTGTGATTCATAAACTGACCATTTGTATGCCATTGTATAGAAATGGAACCCGGTAGAATGAGAACTCCAACAATACGTTTGATCCAAAGAGTAAGAATGATCATATCATTTATGGTATTAGGCCAAAATTTAGAAGAAAAATATTCTCCCATTAATTCTCAACATATGAATAAATAATATCATGTGTTAATAAGATAAGTAAAGAAATCTCTGAGTCCTATGGCTTTGAAGGGAAGCAAGAGAAGAAAAGGATGGTGGAGGGAAAGATGGATAAAGGGAAGAGGGGAAATAAGGATTTTCCCATATGTGATAAATGTGGAAAGAATAACCTTGGTAAATGCTTTAAGGGAATGGGATTTTGCTATAAGTTTGGAGAAAAAGGACACCAAGTATGTAATTTCAAGGGTAAGAAAAATGTTTCAAATGTAAAATGCTTCATCTACAAGGCGTTGGGACACTACACGAATCAATGTCCCAGTCATAAGAGTATAAAAAATGATGATATTGGAAAATAATCAAGTTATGATAATACCTTAGATGAAGAGGAATGATTAGTGTTCTTATGTTGTTATTATAAAATTATTTCCTTTGAGTGTTGTATCAACAATATACTGGTCATATGAATTATGGAGATAAATAAGGATTGTACTGCAGTACTATTATATTGAGGATTTGAGATTATATGGTTCTAAGAAAAGTGACTTAATATTAAGCTACAATTTTTGGAAAATACAAGGTTGAATGAAAGGTAATCATTAATATGGTTCTGATAATGAGGTAGTGATTTTGGAATAAGAGATGGTTGATTTGGATAAATTATATTGGATATTCTTTACTTCCTTGGAACTGATTAATAGTTTTTTTATTACATCATTGTTGGAATCTTAAAAAAAATTCA
Source organism: Viscum album (assembly GCA_963277665.1). Lineage (NCBI taxonomy): Eukaryota > Viridiplantae > Streptophyta > Magnoliopsida > Santalales > Viscaceae > Viscum > Viscum album. The sequence goes on from OY728131.1 coordinate 1,402,889,041, forward strand.
ATATAAGGAAAATATTCAATATTCTATAAAGAATAAGGGAGCATGAATGTAATCAATAAGGTTTTATGGTAATTCTGGGTATTACCATGTTTTAAATAGAGTACATTATGAAGGTGTTCACATGTTATTGCGTGGAAAAAAGGATCTCCATTTTGTTTAACTTCCTCATAAATTTTGGACTGTGAGTTTGGATAGAAGTATTTTTGATAAGTCTAAAGTTTGTAATGGATTAAGTTTGAAATTGGATAAAATTGTTAAGGTTATTTTTGGATTGTTGTAAAAAGGACAACACGCAGACTGTGTGACAACCCGTCGCATCAGACAAAGCTGTGGGAATCGAACCCACAACTGTAGTGTGATTGGGATTTATCGCCTACCACTGGACTATGTGAAGTCCCTGGATTTTATAATGTAGTTTTTTAAGGGTATGATAGGTGAATTATAAATTAATTATTTTTAGAACCCTATACTATTAGGATAAATAGAATATTTTTTTGAAATTTTTTGAAGTGAAAGATGAGTTTGTGGTTGGAATTAGTTGAAGGATGAAACTCTACTTGTAAAGTATATATATGTATATATATATATCCTATTATTCTATCTATAAAATAATAATTAAACTTTAGGGATGGTATCTTAAAACAAAAAATGTGTTATCCTAATACCTTATGTTTTGTTGAACCGATGGTATTTTAAATCATCATAGATTAATGGATTTGAGGGCCTCAATTTTACACTTGTTTGTGATTGATGACCTAAATAACTCCCTATAAATATTTATATCTTTCCTCCAATTATGTGTCTTTAATTTTCACCAATGTTCACCTAATCGAGATCATAATTTTGTGGTGACCCTTTCATTACTCTTTCCCTCTTATTAACACTAAATTTTATTAACCCAATTTTTGATGTGGGTTTTCCCACAAATGTATTTTCTATTTTCAAACTTTTATTTTTGAAGAACAATTTCAAATTGCGAGGATAAAATTTATTGAAGGAGGGAAGAATGTAACACCCCAAGATTTCATAGTACGTTATTTCTTCAAAGTAATTCAATAACTTGCACTACACGCAACATCGAGTTCAAGTGCACCACGACTTACCAAACTAGCCTTTCAAAAGCAGTTATGAATAGTATTAACTGAATTTTGAACTTTATATAATCCTTATAATTTTAGAATCTATATTATGAGTTTCTTAGACATAATAAGAACAAATTCATTTTTTTCAGATAAAATAAGTATTTTTTAAAAAATGAAATTTTACCATATTTTAATGGTAAACCCTTTTAAATAAGATATTTGAAACTTTTATATATTCAATTTGACAAAATAAACTTCTTCATTAGAATTGGGACATAAAATTTTAGTTTCAATAAATTTTTTGTGTTTTTCTGATAACTTTTATATTTTGGTGAATAGTGAAGAATACAATTTTTTTACTGGAAAAAAATAATAAAAATAATTTATAGTGTTAAATTATACATTTTAATGGTTTTTAAGTATAATTAGATTATATTTTTACAATTTAATCAATTTATAGTCATTGTAAGTCATTTCACTTTTCAAATTGGACATAAACAATTGTCAATCTTTTGATAGTTATCATTTCTTAAAAATACACTCTTTGGTTTTGACAATGGGAATTAATTTTAAATTAATAAATTTAACTTATATGTTATGAATTTGGTAAAATAGACTTCATTTTTTAATTCGTAATATAAAAATTATCTTAGGGTTAATTTTTGGTATTTTTCTGAAAACATTCAATTTTTGATGAATAGTGAAAAACACTGAGTTATTGTTTAAAATTGACTTTTTATTTAAATAATTATTTATTTTATTTAAATTTTTTTTAGGTAAAAATAGATACATAATACCTATATATGTTCAATGTAATTAATTGAGTCATTTTATAATGAGTTTAGATATATAAAAAATTTATTGAACTTTTTACCATCTTTTACCCACCTCCTAGGAGCATTTGCAAATTTGCATAAAATTTAATTTTACCACTTCTGTGAGTTGAATTTAAAAAATCTGAGAAACACGGTTAATATCAGTAAGTAAAATGTGGTTCAACAAGATGAAAATAATTTTTTTGAATAGTAACTTTAGACTTTTATTTACCATAGTTAAAAATAAATAGGGTAATTAAGGGTAAAATGATATTTTAATTACCTTAAATCATGTCCTAATTCTATTGAATAAGTTTAATTCAACTAAAAACAACCTTAGGAATAAAATATTACCCTTTAGGTCCACTTTTAATAGATTAGTGCATTTATTGTTATTTAATTCAAAGAAGAGTTAAAAGTGTTAAATTCAAAGTTTAATAACAAAAATATTTTTAATATAGGGTTACACAGTCTCTATATTATCTGGGGTTGTTTTTACATAAGTATCTAATGGGACATATTTATTATCCATATCCATGTTTCATAAAATAGTTTTTAAAGAAATTATTTTTAAGGTAATTTTTACTAAAACATCATTTTAAATGTTTTAAAGATCTATTCTTGTAAAGAGTTATCATTAATGTCCATGTTTTCAAAATGGTTTTAAGGATTTATTTATATGGGCATGAATGTTTTAAAATGTTAATTCCTTTCAAAAGTTTCTAAGTGTTATGGGACACTTTGATTCAAAACTATATTTTAAATTACTTAATTTATAATTATGTGATTCTTAAATGATTTCAAAATAGAAAGAGATATTTCTCTCAAATAGTTTTGATTTCATCTATGTCAACATCCTTTGATAAATTTTAGATTTGTTTGAAGTTGATTTATTATGATACAAATCATCCATATTGTATTTAAGGTTTTGTGATATGTTTTACTATGGATTTTTTATTATTATTCCATTCATGATTTATGGTTAAAGTATTGACATTTCGTAGGATAGTTTTAATATGAATTTTTATGTTGTATTTCAACCTTTTCTTAAGATGAATGTATTGGACTAGTATGTTCTAGGTTGGGGACTGGTAAAAGTAAGCCCTCTGGGTTGGGGTCCAGTTATAGTAGACTCTCCAAGTTGGAGTCCGGTTAAAGAGGCTCTTCAGGTTGGAGTCCGGTTACAGAGGCTCTCCAGGTTGAAGTCCCGTTACAGAGGCTCTTTGGGTTAGGGTCTGGTTACAGTTAGCCCCTAGGTCTCGGCACGAGGCCTTGACACAGAAACTAATGTATGGTACTATACATTCCCTCATTATGAAATTAGTTATTACATGTGATTATTCGACTTGTAGAATATCCATGTGCATGTTTATATGGTAATGTTTGATTTATTTTTTTCATATTATGTTCAAGTTTATGTTTTAAAGGTTGTTGGTTTTATTACACATCTTTCCTTAAAAGTTTATTGCTTCTACTAAATTATTTACCCTTACTGAGCATTTCAGCTCACCCCTTTCTTATGTTTTATTTTCCCAGGATCCCAATAACTGCTTTATAATTGAGATGTAGGGTTAAGCTAAGGAAAAAATTGCATTCTCAAAGGATATTTTTTTGTTTTTTAGAAAGTGTAATGTAACATTCATGTATGTAATTTATTTTCCAGGACAGCTAAATTGATCGGTCATTCAGGACTTGATTCCTTGTAATCATAATAATGTATTAAAATAATGCACCGAATATGGGTAACTCGGGTCAGGGCGTTACAATTTCTGAGATCCCCTCAAAGATGCGATTTTGTATGGGTGATCATCAACGGATTGACCAAGGTCATACACATTCTTCAAATAAAGGAGTAATTTTCAGTAAATGAGATTAGAAGCATTTATATTTCATAGATTTTAAGTCGTTATGGTGTCCACTAATCTATCATGTCTTACTGAGATGACCAGTTTACAATGCAATTCTAGAATGGTTTGTAGAAAGATCTATGCTCTTGTGTGATTTTGAGTATGGTATACCACAATCATACTGACAGTCAGTCCAAGAATCTGATATGAGTGTGAGAGGACATGCATCGAGCATGTGTCCTTTATTTTATAGGTTCTTGGGAGAAACACCAACCTCTCTTCATGTTTACCTATAATGATATCATTCAAGAAATTATTCATATGGATCCCTATACGTCCCTATATAATAGGATTTTTTTTAACCCTTTGGATATTTAGAGGTAGGTGAGGTTGTGTTAATGGGAACATGTCTCATTTTGTGGAATTCATAGAATTTATAGCTTATTAAGAAGAATATGTCTACAACTCATTCTAGGTAGAGGTATTATACTGATCCTCGCCACTGGCCTATAGAGTTATATTTGTGACAAAAATTATATCTATGAGTTTCTCCAGGATTAAGTCATAGAGGAATTTAGAGATAGGGAAAGTTATATCCTTGTAATTTTTGGATATTTGAGAACATACAGAGAGTTATATCGGTAGCCTATTGTTTGGATTTACCTCATAGGTATCAGTTCGTGCAGGACATCTTCATGTATCGTAGCTTATCCATTATTATCCCAGCCTATTTGAGTCAATTTATCTGGAGGATATTAAGCTATAGGTAAATGTTTAAACATCCTAAACTTCCTGCCACACATCGATGCCCCGAGACAGTCGGTCACATCTCCTCAAGTGTGATTCCTCGTATGCCAGAGGCTATCAAGTAGTAGTGTGAGTTTGATAAGTCGATCATGGAGAAATTTTTTCCTCTTTTGTTAGAGTAATACAACTACATAAATAAATAAACAATATCTGAAACGTTTTACCACAAACAATACCAATATTTCAGGATAACCAAAGCATGAAGTACTATATCAAAAATGAACAATAAATATTTCATTCTATTGTATGTGCCAAGTTTCAATATGAAACTCAAAATTAAATACACCAATGACACCCAAGTGGGTCCCAAACCACATTTATTTCCCTCATCTATGCTTTACTTCAACTCAGCCATCTAAAACACTACCTTTTCCCTTCACCATTCCTATAATAATAAAATCTATTTAGGTACCAATCAGATAGCCTAAGTAGGGTGTGAGTACAACTCAATAGACCACCACTAACGGTTTCTAAAATAAATCTAATCAATAATAGTGTATACAGTTGTATAATGAAATAAGTACAATGCATAAATAAATAGTTGATCAAAATATTAAATATTTTGTATTTATCCACATAACCCCCAATTTCAGGAGGAAACCTGAACCTCAATTCCTGCTCCTTCCCATGCCGAAGCCCCAAGTATCCCCAATGGATATAAAATTTGAATGTCCATGTTACCATTCATAATACATAGCTAAATTTCCATGTTACCATTCACCATTTGATATCACATAATTGAATGGAGATTTTAAAATTCATAATACTTGTTCAAATTTTCATCATACCACCCACTATTTGACAATACATAATTGAATTATCATTTTACAATTCATAATACTTGGGAAAATTTCCGTACTAAAATTCACCATTTGATAGTACATAATTGAATGAGCATGTTACCATTCATAACTTCACACATTAGAATTCCCTTGTTACCATTCATCAACATATAATTAATTAAATAATTAATTTTTCACACCAATGATAATAATAATACAACAATTAGATAAACACAAAATTCTATTAGTTAACTCAAAAATTAACTAATCACATCAATAACATTAATTAATTCATTAATTAACTAATAAAATAAATTTATATAGTTAATTAAACAATTAAATAATCACATCAATTACTCTAGTTAATTCAACAATTAACTAATCACATTAATTACTCTAGTAAATTTAACATCTAACTAATCACATCAATAATATTAATTAATTCAGAAATTAATTAATCACATAAAATCTTCTAGTTACTTCAACTATTAACTAATAACATAAATTACTCTATTTAATTAAAAAATTAACTAATCATATCAATAACATTAATTTACTCAAAAATTCACTAATCACATCAAATTTTCTATTTAATTCAACAATTAACTAATCACATCAAAAATATTAATTAATTGCTTAATTAATTAATCATATCACAATATGAGTCAATAAAATATTTAACTAATTACACCAATAATATTAAGTAATTTAATAATTAATAAAACACATTAAATAAATTAATTAATTCAACAATTAGTCAATCTCATCAATCCCTTCAATTAATTCACTAATTAATTTTTCATATTAATCTTAATAAGGAATTCCACAATTAATAAATCACTCCCTTAAATACCATTATTTAATTCAACCATTAAATATTCACATTACTTCCCTTAATTAATTTATAAATTAATTGATCTCATCCATCCCATTATTTAATTTAACAATTAAATAATCACATTACTTCCATTTATTAATTCATCAATTAATTAATCCCATATATCTCATTAATGGATTATAGAATTTATTAATCATATCAACCTCATTACTAGTTAAACAATAAGTTTATCACATAATTCCCCTTAATTAATTCCTCGATTAATTAAGAATGTCAATTCCATTAATTAATTCATCAATTAATTAGCCAATATCCACAAACTAATTATCCAATAATTAATTCAACAATTAATTATTCAAATCAAAAATATTAATATATCATAATTAATTCTAAAAAAATATCTCAATTCATATATCTTAACAAGTCATAAGAAATTTTACAATTAATTTTCTCCAATCATATTTCTTAATATCTCATAATTAATTTTATAATTAATTATCTCAAATCATATAAATTGATGTCTCATAATTAATTTATTGTTATTTTTTCTAAATAATATATCTTGATATCTCACAATTAATTCATTAATTAGTTATCTCAAAACAAGTATCTCAATATAACATAATTTATTTTACAATTAATTATCTCATATCATATATCTCTAGTTTTTTATAATTAATTCTACAATTAATTATCTCAAATCATATATCTTGATATCTCATAATTAATTCATCAATTAATTATCTCTAACCAATTATCTCAATATCTCATAATTAATTTTACAATTAATTATCTCATGTCATATATCATAATATCTTATAATTAATTCTACAATTAATTATATCAAATTGTATATCTTGATATCTCATAATTAATCCATCAATTAATTAAATAATAATATCAAAATCACATAATTAATTATACAATTAGTTATCACCAATTAATATTATCAATATCAGATAATTAATTATATAATTAATTATTCCCAATTTATGATATCAATATTATAAAATTAATTATACAATTAATTATTCCTAAATACCACAATCCCACAATTCCTTTATTAATTAATTCACCCATATTAATTAATTAATCAAGAAAATCAAGAACATCAATTTATAAACGCCTCTATAAATTCTATCATTTACATATATGTAATCAAAATCATGACTATGGGAATTGTAGATTATACCACCTACCTCAATTCATTGAAAAATGATCACCCAATAAAAATCCCCAAAAAGTGTGTGTCACAACGACGTAGAACGGGATCAGAATCTTAAAACCATAAATCAATATTATAGAAAACCAATATTTCTTATATCTTGATCTAGATCTACAATATTATATCTATATCTCACCAAATATATTTAGATCTAACTAAAAAGTGGATTACTTTTCTTAAAGAAAGCGAGAAGAATGGAAGAATAATGGGAAAAGAACCGGGATAGGATTCACTTACTGAGATAGGTGTGTAACTTTCATCCAAGAGTCAAATCTAGAATAATGGAGGTTTTATGGATTTTAATTCATCTAAAGATCTGAATAAAAATAAAATACCACTTAAGGTTGAATTAGGGTTGAAAAATGTGAGTTTCAGGGGCTTGTTTGATTTTAAAAATTAAAATCAGGTGACTTTTAAAACCCACACACAATTTTATGTGCAGGGAAACAAAGTTTTCTCTAACCATGTTCCCAATCTATATGGATCTATTATAAGGGTGAAAGGTTACTACATTTAGGTCTCATGGTTTTCCAAATCATGCATCATCCATGTGAATCCCCTCTGTCATGGTCTTCATGGTTAGCCGGGTTGGGGCACATGGTTAGGTAAAATCATGCACTAACCATGCACAAACCTATAAATTAAATTTTTCTAAAAAACTCACCCAAAAATAACCCCAAATAAAAAACAAATAAAAAGTACTTAATTCAATGAAAAAGAATACTTATAATCAAACCCGAGTCTTCTCTAAAAAGGTCAAGATCTTACATTCTCACCACCTTATAAAAGCTCTTCGTTGAGCTGCACTCCCAAGCCTTTTTTTGATTCTGTGTCAAAAGGTCAGGCCATTGCTACCTTTTATCTGTGTCTCTATCCCATGTTTCCTTCTAAACCCATCCATTTATCCACAATACACTAACTATCTGCTTGGTATTTCCCTACAACGTATTCTCACTGCTATCCAAAAATTGTATCAGATTCTCCATAATGGATGCATCGGTCTCACGATCAACTTCCAAAACTATCATGACACATTTCTCAACTCTTTATTCCCAACAACCACAAGAAACTAGTCAACATTGGCACTTATCATTTCCCTAAGAAACCATCTATAAATTTTGTACATCCACCACCTCTAAGGCCCCATGCCCTTTCCCCAAGAAATTTATATACGCACATTATAGGTTCCTCATTGGAATTCTGATGCACCACTTCCAAACCATGGTCTTGATCCACTCACCTACTTCTGACACATCACTCCCCAAATTTAGTGATTCATTAACACTGATTTTTTAAGAAACTCAACCACCAAGGTATTCATCAACCTCCATTCCATCCTGAGAACCTCATCAGTATGCTTTTTATGGCACACCTCCCACTATTGAGCTTCACATGTACCACTTCATAAGCACAACCTCTACGGAGACCCATATCCAACTCAAACACATTCAGGAAGCTAGACTTAAAACCAAATATTTCTTAGCATACCGGGGTTGATATTAAGGTAGGGGACATGATCATCACTAGTTAAAAGTACACTAAGAATTTCTTAATGAGCCCCATCACAAATCCTCCATCATCGATATTCCCCACCCCCCCCCCCCCCCCCACACCCTTGATTATGGAAACACCATAATATTTCGAATGTCTCAACATTTCCTGCCCTCCAACATCTCCCCACTATGATCCAAAACCAGAAACTCCATCATACAACTCACAACCGAGTTCTAAAACAAGAAAATTCTCACTACCCAAACTACATGCATCAAGGGAAAAATAAAAAACAAAGGATTCCTAATTCACAAAATTAACACCATTAACAAGAGGTACTTACACATAACCATATCAAGTCTTTCCCCCTTTTTCCACCTCATTGCCAAAACTGAGGCACTGTCTCTACCCTTAACCATCCTACATATAGTTCTTGGTTAGAAAGGGTAAAAACATTATCATTATTCAAATTTATCATTTAGAAACCCATTTATTCACCTCCTACATCATTTTACAATCTCTTTGAATTTTATGTTAGGCACCATTTTCATTCCATTTTCACAAGAAAGGAAAAAATAGTTCAAGTTCAAAAACATACCCATAACCCATTTTCACATGTGTTCTTAAAATAATGCATGTCACAATAACCCTGAGTGCCTAGAATGATGCATGAAAAATCAACTCGCATTCCATACTAGGCTAATATTCAAATCTCGGAAAAATCCAACATCAATAATCACAATACATAACAAGTGTGTCACTCATAGGGAAATAATATTCAACTATAATAGTAAAAATAAATAATGACAATATTACCCTGGGTACTTGGGTTCTCCCTCATACATGGGTTATCTAATCTCATGAATGAGCTCATAACCAATGCCAGAAACTTCCTAGTATCCTGTATACCTTTCCAAAATAGTAAGACAAAATATAAAGTAAAATAAAACTAGGCTTTGATACCACTTTGTAACATCCCGAATCGGGTTCGACGCCCCAGTGCCCTAAGTCAGTTGGTCACATGACCTCAAGCATGCCACCTCATATACCAAATAGTGATGACTAGAAGCACTGGATAGATAAGTCAACCATGGGGAGACTACACCCTCTTTTATCATAGTAATACACTAGCAGAAATAAATAAACAATTTCAAAACCAAATGAGCATAAACAATACCAATATCTCATCATAACCAAATCATAAAGTACAATATCAAAACTATAAAATACTTATTTCATGATAATGTACATTCTAAGTTACAATATGCAACTGAAAAGTGAATACATTGATGAAACCTATGTGAGTCTGAAACCACATCTGGTTCCCTCATCCATACTCTACCCCAACTCAGAAATCTAACATAGGTATTATTCCCTTAACCTGTCCCACAACACAAAAATCTATTCGGGTACCCCTCAGGCATCCTAGGTAGGGATTGAGTATAACTTAGTAGGACACAACCAATGGTGTCTAAAAAAATCCATTCAATAACATTGTATGCAGTTGTATATAGAAATAAGTACAATTCCTAAATAAATAGTTTATCACATTATTAAATATTCTCTATTTAACCACGTAAACCCCCAATTTTACAAGGATACTTGAACCTCAATGCCTGCTTTGACTCATGATAGAGTCCAATTAATCACCAAGGGGTATCATATTTGAATGTCCATGTTACCATTTTTAATACATAACCTAATTTCAAATTTACCATTCATCTTTTAATATCACATAATTCAATGATAATGATACAATTCATAATACTTGGTTGAATCTTCATTATAACATTCACCATTTAACAATTCATAATTGAATGAGCATGTTATCATTCATAATATACGGTCGAATGTCTAATTTACCATTCACCATTTGACAAGACATACTTGAATGAGCATGTTACCATTCATATCTTCACACATTATAATGACAATGTTACCATTCCACAACACATAATTAATTCGACAATTAATTATGCACACCAATGAAATTATCAATTTAACAATTAGACAAACATAATAATTCCATTATTTAACTTCACAATTAACTAATCACATCAAGAACAATAACAATTTCAATAATTAATTAATCACATCAATTTATCTACTTAATTCAATGATTAACAAATCATAACAATTACAATAGTTAATTTAATAATTAAAAAATAAAATCAATTACTTTATTTAATTACACAATTTACTAATCACATAAATAATATTAATTAATTACATAATTTTTTAATCACATCAAATTATCTAGTCAATTCAAAAGTTAACTAATCACATCAATTACTCTAGTTGATCCAAAAATTAAATAATCAAATAAATTACTCTAATTAATTAAAAAATTATCTAATCACATCAATAAAAATAATTAATTAAAAAATTAACTAATAACATCAATTACCCTAGTTAGTTAAACAATAAACTAATCAGATCAATGTTATTAATTAATTTTACAATTAATTAATCACGTCAAATACATTAATTAATTAAAAATTAATTAATGAAATTGACAACATTACTCAATTCATTAATTAACTAATCACACAAATCATATTAATTAATTTGACAATTAATTAACCACTTCAACAACATTAATTGATTCAACAACTAATCATTCACATCAATCCCTTCAATTAATTTACCAATTAATTGTTCACATCAATCCCATTAATTAATTCCATAATTAATTAATCATTCCCAACAATCCCATTATTTAATTCAACCATTAAATATTCACATTACTTTACTTAATTAATTAATCTCATCAATCACATTATTTAATTTAATAATTAAATAATCACATTACTTCCATTAACTAATCCATCAATTAATTAATCCCATGAATCTCATTAATTAATTCTATGTTTAATTGATCATCTCAATCTCATTACTAATTCAAAAAATAGTTTCCACATAATTCCCCTTAATTAATTCTCCAGTTAATTATGAATATCAATTCCATTAATTAATTCATCTGTTAATTAGTCAATATCCCCAAACTCATTATCCCATAATTAATTCAACAATTAATTATTAAAATCATCAATCTTAATATCTCATAATTAATTATAAAAATAATTATATAAATTCATATATATCAACATCTCATAATTAATTCTATAATTAATTATCACAAATCATATGTCTCCCATAATTAATTATACAATTAATTATCTCAAATAATATATATTTAAATCTAATAATTAATTTTAAAATTAATTGCATCAAATCACATATATTGATACCTCATAATTAATTCATCAATTAATTATCTCAACCCAATTATTTCAATATCTCATAATTCATTCTAAAATTAATTATCTCATATCATAAATCTTCATATCTTATAATTAATTATACAGTTAATTATCTCAAATCATATATCTTAATACCTCTTAATTAATTCATAAATTATTTATCTCAACCCAATTATCACAGTATCACAAAATTAATTCTAAAATTAATTATCTCATATCATATATCTCAATATCTTATAATTAATTCTACGAATAATGATATAAAATATTATATCTTGATATCTCTTAATTAATCCATTAATTAATTATCTCAAATAATAATATCAATATTAGGTAATTAATTATACAATTAATTATCCCCAATTAATAATATCAATATCGCATAATTAATTCTACAATTAGTTACCCCTAGTTTATGATATCAATATCTTACCAGTAATTGTTCCTTAATCCTATAACTTCACAATTCCTTTATTAATTAATTCCCCCAAATTAATTATTTAATCTAGAAATTCAATAACATCAATTTTTATATAAATATAGAAATTATAAAATTTTCATACATGTAATCAAATCACAACTCTATGAATTCTATATTAGACCACCTACCTTGATTTTTTGATGAACAATCTCCCAATGGAAATGCCTAAAAATTAAGCGGGACAACAACATAAAATGAGATCAGAATATTAAAACACTAAATTAACATTAAAGAAAATAAAGATATATTAAATATAGATCTAGATCTAAAATAATAGATCTAAAACTCACCAAATTTTTTTAGATATAAAGAAATAGAGAATTACTTCACTTAAAGAAAGTTATATGAATGAGAGAAGAACAAGTAAAGAATGGATTTGGGATTCACATCACGTTAAAGGTGCGGATCTTTGATCTAAGATTCAAATCGTGATGAAAAGAGGTTAGGATTTCTTTGTCCAGAGTGATCCAAAACCATGGAAGACCTACTAGGGTTGAATTTGGGTTGAAATCAGTGAGTTTTGGGGGCTAAAAATATGTTAAAATTTAAAATCGAGTGACTTTTAAAACATGTACATAGTTTGGTGGGAATTGGTGCATTGATTTCTCTTACTGTGCACCTAAGTCATGTTCCACTTTTATAAGGGTGTATGGTTACTCCTTTTAGGGTGAACAGTTTTCTAAACCATTCATTGTCTATGTGAATCCCCTCTTCTTGGGTTCACACAATTAACTGGGTTGGGGTGCACAGTTAGGGAAAATTGTGCGCCAAACGTGTGCAGCCTTGTAATTTCCATTTTTCTTAAAATTCTACCCAAACACACCCTAAAAACACAAAAGAAATTTACATAATACAAGGAAATATAATACCTGTAATCAAGATCGATACGTATCCAAAAACTATTGGGATATTAAATAAGTATCCTTTAAGGAACATGTTGTACATATCATTAATCATTTCACAAATCCTCTTCGAGGAAAGTAAGCTCCACTGGTATGGGTACTATGGAAGAACAACCATGTACAATATGAGGCATGGGGGTGAGAGCCCAATGTACATGCTCATTGTCCAATATATTTCCTAGATAATGTTTTACCACCCACAGAAGGGAAACTCAGGGATGATTTTTTTTAAGGAGGGGAGGTTGTGACATCCTAGATATTTAAAATAAGTATTGGTATATAAACTACAATAAAAACCTATTATTTTATGATATTAATGTTCTTAAGAGGCCAAGGAGAAATTTGGGAGCATTTAGGGATCATTTGGATCCTATAGCTCCAAATTTCAGAGAGGCATAATGATCCTCATGGAAAGTGCATAATTAGGGCTAACCCAGTGACTCAACCATGTGGGTACTACAAAAAAAATTCAGATGGTGCATGGTTAGTTATAACCATGCACCACAAGTTACACACTGATGTAGTATTTTCTCATGGCTATAAAAGGCCACACAGTTTGTTCAAACCTTGAAGCCTAGGACACACCCTTTGTACCACTTAACATGAATAAGCACACCGTTAGGCCCATGGTTTAAAATATTTTTTGTCCCTTTAAAAGAATGTTAACTTTATATTTTTTTACCTATATTATTTTAAAAACATATTCCTTTCACTTTCCTATTTTTCATAGTTAAGTGAATTCCAGGAAACCCCATATTCCTAAAACCTAGGGTTTAATCTATGTTCTTAAAACAGTGTCTATTTATTTCATCATTAGTTTCATTGTATAGTCAATGATAATTTCTACATTTGTATTCATTCTTTTCTTGGTTTATCTAACTAACATTAAGGCTAATTTGATGTGAGATAATGTACCCTATTTTATAGTAATTTTTATATTTTCTTATTTATCCCATTTTAGATCAAACTAAAGGATAATAATAGATGATTGGAGTTCTACCAACCTAAGGTAGGTGTTATAATTCTCTTTTCCTATAGTCTTGTTGTTTTATATAGTGAATTATTATCTTTTGTGACAAACCTTTTGGTTGATGCCTCCTAAATGTAAATTAATTATATTATATGATGATTACATGTTTAGTATAATTCTACAAATCCATGATTCAACACCAGAGGATGACCACCTCGATGTGATACACCCCTAAGGGAATTCCTTACTTAAAGGCCTTAGAACCTAATGTGTTGGAATTAACTTGAACAACCCGTTGAGGTGTGTTGAATTTCCAATTATGAAAGTAATTTATTTTAAATTGAATCAAAGGAAAATGGTAGAAATGTGTAGAAATTTTTTTTTCATGTTATATATTGAATTAAAAATATTAAATTAATTATCCAACATGGCTAAAATGTATGATTGAAATGGAATGAGTTTAATGATGTCTGTGACCATTCCTTTATGCCTAGACAAGGGCTATACAAGGGTCCTTATTAAGAATTACTTGGATAGACTCATCAATCATAATAATTATAAATTGTAATTTAATTATAACACATTGGGAGTGATAAATTATTTCTTTTATAGAATACCACAGATGGACTCACAAGGAGGATGCCTTTACATAACCAATGAGTGATACATGGCCCCCTAATGGATTTCATTAGATGATATATGTGGTAATGGTTGTTATACCATGCCAAAAAGGATACTTGTTTCCCAATATGGTATACCATGGATGATCTTAGAGGTTTTTAGCTATATAATATAATGAATGTGATACATGGGTTCCTTATAAAGAGCACCATGAAAGTAAACCTATGGTGAGTGGTTTTATAGTGCACCTGGAGAAACAGATGGGTTCTTCTTTACATAATGTATTGGATGGTCCTAGGATCCCAATTAATTAAATTTATTAATAGTCTAGTTTTACTTCCATTCTATAAAATATTCCATGAGTATTAGGATGTTTGTTATGAAAATGTATCGATTCCTTGGGATTACACCCCAGGTCTTGACTATTATGATGTATCAATATATATGTACATATATATGCCCATATATGTCTATATATATCTGAGGAATATATATATATATATACATTTATATATATATAAGGTAACTTCAATTAAAATACATCCAACTTAGGATGAAGCATGTAGTTTCAGTATGGTATCCCAAGAGGAAATGATTCTAATGTGATTTATTTAATTACTATATTACATTTATTATTACCTGCACACTAATCATTTTATATTCATATACTGGATTTTTTTTTTGTCGTTGGTGGTATCCTACTGAGTATATCTCACACCCTATTTGGACCACTGATTGGTATCTGAACAGACCTTATGGAATCAAGTAGGGATAAAGGGAACTATCTAGTTTTGGGTGCTTGACTTATTGTCCAATGATTGAGTACAGGAGCAGAGGACAGAGCCTATGATCATAATGATTTTGGAGGCATCTTTTGGTCTTTTCTCTTTTTGTATATAATTTTTTATAATCATGTACCCCTATATCCCATGTAATTCCCATTTTTTATAGAAACATGAAATGATCATCATTTTTTATGATATTAATTCAGCATCTGTCTATTTATTATATCAGGATGATTTATTATTCTACTCATAGTTATTTGTCACAATTTCTACTGCATATAATTACTTCATACTAGTGTGATACACTCTAATCTTGAGGTTATTTTCTCTCCATAATACCATCTTAGACCCTCGCTGCTAGTTGGTAGCCTCATCCATATGGGAAGGCACACCTGACATCATATGGAAAACTAGGTATAGTTTCTTATAAGTGACCAGATTCTAGGATGATACAATTCCTACTATAAAATTTAATGGATTTCCAAAGTGAATTGAATTTATTTTATTTATAAAAACCATTTTCAATAATTATTTATCCATCATTTTTTCACTTTTTAGTAGTTGAAATATGTTTACCTATATCTTAGCTTTTAAAATCGTAGTCTTGAAAACGGTTTGATAAATCTAATAATTTCAAAAGATTAAAATATAGTTATCATATTTCCCTATATTTTTTACCTTTAGTTATTGTTCTATAATGCCATAACATTTAAGTCTTAAGAAGAATAACATAAGTTACTAAATCTTCGGAAAATGTGGAAATAATTAAACTGTAATTCTCTATAAAATTTGTGGAATCATAGCTATAGAAAAATGATTGATAAACTAAAAAATAAACTATTAATATGTTAAAATAAAAATATTCTTATCTCTTTTATATTTCACTTTCACTAGTACATATTCATTCTAATATGCATATTTAGAATCATTAATATAATAGAAAAACCATCCCTATAATGTAGTTATGGTTTAGGAATGCATGTAAACAATTTCCATTAGGATCGGTTAATAGTCTCATTTTCTAAAAACCATTATTATTATAAAATTGTTACCCTAATGGTTATTAAAACCAAAATTATTGGTGTTCATACATGACCTATAGATATAGTTTAAATAGAATCGATTATAATTGGATGACAGTTGTTTTTTTCTATAAACTAAAACTATATATAGATTATATTCAATATTATTTGAACCATGACTATAAGTTATGTTTTTTTAGAAACAAAAATCATGGAAGAAACAACCTAGTAACATACATAAAAAGAACCATCTTTATCACATAAACAACAAAACATTGAGCAAATCATTGGATAAAAAATCATATTAAAATTAATATTTCAATTAAAATGATATAAATTTAATAAATCTAAAAAAACATATGAAAAAATATAATAATAATGAAAAAATCCATTCATTATAATAAATAGTTATATCATAAAATAACTCAATTTGAGAATTGATCCAAGGGTAATTTAATCTATAATAGTAAGTTTGTAAATACTTAAAGTAACTATTCAAATCCCAATATTCATAACGTACCTAATTACGAGTCAAATATTTTTTTTTGAAATATTAAAAATAACAATAATAGAATGTTATATGTTAAATTTGGATAAAAACACATCTTACACCATATCTTTAACTCAATACACCATAAAAACCCAATCCAACTTATCAAAATAATTCATCATATACCCAAACAAAAAATTTCACATCATATCAATATTTTCATGTAAAATACAATTTAATTATTTTAGTATAACCAAATAAGCTACCCTTGATAAATCAAATTCTCATCCTTCAAGAACACCAATGGAGATGAAAAATATAAAAAAAACTAGAAATAAGTCTATCAAAACATTTTTAAAATATATTTAATAATGAAATAAGAAACAAATCCAAAAATATAACCAAAAATCCTAGATCAATGTTAATTTGAATATAATGTAATTATAAAAAATATGAAAGTAAAAAAATATGTATAATAATGTTATCCTAATTTTTTAAGATATGGATGCTTCAAGAGCGTGTTAATTGATGTTAAATAGAAAACTCAATTTTCACCCACTCAAAAAGTTTAGATGATCAAAAGTAATAATATAAAATAAATCAAAGAAAACATGGTATGTAATGAAATGAAAAAAAGAACTCTATAATTTATAAAACTATGTTTAGATATAAAATAATTAGAATTTAAATAACAAATAAATGGAAATAAAACAAATTATAATGAATTATAACACCACTACTTCTAAAAGGATTTTATAATACCAATAATAGTTTCATTCAACAGAACCCTTCTCTTTTAATCCAATGTAGTAGAATATTCAATAACCTGAATTGAGTAACCCAAGTTAAACTAAAGGAACATCTTTGATCACTCCCTGATTAAAAGATGTAATTTCATACAAGGACTTCCTTGCTAATTAGTAGGTAGAATACTACTCTATCCTCAATATCTTCTTCAATCAACATGATTGGAAGTATATTCCTATCTATGAAATCACATTGGAATAATTATTTTGAGTATACATTTTATTATTCATAGAAAAACCCTTATTATATAGTATCAGAAAGAAAATTATAGTATAGAAAAAAATATAGTTTTATAATGAAAATCCTCATAATGGTAAAACCAAGAAATTCCCCCTAGAAAAACTATAAAAGAATTAACTCTCAAAGCATTTAGGTTATCTGTAGATTGATGTAAATCCTTTCCAAAATCTTCTATTTATAAAATATTTTGTTCAATTTATAAGAAATGTTATTAGATACATAAATAGTTATATTTTGAGTACTTTGGTTTCAATTGCGATGGCATCTGAAGAAGTAATAGCAACTCTATCTTCTAATGGAATTAATTTATCATCCCCTAAAAATTATTGTCAATGTTTACTTCATATTTATGTAGTTCTAAGAATTATTTAAATTGAATGATGTCACCAAAACATAGATAATTATAAATCATAATCTACATGAAATATATTTCAAACAAACAATAATAAGTTTAATCCAATGCGGTATAAATTATATTGTGATTTTAAGAAAATTATGAAAATTAGTTTTTTGACTCAATGATATCCCAAATTTTGATCATCCAACGACACATAAGAAAAAATGTTAGGTTTACTAAAAAATTAAAGGAATACTCCCTATAGGTTCTAATAAAAACCTATATAGGATTTACATTCATCCCCCTTCAAATCACAACTAACAAAAAAAACATTAGTAAAAAATGCTCCACATTAATAAAAGGAAAAATTACTATTTATTCAACTTTATCCCCCATTTTTATTTACCAAAATATCAATAAATATATAAAAAATAAATAACACAAATTATAAATCAAAACTTATATGATATTGTAGGTAAATCAAGTAAATTAAATATAAACGAACAAAAGAGAGTAATATTCTCTTCCTCTTTCATATAAATTCTATTGAACATATTCTCATTCATTAAAAATGAAATTAATTTCTAAAAGTAACCTTTTCTACCATTTGAAAATTCTTTTCCCCTTACTAAATCATCAAAATCAAGAAATATTCTCTCCTTATTTCCAAAAATAACTACCATTAAAATTAAAAGAAACATATTCTAATAATTGAAACATAATGAGGTATAAAAATAGGTATCAGATGTGGAATTTTAGTTACTAGTACATTGTATGAAACCTTCTATCATAAATTATGATCTCAGTGTCCAAACATTCTTAAGTATGGAGATCTTCTAAAATAATACCATTGGTACCCATATCTTTCCAACATTCCTATTTTCAACTAAAACAATTCTGTAGATATATAATATCAATGTGTTCTAAATGATCGAGTTTTTTAATGATTACTTATTCTTCCAAATCCCACCTCTATATACTATTAAATAAAAAGTTTCAGAAGCCTTTAAAAAATTATTATGATAAATTAACATTCTAGTTGATTTAACTCCAAAAATGGATGTTATCCTTTTTTGCCTCAACTATCCATTATTTTTTCAAAAAAAATCATTCTTGTATTAAATGTAGAAAGTAACTTTTCAAGATATCAATCTCTAAAAATATTTTAATATAATCAATTCAATCTTATAATGTAGAAAAAATGGTATTATTTTCATAGTAAGTTATCTTTGAGATCATACTTATAAATTCATACCATTTTGAAGTGAGTTTACCATTATCTTTATTTGTATGTTACAAATAAAATTTTTCATTATGTAAATCAAAATCCTTATAACAATTTTGATAGGTTCTATTGATTTTTATTATATATTCCTTCATCTAAGAATAATATTGAGTTACTTCATCCTACACATCTTCATCATCTGATGAATATGGATAATTTTCATTCAAAATTAACATTATTATAATATCTATAGTAATATTTCTCACGAGACACATATCATTTTTTTCAACCTATTTATTATTCTTATATCATCACTTTTATCTGAGGAACTATTGGATGTTTTTTTACCACTTATTATCCACCTGTCCTTGGTATCCTTGAAATTTTTCTTTCTTTTTTACATAAAATTTATTCTTGACTTATTATCCTCTATATTTAGTTTTAGTTACTCAAGAATAGTGTGGTTAGGACTCATACATTCATAAAGAATAATTTCATATTAATATTTTTTTTCAATTATTCTTATCTTTATTATCATTATAATAGTCTCTCTATAATATCTGATTTCTAATCATTCACCTAGCCATTTTATCTGACTAACCATTAGTATGTTCAGAATAGCTATCTTTTGTACATTTCAAAGAATTCCATCTTTATTTAATTGGAATATATTCACTCTCATTGATAATTTGAGCTCTAATAGTTCTCATAAATGAAACTAAATTTTTATTTCTTTCATTATCATAATCCATCTTCAAACATTTTTTATACTAGATGGGAGTTAAAATTATATCATCCAAGATAATCTTCATGATATAATTTGTGTCACTGATTTCCATTCACTCATTTTATCATTTTTTGGTAGAATTTATATAATATCATCAAAATAATAATAATGAAATAATTATCACTTGAAAATATATTATAGATCGTTTCTAATAGTCACATATATCAATTAAATAAAAGTAAAAAAATACCTTGGTAAAATTTCAAATGATAGATAATAAACCATCAAAATTACTCAATTTGTTTCCAAAACCTTTGATCTTCTCTAATCTCTAAAAGTGAGTATCTTAAAATTTCTTCCAAAGTAAATTTATTTTTTACATAAAGAATCTTGATGATAAATATTTCTTTTTATATCTTATAGAAAAGTGTTTAATACTCAGAAATTAATTTTAAAATATAAACTTTCTTCATGAGATAATGTAGAAACTATTTTTTTATAATATAGTAATTTTCATTTAAAATGAGAAAATTCTCAACTCTAATATCAATAATATAGAGTTACATACATTAATTCCAGTACTCATAATCAGATACATAAAAAATTATAGATATTTTTAAATTTATGTTCTATAAACTTCAATCTAGAATAACTCATTCTATTCCAACACATAATAGTCTTTACTCTACAAAATTATTAGTATAATAAAACATATAAAAGCTCCAATGAAATTATATAAATTTAAAGAAATTTTTTCAAATAAGGAGACTAGCACTAATACAAGATAGATTAAATCTATAATACCAAATATTGTCTCATTAGGTTAACATATAGTAGCATAAAGGGGGTCATGAATTGAATTTAAATGAATAACTCTTTTTTTCAACTACTTAAAAAGCTAAAATGATTAAAACTATTAATATCTAATAAATCATAGTAAAAAAGTAAATAATGAAATGGAAAATAAAAATCTTTGATGCAATAAAACTAGAATGAGATATAAAATATAAATAACTTAATTAAAACACAATGGAAACCAAACGAAGAGTAATGGATTACAATAAATCTACTCCTAAAATGATATCATATTACCAATGAAAATTATAGAAAATAAAGTTGTTCCCTTTTAATCCAATGATTCAAGAGAATTGAAAACCTTAATTAATGTACTCAAGTCACACCCAAGGAACTTATTGTATCTTACTATAATCATAAGATACAAAATTTACAAAATGATTTACTTTAAAAATAGTCAATAGAAGGTAGCTCAATACTCAAGATCCTCTTTGATCCTCATGATTAGTAGTAAAATACAACCCTTAGAATGTTATTAAACTCAGCATTTAGAATTACTAGTTTCCATTTTGAAAAAACACCTCATTAATTTTGGATCTATAGAATTTTTATAAAATAAGAAAACTATAGATTTATAATTAAAACCTAAAAATTATAGTGTACTGAATCTATTTTCCCCATGTAAAACTTTGTAATATTTTAAATAATAGTTCTGAAACTAGGCGTTGAATCAAAATGGGATTTTAGGGCTTTGGGAGGCTTGGTATTATTATAGTAAAAATATTAAATATATTATATACAATGCATGTAGTTTTTATGAAATAATGGAATAAATCTATAATAGACTTCTAGACCAGAAATATGAGACTACTATTAAATATAGAATTTGGGTTTCACCCTAGGTATGATATAACCTCTGTCAACATCATGGGTTTTTTAAGAATAGTTTTGGATGCAAACACTGAAATAAATAAATAAATTTATTTTATTTTCATTTATTTTTTTGGCCTAATCTTCTTATATATAATCTCTCTTATATATAATCCAATGGTTCATCCACATAACCCCATGTATCAAGCGAGGGACCCTTATAGTAGAGTTCATGGATGATCAATAATGGATTTTTCTTTGGAGATTATTGTATCAAAGAAGTTCATGGATCTCACCAATAAAATTGATGTAAAACTATTCATTGTTAGTGATTGATCTATAATTGAGGTAGGGAATTGATTTTTTTGGATATAATATCAGTATTATTCATCCTTTTTTGAACATGAGATGATCCTTATAACAATTGATTCATGGGTAGACTATTTAATCGGGGGTATTAGTTTATCTTAGAAGAAATTAGGATTGATACTATTCTTATTGATCATAATTATTTGATATTTGTTAATAATTACAATGGAAATGGATTGATACCAACTATAACAATGATTGAGGTTCATTCCTTATGTTTGTGTTTTGTGTATTTCATCCACCATTCAGTGTGTGTTCATCATCGTCGTTTCCTTTGGTTGATGAATCAAACATACCTACTAAACAATTAGAGAATAGTCATTATTTGGAACAACATATTGGTACCATGAGTTTGAGTTCATGATTAGAAGTAATATATCTAAAAAAAGTTGATGATAATGAAATACTCAGGTGGCGAATCAAAGATCATTAGTTGGTAGTTTGGCATGCCGAAAACACGGTGAGATGGTTGGAATTTCCCCGAGTGGTTGGATGGCTAGAAATGGGCCACTAATGATGGATTAGGCTCGTTCAACACAATATTCATGATCTTTGGAATATTTAACTATCGTAACATAGGAAAAAATGGTTTAAGAGAATGATGCATGAGGCTTCCTGGAGTTTTTGGGAAATTTTGATGTACACAACATATAGTTTGGATGAACATATATCCTGCAGTCCCATGGTTATGGTGGTTAGGGTTTCATAAAAATAAAATTTCACATGCCATGTGGGACCTACAACATTCCAGTGAGACCTACCACACACCATGTGATTTGATACTAGAGACTTAGCGTGTACCCTAGGGTACACGGGCATAGACAAGGCTAGGTACATGGGCCCAGCCAGAGTATGTGAGAATTGATCAATACTCAGACATAGCCAGAGTACTCAAACAGAACCATGTACATTAGTAATAATAGAGTACATGGGCATGGGTCAAAGTACACAGGCATGGTCTGGAGTACACTGGTAGGCGCAAGGAAGACAATACACACCATGTATACATAGTTTACTCCATATACATTTCCTAGGGAAGTTTGAGGCCTTGTTCTCTTAAGTCTAGGGAAATATCAATACAGTGTGTCCCCTTATTACATCACTATGAAGGCTTAGTGGTTCATTACATCCTAAAAAAATGTTGTGGTCTTCACTAAGGGTTTAGTCATAGATAGAGTTATGAAATCCCTTCAGGTGGCACAAGGTTTGATCCTATATTATTCACTCTCTTCTTCCTTGGGTGGGGTTTTATGAGTCATTGTGACTAATATAGATGGGAATAAGATCCTATAAATAGTAGTTTAATCCATTTAGCGTTTTATGATTCCCACGTAGGTCTTGGGTGGGATCCCACTTTTTTTTATCGATATATTTAGAAATTTGTCATGTACTTATCCTTAGTGAGACCTGATGATCCTGACTTCTCAGAAGATTTCAATCTGTGTTAACAAACTCAAGGAGTGATTTCCACCAGATGGGTATTATCTTTATGCCTTAAACATGGTCCTAGTATGGATTATTTGTTTTGAATTACATTGAGACTTGGTTTCTATCTTTGGAATATCAGGTATTATTGGTGTTATGTCACAAATTTTGATTGATATTTCTTTTTATTGATGATATAACTACTCTCCATATTTTTTCTGTTTTTTGATTTTGGTGTGTCGTATAAGGTATTTTTATACTCACCCTGGAAAGGACTCTTCTTACACATGTCATGTCTTATATATATGACCTGAGTTTTGATGAATTCAAAGGTGGGATACGAAAAGGTGGAGCACTGTTGGGCTAGAAAAGATGTGTTTTAATACCAGTTGATGAATTTAATAGAAGTGTAATGGATCATAACTCTATGATCCATTCTTTTATCGAAATATAGTGTTTGAGGTGTTCTGGGAGGTCAAGGTGACTTATTCCCAACACATTGGAAAATTTATATCTTTGTTAACAGTGTTTCAAGATGTCGGTAGGTGTACAGTGTTTCTTGGTCGGTGAGTCACCTGTCGGTAGGTGTATAGTGTTTCCAGGTCGGTGAGTCATCTATTTATAGGTGTAAAGTGTTTCCATCTGTCGATAGGTGTAAAATGTTTCCATTTATTGGTAGTTCATCTATCTGTAGGTGTACAGTGTTTTAAGCTATTTGTAGGTGAACAATGTTTTCAGGTATTGGTAAGTGTATAGTGTTTCTAGCTATATGTAGTTGTACAGTGTTTCTAGGTTGGAGATTCATCTATCAGTAGGTGTATAGTGCTTCCATCTATCGATAGGTCTACAGTTTTTCTAGGTATCAGAAGGTATACAGTGTTTCCAGCTATAGGTAAGTGTATAGTGTTTCTAGTTTGGTATGTGTACAATGTTTCCAGCTTCCTAAGGTTTCACCCCTTTGACATTTTATTTGACATAAAATGCATTCAAAGCCTTTTTTAAGGGATTTAAGGTTGATTCAAATGCAATAACTCATTTATTAATTTTCTTAAGGGTTTGGGTGAATTTACTTGGTCAAATGGATTATTCTTGATGAGATCTTCCATTAATGTAAAATCTACGTCGTATCTAAACCGCTACTCCGTTTCGATTTTCAAAAGGTCATGTTACATTCTGACTTGTTCTGCCTTCTTGTTTTCCTTGGTACGAGACACCCTATAACTTTCATTCCCATTGATTTTGATTGTGGTGTGGATCTTGGATCATGTTTTCCTTGGAGTTCTACCTCCTATATCCGCATCCCTTATTTTGGTGAAACTAGTAAGTGTCGATATTTCATCAATAAAAGGTATGTTATACCTCCATTCTTCTGGATTCCTAAATCTATTTCTTCCCAATTCTTTTTTCCATGTAATGGAATGTGATCTCCATGTGTTTAACGGAGCTCTGTTGGTTTTTTATTGGTACATCGGTGTTGTAGTTTCCTTGGGTGGATACAGTTACTTTAGAAGAGGTGATCATTAGTTGTGATGCTTCATTATCATGAAAAGAACATCAGAAAATTTTTTAAGGTATGGTATTGGTGGACTCTCTATTATATTATGTAAATTCATAGAGTTAGCATGTTTTTGGAACTTGATCATAATGAAATTGATATAATAAATACTTGAACTATATTAAAGAATTGGTATCAAGTGTTTAGCGATGTTATTGCTTCTTGGTTTCTAGATCATGTGATATCTATTACTTTCCAATTTAGCATGTCGTTATTGATGGAAATTTTTAAATAACATAAAGTCGGGATTAATAATAAATTAATTGGATAAAGATAAAGAGGTGTGTTTAATGAATCAGGTTGTTGTTGTTCTGATTTGTGATAATCCAATGGATGTAGTTAGACATGTTCAATTGAATCAGTTAATTGAAATATGGAATGAAGGGCCAGTTGTGTGATAAAGGTGATGCCTTTAAGGTTTTTGAGTTACCCTCTTATTTTTAAAGGAAAAGAGCCTTATGCTTTAGAGCTGTGAGTGCTCATTGTGTGTGAAGGCTAAATGCCCTATTTGGGACCAAGATCCCAACTGCTATGTTGTTTGTTTCCTTCTTCTTATGTTGTGGTATGTGGGAGTAGAGAGGCCCATTGGTTTTTGTGGTATTATTGTATGCCTAAAGTGGAGAGATGCATCAGTTTATACATGTGGGTGTCTGGGAAGACTTTGGGGATGATAGAATAGTTTGAATCTGGGCATACCCATTGATATTAAAGTTATTATTGTTGAATCTGATGTTTTTTAGGTGCATTAATTTCACCACTGCTTGAGGCAAATGGTCTTACTTACCCTCCTTCCAAAAAAGGTGAATACTCATGGGGTATACCACATTTTTTCCGTGTTTATCTTCTTGAGGATGGATGTGCATGTCCTCTAGCTATAGGTGGAAAAGACTTGACAGGTAGTGCATATACTTTCTATGTTGAGCCCCTTCTGTTTGGAAGCTTTGAATGTTTTTCTATAATAATTTGAATTACATAAAAGTGATAATTTTGTTAATAAATCATTGAATAAATGATGTTAACCCATGGTGTTGGATCTTGTTGTGATGTAATGGTGAGGTTAGAATTTAAAGAAAATGTGGAATTGGTTTGGTTATGCATAGAGGGAATAGAACATTGTTGTAACGCTAATGAAATGTAATGTGGAATTTTATTATAGTTAAATAATGGTAACATAATTAATTAAGGTAAAGTGAAACTAATAAAAAAGGGATAAGTAACATATTGTATTTCTTTAAATGGTTATGTGGATATAGGATTTCTTGTTTTAGCAGTGGAAGTCGGGAGACCGAGAGACGTTAGTTGTTGTTGATTCAAAGACTAATGTATGCCTATATTATGGTTATGAGCTATATTATATCTTGTACTTTTAGTGTTTCTATATGGTACTCCACCCTATCGTTTAAGGAAACTGACACCCTGGGGATTCTGAGCCCTGGGGGGTGTTTTCCCCAATATCCTGGTGGGAGGATGGATGGTTAACTACCCCCTTTTTCCAAGCTCTCTTATCTTGGTATTTACTATTTCTAGTATGCATGATAGTTAGTTTTACCCATATATTTGTGGAGAGTTCTATAATGTATTGTGGTTATTTTACACACATATATTCTTCATATAGTTTTGTATGGAGTACTATAGCTGTAACGTGTATAGGTCGTGATGTCTTGAGGATCCTTACTCAATATATGGGTTGTGATGGATTAAGGTATAATACCCAACATATGATTTAAGTTATAAGAGATATGGGGGATCCTATACACTACTTGGATACTTTGGTTATGTGGATGTGGTGGTTGTTTTACATGAGGTTCATATTGTGGTGCTCCGCTCAGGTGTCTATAGGAAAGCCTTTTTAGAGAGAGATGCTCGGGATGTGCAACATTGGGGAAAAGAGGAAAACTAGTGGGGAAATGGTAGAGGGGTACCCTTGATATTAATTAATATATTATATACTCTTGTATGTGGTACATGTTGATAGTATCCATGGTGAGGTTTGGAACATAGAACACCTGTTTATTTGATTAGTTAGTCTCACTTGTTGTTCACTGTTCTTTAGCCTGCTTTCTTTACTTTTTCACAAGAGGATTCGGGGAGGATCATACTAAGTATACTGTTATACTCACTCTACATTATATAAACTATTTTTCAGGTCACTTGGAGCAGGTTGGATATCAAGTTGGTTACTACTAGCTTGTAGTTGTTGGAGTTGTTCGGGCATTGTGGTCACTACTATTTTACTTTGTTTTTTGTACTTGTAGTTTTCCCTTTTAGTTGTACTAGTTCATGCATGAAATTATATATGTGTACATGGGGTTTATTTTAAATTGTATTATGATAAGGATTTGGTTTGTGTACGTCTTATCTATCTCTTTTACATGTGTTCTCTTAGAAGGTAATTCCTCCCATTTGTGTGTTTACTGTACCATCGGTGCTAGTCGTCAACCCAGGGCCTACTGGAGGCAGGACTCAATGGGTTATTATCTCTCTTATCACATTGTCGGACTATGAGGGGTACACTTTGTGGGAAGGGGGTCGTGACAAAATGGTATCAGGGGTCTGGTTTAGGGATAGGATAGATTTTGGAGTTAGGCACATGTGATGTTTCATGGGTTGGTATGGAAACAGTGTCAGTCAATTTCATCTAGTGATGTGAACACTAGAGACTAGATGAGACACATGTATTTAAGCCCCCTGTGATCTGATGCATGGACCTTTAAGTTTACAGTGGCTACTAAAGAAGGTGGTACTAGTTATATGGTAGAGACCTATCAATGGATCATGCATCATTCTTCTTTTTTCATGTGTTTGAATGGGTAGAACATAGGATAGGTTAACTGAAAATTAATAAAAGAAAACAATTAATTAATGTTATGTCTTCTTTATTCTACATTTAGGATATCTAACTATTTCTTATTTTATAGGTATGTCTCTAGGTCAATTTCCTTATCTGGTTTGTGTAGAATATGTTCAGATGTTTGTGCCATCTGATCACCGTAGAGTAGAGGTTAACAACAATGACCCATAGAAGAGGACACTCTAAGAGTTTCAACTCCATAGCCTGTGGAATTATGATAGAACTATTTTATATGCAGTCACAGAAGACTAGTTGGAGGAGGTTGAGATAGATTTTAGTTCAATTTGTGCTTTGAAGGATCATTGTGTGTAATTGGTTGTGACGATGCCGCATGGGGTAGTGAGGCAGTGGTGGTTCTTGTTCCTCGAGGATTTTAAGGAGTCACTAGTCTTGAGGGAGGAGTTCTGAGACCAGTTTAGAGTCAAGTTTCTCTCTTTGACTATGAAGGTGGCTAGTTTCCAGGAGTTTCTTACCCTTAGACAGGGGATCTTTAGTGTCCGAGAGTTTGGAATCCAATTCAGGAACCTTCTGTGATATGCTTCAGAATTGTTTTTAGATAAGGAGGATAGGGAAATGAATTTAGAAAAGGATTTCCATCCATATATCTAGTTCCAGGTCACCTTGTTTATGTTAAATATATATCTTGAAGTGATTTTAAGGGCATAGTTAATTGAGAGTATGTTATCCTAAACCGATTCATCATGAGAGGGGAGTTTTTGGGATTCCTTATGAAGCATATCTGTGGTCCACGGTTTCTTTTTTTTAGGAAATAAGAGTTCACATTTGGAAAAGGGTAGGTCCCAACACTCAGTACCTCATTTCTCTGGGGGAATTTTTTCTCAGACCTATAAAAAGGGGTTAGGCACTTATTTTTCTTATGAAGGATGAGGTCATCAGCAGGGAGAGTCCCCGACCTTTATGAACAGTCAGTGCGCATAAGGTGTTCCACTTCAGGTTCCTCTGTTGAGGCAGTTCCAGTCGAGGCCACAATAGTAGGTTGAACCAATTTTGGATTCGTAGAGGGAAGATGTATAAGGCATAGGACAATCATGTGATGC
Organism: Viscum album; assembly: GCA_963277665.1. Classification (NCBI taxonomy): domain Eukaryota; kingdom Viridiplantae; phylum Streptophyta; class Magnoliopsida; order Santalales; family Viscaceae; genus Viscum; species Viscum album. The sequence goes on from OY728131.1 coordinate 1,402,918,721, forward strand.
TCTCCTTCCACATATAGTAGAGCATAGATTAGGTGGTGATCATCAATAGGGTCAGAGAGGTCGTGGAATAGGTTGTGGTTAGCTTTATGCAATAGTTTTGCTAGCGCCAGGCGAGTCAGATGTCATTTTAGGTACCATTTAATTTTTTTTTAATTTTATGTATGCCTTTTTTGATTAAGGAGAGACACTCTTTCATATCAAATATCATTTCCCATGCATTAGTAATTGAGGTAGAGAGGCTTTTAATGCTCTTGGAATTGACTATGTCTATTTGAGGTCAAGCTGACTTGTTTGAAGTATGTATAGACTGTGAGCTAGTGTTGGGCCAGCACCACTCTAAGGGACATTTCCTGTGTTTGTGGATATGACCATATAATGTCATCCTCGTTATGGAATGGTTGTATTCGGTGCAGGATATCATGGATTGCTTCAGGAGGCAGGTGGTGTTCTTTGATGCTAATGGAGATCCAATGGTGTTTTTTGGCGATAGATACTTTTAGATGGGTCAAAGGAGTATTCATTCCTTATCATCCTTTATGGTTGTGATGATTCTATGTTCATAAAAGGTTCAGCAATCGGTGTTTCCCTAGGTAATTGAAGAGTACCCCCGATGTCTTTCCAAAAGAGGTTGTAGAGTTACCCCCTCAATGAGAGATCAAGTTCGGGATTGATCTACATTTAGACACGTCTCCTATATCTATGTCTCTATATAGGATGGAACCTTCTGAGTTGTGAGATTTTTTTATACATTTTAATTGTATTTTGTAGTGTGGTTTTGTTTGTCTGAGTGTGTTATTGTGGGGTGCATCTATTTTTTGTGAAGAAGGCTAATGGAATTTTGTAGTCGTGTGTTCATTGTTGTCTCTTGAATAAAGTGGCAGTGAAGAACTATAACATCCCAGGTAATTAAAGAATAAATAATTTTCATATTTATTAATATTAGAGAATTAAATATGAATTTTAATTAAAAGGGGTTGCTATGTTCGATAGCGTACCCGATACGCAACGATGAGTTTCTTTGAAACTTACGTAGCACACTAGTAATATAATAATATTATGTTAGTTAACAAGTAGCCGTTGTACTGGCGGGAATGAATAGAAATAACTAAAATATGAATAGATATGTTTTTATATGTTTTTAAATTTACCCAATAAAAGATAAAGGCTTAAAATACGGAAAGAGTTCAATTTTAGGCTTTTATACTCTAATTTTCACTAAAGGTTCACTTATCACCTTTTAATGGTGAACCGTCATTAAATATAGTTTTGATCACTCTTATACTTTATATTGGACCAAATATAACTCTTCTTTAGAATCGGGACATCAAAATTTACTTTGTGTAAATTTGTGGTACCTTTCTGATAAAGTTCATTTTTTTTATGAATAGTGTAAAATGTTGCATTTTAATTGAAAACCTCTTTTTGATCTAATTTATTTATATGATTAGATTATCTTTTGAATTGGTTTTAAAGTGAAATTAGAAAATATTTTTACCATTAAATCCAATGGTGGTCATTGGAATCAATTTCACTTTGAAATTAGACTTAAACTGGTGTCAATCTTTTGATACTTATTGTTTTGTAAAAACACGCTATTTGCTCTGACAGCGGGAATTAATTATTAAATTAATTAATGTGACTTATATGATTTGAATTTTGTAAAATAGACTTCATTTTTGAATTCGGAATATCAAATATAGCTTAGGGTGAATTTTAGGTAATTTTCTGAAAAACTTCAATTTTTGATGAATAGTGAAACCACTAAGTGGTAATCAAGCAAACTGATTTTTCAGTTAAATGAAAGTTTACCACTAATGTGTATTGAATTTTGAAAATCCGACATACATGGTTGTCATTAAGAAGTAAAATGTGGTTCAATGAGATTAAAATAATTTTTTGGTGAATAGTAACTTATTAAGTTCTTAATCGCGATTAGTGGTAATTAGGGTAGTTTAATGTATAAATAATGCTTTAATAATATAAAATGACCTAGACACATGTCCCAACCTCATTGGTTGTGTCATGGCCGACCAAGAAAAGTCATGGCCTAACTTGGGGACCCCATGTATCCACTTTTGTTGGGAAATAACATAAATTACTTTTTATTAAATGTTAAAGTGAAAATGACACAAACATAATATGTTTTGCGAAAACAATTTTTAAGTGGGGTTATACAAGTCCAAATTTTGATTATAAATATTCAATGGAAAGCTAAAAAGATTTCCTACATCATAGTAATTTGTTTATAATTTTTAGACATTAAATAAATTTAATTATTTATGACATAATAATGATGCAGCGATGACATCATTATTTGACGATTTAAAAAAAATGGAAAGATAAAATAAACTCTATGAACTACACATGTCCAAAACCAATTGGATGAATGGATTTCGATGCCTTATCACCTTATCCACGAATTCCATCAATGTGGGACCTTTTAAAACCGAAACACATTTTCAAATAATGTAATGTTTCTTTACTTTCCAAAAGTGCCCCTCCTCTCCTCTTATAAAAGGCCCCCACCTCTACCTCATTTCACACACTCTTCAAGCCATTGGCTCGGCCAACCCCTGCCCATTTGCTCTCTCCACATCCCTCTCCTCATCCTAGAGGATTCCCTTTGGGCAGAATCCTTTCAAAGGAAGCCTTTAGGCTCAACTCAAAAGGAGTAACACTTTTTAAGGTAATTCATTCTCTAATGTTCATTTGTTTTATTTTGCTTCTCCAACCCCCTAAACTCTTTTTATTTACTTCTTTTGTAACAACACCAGTATCTTCAATATACTAGGATGTTGTTATAAGATTTATTTGAGCTACACTCTCACACAACTACATCAAATGGTTAAAGAACATAAGGTTTCCGTGGATGGCGAAATTCTGCCTCCCGAAACGATGATTGTTCAACACTCATTAAACACCTTCAAAGGTGTCCATTATGATGTCACTATTTTTATATATGATATATAATATGTTTATGTTTTCCTAAGCTTCTGTTTTTTTTCATTTTTGGCATACCTTTATGGTTTCCATTATGGGTAAAACACGATATCTTCATTTAAGGAAGTGCGGACTACCGCCCCCTCAAAGTGATGTGATTCGTTAATGCCATATGTGGGACGTGTAAAGGATGGATTTAAAGTTATTATATATGATGTTATACTGGAATTATAATATACCTATATATATCATTATCATTTATTTCCATTAAAGTATGAGATAGAAATGAATGTAGCGTTCATGCGTACGTACGGACTACCGTCTCCACGAACGGTGCATTTCATTTCTTATCCCCAAATGTAATGTACTATTAAAAGTACATGTATATAATGGATATATATAATTAATGATATATCTAAATGATGAATATAATTCTGGAATTAAAATATACATACCTATCATTTAGTTTTAATTCCATTAATAAGACAAAGAAATGAAAGTAGCGTTCATGCGTACGTACGGCTTACCGTCTCCATGAACGGTGCATTTCATTTCTTACCTCTAAATGTGATGTAATATTATAAATGAATGTATGTACTGGATATATATGACATATATGATATCTACATCATGAATACCATTCTGGATATAATGAACCTTTGACCAAATTAACAACATGTAAGTGTAAGAAGTCTATTTTTGACTTAAGAACCAAATACCGACAAAATAAACATTATTAACTTAAATAATTGCATGATGTTCATAACATGGTATAAAAGGAATAATTAACTTGAAAAAGGTTCTTAAGCAAGTAGAGATTAACTAAAGTTTATTATTCAGGAGTTTAAAGAACGGTCGGGTCAAGTCAGATACGAGGTATGGGAACTTCTTAACCCAATTTCCATTCTTTGGGTTAATCTCCTACTTTCAAATTATGTCATTATATTATTATGTCGTATCTTGTATTTGTACTTTATTTATGTGTACTTATAGTGAATACACATAATGTATCTATTTTATTTTAAAAATTATCTTTGTAAGGGACTTCGTCTCAATCTCCTTTCGTTGAGGCATATTTTATTTTATACACAACTTTCTTTTATACGGTGTATAAACCCCTTTGACTTTTACGTTTATTCAAAAGGAATCTTTTTCTATACGAAGCGTTTACTAAACAACAAAAGGGAATGTTTTTGTCGTACGTATGCGGCGACAACGACTTCTCCGCCGTCATAACCGTTATTTGTATTTCGGCTTCCTCTACAAGCCATTCCTTCTTTTTAAAAGAAAAATAAATACCATGTTGTACTTTTCTTTTATTTTGGTATTGAAAATGGTTTTCATAATATTTTTATATCAATGTGTGGTATTGATATCTTGTGATTGAATGGTGGAAATTTTATGTTTCCTTTATGCATGTTTTATGTGATACGATTATGTTGAGGTTCTTGGGCATTATTATGAAGAACGGGTGGTTCCGTGATAAACTAAGGGCGGGTGAGCCCGTTATAGCTCTCCAATGCATTGGGTAACGCGAAGGAGTGAAACGTTAAGGTTTCTCCGAAGAGATTTTAGGGAATATACTGTGATGGTTATTCCAAACGTAACCAAGAGGGTTACTCCCTACGTAAGAATGTTATGAATGCCTCAAGTTACCTTTATGTCTTATGATTTCTATGATTCATTCATGATTTTATGAGGTATGTTAAAGTGCCTATGTTTTATGGGTAAAGTATGATTTCACTCTTATGTATGTATGTACCCATGTTTCCTTTCCATGTTTTTATAACCCATACTGAGTTTTTATGCTCATCCCAAGTTTTTGAAATGTTTTTCACAGGTCAAGGGAAAGGTACATGATAAGATGATAGGGTCAAGGATGTGTCAAAAAGAATCCATGTTTTAATTCAAATGTGTTTCCATTGATGGGAATTAAGAATACTATCTTTATGTAACCACTTTGTTTATATGTGGAATGTAATGCAGGTTTTATGATCTAATTCTCTAAAACTCTAAACCCGAAAAGATCCTCAACGTGTAATCTTGTAATAACTCAAGATTAAGTAAGGTTTAAGGCTGGGGCCTTATAGTTGGTATCAAAGGTCGGTTTAGACAACTTTAGGAGTTAGAAAAGTGTTAAATTATAATATGATTTAAATGATATAGCATTTACGGATTACCATGTTGCTTCGCCTAAGATATTTCAGTGTTCAGAATGGTTTTCCGCAGAGGAAACAAAGCAGCTATGTTGGGACGACATCAGGAGGAAGATAACCTTCCGAATCAGCATCTAGGAATGGTCGGAATCGGAACTGAACAGTTTGTTGCAGTGATGGCACAATTGACTCAGGCTATAAATGGTGGTGGTATCCATGCACGAGATCAGCCAGAACAACCGCAGAGGAACATGTCAGTGGTGGAACATTTCATGAGGCAACATCCACCATCATTCAGAGGATCATCTGACCCTGTGCAAGCTGAAGGGTGGATTAAAGCACTGGAGAAGATTTTTGATGTCATGGGGTGTTCGGACAATCAAAAGGTTAGTCTTGCTATTTACCGTTTGGAGGGTGAAGCAGATCAGTGGTGGTCTATGGTTAAAAATATCAGGGACGCCGATGAGATTGATGCTCTTGACTGGGATGATTTCAAAGGTATGTTTCTTGAGAAGTATTTTCCTAAGGCTGTTCGACTTAGGATGGAAAAGCAATTCTTGGAATTGAGGCAAGAGGAAGACTCAGTGGCTGCCTATGAAGAAAGGTTCACTCGATTGGCAAGGTATGCTCCAAATTTTATCCGGGACCTTGATAGTAAAATCAATCGTTTTTACTCAGGATTAAAGCCAAAGTATCGAAGGGCATTAGCTTCTCGTGAGTTTAAAAGTTATGAAAAGCTTGTTCGATGTGCTGAGAAGGTGGAAATGGAGTTTGCCGATGACCAAGTGTTCTATAGCAACCAGCAGAAGAAGAGACCGAGGTGGCAGGAGAAAGGTAAGAATTCTTCAAAAAAGTCTGATGGTAAGAAAACTAAGTTTCTAGTTTGTGATAAATGTGGAAAAAGGCATGCTGGGGAATGTCTTCTGAATTCTGGAAAGTGCTACCGATGTGGTAAGATGGGACATAAGGCTCGTGATTGCACTGAAAAGGATCAAGGTGAAGGTAAGAATAAATTTGATTTACAGTTAGTGAAATGTTATAAGTGCAATGAGATGGGTCACTATGAAAACGAGTGTCCGACAAGGAGCTTGAGTGATGGGAAGCAGCTAGACTACAAGCAGAAAGGGGTGGTAAAATCATTTGCAACAACTTCAGCAGATGTTGGGGCATCGAATGAAGTGGTATCAGCTCCAGGGAGCTCAGTATTTTTCGAAGATTGACTTGAGGTCGGGGTACCATCAGTTGAAAGTAAAATAAGCAGACGTTCCGAAGACTGTGTTCCGTACTAGATATGTCCATTATGAATTTGTAGTTATGCCTTTTGGGTTAACCAATGCACCTTCTATATTCATGGACCTTATGAATAAAATTTTCCTTGAGTTATTGGATAAGTTCGTGTTTGTGTTTTGAGGTTTGGGAAGAGATTGTGTGTGCCTTCTGATTCACAGTTGAAGAGAGAGTTGTTATGTGAAGCTCATAGTTCTCCGTTTTCAGTTCATCCGGGCAGTACTAAGATGTATAGAGATCTGCGGGAGTATTACTGGTGGGATGGAATGAAAAGAGATATTGCTGATTTTACTGTGAAGTGTTTGACTTGTCAGCAGGTTAAAGCTGAGCGGCAGTTACCGAAAGGGATGCTTCAGCCTTTACCAGTGCCAGAGTGGAAATGGGAGAATATATCCATGGACTTTGTTGTTGGATTACCAAAGACATCTCGAGGTAATAATGCAATCTGGGTTATTGTTGATCGCTTGACCAAATCTGCTCATTTCCTTGCTATACGAGATACTTTCTCTCTTGATCAACTTTCCTGTTTGTATCTTAAAGAGATAGTCAGGTTACATGGAGTTCCTCTCTCCATTGTATCGGATCGTGATCCCAGGTTTACTTCTAACTTTTGGAAAGGCCTTCAGAAGTCGTTGGGTACTGAGTTAAATTTTAGTACAACTTTTCATCCTCAATCAGATGGGCAGTCAGAACGAACAATTCAGACATTGGAGGATATGCTACGAGCTTGTTCTATGGATTATCAGGGAAGTTGGGACCAACATCTTTCTTTGGTTGAGTTTTCATATAATAACAGTTTTCATTCTAGTATACAGATGGCACCATTTCAGGCATTATATGGGAAGCGGTGTCGAACTCCAGCTTTCTGGGTTGAAGTGGGTGAAAGGAAAGTTGAGTCCAAGGTTCATTGGACCATACGAAATTCTGGAAAGAGTTGGATCAGTTGCATACCGAGTGGCTTTACCTCCGAGTATCTCTCAGGTACACAATGTTTTCCACGTTTCGATGTTGAGAAAGTATATGCCAGATCCATCTCATGTTTTGAGTCCAGAGGTAGTTCAGCTGGAAGAGAACCTATCTTATGAGGAACAACCGGTCCAGATTCTTGACCACAGGGAGCAAGTGTTACGGAATAAGGTGATTAAGCAGGTAAAGGTTTTGTGGAAAAACCACATGATTGAAGAGGCAACATGGGAATCTGAAAATGCTATGAGGAATAAATACCCCCACTTATTTTGATAAGTGAATAAAATTGCGAGGACGCAATTCCCAAAAGGGGGGAAGGATGTAACATCCCAGGTAATTAAAGAATAAATAATTTTCATATTTATTAATATTAGAGAATTAAATATGAATTTTAATTAAAAGGGGTTGCTATGTTCGATAGCGTACCTGATACGCAACGATGAGTTTCTTTGAAACTTACGTAGCACACTAGTAATATAATAATATTATGTTAGTTAACAAGTAGCCGTTGTACTGGCGGGAATGAATAGAAATAACTAAAATATGAATAGATATGTTTTTATATGTTTTTAAATTTACCCAATAAAAGATAAAGGCTTAAAATACGGAAAGAGTTCAATTTTAGGCTTTTATACTCTAATTTTCACTAAAGGTTCACTTATCACCTTTTAATGGTGAACCGTCATTAAATATAGTTTTGATCACTCTTATACTTTATATTGGACCAAATATAACTCTTCTTTAGAATCGGGACATCAAAATTTACTTTGTGTAAATTTGTGGTACCTTTCTGATAAAGTTCATTTTTTTTATGAATAGTGTAAAATGTTGCATTTTAATTGAAAACCTCTTTTTGATCTAATTTATTTATATGATTAGATTATCTTTTGAATTGGTTTTAAAGTGAAATTAGAAAATATTTTTACCATTAAATCCAATGGTGGTCATTGGAATCAATTTCACTTTGAAATTAGACTTAAACTGGTGTCAATCTTTTGATACTTATTGTTTTGTAAAAACACGCTATTTGCTCTGACAGCGGGAATTAATTATTAAATTAATTAATGTGACTTATATGATTTGAATTTTGTAAAATAGACTTCATTTTTTAATTCGGAATATCAAATATAGCTTAGGGTGAATTTTAGGTAATTTTCTGAAAAACTTCAATTTTTGATGAATAGTGAAACCACTAAGTGGTAATCAAGCAAACTGATTTTTCAGTTAAATGAAAGTTTACCACTAATGTGTATTGAATTTTGAAAATCCGACATACATGGTTGTCATTAAGAAGTAAAATGTGGTTCAATGAGATTAAAATAATTTTTTGGTGAATAGTAACTTATTAAGTTCTTAATCGCGATTAGTGGTAATTAGGGTAGTTTAATGTATAAATAATGCTTTAATAATATAAAATGACCTAGACACATGTCCCAACCTCATTGGTTGTGTCATGGCCGACCAAGAAAAGTCATGGCCTAACTTGGGGACCCCATGTATCCACTTTTGTTGGGAAATAACATAAATTACTTTTTATTAAATGTTAAAGTGAAAATGACACAAACATAATATGTTTTGCGAAAACAATTTTTAAGTGGGGTTATACAAGTCCAAATTTTGATTATAAATATTCAATGGAAAGCTAAAAAGATTTCCTACATCATAGTAATTTGTTTATAATTTTTAGACATTAAATAAATTTAATTATTTATGACATAATAATGATGCAGCGATGACATCATTATTTGACGATTTAAATAAAATGGAAAGATAAAATAAAATCTATGAACTACACATGTCCAAAACCAATTGGATGAATGGATTTCGATGCCTTATCACCTTATCCACGAATTCCATCAATGTGGGACCTTTTAAAACCGAAACACATTTTCAAATAATGTAATGTTTCTTTACTTTCCAAAAGTGCCCCTCCTCTCCTCTTATAAAAGGCCCCCACCTCTACCTCATTTCACACACTCTTCAAGCCATTGGCTCGGCCAACCCCTGCCCATTTGCTCTCTCCACATCCCTCTCCTCATCCTAGAGGATTCCCTTTGGGCAGAATCCTTTCAAAGGAAGCCTTTAGGCTCAACTCAAAAGGAGTTACACTTTTTAAGGTAATTCATTCTCTAATGTTCATTTGTTTTATTTTGCTTCTCCAACCCCCTAAACTCTTTTTATTTACTTCTTTTGTAACAACACCAGTATCTTCAATATACTAGGATGTTGTTATAAGATTTATTTGAGCTACACTCTCACACAACTACATCAAATGGTTAAAGAACATAAGGTTTCCGTGGATGGCGAAATTCTGCCTCCCGAAACGATGATTGTTCAACACTCATTAAACACCTTCAAAGGTGTCCATTATGATGTCACTATTTTTATATATGATATATAATATGTTTATGTTTTCCTAAGCTTCTGTTTTTTTTCATTTTTGGCATACCTTTATGGTTTCCATTATGGGTAAAACACGATATCTTCATTTAAGGAAGTGCGGACTACCGCCCCCTCAAAGTGATGTGATTCGTTAATGCCATATGTGGGACGTGTAAAGGATGGATTTAAAGTTATTATATATGATGTTATACTGGAATTATAATATACCTATATATATCATTATCATTTATTTCCATTAAAGTATGAGATAGAAATGAATGTAGCGTTCATGCGTACGTACGGACTACCGTCTCCATGAACGGTGCATTTCATTTCTTATCCCCAAATGTAATGTACTATTAAAAGTACATGTATATAATGGATATATATAATTAATGATATATCTAAATGATGAATATAATTCTGGAATTAAAATATACATACCTATCATTTAGTTTTAATTCCATTAATAAGACAAAGAAATGAAAGTAGCGTTCATGCGTACGTACGGCTTACCGTCTCCATGAACGGTGCATTTCATTTCTTACCTCTAAATGTGATGTAATATTATAAATGAATGTATGTACTGGATATATATGACATATATGATATCTACATCATGAATACCATTCTGGATATAATGAACCTTTGACCAAATTAACAACATGTAAGTGTAAGAAGTCTATTTTTGACTTAAGAACCAAATACCGACAAAATAAACATTATTAACTTAAATAATTGCATGATGTTCATAACATGGTATAAAAGTAATAATTAACTTGAAAAAGGTTCTTAAGCAAGTAGAGATTAACTAAAGTTTATTATTCAGGAGTTTAAAGAACGGTCGGGTCAAGTCAGATACGAGGTATGGGAACTTCTTAACCCAATTTCCATTCTTTGGGTTAATCTCCTACTTTCAAATTATGTCATTATATTATTATGTCGTATCTTGTATTTGTACTTTATTTATGTGTACTTATAGTGAATACACATAATGTATCTATTTTATTTTAAAAATTATCTTTGTAAGGGACTTCGTCTCAATCTCCTTTCGTTGAGGCATATTTTATTTTATACACAACTTTCTTTTATACGGTGTATAAACCCCTTTGACTTTTACGTTTATTCAAAAGGAATCTTTTTCTATACGAAGCGTTTACTAAACAACAAAAGGGAATGTTTTTGTCGTACGTATGCGGCGACAACGACTTCTCCGCCGTCATAACCGTTATTTGTATTTCGGCTTCCTCTACAAGCCATTCCTTCTTTTTAAAAGAAAAATAAATACCATGTTGTACTTTTCTTTTATTTTGGTATTGAAAATGGTTTTCATAATATTTTTATATCAATGTGTGGTATTGATATCTTGTGATTGAATGGTGGAAATTTTATGTTTCCTTTATGCATGTTTTATGTGATACGATTATGTTGAGGTTCTTGGGCATTATTATGAAGAACGGGTGGTTCCGTGATAAACTAAGGGCGGGTGAGCCCGTTATAGCTCTCCAATGCATTGGGTAACGCGAAGGAGTGAAACGTTAAGGTTTCTCCGAAGAGATTTTAGGGAATATACTGTGATGGTTATTCCAAACGTAACCAAGAGGGTTACTCCCTACGTAAGAATGTTATGAATGCCTCAAGTTACCTTTATGTCTTATGATTTCTATGATTCATTCATGATTTTATGAGGTATGTTAAAGTGCCTATGTTTTATGGGTAAAGTATGATTTCACTCTTATGTATGTATGTACCCATGTTTCCTTTCCATGTTTTTATAACCCATACTGAGTTTTTATGCTCATCCCAAGTTTTTGAAATGTTTTTCACAGGTCAAGGGAAAGGTACATGATAAGATGATAGGGTCAAGGATGTGTCAAAAAGAATCCATGTTTTAATTCAAATGTGTTTCCATTGATGGGAATTAAGAATACTATCTTTATGTAACCACTTTGTTTATATGTGGAATGTAATGCAGGTTTTATGATCTAATTCTCTAAAACTCTAAACCCGAAAAGATCCTCAACGTGTAATCTTGTAATAACTCAAGATTAAGTAAGGTTTAAGGCTGGGGCCTTATAAGAACTACTATCTTCTTCCATGTATTGATGGCGTGTTCGATCAAATGAAGAGTACAAGGTGGTTCTAGAAGATCAACATGCAGTCATGATACCATTAGATGTGTGTGAAGGATGAGGATATCCCAAAGAATACTTTTCATTATCGTAATAGTCATTAATAGTTCATTGTAATGTCGTTTAGCATGACGAATTCTCTAGATGTGTTCATGGGGTTGATGAACACTATGTTATGTGTGTTATGGGATAATTTTTGGGGGGTCTTAATCGATGACCTCCTAGTATACTTCTCATATGAGGAGGAGTAGAGCATCTCCATGTCATTTTGGGAGTTCTTCCTCGATATCATCTATTTGGGAAGTTGTCAAAGTGTGAGTTTTGGGCTTGAAAAGTCTGTTTCATGGGTCATGTTGTATCAAAGCATGGATTAGTTGTGGATCTATCAAAGATAGAAGATATTGTGTCTTTGGAAACCACCAAGACAATGGAGGAGGTGAGATGTTTCCTTGGTCTTGCTGGCTATTACAAGAGGTTTGTAACTGATTTATCTCATGTTGTGAATCCTCTGATATAATTGACTAAAAATTATATGGTGCTCATATGTACTAATCAGTGTCAAGAATAATTTGATTATCTAAAGGAGAAGTTCGTGAGTGCTCCAATTCTTTATCTGCCAGCATAAGGAGCTCAGTTTGAGGTTTTCTGTGATTCTACACATATGGGGTTAGGATGTGTTCTGATGCAGCATAGATAAGTCATTTCTTAGGGTTCTCAACAGTTACGTCCCCATGAGCATAACAATGCCGCCATGATCTTCAGTTGGAAATAGTGGTGTTTCCCTAATGTTATATGGGCATTACTTCATCATAGAGTGATTTGTGGTCTTCACCAATTATAAAAGCCTAAGTTATGTTTTCTCTCAACGTAAATTGAACTTGTGATAGTGTTGATGTAAGGAGTTCTTACATGATTACGACATCAAAATCCCATATACACCTAGTATGGGAAATGTTGTAATCGATGCACTAAGCTAGAATTCGCATAGTGATGCAGTGCTTGAATCAGGTGATTCCTAGGAAGTAATAGAAGAAATCTCAATAGTACATATGGATATGGGAGAAGTTGGGGGCAAATGTTGTCAATTTTAGAAGATGGGGAAATCAAATTTGGTGAAGAAAATTGAAGACTCTCAATTGGGGGGTCTTTATGTGGAGGTCTGTAGAGACTGAGTTTTTTTGTAGCGAGGCCCCTAATGGTTGGTCTTATGATGAAAAACATAGGGTGTTGTTTCAGGGAAGGCTTGTAGTTTCTTTGGCAGTGCATGAGATAGTTCTCAGATTTTTCCATAGTTCTCCCTTAGTGTTAAATCCTATAATAACAAAGATGTACCAATATTTTTGGAGTCAGTTTTGGTGGCCTTGGTTGAAACATGTAGTTGCGTAGTTTGTGTCTTGATGTTTGGTATGCCAGAAGGTGAAGGATGGGCACCATGTTCCCAGGGCGTATCTTCATATGTTAGATGTTACTTAGTGGAAGTGGGAGGACATCTTGCTGGACTTTGTTATTGTTGACCTTGATCTTAGGGAGGATATTATGTTATATGTGTAGTTGTTGATTGTTTGTTGAAATCATCTCACTTTGTAGAAATCAAGGAGTCTTGCTCATTTGAGGTTTTTTCGAGGCAATATCTGGAGGTGGTGGTGAGACTCCATGGGGAACCTAGGAATGTAAAGACCTGTAAATTTCAATTAATTTTTTTTTCTTAAATACTTTGGAATTTTACGAGTCTGTGGCTTCTGACAGCACTTGATTCTGAGGCCCGGTGTGCCCGAAATAAATTTTTGAAGTTTAGCTCGGGTACGTTCAGTGAACAAACGAGCGGGTTTTCTTATCTTTTGAACTGGTGCTCGGAATTGAAATCTGAGGACCCTGATGAACTCGCAGCACCAGTAATTTCTTAAGGAGACCTTTACCGCAGCTACGTTTTAAGCAGGTTGAGAATTAATATTTGGGGAATTATATTAAAATAAATAAAATTAGTGTAGCACAATTTTATTTTATAGATGGTGGTTAATTCCTCCCAAGGGGAGTTAGAGGTGGGGCCCACACCCACATAACCTCCCATGAGAGGATATTTGTGGGGTGAGTCCCACATGTGAACTAAACCCTTGAACTTCCCATAACTCTCATAAACCCCCATTAAACTACCTTGTTTAATGTTGACAACTCTCCCTTATTTATGAGATCTCTTCACCTCCTCTCCCTCTCTTTATTAATTGCCAACACATTTAATTAATGAATTCAACTTATTAAATTAATTAATTAAGTGGTTTGAATTTTGAATTTTAAATTACATGTGTTAATAAAATAATAACTTTAGCCTATTATTTTATTTTGGGACATTCATTGTGTTAAGGGGAGTTTAGGAGAGCTCTTGAGTTTTTGAAGAACACTGACCCTCCGACGAAGAACGACGTCTTCTTCGACAAAGAATATCGGTTCTACGAAGAACGACGATGAGATTTTCTTTATATTCTCCACGACAAGTGAGGAGACACCGCATCCTCCTCGAATGCACTCTGACGTCGTCTACGAATCCTCACCCCGCGACATCGTCTTCCATGACACCCGTCGTACGACATCAATTATCGAGGTAGGGGGTTTGGGTAATTTATTTTAAATAAATTACACCTCTGTTCTTGTTGTATTCAAGTGAACATATTTTCCCAATTGTTACGGCCTAACGCGGAGTGCGTGGGCAGAAAAAACATGGCTCGGTGACCCTCCTTCATTCCTTATCTTGTTTGGAATCGAGAAGTGGCGACGATCGAAGGCGACGGCCGCGTCGGCCGCTTGTGGAGGAATCACGACCCGCAATCGCGGGCCGCACGACCAATGAAGAACCGGCCGACCATAGCTGGCTGAGATGACAGGAGAAACCATGGTGCCAAACTGCGAAAGACCGTGGCCCGCCTGAGCGGGCTGCTTCGGTGGAAGAACCAGTCTGTCCATCAGCCGGTCGGGCGGAGGGGAGCCAGGGCTCCAGGAGGGCGCCGCGCTGGAAAACCGGTCGGCCCGTCGACCGACCGGGTGGAGCAGAACCGCGGCGCCAGGAGGGCGCTGCCCTGGAGAACCTGTGGCCCACCCGAGTGGGTTGCTTGTGCCAGAAGGCCGGTTGAGCCAGCCGGGCCGTGCCGGGCCGGACCGAGCCGGTCCGCACCCGACCTGGCCGCACCGGATCGCGCCTCGCCGGGCCGGGCCACACCCCACCGGGCCGGGCCTGGCACCGCCACTTTGGGCCCGGCCGCGGCCTCTTCGGGCTAGGCCGTGCCCCTTAGGCTAGGCCGCGCAAATCTTCAGGCCGGTCCGACACCCCTACCGTCGAACCTGCCAAAACTGGGTGACCTAACCCGCCAGCCCACTAGGCTTAATGGGTCGGGCCTGTTATTCACTTAAACGTGAATAACTTAATGACCGCGCGTCCGATCGATGTGCCGTGTACGACACTGGGACTCTATCTATGAGGTGGTCCTTTTTTATACTCTATGTGAGTTTTGGACAACTTTGATAAACGGTCGGGTTTGGAATGAGCATATTTCCAACTGGGCCTCTGAAACGGAAAAGCCAATATCTCTCAGACCAGGCGTCCGATTGATGCGCCGTTTGATGCGTTGGGTTCCTTTTACGAGATAGAACTTCGGGATACATCAACTCAGGACTTCGGGATAGTTGATGTATCGACCCCCCTTTACTCGAGGAGCGGACCCTCCCGAAATCGAGTATGCTTTGTGCGAGAACCCTAGAGCTGGCTGCGACTGTGACGACTACCGTGCTGGGATCCTCCGTGGGTTCAATGATGAAGACGAATGTACTTAGATCCTACGTGGTTTCGGCAGTGAAGATGACTGTAATTGGATCCTACGTGGGTTTGGCAGCGAGGACGACTGTACTTGGATCCTTTATGGGTTTGACGGCGATGGTGACTATACTTGGATCCTACATGTGTTTGGCATCGATGGTTACTGTACTTGGATCCTATGTGGGTTTGGCAGTGATGACTTCTGTACTTGGATCCTACGTGGGTTCGACAGAGGAGATGATTCAGCGGCTACATCTAATCATCTCCACCCCTTTTTGTGAATAGTATACCTGTGTGAGCTGAGCCTTGTCTTTCAATCATTATCATTGATGGGATTGACTTCTTTCCTGTGTGGACCGGATTGTGCTTGGGCTCGGAA
Source organism: Viscum album (assembly GCA_963277665.1). Classification (NCBI taxonomy): domain Eukaryota; kingdom Viridiplantae; phylum Streptophyta; class Magnoliopsida; order Santalales; family Viscaceae; genus Viscum; species Viscum album. Next base: position 1,402,934,765 of record OY728131.1, read on the forward strand.
GTCGGAGCCGAACTGATATTTATGACTTAGGTATATGTATGGGCATATACCTAAATAGAGTTGGTTGATACTACGTGTTTGTATCTTTCCTTTGTGGTTTGTCCTTCGTGGATTCTGGGAGACCTTCGGGGGTCTCAGGGTCTCTACTGAGTATCATATACTCACCCCTGCATTGGCTATGCCCGCACTACGATGTGTTGGTTGCAGACCACGAACATCACTGATTGAGGTGGAGGCTTTTAGAGCTAGACGGTACCCAGAGGTGGACCACATTTTAGGACGTACACAGGGCGGAAAACCGGACCTGGGGAGTATAGGAGATCATATATACCCACCCTTTAGGTGGGATATACAAAGGAATACTCAGTGGTTGCCTCTTTACTTACTGTTGTTGTACTTTATTTTCATGTGTACTGTACTTTTAGTTGGGTTTGTATACTGGCTCATTTACTTTTCAGCACTTACTTTTGTACTCAGTTTTACTTAGTGCTTACTTCTCTTGGATACTTTGTTGTGTTTGTTTACTTTCATAAAGGAAATGCCTTCCCATTTTATTAGGATTTACGCCATTGGTGCTAGTCGCCAGCCTCTGCCTATGGAAGGCGGGCTTGGGGTAGTCACAGCATGAGCCCCGAGGATGGGTTGTGAAAAGGATGATCATTTCCGATCAAGATCCTAATTTTACCTCCAAGGTGTGGAGAGGTATCCAACATGATTTTGGTTCTAAGCTATGCCTTATCACTTCTTTTTATCTGTAGATGGATAGTCAGACATATCAGACCATCCAGACTCTTAAAGATGTGTTGCACCCTTGTGTCCTGGTTTTGGATGTTTGTGGATGTGACACTTACCATTGGTAGAGTTTGGGTACAATAATAAATTCCACTACACCATTAGTATGGAACCATTTGAAGGCTTGAATGTCTGACCTTTTCATTCTCTATTGTGTTGGACTAGGGTTGGAGAGTTAGTAATTATCAGTCCGGAACAGGTACAGAACACAATAGATATGGTTCAGGTGATTCATGAGAGGATGAAGGAAGCATAGGATCGTTATAAATCATATTTCAATCATAATATGAGATATTTGGAGTTTTACATTGGGGATCACATGTTTCTAAAGGTGAATCTTTGTCATGGGCAGTGAAGGTTTGGTCCTGGGAGTAATCTTTCTACCCAGTTTTTTGGTCCATCCGAGGTTTTGGCTTGTGTTAGAGTCGTGGGGTATCAGTTATCCCTTCCCCCATAGATGAGAAAGATACATGATTTTTTCATGTTTCATATATCCATTATTATCTTCATAATTAATCCCACATCAATGATTGGGGAGAGATCGATGTTGAAGATGATGCGACCTTCGAGGAGTGGCTTATCAAGATCCAGGACCTTGAGTAGAAGGTGTTGTGCGGGAATGTTATCTCTTTGGTTCATGTCTTGTGGCATCATGGTGGCATGGAGGAGAGTACTTAAGAATGAGAGTCATAGATATGTGCTCAGTACCCTGAGCTATTTGATTTTTAGTTGTTTTCTTGTAATGATGTTCGTCTTGTGGTTGTACAACTTTCTTGTTTATGAGATGGATTCATCTTTTTTCTTGTTGTGTCTTTCCCTCTTTTGAGAGGTATCTACATCAAGATAGTTTTTAGGAGTTGTATGTAGTTGTCGTGTGGTTTTAAATGTTCCCTTTTTATGCGGTTGAGCTCCTGTGGTGGTGAGTGCCTTAAGAGGTATCACGTGGGGAGGCTATTCTGAGGACCCATTTTTTGTTTCCTCTCTAGGTGGGTTTTGGATTCTTTAGGATAAGAATGTTTTGAGAGGTATATGATGTAATGGACCAGGCCCCTTTGGTCTATTCCTTTACTGAAATCTGGGGCTTGAGGTGTTCTAGGAGGTCAAGGGAACTTATTCTTAACACTTTGAAAATTGTATAGCTTTGTGATCAGTGTTTCCAGATGTCGGTAGGTGTACAGTATTTCTAGGTCGGTGAGTGATCTGTCTGTAGGTGTACAATGTTTCTAGGTCAGTGAGTCATATATCGGTAGGTGTACTATGTTTCCATCTATCGATAGGTGTATAGTGTTTCCAACTATCGGTAGGTTATCTATAGGTAGGTTTACAGTGTTTCCAACTATCAGTTTTTGTACAGTGTTTCTAGGTTGGTGAGTCATTTATTGGTAGGTGTGCAGTATTTCAAGATATTGGTTAATGTACAGTGTTTCTAGGTCGGTATGTATACAGTGTTTCTATCTTTCTACAGTTTCCCCCCTTTGACATTTTCATTGATGTAAAATGCATTCAAATATTTTTTTAAAGGATTTAAGGCCAGTTCAAATCTAATAATTCCTATATTAATTTTTCTAAGGGTCTAGGTGACATTAGTTGGTCAAACCACATAGTTTTAATGAGAACATCCTTTAATGGTGAATCTAAGTTGTATTTAACCCGTTTCTCAATTTAGATTTTTAAAAGGTTGAGATACATTTTTCCTTGTTCATCCTTCTTCTTTTACTTTGTACGAGATTCCCTAGACCATTCTTTCCCATGTAGTGCGATTGTGGTGTGGACCTTGGATCATTTTTTCCTTGGAGTTCTTCTTGCTGCATGCGCACCCCTTATTTTGGTGCAACCAAGAACTATCAATCCATCTTCAAAAAAAGTATGTTCTACCATCATTCTTCTGGGTTTCTCGATCTATTTCCTCCCATTTCTCATTTCCATGTGATGTCACATGATCTACATGTTTCCAATAAAGCTTCCATGGTTTTTTTTTTGGTACATGGGTGTCACAACATCCTTGGGTGGATGTAGTTGTTGAAGGAGAGGTGATCATCAATTGTGTTGGTTTGTTCTCATGAAAAGAGCATCATAAACCTTTTGGAGGTAGGTGATTCATGTCTTCTCTATTGTTTTATGTGAAGTCGTAGAGTTAGTATGTTTTATCCACCAGATCACAATGAAATTGGAATAATAAGTACTTGAACTGGATTAAAGAATTTTTATAATGTTCTTAGAGATGTTATTGTCTCTTGATTTCCAGAATATGTGATATCTATTCCTTTTCGTGTTATCATGTCGTTCTTGATGGAAATTTGTAAATAACGTAAAGTCAGTATTAATTATAAATTAATTGGATAAAGATAAAGAGGCATGTTTAATGAATCTAGTTGTTGTTATGATTGGTGATAATCAAATGGATGTAGTTATGCATGTTCAATTGAATTTTTTAATTTATATATGGAATAAAGGACCATTTTTGTGATAAAGATAATGACTTGAAGGGTTTTGAGTTACCCTCTTCTTTTTAAAGTCCAAGATACTTATGATTTGGATCGGGGAATGCTTGTTTTGTGTGAAGGATGAATGCCTTGTTTATGTTCAATATCCCAACTGCTATGTTGTTTTTTTATGCTGGTTATGTTGTGGTATGTGGGGGCAGGGAGGTCCAGTGGTTGTGGTGGAAGAAATTGATGCCTAGAGTGTTGAGATGCATCAGTTTATACATGTGGGTGTCGGGGAGGAATCTGGGGATGATGGAACACGTTGAATCTAGGCTAACCCATTAATATGAAATTGGTTATTATTGAATCTGATTTCTTTTTATCTATTTTAATTTACCTAATGCTTGAGGTAAATAGTCTTTCATACCCTCCTTCTAGAAGAGGTGAAGGTGTGCATGGAATAAAACATGATTTCCATGTTTTTCAAATTGTGGATGGATTGTCCTGAGCTACAGCTATCAGTGTAAAAGACTAGATTGGTAGTTCATATACTCACCATGTAGAGCTCAGGAAGCATATGATGCAATATGGGTAGTTGTGAATCATTTGATTAAATCATCCCACTTTATAGCAATCACAGAGTTGAGCTTAGTTAAGTCTTTGTCAAAGAAATATCTGGAGTTGGTGGTGAGACTCCATGGGGTCCCTAGGAAGATTAATTCCGATCAAGATCCTTGTTTTACCTATAGGGTGTGGAGAGGTCTCTAGCATGATTTTGGTTCATAGCTATAAATTAGCATTACATTTCATCTGTAGACCGATGTTCTGATAGAGCAGACCATCCTGAATCTTGAATACTTGTTGCTCTCTTGTGTCCTTGATTTTGGAGGTTTGTGCATGAGGAACATACCCTTGGTGGTTTTATCCTACAATAATAGATTACACTCCACTATTTGTATGGCCCCATTTGAATCCTTGTATGGATGACCTTTCCATTCTCCATTATGTTGGACTGGTGTTGGAGAGTTAGTAATTCTCAAGCCAGAACTGGTACAGAACACGAAGGAGATGGTTCATGTGATTCATGAGAGGATGAAGGCAGTGAATAATTTTCATAAATCCTATTTCAATCATAAGAGGAGACCTTTGGAATTTTACATTAGGGATCATGTGTTTTTGAAGGTGACTCCCTGTCATGGGTAGAAAAGGTTTGTTTGTGGGAGTAAGCTTTCTCTTCAGTTTTTTGGGGCTATAACGGTGTTGGGTCATGTTGGAGTCATGGCATATCATGTACCACTTCCCCCATAGATTATTATGATACATGATGTTTTTTATGTGTTTCAACTCCATCATTATCTTCATGATGACTCTCACATCATCGATTGAGTAAAGATCATTGTTTATGATGATGCGACCTTCGAGGAGCGACCAGTCGAGATCTAGGACCACAATGAGAAGGTGTTTCATGGGTATTATATCTCTTTGTTTCATGTATTTTGGTATCATGGTGGCATGGATGTGAGTACTTTTGAATTTGAGTCACAGCATAGTGGTTAATACCATGAGATATTTTATGTTTAGTTTTTTTCTTGTAATGATGTTAGTATTGTTGTTATAGACCATTCCTATTTAAGAGATGGATTTATCTTGTTTTTTGTTGTTTCTTACCCTCTTTTGAGAGTTATCTCCCCTGAGAGAGTGTTTAGGATTTGGTTGTAGTTTTTTTCTAGTTTTTCATGTTACCTTTTGATGTTGTTGAGCTCATGTGGTGGTGAGTGCCTTGTGAGGTATCTCATGGGGTGGCTATTTCAACAAACCCTTTTCTATTTCCTCTCTAGTTTGGATTTGGATTCTCAATGATGAGAATATTTTGAGAGGTATTTGATGTAATGGGTTGGACCACTCTGGTCTATTCTGTTGCTAAAATCTGGTGTTTGAGGTGTTTTAGGAGGTCAAGTTGACTTATTCCCAACACTTCAAAAAATTTACATCATTGTGAATATTGTTTCCAACTTTTGTTATGTTATCAATCAATAGGTGTACAATGTTTCTAGCTATTGGTAGGTGTACAGTGTTTCTAGCTATCGGTTGGGGTATAGTGTTTCCAACTATCGGTAGGTGTATAGTGTTTCAAGCTATTAGTAGGTGTAAAATGTTTCTAGTTCGGTGAGTCATATATCAGTAGGTGTATGGTGTTTCCATCTATTGGTAGGTATACAGTGTTTCCAGGTCGGTAGGTGTACAGTGTTTCTAGTGTCCTACAGTTTCACCCCTTTGACAGTTTCTATGATGTAAAATGCATTAAAAGCGTTTTTAAGGGATTTAAGAATGGTGAAAATCCCATAACTCCTATATTAATTTTATTAATGGTCTAGATGAATTTACATGGTCAAACCGTGTAGTCTTGAAAAGATCCACCTTTAATGGTAAATCAATGTAGTATCTAAACCACTGCTTTGTTTAGATTTTCAAAAGGCCAAAATACATTCCTCCTTGTTCTTCTTTAGTGTTTTTCTTAGTACGGGATTCCCTAAACCTTTCTTTTGGAAGGAGTGTAATCATGGAATGTAAGTTAGATCGTTTTTTACCTATATTTCTTCTTACTACATGTGCACCCATGATTTTGGTGAAACTAGGAAGTGTCGACCCATCTTCAATAAAACGAATTTTATACCTCCTTTCTTCAGGGTTCTTCAATATATTTCCTCCTTTTTCTACTTTACATGTGATGTAATTTGATCTCCATGTTTCTAGTGGAGAGTCCTTGGTTATTGGTTGACACGTGGGTGTCACAACATCCTTGGGAGGATGTAGTTGCTACAAGATAAGTGATCATCGATTTTCGTGGATCGTTCTCATGAAAAGAACATTAGAAACCTTTTTGAGTTAAGGGATTTGTGGATTCTATATTGTTTTACGTGCAGTCATAGAGTAATCATGTTTTGGACACTGTATCATAATTAAATTGACATAATAAATACTTGAAATGGATTAAATAATTTGTATCAAGTTCTTAGTGATGTTATTTCCTCTTGATTTCTAGATCATGTGATATATATTCCTTGCCTATTTAGCATATCGGTCTTGATGTAAATTTATAAATAACGTAACACCGGGATTAATTATAAATTAATTGGATAAAGATAATGATCTATGTTTAATGAATATGGTTATTGTTGTTGTGATTGGTGATAACAAAATAGATGCAGTTATGCATGATCAATTGAATCGGTTTATTCAAATATGTAATAATGGACCGGTTGTGTGATAAAGATAATGCCTTGAAGGGTTCTGAGTTATTCTATTATTTTTAAAGGCCAAGTGCCTTATACTTTAGATTTGTGAGTGCACGTTGTGTGTAAAGGTTGAATGCCTTGTTTAGGGCTAAGAGCCCAGATGCTATGTTGTTTGTTTCTTGCTGCTTTTGTTTTGGTATGTGGGGTTTGGGAGGCCTAGTGGTTGTGGTGGCAGGAGTTGATTCCTATATTGGGGAAATGGATCATTTTATACATTTGGGTGATGGGGAGGACACTGGGGATTATGGAATAGGTTTATGTTGGTCTTACCCATTGATATGAAAGTGGTTGTTATTGAATAAGATGTTTTTTTATCTACTTTAATTTCTACACTTCTTCAGGAAGATGGTATTACTTACCCTTCTTCCAAAAGAGGCAAATACACATAGGTTATTCTACAATCTTTCTATGTTTATATTCTCAAGGATTTATGGGCTTAAGCTTCATCTATAAGTGGAAAATACTTGACGTGTAGTTTATATACTCACTGTGTTGACCCCCTTGTGTTTGAAAGCTTAGAATGTTTTTCTAGAATACCTGGAATTATAGAAAAGTGATAATGTTTTTTATAAATGATTGAATAAATGATGTTTTCCTATGGGGTTATATCTTGCTGGGATGCAATGGTGAGGTTATAATTTAAAGTAACTGTGGACCTAGTTTGGTTATGCATAGAGGGCATGGAACTTTATTGTATTGTAAATGAAATGTAATGTGGAATTTGATAATGGATAATTAATGGTTTAATAATTAATTAATATAAAGTGAAACTTATAAAAAAGGGATAATAACCAAATGTAACTATTTAAATGGTTGGGTGCTTATCGAATTTCTAGTCTTAGTAGTATCATCCCAGAGATAGATAGAAGTTTGTTGTAGTTGAGTCTAAGATTAGGTTATGCCCATAGTGTTGTTGTGAGATATATTATATCTTGTACTTTTGTGTTTTAAAACGATACTCCACATTGTCAGTTAGGTAAATTGACACCCTGGGGATTCTGAGCTCGGGGGGGGGGGGTGTTTTCCCCCAACATCTCGTTTAGAGGATGGATGGTTGACTACCCCATTTGGCCCTGATCTCTTCTCTTGGTAGTTACTAGTTCTTGTATGCATGATAGTTATTTTTTTGCATATATGTGTATAGAGGGCTATAATGGATTTTGGTAATTTTTCACACATATTTTGGATATAGTTTCCTATGGACTACTTTAGGTGTAGCATGTATAGGCTATGATGGATTGACGATCCTTACTCGATGTATGGGATGTGATGTCTTGAGGCATAATATCTAACATATTATACACGTTATATGAGATATGGTGGCTCCCAAAAACTACCTAGCTACTTTGGTTACATGGATTTGGTAGGTGTGTTGCATGAGGTGCTTGTTGTTGTGATTCGCCTTGGAGTTTGTAGGAAAACCTTTTCAGAGAGAGATGCTCAGGACGTGCGACATTGGGGAAAAGTGGAAAACTAGTGGGGAACTGGTAGTGGGGTACCCTTAATATTATTTATTATATTATATAATCTTGTATGTGGTACTTGGTGAGAATTTCCATGGTGAGGTTGGGTACATAGTATACCTGTTTAGGTGACAAGTTAGTTTCACTTATTATTCATTGTGCTTTAGCATACTTTCTTTACTTTTTCATGAGAGGATCCAAGGAGGATCTTACAAGGTATACTATTATAATCACCCAATATTATATAAACTATTTTTCATGTTCCTTGGAGAAGGTTGGAGATTAGGGTTGTTACTACTAGATTAGGGTTGCATGAGCTGTTTAGGATTCATGGGCATCATCATTTTATTTTATTTTTTGGTACTTACAGTTTTCCCTTTCAATTGTAGTAGTTCCTGCATGAAATTAAATATGAGCACTTGGGATTTATTTTATATTGTAGTCTAAGAAAGAGTTGGTTTTTCCCTGTCTTGACTCTATCTTTTGCATGTGTTCTCTTAGAGGGTAATTCCTTCTATTTGTGTGTTTATTGTACCCTCATTTCTAGCTGCCAGCTCAAGGCCTACTAGAGGTTGGACTCGGGGGGTCATTATCTCTCTTCTCACATTACCATCCCAGGAGGTGTGCACTTTATGGGGAGGGAGTCGTGACATGAAGTCTCATCCTATTTAGAATCTTGGACTCTTTCTCATCTTTATTGGGATTTTATTTTTCCCTTAATGTTTTCCGGTACTTGTGTCATACTCTAATGTGGGGTATAGATATTTTTAGGATTTTGGTATTAGTTGTACTTTAACTCATAACATTATATAGGAATTTTTAGACCTGTTAAAGTGTGCTGGTACTTTCAGATCAAGACTCACATATGTGCGATATGTCTACAAGGTTCTAGTCAAAATCCCCTCACCTATTAGAGGTAATATTGGGGTTTCACACTTGGATTATCGCCAGCTTGGTAGGCCCTGGTTGATCAGATAATGATAGAGTGGTATCATAGGAGATTATGTTAGATGCGTAATTTGGAGATTTTATAACTTTGAGGAATGGTTTAGGAACTTGGGAAAGAGTTTTAATGTGTCTCATGGTTCACTCTTAGGCTAGGTAACCTATAACTCCTTTATTTTTTTCAATGATTAAAACCATGGTTGATAGAATATATGACATGCAACACCAAGCCTAAAAAAACCATGGCTATTTATGACTATTATAACATTACTAGTAAATTGAAAGGTATGAATATTATTAAATAATTTATGAAATATATATAATGGCTTAAATTGATATAAATATATTGATAAAATGTTATTAAATAATAATTTATTTTTTAATGAAATATATTTATTCCTCAAAAAATATGTTTTCTTTGAAAATGATTTTTTTTTATTTTTATGAAAAAAATTATAATTATTTTAGTTAATTATATAAATTAAATTTCATAAAAAACGTTTTTTAAATCATAACATCAAAACAAACTTAGTATAATGTTTTGGTATCTTGCTAAATTGATAGATATTTTAGTGAATAGTTAAAATTGCCTATTTTTAAAATATTTTCATTTCATTTCATAAAATCAAGAAATTTATGAGAAACATTATATTTTGTATTTTTTTAATTGATGTTTCATATTTAAACTTTTATATATAATTACCTAATTAATTTTATTTTAATCATAAATTTTTTTGTTTTCGTTATAATATTATTTCTTTCTTAAAATGTGATTTTCTTCAAAGTGATTGTAAGTGAATAAAGTTTATCCTTTTTAAATAAGTAGAATAACCCCTAATAAAGAAATGTTTAAATTGAGTTTATAAATTATATATATATATATATATATATTTAAATTAATTAAAATTCATATAATGATGATTACTAATCCTATAGTTCATATAAGATCATTTATTACTAGAAAAATGCATTTCTTGAAAACCCATTTTTCAACATGTTTTGTGGGTTTAATTTTAAATTGGATTATTAAATTTATATGATTCAAAATTGATAAAAACTTTCCATATTTTTTATCATCATAAATTATATTATTTAATAATTATAACTTCGTTTTTGTGATAATGAATATTAAAAACATTAAAAAGCTAGTTATCATTATAAAAAACTAAAATGGTAAAAGTGAGTTACCTTTGACGTAAATGGAATAATATGTTTATAAAATAGTTATTTTCATTTTTAAAAGTGTGGGTTGACCATTTAACCCCTACACACAATTATTTATCAATTTTTTAGGCATATTTCATGATATTTACTACCCTTATTGATTAGTTTTGGATATTTGCAACAATGCCACTCCCTCTCACTTATGAAAAGGAACCTCTTATACTCTCCTTTAAAACATAAAATGCATTGTGGTTCAACCAATATCTACCCATATACCTTACTTAATTCAATACAAATTTTCTATATATTTGTTTATCATATGTCTAATCTAGGGAGGCTTTAGATATAATCCTAAAGAGGTGGTCTGAAGTAGAGTATTGTTCTTAACCGAGCATATTAGATTTATTTATTATTATACATCAATAAAATATGATTCAAACATGATAATGTAATATAATATTTATATTTCATGTAATTATATTTTATTATATTTATTTAATAACCTAAATCTATCTCATATTCCATCAAATGAGAAATGAAACCATCATTCGTGTAAATGATGAACTAGCCCCTCATGAACTGATGTAATTAGTTTTCCATCATCGTCTATCAGGGATGTTCCTAATGATAGATTTAATGTTGATATATTATATTAATGATATATTAATTATTCTATATAATTAATATATCATACCTTAATACCTTACCATCCATTGAAAAATTATAATATTGTCCGTGAGTATGGAAGACTACCACCTTATGAAGTGATGTGATTCATTTTATGATTACCGAATCACATGGTTTGTATTTGTAAGTGTAATTAAAGATATAATACTATATTTATGATATAATTATCATTATATAAATTTAAAAAACACTTACCTTTTTTCCATTATTTCCATTGAAAAATGGAAACATTACTCATGCATACGTAGTGCCCACATTCTCCATGATTTTAATATAGTTCATTTTTCATAAACCTCCTTCATGATTGGTTTTAAAGGAAAAATTGATTTATAAAAATAATAAAAATTTCATTATTTCTACTCTTTAGATTAGAAATAATAATATCTTTGACCTCAATCAACTTTCATAAGTTATTTTGGACATATGAGTTGAACGCCATAGAAATGTCTGACGTGAACCTAAATGAGTAACAAATAAAATATAACATGAAAATAAATAAAATAAAATGATTGTTATAATTGAAAAAAGATATTAGTAAAGTAAATAATTAACATATGTTTGTTATTAAGGAATATAAATAATGCATGCGATGAAATGGGCTCATGGTAATTCATCTCTCTAAACTACCATTTTCTTCAGGTTATGACCAGTATCTCTCTAACTCACTTTCTCTTTCCCTAAAAATTATGGAATAATCATAAATTATATATATATATATATATATATCAAACATATATTTATATAATATTATCCTTTACTTTGATGGTGTAATACATGCCTTATGTTTGTTTCTCATGTGTCTTTATTAGGAAATTTCTTTTGATTATGATAAAAGGAAATATTATGAAACCTAATTTCATTATATGGGTAATTATTATATTATTCCTTAATATTGGCTCCATATTTTTGGAACACATAACTTATCAACATATTATTATGGGTGTGTCCAGATAAAACTTTAATTCATTGGGTAAAGTTTTGGTATCAATAGATGTTATATATAGTATTAGGGAGAAAAACTATTCCATTATGGGACTTTTTCCACCCTATGATATTGCCTAGGAAATTGGACTCGAATCATATCTATGTCATGTTATATGTTTTTCCAAATTTTCTTTGTCAAAAAGATCTCATGATACCATGTTCTTTATGTTATACTTCCATGTGATTACTTTGTATCCTTGTCTTCTATGATATCATGGGATACCTTTGAATCACACATTATGTTTTCTTATAATATTTTCCCCTTTTGGGGATTGTCAGCTAACCCCTTTATTTTATGTTTTCTCTAGGCTATCCTATGAATCATTAGGATAAAAAATGGATTTAAGAGTGCATTATATATAATAAAATAATTATTTCTTATTTTAAGTTTACTTTTGATGTATTATGAATCTAGTCTTCCATAGATCTTAGCCCTCATGTGATTTTGGGTTGTACTTATTAGATATTTTTTATTAAAAATAATTTAATAGTCAATATCACTGGCTTGGGTCAATATAGTTCGTATCAGAAAAGGGCCTATATATTTTTGGATATTAGTATTAAAAAATATAGTGAAAACCCTAGGGATAATGATAAACATAGTATAACATCACTAAATTTTGGTAAATTGTAGACTAAGTGGTTTTAGAGAAAATATAACAACGTGTAGATTCTATAAGTAGATGTGTATTTATAACATTTTTAACTATGGGTGGTAACCATAAAAAGTTCACATTTAATTAGAATCTATCATCACCTAGTGCATGACAACGGGCCTTTTTATACACCTGGTTTGACACTCTCATGTTATATTCTTGGGAAAATATGAAAAGTTCTTAAAAACCATTATGAAAGGATTGAAAAAATTATTTGGACAGAAAATTTAATAGAAAAAAATTACCATAGATAACTAATACTTAAACCTATAGACTCATATATAAGGATATACATTTAATTTATAAGCTATTTCTCCAAGGTTTATAAGTTTTCCTTCTATATTTTTTATTAGATAATGTGTTCCCAACCTATTTTTATTCTTTTTGTTAGGGGTGGGAAATAGGACAACCATGCTAACAACCAATGTTATAGGAAATATGATGATTTCCCCAAATATAATCCTAACATTATAGGAGAGGGAGATGATAAATTCATATAAATATTGTCTCAACTATCTCATGTTGTAAATAATATCTTGATTCATGCAAAATTCACTCGTCTTATGAAAGAGATATTTCCAACTGAGTATTTTAAGTGACAAGGGCCTCCTACCATTAGTTAATTTTTAGTTACCATCCTCATAAATTAATGGATTATATCTATTAATAATTTTTTTCTATAATATAATTATCAAGAAAAAAGATAAAGTTGTGTTGGACATTTATCACCTTGAAGGATAAGTCAATCAGTGTAAGACACTTATCAAGAACACAAATTCAAAAGAGTATACTGACTCCATGTGTCACACCCTAACCATGGTTTTTCTTTTCTTTTATTATTTTATTAAATTTGGTTTTTTTGGGTGAGTTTCACATCAATTTAATGTTGAGAATTTGATTTTGGTAGATTTTTGTGAGTTTTTACTTGTACGCATTTTGTGTGCACGGTTTGGGTATTAACCATGTGGAATGCAAAGGGTTAGTGTATATACAATTGTTTACTCCATTCATGGTTTGACTATAACAGTTTGAACATGGTTTGTGAGAAAAAAATGTGAGGTAAAAGAGAAACTGTGTGGATCTTTTTTTGGTTCCAGGAACAAATCACACGACTTCCACACGATTTAGGGAAACTATGCATCAAGCATGTGGGGAGGCTCTATAATTTGATAGATACAATTTTCATGGTGGGTGCATAGTTTTCAAAACTATGAAACTACACCATGCAAGTATTCTATCTTATCTATTAGGGTACACATAGTTGGCACATGTTTTGGAAAATAGTGCATCCAGACCATGACAGTTTCCCAAGTTCTTAAAATTTTGAATTTATCCTTATAACCCTCTTATGTTTTAACCCAAAATCACCTCCCCTATTCTCCCTCTCATTTGTGAAGCCCTAAGGGATCCTTGTAATACTTTATTCTTCCTTCAAACGTGGATTTTATGTGCTCCTGTCTCAGTTTTTTGGTGGAATATTCCTTAGGGATACTTCTTTATCCTTCTTCTTCATTTTTACTAATGTTTCAACATTTTTATTAGCTTAATTTGTCTTTAGAATAACTATAGTTTTTTTTTCATGATTTTGGTTGATTTTTTTGGCTATAGGGTGTTTAGTTTATTCTTTGTTTCTCCTTATTTATTTCCTTTTAGTTTCATCATGTATGCACATCGTTGAGGTAGGTGTTTCCATTATGTTCCTTTTTGAAACATTCCATTTAATTATTGTGTGTTTATAATTGATTTAAATTTTTTTTTCATGATTTTAATGTGTTGGTATGAATTTTAGTGGTAGTTTTCTATAAGTGATTTGGTGAAAATGAGTTTCTGAGGAATTCTTAAATTTTTCCTATGTGTATATGTGTAAAAAGTTTTTGAAAAAATTATAAGTGATCTTTATAAATTATTTTGGGTATTTTTCGAGTGTATTTTTCCTTATTTATGTTTTTGTAGATTGTTTGTTTAGTGATTTGATCCATGTGTGTGAGTTGTGGTGACTTTTGTTTGTTGCTGTTATATATGTAATGAAAATGGTGATTCTTCAAATTGAATTTTTGGAATGTAAATGGTTTAATAAATATATTCCATTGGATGTGGGAATATCCATGGATGCATGGAGTGAACATATGTATAATAGCAAAAATTAAGATGGTATTTCATAAATAAATTATTTATTTCCAAAAATAATTTTCCTATTCCCTCTTTTCTTCTCTAACCCTTTCATTTCAAAATGATTATTAAAACCGCATTGGTTCCTCAAGGGTTATTTGTTTTGAATTTGATTTAAAATTTGGTCTTCAAATGCAGTTTCAATGGTTTGGAACATTTTTCATTTCAGAGTGTTCCCTAATAACTAAATGACATAAAGTCTTATTTGGAACCTATCAATCATGTTGTGTGGTTTTCCCTTGGTTTTTGAAAATGGTTTGGAAATGGTCATGGAAATGCTTGTACTAATGCTTGGTTTTTATTTAGTTGTATTTTGGAAAATGGTTTGATAAATCATGTGGTATGAATGCCTGGTTGGAACTTTTGTATGTTCTATTTCTGATGGGGACATCTATTGTTGTCCTATAGATGATATGGACATCTCATAGGTTGTGTGTCCCTTTAGGCTAGCCAATAATGGTGGAATATATGGTTTATTGGTTTATAAAATGCATGTGGGAACCTCTCTATTCACCATATATTATTATCATTGGATTCATTATTGTTATCTTGAGGGTCAAGTGATTGTTACTTATTGACCCGGATTAGATGGGTTGGTACACCTTGAATTTACTGATAGTCCAGGTGGGACTTTTTACTAATGAGGCTTGTTTTGAGTGGCTAGTTGTTTATTTACTATAGAGATGTATCATATATAAGAGGTGAGTCTAAATTGAGTACTTCAAGTAATTTATTCTATAGATTTTTAGGAAATTATCTCGATTACTATCTGTATGTTTAGTTTTGCTATGTTACACTTATTTGTTTACTTTTCTAGTATCTACCTTCTTGTTCTATTTCCTCTATTCTAGGTATAGTTGTTTGATGACCTATATGGGTTCTTTCTTTAGAATTGGGTTTTTAAGCTGGTTTTGAAAATGGAAATCTATTTTGAAAGGTGGAAATTGGTGTTTTTTTATTTAAAAAGGGAAACATGTGTTTTTTCCTTTAACATAGTAACACCTTGTTTTATAGATGTGTTTTAAACTAGTGTTTGTGGACTGTTTTGAGAATTTAAATTCATGAATTTTGTGGTTCTTACTTACTAAATTATTTATCCTCACACCCTACTTGTTGCACTCATTGTTGGTAGACCCGATATTTTTTGTAGTTTCAAGCTTCTATTTTTAGTCTATCTATGGAGAGGGTAGGTCAATATAGATTGTGGTGACCAAAAGGCCACATGGAGATCATGTCATTATAATTTGTTTTGGTGTTGTTTTTAGTTTTATATTTGTTCTTCAGTTGTTGTATCAATATTGGTTGTATATTTATTTATGCTTAATCTATAGTGGGTTTTCTATAGACTCTGTTTGATATTTTATCCTAGGTATTTATTTAGATAAATCTTTCCCATAGTGATATCATTGATTTTAGATACTAGTTTCAGACTAGGGAGGATCGAGAACACCTTTAGAACCTTGTATTATGCCAAATCGTGTGACTGGTTTGGGTTTGACCCAGTTTGGTTAATGAAAAAAAAGTAATAGAGAAAACATTTATTATTTTTGGTGTTTGTTATGCTGGAGGATTGGACATTCAATAATTGAGAGGTAGATACGAGAAGGAATTCATGATCCCTTTCTTTTCCCGAGCCTCAAGTTTCCAGGGGTAGTCTGGGATTTGAGTCTTTATTTGTTTTGGTTTCCATGGATAGGGGATGACAACAGAAGTGAGCCAGTGTGGTGTGGTGGTCTCACATAGTGTAGTGACCCATGTGAAGCCCGACCACGAGGCTTAGGATCTTCCTAGTGGTTGGTTCTTTCTTGGGGAATAACCCACTAACCATGTCACCAAGTAATGCACGAGTGCAAGTTCCCTATCATGATAGTCCAATGTGAGTAGTGTTCTAGTTCCATTTTCATTAGTGTGAGTGGATTTTCAGAAAGGAAAACAATTATCAATAAAAATGGTTTTCTAGTTGAAACATGATTTCAAGGTGTGATTTTGTAGGATTTGATGATTGAATTTGATATGGAAATCAGTTGAGAAATGGTAAAATGGATTTATGATGAAGTAGTTTTTGAAAATATGGATGTAAATAATGGTTTTGGAATAGGATTTTGTCTTGGTGTGTTGATGTTTGGTATTTGAGACCAATTTTGAGACCTGGTATATTCTTATGCTTGAGTTTTTATTCGGATTTCATGAAGTTCTATTTGATGTTGATTTTGGGTTTTGTGTACTTTTTGTGTTTATATTATGCTACCTAGAAAGAATTAGATATTTCTAGATAAGTTCATCCAGTTGACGGGCGTACCCTAACTCCTAGTGGGGTGGGGGTATTAAGTTCTTGTTTCTTTTCTATTTTATTTGTTGATTGGGTCTGTTAGAGACTGGTGAGTGTCTTGTGAATGTTGAGGGAATCTTCTGGTCATTTGGAACTATTAAATACATGAGGGTTCGTACTATTCAAAGTTCACTTGATGGTTCTGTTTTGGAGTGGTGGAAAGTGATCATTCCTCCATCATTTCTAGTTATCATGTATTTAGAGGTCATTAAGGACACTTTTATATGATGGTTGGTACTAGAGGGTAGGTGGAGAGGAATGTATTAGGGCTCTTGTGTGTTCAACATGGTTATAATATTGTGAAGGCCTATATGGACCACATCAAGGATTTAGTTTCCTTTTATCTGAATGAAGCATCAGAGGATCAGTTGAAAGATACTCTCTTCATTTGGGTTCTTCATCTAGTGACCAATGATTGATTTCACTCATCCTTTGAAGCTTTGTTTGATAGGTTATTGGATGAGGTATTTCTAGTAGGTTTGGTTCTTGAAATGAAGTTAGTGGTGGTTGATGAACCAATATTTCTCATTTTTTGTTATGTTTCCCCATCTAGAGAGAGGCATATCCCAGAGGAACCTATTCTACATCAGTCTCTTTTGTTGGTTCCAACTTCTCATTCTTCGGACCATTTTTTCATGAGCTTCTTGTGTGGTATGTTTGGGCACTCAAATTCATCATGTTTTAATCCTCTGAAGGCTTGCAATCGATGTGGTGGTATGGGTCATCTGAAGAAGTTGTGAAAGAAAATTCTCTAGAAAAGTAAGTTCTTGTTAGAGTATATCAGATCCTTAAAATTGGGTAGTAGATGATTCAATTCATCAGATCTCTAACCATAGTCCCCGAAGTGATTCTTTTCATGTAGTCAGGAATATCCAAGGGTTTGGGGAACTTTGGTTCTGTTTTTGCCTCAATCATCAAAGTGGATACGATTTATGTTCTCATTATAGATTTTCTTTTTGAAGTTTCCTTAATTCTTATGATTTCCTATTTGGTTGAAAGAAAGGTCATTGGTATCATTTTCATGTAATTCTAGGGCTTGTACCTTTTTGGATGTGAATATTTGATTGGTTTTCCCTGTGTGATTAGACTTTGTCGATTGGTTTTGGTTTTGGTTTGTGCTTGTTTAGAGATGCATGAGTCTTCGGAAATTTTGAATTGTGGTTTTTTTCACCAATTGATTTGGATACTCCATCTTTAGGGGCCCCTGGAGGTGGGGGTTGGTCTATGTGGGAGTTCCTAGGTTGGTTAATGTAAGGGTTTCCCTTATGAGTGCCATCAAATGAGCAGTTCTTGATCCCACTGTTGGTCAGTGCTAGTTGTGTTCTTGTGGTGGGGAGAACCCTCCTCCCCTTTCCATGATTCTATTCTAGGTGGTTTCTCCTAGATTTGGTTAGGTGTGAATTTTTTATTGAAATGTCACACCCTGGACTATTGTTTCATTTGATCTCATCTAATTCAAATCTTCATTTTTAGTTCATGTTGGCAGGGTTACATTCTAGGGAAATAAAGTGTTTGTGGTGGGGATAATTTTTACACCTTGCATATGGTTTTTCATTTATTTTATTGTTTTATTGAATTTGTTTCATTTAGGTGAGGTTTGGGTCAAGTTCCCATTGATAATTTTTGAGTTTTATAGATTTTTTTGATTTTTGACCTTGTTCACAGTTTGTGTGCATAGTTTGGGGGTTAATCATGCTGCATGTAAAGGCTGAGAATATTTCTAGTTTTTTCTTTAAGCATTGTTTTTCTAGAATAGCTTTATAATGGTTTGGTCAAAACCAATAAAGAAAAATTATAAACTATGTAGAACTTTTTTGGTGTCAAGAACAAGGTTCATGACTAGTGTATAGTTAGGGGAAACTGTGTGGCAAGAGTGTGGGGAGGGTCTGTAATCTGACAAATCCAATTTAAACGATTGACTCATGGTTTTCCAAACCATTAATCCAAACCATGTGGGTGTCCCTATTCTCTAGTAGGGTGTGAATGGTTAGTGCATGGTTTGGAAAATCATGTGCCCAATCCCTGTGAGTTTCCAAGGTTCTTAAAAACATAAAATTTCCCTTTTCCCTCTTTTGTTTTAAACCCAAATCTCCACCCCTCTTCCCTCGTCATTCGTGCAACCCTATGGAAGCCTTAGAAGGCTTCCTCTAACCTCCCCTCCTTGGATTATAGGTTCCCCTATCTCATATTTTGGGTGTAATAATCCTTGTTCAATCGTTATTCACTTAATTCTTCTCATTCATCATTTTTTCTTTTTCTTATCTTAGTTTCTTTTGGTTGAACCCTAGGGTGAGGGTTGGCTGATACTAGTCAATTTCTTTGGTTCTAAGGTATGCAGTTTAATCCAAGGGTCTATTTATTCCTTTATAGGGTGTTTCATCTTGAGTGCACATCATTGAGGTAGGTGTTTCCATTATTTTCCTTTCCAGAAAATTCCAGTTTATTCTTTTGTGTTTATAAATAATTTATAAATGTGTTTCTCATGCCTTTAATGTGTTGGTTTGAATTTTAGTGGTGGTTTTTTGTTGGTAACATTGTTAAAAAATGATTTTTCTATGATTTCCAAAATTATTCCATTGTGTATATGTAAAAAAAGTGTTAGAAAAAATTTCATGTGATCTTTAAAAATGAATTTCTTTATTTTTAGAGTTTGTTTTTATTTGGTTATGTTTTGGTATCTTGGTTGGATTATTATTTGAGCCTTGTATGTGAGTTGTGGTGACTTTTTTTGGTTAGTGTTATATGTTTAATTAAAGTGGTCATTATTCGGATTGATTTTTGGGTAATTATTTAGTTTTATAAGGATATTCCATTATATGTGGGTTTATCCACCAACATAATTCTCTCTCTCACCATCTATGGACTAGGTCATGAATGTGCCATCGCCTTCCCTACCTAGCCCTTCCCGGCCCAGGGGAAGGAGGATATTCCCCCACCCTCATCGTCTACCCATGTTGCCCTATTATTTCCTTTAACTAACCTGACTACCCTTCCTATACTTTTATTAATTGATGTCTTCCCTAAGGTCAAATATTTTGAAAATGGTGTTCCATTAGTCTCACTTTCTTCCCTGGAGTTCACTAGATCTTCATCTATGTTGGATCTATTCTTCTTTTCTCACTTCTGTAAGTGTCTCCCCTCCATGAACGCCTTCGACAGATTCATATCCTCTTCTTGGAAGCTGCACGATCGAGTGATTATAGGGCTTTTGGATTTCATGCACTTTCTGATCCGGTATGATAACGATGAGGATCTTATCTCTACCATGGATCATGCTCCCCATTTTCTTCTAGGTTTCTAGTTATAACATTTGATGATCATTTTAATTTCTTTTGAAGCATGAAACTTTTGTTTCTCCAATTCTAATTTCTCTCCTGGGTCTCCCTTTACATTTTTAAAATCTGGCAGTTCTTCGCTTGATCAGAAATATCGTAGGGTGTTTTCTCTGCTCAGACCTTCTTACTCATGATGTGTTTCATCCTATATCTCCAAGGATTTGCATTGAAGTTCAGGTATCCAGGAACCTACTGGATGTCATCTACATCGAGGTTGAAGGACAATTGAACTTGTATCAGAAATTATGGTACGAATCGTGGGTTTCTTTCTATTCGTCTTGTAAGCATATCGGCCATGAAGCTGGTAAATTATAGAATGTTTTGTTTTGCAATTTTGGGGATGTCCTTACCTCTTTAGGAGAGGATCAGACCATACAAGAAGTAGTGGAGTTCTCTGGTAATATTTCTTCTGTAGTGTATCAATAGGGTAGTGGGATGCTGAGACTTCCTTCTGCCACCCAGAAGGAGGTCAGACCGAGGAAAACTCCCAAATACGAAGAGGCTTTGAAATCAGTTTGTAATTCTCCCCAAGAGGTCCTGGCCCTGGAAAAAGCTATGAATGGATCTTCTGGTCTTATAAAATCTCCAAAGATGGAGGTTCATGCAGAATATGGGGATGTCATGAGTTCAGTGAACAACACATGCTCGGTTAAGGTCTCGGAGTAGAGAGAACATGTCCCATATAGGGGAAAAATGCCTCCTTATCCTGTTAATACAAGTATAACTAGAGGGTCTACTGGTTCCCAGAACTGTTTTTCATTGTTGGGTGAAGCTGATCCTCACATATTTTAATATGGATCCCTTGATGATAGGATACATGAAAATCTCCATCCATTACAAGAGAGCTCATATGATAAAGCAAATGTTAATGAGTTTTCCTTAGAATATTTGTTTTTTGAGGATAAGGATACTTAAATTCCATAATAATAACTTCATTCCTCTTTAAATAAAATAAATAACACCCTGGTTGATTCTGATGGGTTTATTCAACATATTCGAAGGCTTCAGAGATGAAAGGACTGTAACGCCCCGACCCTAGCTACCCAGAGTCGGTGCATTACTTCGTAACATTGGCATGATCACAAAGATCAAGTCTCGAAAGACCGATTAGTTTAGTAGCCTTGGAAACACTAGATACATTCATAAATTTTGCATTATATCAGAAGGTGAAAAACTACAATAACAAGGTCTCCATAGTCCACACTCATATCCTCTTCTGACTATCCCTGCAGGTAATTCATAAAATACTTCTTCACATCCTGGAAAATATTAAAACATTAAAAGGGGTGATCTCAGATGCTCAGTAAGGATAACAATATTGCGGAAGCTTTCATAAATAAACATAAACATTTAAGGCAATGTATAAATAAAACAAAAGCCTTTTAAACATGATCATCAACATAATATGGCAAAATTAAAATGAGATAATTCCATTTACTTATTCACATGGATATTCTACTGGTCGAATAATCACATGCAATATCAATAACCACTTTCATAATGATGGAATGCATAATGCCAGACTATCATAACCACGTAGCCAAGGCCTCGTGCTAAGACCACAAATAAGATTTTGTCAAGGCCTCGTGCCAAGACACTAGTTTGTCTCATGATACCTGCCGATGCATCAAGGAGCTGTAGCGGGCTCCACCCGTCACTTATTAAGTCCAATGCATTCCTCATATGAATAGGTTTAAATATATCATAAACCATAACATAATCGTATCACATAAAACATGCATAAAGGAAACATAACATTTCCACATTTCAATCACAAGATATCAATACAACACATTGATATAATAAAAACGCTTTCAAAACCATTTTCAATACCAAAATAAAAGAAAGTTAAAACTTTGTATTTATTTTTCATTAAAAAATGATGGCTTGTAGAGGAAGCCGAAACTCAAATAATGGTCACGGCGGCGGAGAAGTCATTGTCACCGCATATGTACGGAAAGAAAAACATTCCCTTTTTGTCATTTAGTAAAACGCTTCGTATAAAAAAGATTCATTTTCAATAAATGTAAAAGTCAAAGGGGTTTATACACCGTATAAAAGAAAATTGTGTATAAAACCAAATATGCCTCAATGAAAGGAGATTGAGACGAAGTCCTTAAAAAGATCATTTTTGAAATAAAATAGATCTATTATGTGTATTAACTATAGGTACACATAAATAATGTAAAAAATACAAAATAGGACATAATAATATCATGACATAATTTGAAAGTAGGAGATTAACCCAAAGAATGGAAGTTGGGTTAAGAAGTTCCCTTACCTTGCGTCCTGTCCTGACTCGACCGTTCTTTAACCTCCTGAATAATAAACTAGATTTAATTCCTATTTACTTAAGAACCTTTTTCATGTTCATTATTCCTTTTATATCCCTTATTACCATGTTATGAACATTATGTAATTATTTAAGTTTATAACGGTCATTTTGTCGATCTTAGGTACTTGAGTCAAAAATAACATTCTTATAATTACAAGTTGTTAATTTGGTGATATATCTATTATATCCAGAATTATATTCATGATATAGATATCATATATCTCATATATATCCATTATATACATGCATTTATATTATTACATGACATTTAGAGGTAAAAATGAAATGCACCGTTCATGGAGACGGTAAGCCGTACGTACGCATGAACGCTACTTTCATTTCTATTTCATATTTAATGGAATGAAATCATAATTATATAAAGGTATAATATATTTCCAGTATAATATCATATATAATATCATTTACTCCATCCTTTATACATCCCACATATGGCATTAACGATTCACATCACTTTGAGGGGGTGGTAGTCTGCACTTCCTAAAATGAAATTATCGCGTTTACCCATAATGGAAATCATAAAGTATGCCATAAATGAGAAATACAGAAGCATAAGTAAAATATAAACATATTATATATCCTATATAAATATAGTGACATATTAATGGTCACCTTTGAAGGTGTTATATGAGTGTTGAACAATCATCGTTTCGTGAGGTAGAAATTCTCCATCCACAGAAACCGTATGTTCTTTAACCATTAGATGTAGGTGTGTGTAAGTGTAGCTCGAATACATCTTATAACAACATCCTAGTATATTTAGGATACTGTTGTTGTTACAAAAGAAATGAATAAAAAGATTTTAGGGGGTTGGAGAAGAAAAATAAAACAAAACAACATTAGAGAAGACATTACCTCAAAATCGGGTAACTCTTTTTGATTTCAGCCAAAGGCTTCCTTGGGAAGAGTTCTGCCCAAATTGAGGCTTCTAGGAGTAAGAGGGGGAAGTTGGGAGAGTATTTGGGCAGATTTTGGCCGAGCCAAATGGTTTGAAAGTGTGAATGAGGTGGTAGAGGTGGGGGAATTTTATAAGAGGAGAGGAGGGGCACTCTTGGAATGTAAGGAAAGTTTACATTATTATACAATGCTTTTCAGATTCTAAAGGTCCCACACTTATATAATTCGTGTCTAAGGTGATAAGGGTTCTAAATATACCCATCCAATAGTCTTTGGACAAGTGTAAGCCTTGTATTGTACATTATCGTTTCATTATATTAAAATCGTTAAATAATGAGGTCATCGCTGCATCATAATGATGTCATAAATAATTTAATTTATTTAATGTCTAAAAATTATAAAAAAAATACTATGATGTAGGAAATCTTTTTAGATTTCCAATTACTATTTATAGTCAAAAATATAACTTTTATAACCCCATGTAAAAATTGTTTTAGTAAAACATTTCATGTATGTGTCATTTTTTACTTTAACATTAAATAAAAGGTATTTATGTCATTTTCTAACTAAAGTGGCTCCATGGGGTCCCCAAGTTGACCCATGGATTGTATTGGTCGTCCATGGAACATCCAATGAGGGTAGTACATGTGTCAATCTCATCTCATATTATTAAAACATTATTTTTACCTTAAACTACACTAATTACCTCTAATCGCGATTAAGAACTTAAAAGTTACTATTCACAAAAAAAATTATTTTAATCTCATTGAACCACATTTTACTTCTTAATTACAACCATGTATGTCGGATTTTTGAAATTCAAAACACAGAAGTGGTAAAATTTCATTTAAACGAAAAATCGGTTTTTATAAGTACCACTTAGTGGTTTCACTATTCATCAAAAATTGAAGTTTTTCAGAAAAATCCCAAAAATTCACCATAAGCTATATTTGATATTCCGATTTCAAAAATGATGTCTATTTTACAAAATTCCAAACATATAAGTTTCATTAATTAATTTTATAATTAATTCCCACTATCACAACAAATAGCGTGTTTTTAAGAAATAATTTATATCAAAAGATTGACAATTGTTCATGCCCAATTTCAAAGTGAAATTATTTCTAATGAACACCATTGGATAAAATGGTAAAAATATATTCTAATTATACTTTAAAACCACTAAATTGTATAACTTATCAATATAAATTATTTTGATTAAAAAAAGTTGTTTTAAGTATTTTTCACTATTCATAAAAATTTGGAAGTTCTCAGAAAATTACAAAAAATTCAACATAGGCTAATTTCAATATTAGGAATACAAAAATGAATTCCATTTTGAAATATAAAATTTCTATAATTTTAAAAAGTGGGTATTACTATTCATAACGGCTACTTTGATTAGTTGCGGTGTGTTAGAACTCGAAGTTGCGTACAATGCAAGTTGTTGCATTATTGAATGAGAAGCGTATTGTGGAAGATCGGGGTGTTACATTCTCCCCTCCTTCAATAAATTGCGTCCTCACAATTTGAAATTTTTCTTGGAAAATAAAAGGTTGAAAATAGAAAATACCTTTGTGGAAAACCCACATCCGAAATAAGATTAATAAAATTTAGCCTTAATAAGAGGGAAAGGGAAATGAAAAAGTCGCCACCCAATTATGATCTCGATTAGGAGAACATTGGTGGAAATTAGAGACATATAATTGGAGGAAAAACGTAAATATTTGTAGGGAGTGATTGAGGTCATCAATCACAATCAACTGTCAAATTGAGGGCCTCAAAGCCTTCAATCTATGTTGATTTAAAATATCATCAGTTAAACAAGACATAAGGTATTAGGATAACACATTTTTTTGTTTTAATATCCCTTTACTATAGTTTAATAATTAATTTATTCATTGAATAAGAGATAAGTATATATATATTTATGATTGACAATTAGAGTTTCAACCTTCAACTCATCTTTCACTCAAAAAGATAATAGAACTCAAAAATATTATACTTATCCTAATTGTATAAGGTTCCAAATGTTAACACATACCATTTAGATTAGTAAAATTATTTTGTAATAACCAGGGACTTCCTATAGGCTAGTGGTAGGAAATAAAGGCCTGTCACACTATGGTTGTGGGTTCGATCCCTACAGCTTTGTCCGACACGACGGGTTATGCCCCACCCTGCAGGTTGTCCTTTTCCTAAAACTATAGTATAATAATATTCCAAAAATAATCTTCATAAATTTTTTAACCTTAAACAATACTATCCAAAGATCAACTTAATCCACTCCAACCTTTATAGTTATCCAAAATACCTCTGTCCATACTTTCTCTAAAAGGTCTCTTAATTCCAAAATCAATTTATCAGATTCCCCAAACAAAGTAAAGTTTCTCTTATTGTCACATACTAAAAATATAATTACCTTAATCATATTAAAACCTTACTGAAATCAACAAGTAGTGCAGTACAATCCTTATATATATATCACATTATAATCCATGAGTCCAAAATCACCAATACATTAGTTATTCTGCTTCAACTGTAGTAACAACATAAGATTTTCCTTGGTCCCTTGGCCTTTTCTGAGGTAGGTTTTCCTGACACTTAGGACATTAATTTGCATAATTCCCCATTTCCCTACAATTGTAGCATTCAACATTGATAGTATCTTTCTTTCCCTTGCAATCACACGCCTGGTGACCTTTTTCCACACATTTATAACAAACTCTCATTCCTTTTAGGCAAGTACCAGGGTGATTCTTCCCACAATTATCACATAATGGAAAATCCTTCTTTCCCTTTTTCCATTTATCTGTCTCTTGTTCCACCATTCTCTTCTTCTCTTGCTTTACTTTGTTGTCATAAGACTTAGAGAATTCCTTTTCTGTCGTGATAGCACATGAGACAATATCTTCGTATGTTGAGAAAGATTGTGATACTAAATCTCTACGGAGAAATCGTTTTAACCCATAAAAGAAATGATCAATCTTACCTCTTGGGTTACGTATAAAATCTGCAGCATACCTCGGTAACCTTGTAAATTTGGCCTCATACTTTGCGACATTCTCATCCTCCTTTTGTCTCAAACTCAAAAATTGTCTTTCCATATCTGCTTGATGGTCACGAGGATAGTATTTTTCTAGGAAAATCTCTTTGAACTCCCTCCATTCCATATTTGATACGTCATCATCTTCCTTTGTGTTTTGAATCAATGACCACCATTGATCGGCATCTCCAGTGAGGCGGTAAACTGCCATGATAACCTTCTCCCTTTCGCTACTCCCCAAGGCATTGAATATTTTCTCTAAGGTGTTTATCCATTGCTCAGCTAATAATGGATTTGTACCCCCATTAAATGTTGGTGGTTGTTGCCTCATGAAGCGGTCTAACATTGATCTTCCACATTGCGGATCAGGGTGCTCCATACGAGTAAGGTTATTATTCATAACCTGAGTGAGTTGTCCCAGTATGGTAATAAGTTGATCAGCACCAGTTGTATCTCTAGCTCCACAATAGTTATCTTGATCAGGAGGGCAGTCCCTACATGGAGTGCGTGCATTGATACGGTTTCCATTCCTTCCACTAGGCACTATTTATAAACAATGGCATAAACTAGATTAGTTTATGAATTAAAATACATAATTCCATATTTGTAAAACACTTTACATAAATTGAACTATTTATGGATATAATCCATAATCATAAAAAGGAATGTTTTCTTTGAGGAAGTATATAATAATAACCCTTCATAGTGGTTTGTAAAGAAAATGAGAATTATCCTAAGCATATCACCCGGGAGTGTCGTAACCAAGAGTGCAGCAAGGCCCGTTGTCAGGCACCAGTTCCCGTTCGAGTCTAGCTCAAAGTAGCGTTTTCGGGTTTTACCCCTAGGTACATCTGTGCCAGAGCCTCCTCTACCTGCTCGTATCCAGAAAGAGATGTATTGCTCGGAAAACTCAAAAAATCTCTATAATACCAAAATTCTAGGAAGTTCTTCTATACTAATCCTTAAAGTCTATCTTCGGTCTATGTGCTCTAATCAGAGTTTATCTAAATCTAGCTTCAAAGGTTAGTACTAAACTGCCTCTGATACCAACTGTAATGCCCCGACCCCAGCTACCCAGAGTCGGTGCATTACTTCGTAACATTGGCATGATCACAAAGATCAAGTCTCGAAAGACCGATTAGTTTAGTAGCCTTGGAAACACTAGATACATTCATAAATGTTACATTACATCAAAAGGTGAAAAACTACAATAACAAGGTCTCCATAGTCCACACTCATATCCTCTTCTGACTATCCCTGCAGGTCATTCATAAAATACTTCTTCACATCCTGGAAAATATTAAAACATTGAAAGGGGTGAGCTCAGATGCTTAGTAAGGATAACAATATTGTGGAAGCTTTCATAAATAAACATAAACATTTAAGGCAATGTATAAATAAAACAAAAGCCTTTTAAACTTGATCATTAACATAATATGGCAAAATTAAAATGAGATAATTCCATTTACTTATTCACATGGATATTCTACTGGTCGAATAATCACATGCAATATCAATAACCACTTTCATAATGATGGAATGCATAATGTCAGACTATCATAACCACGTAGCCAAGGCCTCGTGCCAAGACCACAAATAAGATTTTGTCAAGGCCTCGTGCCAAGACACTATTTTGTCTCATGAGACCTGCCGATGCATCGAGGAGCTGTAGCGGGCTCCACCCTTCACTTATTAAGTCCAATGAATTCCTCATATGAATAGGTTTAAACATATCATAAACCATAACATAATCGTATCACATAAAACATGCATAAAGGAAACATAACATTTCCACATTTCAATCACAAGATATCAATACAACACATTGATATAATAAAAACTCTTTCAAAACCATTTTCAATACCAAAATAAAAGAAAGTTAAAACTTTGTATTTATTTTTCATTAAAAAAAATGATGGCTTGTAGAGGAAGCCGATACTCAAATAATGGTCATGGTGGCGGAGAAGTCATTGTTTCCGCATATGTATGGAAATAAAAACATTCCCTTTTTGTCGTTTAGTAAAATGCTTTGTATAAAAAAGATTCCTTTTGAATAAATGTAAAAGTCAAAGGGGTTTATACACCGTATAAAAGAAAATTGTGTATAAAACCAAATATGCCTCAATGAAAGGAGATTGAGACGAAGTCCTTAAAAAGATCATTTTTAAAATAAAATAGATCTATTATGTGTATTCACTATAGGTACACATAAAGAATGTAGAAAATACAAAATAGGACATAATAATATCATGACATAATTTGAATGTAGGAGATTAACCCAAAGAGTGGAAGTTGGGTTAAGAAGTTCCCTTACCTTGTGTCCTGTCCTAACTCGACCGTTCTTTAACCTCATGAATAATAAATTAGAGTTAATTCCTATTTACTTGAGAACCTTTTTCATGTTCATTATTCCTTTTATATCCCTTATTACCATGTTATGAACATTATGTAATTATTTAAGTTTATAACGGTCATTTTGTCGATCTTAGGTACTTGAGTCAAAAATAACATTCTTATAATTACAAGTTGTTCATTTGGTGATATATCCATTATATCCAGAATTATATTCATGATATAGATATCATATATCTCATATATATCCAGTATATACATGCATTTATATTATTACATAACATTTAGAGGTAAAAATGAAATGCACCGTTCATGGAGACGGTAAGCCGTACGTACGCATGAACGCTACTTTCATTTCTATTTCGTATTTAATGGAATGAAATCATAATTATATAAAGGTATAATATAGTTCCAGTATAATATCATATATAATATCATTTACTCCATCCTTTATACATCCCACATATGGCATTAACGATTCACATCACTTTGAGGGGGCGGTAGTCCGCACTTCCTAAAATGAAATTATCGCGTTTACCCATAATGGAAATCATAAAGTATGCCATAAATGAGAAATACAGAAGCATAAGTAAAATATAAACATATTATATATCCTATATAAATATAGTTACATATTAATGGTCACCTTTGAAGGTGTTATATGAGTGTTGAACAATCATCGTTTCGTGAGGTAGAAATTCTCCATCCACAGAAACCGTATGTTCTTTAACCATTAGATGTAGGTGTGTGTAAGTGTAGCTCGAATACTTATTATAACAACATCCTAGTATATTGAGGATACTGTTGTTGTTATAAAAGAAATGAATAAAAATATTTTAGGGGGTTGGAGAAGTAAAATAAAACAAAACAACATTAGAGAAGACATTACCTCAAAATCGGGTAACTCTTTTTGATTTCAGCCAAAGGCTTCCTTGGGAAGAGTTATGCCCAAATTGAGGCTTCTAGGAGTAATAGGGGGAAGTTGGGAGAGTATTTGGGCAGATTTTGGCCGAGCCAAATGGTTTGAAAGTGTGAATGAGGTGGTATAGGTGGGGGACTTTTATAAGAGGAGAGGAGGGGCACTCTTGGAAAGTAAGGAAAGTTTACATTATTATACAATGCTTTTCGGATTCTAAAGGTCCCACACTTATATAATTCGTGTCTAAGGTGATAAGGGTTCTAAATATACCCATCCAATAGTCTTTGGACAAGTGTAATCCTTGTATTGTACATTATCGTTTCATTATATTAAAATCGTTAAATAATGAGGTCATCGCTGCATCATAATGATGTCATAAATAATTTAATTTATTTAATGTCTAAAAATTATAAAAAAAATACTATGATTTAGGAAATCTTTTTAGATTTCCAATTACTATTTATAGTCAAAAATATAACTTTTATAACCCCATGTAAAAATTTTTTTAGTAAAACATTTCATGTTTGTGTCATTTTTTACTTTAACATTAAATAAAAGGTATTTATGTCATTTTCTAACTAAAGTGGCTCCATGGGGTCCCCAAGTTGACCCATGGATTGTATTGGTCGTCCATGGAACATCAAATGAGGGTAGTACATGTGTCAAGCTCATCTCATATTATTAAAACATTATTTTTACCTTAAACTACACTAATTACCTCTAATCGCGATTAAGAACTTAAAAGTTACTATTCACAAAAAAAATTATTTTAACCTCATTGAACCACATTTTACTTCTTAATGACAACCATGTATGTCGGATTTTTGAAATTCAAAACACAGAAGTGGTAAAATTTCATTTAAACGAAAAATCAGTTTTTATAAGTACCACTTAGTGGTTTCACTATTCATCAAAAATTGAAGTTTTTCAGAAAAATCCCAAAAATTCACCATAAGATATATTTGATATTCTGATTTCAAAAATTATGTCTATTTTAAAAAATTCCAAACATATAAGTTTCATTAATTAATTTTATAATTAATTCCCGTTGTCACAACAAATAGCGTGTTTTTAAGAAACAATTTATATCAAAAGTTTGACAATTGTTCATTCCCAATTTCAAAGTGAAATTAATTCTAATGAACACCATTGGATAAAATGGTAAAAATATATTCTAATTATAATTTAAAACCACTAAATAGTATTACTTATAACTATAAATTATTTTGATTAAAAAAAGTTGTTTTAAGTATTTTTCACTATTCATAAAAATTTGAAAGTTCTCAGAAAATTACCAAAAAATCAACATAGGCTAATTTCAATATTAGGAATAAAAAAATGAATTCCATTTTGAAATATAAAATTTTTATAATTTTAAAAAGTGGGTATTACTATACATAACGGCTACTTTGATTAGTCGCGGTGTGTTAGAACTCGAAGTTGCGTACAATGCAAGCTATTGCATTATTGAATGAGATGCGTATTGTGGAAGCTCGGGGTGTTACAAGGACTACTCAACCTTACTTAGTCCTCCAGTTACAAGGGCTTCTATCAAAGTAAAATTACCTCAAGAGAGTTTGTAAGTTATTATGAACATCACAAATAATAATTAAGATGCTAAATCAGACAACATCCAATAGATTATCATGCATTCTAATGAAGAAATATTATAGGATTATTTCTTTATCAAGGTATCATAGGAGGATTCACATAGAATGTTTGAAAGACAGATGCATGTTGATTTAAATGAAGAACAATCATCTTGGATAGAAAACCATAATAAGATTTTGATATGTGGTTTCAATGAGGGGGAAACAGTCCTAGAGGATCATGTACATACATGAGACAAGATGTCATTTCACTTTGAGGATCTCATCATGGACAACCCAGATATGGAGGTCACCTCCATCGAATGACATCTATTCAAGGTAAAGGAATCTAACCACTTTAATTTGTTCTATAATGGCCTAACAATTTTATATAAGGATTAACTTCTTAGGTATTATGAACTGGTCAGTTTCCCACTTTTTCCTTAAAAGTGATTTCAAAAATAAAATAAAAAATTATTTAGGGTGGGTGTATCCATGGGTTCATCAAGTGAACCAATGGATAGGCACACAAATGAATACTATCTTTTATAAATAATGCTGTGATTTCCAAAAATAGTTTCCCACTTCCCTTTTTTCTTTTATATCCCTCTCCTTTCCAAAAAATTAAACAAAAACCCCATTGGTTCCAAAATTCATCTTTGGTTTGAAATTTATTTTAAATTCTATTTTCATATATGGTTTCTAGGTTTTTTCATGTTTGTATTTTTTGGAGTGTTATCTGATAACTAAATGACATAAAGGCCTATTTTTAACCTTTTGAGCTTGTTGTGTGTTTTTACATGGTTTTTAAAAATGGTTTTAAAATGGTTTTAAAAATTAATGTATTATGTCCTAGTTGGTAGGTACTTTTTGTTATTTTTTTAATTTTTTTGATAACTCATGTTGTATGGTGGCCCGGTTGGTACTTATGTATGGCTCAGTATGTGATGGAAACCTCTATGGTAGTCCCTCCAAGGAGAGGGTCATCACATAGGTGGTGTTGGTGTTTGAGCTAGTCAAGGATGGTGGAATATATGGGTTATTAGTTTATTCCATGCATCTGAGGACCTCCACATTCACCATGTATTATTATCATGGGATTCATGGGTGTTATCTAGAGGGTCAAGTGACAGTTTCTTATCGACACTGATTTGATGGTTTGGTACCCCCTGAATTATATGAGAGGGAAGGTAGGACATTGTATTAGTGAGGATGCTTTATAGAATCGAATTAGTTATTAACTATGGAGCTACACCATACATTGGAAGTTCTGTTCGAACTAAGTACATCTAGTGATTTCTTATTTATATTTTTAGTAAATGAACATGATTACAATCTTCATGTTCTTTTTTACTCTGTTACACTTGTTTGTTTAATTTCCTAGTATCTGACTACTTTTTCTATTTCTTCTAATCTTATCATGGTTTTTCTATCACCTATTTGGGTTATCTATTTGGAATTGAGTTTTTAAGATAGGTTTGAAAATAAAAATCTGTTTTGAAGAGTGTAAATTAGTGTGTGTTGATTTAAAAAGGGAGAGTTTTGTTTAATTTTTTAAAATGTTAACACCCTATTTTATAAATTTATTCAAAACTAGTGTTTCTAGACTATTATTGGGATGAAATTTATGGTTTTTATGGTTCTTACCTACTAATATATTTCTGATCACACCCTACTTATACCACTTAGTGTCGATAGATCTGGGCTATTTTCCCTGTTGAAGTTTATGGTTCTAGTCGCCATGTGGATTGGGCTAGTCATAATGCATGGTTGTAACCATGAGGTCAGGTCAAGATCGTGTCATTACAGTTTGGTTTTTTGTTGTTTTTATTTTTAGTTGTATTATCTTGATGTTGTATCTATATCAGTTTTATATTTGTTGATGCTCTATCATTAGTGGTTTTTCTACATTATTTGTTTTATTAATTGATCATGGGTATTTATTGGGATAAATCATTCTAATTGTGATATTTTTTATGCCTAACACTAGTCGCCAGGCTAGGAGGATCGAGAATGCTGCTTGGGCCTTATCTCAGGCCAGCTCGAGTGACCTATTTGGTGTCAACTGAGGTTGGTTTTCGAAACCATGGAATGGGAAGACTTCAATAAAATATTTTCAAAAATTATTTTCCCCTAACTCTCCATCTTAAAATTCAGATGGAGTTACTATGTATAAAAAAGGAAGATGATTTTATGAGGGATAATGATACAAACTTCACAAGGATTAAACAATATTCATTTGGATTTTTCATTAACAATAAAAGTAAGGTAGACCAATTATTTAATGGGAAAATATAAGGTTACAAAAATAATTAGTGATTTGGGACTTTGAAAGATATAAAGAGATTGTCTATTGTACCCTCAATATTGAGATATAGATTAGTGACTCTCAGTGGTCGCATGGGACTTGAGACAAAAAAAAGGTAAAATGGAGTTTTATTTGGTACTATCAAAATGTAAATATTTTGGATGAAAAGAAACACACCAACCACTTGTCAAAAGTGTGGGAAGAAGCATATCAGAAATTATCTGATAGGAACCAGTAGATTCTTCAAATATGAAAAATATTGGCATTAGGATAATCAGTTTCAAAGGGAAATGAAGAAATCCACTAATGTGGAAGAATAAAAGAAAGTTCATATCATCATTAATAATCTATTTTAGTGTTTAAACTACATGGAACATGGTTATTATGCAATCCAATTCTCTAAACCATGATTCATTCGATACAGTAGATGAAAACAACAGGGAAGGCCTAGATAGAATGGAAGTTAATATGATATCTCTACTGCTAAGGTGGATCCTAGAAATAATGTGGTTATAGGTATGCTAGTTATTAATTCAATAATAGAGATTTTAGTTTTTTATTTTGGTTATATGAATTATTTCATTTCTTGAAGGTTTAGTAGAACTATTCAAACACCACCTCAAAACAAGGGGCTTGAGCTATATATAAGATATGTAAATGGAGAAATGGTTTCATCCCAAGTATATATCTCATCATCTGTCAATTTTTTTTATGGAAGATTCCATGAATTATTATATTACATCATTTAGTGGATTTTAAATCTATATTGGGCATGGATTAGATATCCATAAATAAATCCAACAGCAATTTTCGATAGAGGGAGATTACTCTCCATGCCTCAAGTCATCCTTTGATTCTATACAAGTGTAAGGATGATGAAGAATCTCTACTAGAATATTATAATCAATAATGGATATTATTTATTTATAGGTAAGCATATGTAGCTAAAATTATTTAGACAAAGGTGATAATCATGCTTTAATACACTCCCATTGTGAGGGATTATTCTGATATATTTCCTTAAGAGTATTAGTTTTCCTCCTAACCGTGAGGTGAAGTTATCAATTAAATTTATACCTATATTTCCTTACACATCTAATACTCCATATAAAATATCCATTGTTGACTTAGAATAATTAATAAGGTAGTTACATGAGAATTTGGAAAAAGGATTTATACACTTGAGTGCATCACTGTGGGGTGTTCTGGTCTACTTTATAAAGAAGAAGGATGGTTCACTGTGCCTTAGTATTGGTTATCATGAACTTTAAAAAATCATGATAATAAATAAGTATCACATACCATATATATATGACTTATTCGATCAAATATGCAGATCATAGTATTTCTCAAAGGTGGACATCTAGATGGGATATCACCAATTAAGGGTGAATATGATAGATATTCCCAAAACTCCCTTTTGAATAAGTTTTGGAAACTATGAGTTCATAGAGATTTCTTTCAGGATCACTAATACTCCAAAAATATTTATAAGATTAATAAATAATGTTTTTATATATTCCCACCACAAATTTAGGGTAGTATTTTACAATATATTCTGATTTACTCTAAAAGCAAGGAGGGTCATGAAGAGTATTTGAATACTGGGATAAAGTCATTGAAAAAGGATAAACTAAATGAAAGGTATATTAAATGTGATTTCTAGATAAAGGATGTATCATTCATGGGGAATTTATTCACTAGAAAAGGGATATCTTTTTACCCTTATAAGACAAATAATATAGGGTACTGGCATAGAATAAAATTAATAATGGAGAACTACAGTTTTCTTAGACATTTTCTTGTATTATAGATGATTTTTGAGAAACTTATCATGGTTCTCAACCACACTAACCAAGATAATGTGAAAGGGAGTAATGTTTTTCTAGACTAATGAATACAATGAAAAATTATATGAGTTGGAAAATAGGTGTATCACTATACCATTCCTTACTCTACCCACAAGTGGGGAGCTTTTTATGGTATACATCGATGCTTTGAATAATATATTACGCAATGTACTAGTGAAATATGATATCTTGATATACTATTACTAATTTTTAATGAATATTAATGAGAAAAACTATCCAAAACATGATCTTCATTGGGATAGAGTGATATTTTTGTTAAAAAACTAGTGAATTTATCTCTATAGGGAGAAGTTTGAGATATTTAAAGACCATAAGAGAATAAAATATATGTTCACATAGAAGAATATTAATATACCCCAACGATGTTGGTTGGAGCTAATAAATGGCTTTTATTTCTCAATACATTACTATCCTAGAAAAAAAGTGGTAGATGCGCAAAGTTGAAAGGATGTTGAATCCTTATCAATGATGGAAACTGAGAAGGATATGATCTTTTTTGTGTTGAAAAGGATGGATATGGTAATCATAATGTAATAATATCATCATTCATTTCTCAAATGATTACTCGACTATCCCTTCTGGAGAATATACTAGGTTCTAAAATAGTTTATATAGAAATTCATAAGAATGTGGAATCTATAAGAAATGGAAAATCCTTGGAATTAAAAATTGATGAAGAATGATTTATAATATTTAGTTCATTAACTTGTTTATGATCAATTCCAAAGATATTGAAATATCTTATCTATGGTTCATATGTCTTGACCATCTCCATCCACCCAGGGAGCACAAATATGTATCGAGATCTCTGAGAGAACTATTGGTGGAAAAATATGAAGAAGGATATCATTGTATGTACATCGAAATTTCTAGTATACCAACAAGTGATGTCTGAAATGAAAAATTCTTAGGGTATGATGGAACCATTACACATACATAAATAGAAATGGGAAATATTTACCAAATACATTCTCACTAGTCTTACAAATTCATCAAGAGGAAACAATGAAATGTGTTTTGGGGGATCATAATACAAAGACTACTCACTTCATTGAAATTCAAGAGGAATTATCACTCGATTATATTGTACGGCTATACATTAAATAGGTGGTGGTTATTCATGTAACCCCACTCTCAATTGTATCAGAATTAGATCCAAGATTTATTTCCATGTTCTGGAAGATCCTCCAACATGATTGAAATAATGAGTTGAACTTTGGTACAACCTATCACCCAAAAACCAATGTCCAATCTAATCAGAATATATATACAATGGAATACATGTTGAGAGCATGCTCGATAGACTTAAAATTATTTTGGGATCAACATCTTCCTTTGGTCGAATTATTATACAACAATATATTTCACTCTATCATCAAAATTGTGAATTATGAATCTCCTTATGAGAAGATATGTATAGAATATTCTGTTTTATATTAATTTCATGAGAGAAACCTATTGGGACCTAAAATGGTTAAGTAATTGGTCAAAAATATCAAAACTGTTCTATAGCACATTGGAAATACTCAAAGTTGACAGAAGAGAAATGAAAATAATAATCAGTGATTCCTAGATTTTAGGGTCTGAGATAAAATGTTTCTCCTCATATATCTATGTTAGAGGGTCATGAGATTTAGGAAGAAGGGAAATATAAGACCTATGTACATCAAACATTTTGATATTCACAATCGCATCAGAGTTTTGGCTTATTGACTGGAACTCCCAATAACCCTTTCTCAATTACAAACTGTATTCCATGTATCCCTCTTAAGGAAGTACATATAATATCCCTAAAATATAATGAATTTAGAGCTCAAATATCAATAAAATGACCTCTCTTATAAGGATTATCTAAGAATATCATGTACTATGGAAATAATTTTCTATGAAATAAGACAACTCACCTAGTCAAAGTGCTATAGTGGATCCATAAATATGAAGACAAAACTAAAGAACTCAAAGAATCCATGAATTAGAAGTACCCTATCTTATTTTTAACTTACTATGTAACAAAAAAAATTTTTAGGGTGGAATATTTAATATAGGAAAATGTAACACCCTAATTTTTCAATAAATAGAACTATGTTTGATTACTTATATGACACACAACCCTGAGCCTAAACAAACCATGATTATTTATGAGTATCATAACCTATCTATTAAATTGGGTTGAAAAAATAGTATTAAATACATTATAAAATACATATAAAGTTCATATTATACATCAATGTATTGATAAAGTCTTAGGAAATAAAAACACTTTCTTTATTGAAGTCATTTTATTGTTCAAAAAATATTTCTTCTTAGAGAATGATTCTTATTGATTTTTAAGAACAAATATTAATATAATTTTCATTAACATTATGAAATATTATTTTATAAAATTAAAATTATTTCTTAAATCTAAATATCAAATTAAAATTAGGGTAATATTTTGGTATTTTTTTAAAATGTTTTATTTTCTGTGAATAATGAAATTACCAATTATTCAAATATTGTCAATTATTTTCATAAAATAATATAATTTAAAAGTCCCATTATATTATATAATTTTTTTACAGTGAAATGTGAACTATTTTATTTATAATAATATAATTAATTTCATTTTAATCATCAATTTCATGATTTTGGTATAAGATTATTTTTTTGTACAGAAACGTGGTTTTTTGAAAATTATTTGTAAGTTCATAAATTTTCTTCATTTAAATAATTAAAATACTTTCTAATAAGGAAATATTAAAATAAAATGTATATATAAAATATCTATTTATATGAATTTAAATTCATATAATGATGATTATTTGTCAGATAGTTAATATAACCTCATCTATTACTTGAAAAATGCATTTCTTGAGAAAATTGTTTTTTGACACATTTTGCGGATTTAATTTTAAATTGAATACTAAAACTTATATAAATTGAATTTTATAAAAGGGGTTAAATATATTTAATCATAATTATTAATATATTTAATAACTCAAACTAAATTTTAGTGATAATGAATAGTAAAAATAATAAATGAACTAGTTATCATGGTAAAAAAAAATTATATAATTGAGTATCCTTAGTGGTAAATGGAATAACTTGTCTAAAACATATTACTTTTTTGAATTTATAAGGTATTTATAGATCGTATCACTCCTACAATCCATTATTTATCGTTTTTAGAGGCACTTTTCTTGAGAGTGACTTCCCATTACAGAATAGTTTTGGGTATTTACAAAAAAATGTCACTCTTTCTCACTTATAAAAGAGAACCCCATATCCTTTACATTATAAATATAAAAATATTTTTGGTTTTGATAATACTAAACCAAATACCTTCCT
The DNA here is from genome assembly GCA_963277665.1 of Viscum album. Lineage (NCBI taxonomy): Eukaryota > Viridiplantae > Streptophyta > Magnoliopsida > Santalales > Viscaceae > Viscum > Viscum album. Next base: position 1,402,973,673 of record OY728131.1, read on the forward strand.
TACATCTATAAAAAAATTATATATTCCTTTTATCGATCATAAATCCAATCTATGGTGGCTTTATGTATAATCATAAATAGATGCTCTGAAGAAGAGGTGTCATTCTTAACTAAGAATCTTTGTTTTAATTATTATTACACATTTTTATAAATTTATTCAAAAATAATAATATAACAGAATATTTTTATCCTATATATTATGATTTTATTATGTCAATATCAAAAAATAAATTTATCTCCACTTCCACCAAATGGGAAACTAAACCATTATTCATGTGTACAGCGAACTACCCCCATTCGAACCGATGAAATTAATTTTCCATCATCATTTCTCATAGATATTCATGATCATTTATTTAAAGTTTATAGGTGTTATTCATGAAATATTAATCATTCTTTAAAAATAATATTTCATAGACCGACTTACATTATCATCCATTGAAAAATGATAATGTCATTCATGTGTACGGTGGACTACCGCCTCATGAAGCGATGTGATTATTTTTTTATTACTGAATCTCAGTGATTGTATATGTAATTATATATGGATAAATAATATTTTATTTATAAAATAATTATCATCATGTAAATATAAAATATCTCTTACCTTCTTTTCATCATGATTATTTAAGAATGGAAATGTTACTCATGCATACGTACGGCCTACCGTCTCCATGATTGTAAAATAGTTAATTTTTCATAACCATTATTCATGATTTGATTTAAAGATATTATTTAGGTATAAAAATTATAATATTTTTTTTCTATTATTCTATAGATATTGAAATATTAATCTCATTGACCTTATCCAACTTTCCAAAGTGATTTTGGACATAAGAGTTGAACATCATCAAAATGCTTGACTTAAACTGAAATGATTAAGTAATTGAATATTAAAAGATACTAAATAAAATAATAATAATAATAAACCTGAAAAATTTATTAATAAATTAAATAATTAGTGTAATTTTATTATTTAAGATGATAAATAATTCAAGATATGAATCGGGATTTAGGTAAGGGGTCTCTCTATACAACCATTTTCTTTAGGTTATAACCATTCTCTCACCAATGAATGTTCTCTCTCTATTTAAGGTTATGTAATGATTCTAAATTATATATATACCTCACAAATTTACTACTATATTATTCTCACTTTCTTTTATGATCTAATTCATTCTTTATGTTTATTTATCAAATGCCTTCAATATAAAAATTCCATTGATTATAATGATAGAAAATTATGAAACCCATTTTATTTACAAGGGAAATTATTTTATTTATGACTTATTATTAAATTTATCCTCGTGGAACCCAAAAATACAAAACATTTAATGATGAGGGAACCCAGATAGTCTCCCAATGCATTCGGTAAAACATTAGTCTTGTGAAAAATTATTTATAGTATCAGGGAGTAAACCTAATCCATTATAAAAAAATTTCCACCATGTGGTAGATTATATGAAGATAGACTTTACTCATTTTTATGTATTGTTATATGTTTCTACCAAATTTACTATGTTTAAATGATCTCATGATAAATTTTTATTTATGTTATGCTTCCATGTGGTTACACATGAGCCTTCTCTTTTATGATATGTTATACATTTAACTCACATGTTATGTTTCTTTATCATGTTTATTCAATTACTAGGATTTTTAGCTCACCTCTTTCTTTTATGAATTACCTAGGTTATTATATAATGTTTTAGGAGAAAAAAAGTATTTATAATCTCATTATGAAGAATAAAAAAATCATTCTTTGAGTTTATTTTTGATTTATTAATGAATTTTTCTTTTGAAGACACTTGGCCGCATGATATTTACTATTCTACTTATTGGTATTTATATTTAAAACTCATGTAATATTTTTTATAAAAGGATTTTTTAACTATAAAAACCAATGTTTGTGTGGAATCTGATATACCCATTCAACAGGAATCTAAAAACTTCTTGTTGACTTGGTAAATGTAAGAATTGGTTATAGGAAAAACATTGGTATATGAATCCTATAGAATAGGATGTGGTTTCCATGGGTTTCTTGAGTCAGCTCCAAGGATATACTCTTTGATTATGGTACATCATTTCAATTTCAATATTCCTCCATGACTATATCTAGCAATGATTCCATGGTCGAATTATGAGTATGATATGCCTAGTGATGAGGCTTCAGTACAGGGACATGTAGAGGAGGTGGTACCTCCAAGTGGTTATCCAGTATTTCCACCATCCAGTGAGAAATAGGTTACATCAAAAGTAATTTATGAGGATGTACATAGGGTGATATAACTCCATGAGTTTTATAGATATATATCCATCATTTCTTAGGGTAATCAACCCTCCCCCCCCCCTCCCGTAGCTGAGGACTATCTTGAGGCAGTTGTGTGAGTTTTCTTCCTGGTCATGACCCCTTGAAATAATATAGTGGTCCTTGTGGGGAGCATTTTTTGTGGATCTCCAGGGTGATGGTGGATTCTAGTGAATCAAATTTATGATGATACATACCTCTATTGTACAGAGTTTGAGAATCTATTTAGGTAAGATTTATATCTATCCATGTTGTGAGTAGGGTGCATCTAGGAGCTTTTGGAGCTTCAGCAGGGAGGTATTACAATTGATGAGTATTAATAAATATTTACTAACCTATTGTGATACTATATATATAGTTCTTGATTATTTCCACTGAGAATGTACCTTCAAGTAGGTAATACTCCATGTTATCAAGGATAGAGTGACCTCTCTTATAATTCCAAATTATGTTGGACTAGTTGAACAATATTTTGTATAGAAGAGCTTTATGACCAAGAAGACGCTAAAATTTAGTGCTAGTAGTAGGTAATCATGTTTTGAGACATCATTAGTATGTGTATGATGGTTTAAATAGGTCTTGAAGCATTTTAGAAACTTTAGAATATATTCTCAGGATATAGGATCTTCAATTATTTCTTATAATATGGATCGATCCTACTGAGGGAGTGGTAGTTCTACTATTTTTATTATAGAGGATATCTCAAATGGGATTATCTAACCTATTATTCAGTTAGAAAGTATAAGGTTAATGGACCTCTTGCAAATAGGTAGTGGTTAGATTAGGGAGTTTTGAATGGTAGTTTGATTGGTATGGGAGTAGGGAGAGAAGAAAGATTTTATCGATGGTTTGATCAATTACCACCCCCCACTGGTCCACACCTAGCTTAGGGATCTGGTGGTCATGGGCGATGGAATAAGCATATAGTATAGTCCTACAACCCATATACTCAAAGAATTATTAGAGGTATGATCTATATCATCTATACATTTGATGAAATACTATTAGACATAGTTATGAGCCACACCTTTCTTTCTTTATCCCTTTTTCATGAACTTGAAATTCCATTTGAGTCCTTGTCTTCACCCTTGAACATTGGGACACCTACTAGTGAGGATTCTTCGATCACACGCTACTAATGATAGTGCGACATGTCTATGATAATAGAGATATTCTTATGGGATCTTATTATAGAATTGATGAGGTCTTATGACATCATTTTATGTGTGGAATTCCTCTCCACGTTTTATGCATAGGCTTTCTATTTCTAATGAAGGATGTAGTGATTTTGTGTAAATAAGATGTGGTTTTCTTTAATGGGTGATAGGGAAACCAAATAATGTCATGATGGGAACTTACACAAAATGATATGGTCTATTACTCACCTATTGGATAACAATACACATAGTGAATCAGATTATATGGGCTTTCAGTTTCCTCTGTTGTTGGTGGAGTATGAGTATGTATTCCCCAGGCACGTGTTGGTCTTACCACCCCACCAAGAGATTAACATTTGAATATAATTACTTGGGGAATAGCTTGATATCTGTGAAAACATATTGCATGGTTCCCACATAACTTCATTAGCTGAAGGTATAGTTGGAGGATTCTTATAGGAAGGGATTTGTTAGACATAGTGTGTCACCCTAGGAATCCTCAGTTTTGTTAAGATAGAAGGAAGATTGGATCTAGAGGATACATGTGTATTATCATTTATAAGACCTAGTGACTATAAATAATAGTAATCTGCTACTGATAATCAACGACCACTTTGACTACTTCAATGGGTTGAGATGGTTCTCGATGATTGACATTATTTCAAGCTATCACTGTCTTAGAGTTCAATATGTGGATATACTAAAGAATGAATTCCAATATCACTATGGTCACTATGAATGCTCAATGATGCTCTACAGTGTGATGAATTTCCCAAAAGTTTTCATGGGACTCATTAATGTAATCTTTCAACTCTTCTTAGAGCGATTCATGGTTGTATTTATTGATGATATCTTTTTTGTACTTGATATCAAAGGATAAGAATGTGGGATATATGAGGATGGTCCTAGACATACTCTAAGAGCACCCAATTCATGGTAATATCTTAAAGTTTCATTTTTTGATTCTATAGGTCCACTTCTTAGGATATTTTCTCTCATAATATAGAGTAGTGGTGGATCTATCCAAATTTTAGGAAGTGCCATTTTGAGAGTCACCCAAGAGTGTGTATGATATACGAAGATTCCTTGGGTTGATAGGCTACTATCATAGATTCATGCTAGATTTCACAAAGATACCATTACCCTTGACTGCCTTGACCTAGTAGGCCCAGCCTTTCATATAGAGGCATAGGTTCCAATAGTCTTTTCAGGAGTTGCAGCATTAGTTGACAAGTGCCCCCATCATGAGGCTGTTAGAGGATGGTGTCGAGTATGTGGTGTTCTATGATGATTCCAGGATTGTGCTTATATATGTTATGATTCATAGGTAGGTTTTGATTTCCCCTATGTCATGATAGTTGAAAAAATATTAGAAGATGTACATGACCCATGATCAAGAGCTTGTAGTAATAGTATCCACCCTGATGATGTGGTTACATTGTCTTATGGTGAGCGGTTTATATTCTATTGTAGCCAATTTATACAAAAGTATATCTTTTCGTAGAAGGAACATAACTTGAGATAGAGAAAATTGATATATTTACTCTAGGATTATGAATTTTAGATAGTATATACTCTTAGGGAGGATAACATGATGGAATATTCTCTCATCAAGATATTTGTTTTTTATTTTTTTTGTGAGGAACCGTTGTAGTTAGACTTGTTATAGTTTTCCATAGTGGATGAATATGGATTGGATTTTCTATAGTTGATGGTTGTTACCCCTCCACTTCTATTTTCTATTCGGAGGGATAATATTATATATATATATATATATATACTATGATACCTTTTGTATTCATATATCCACTGAAAGTTCCCTTAATATATTGTTTTGAAGGTGGGGAGAAAGTCATATTTTTTTAGGGTGAATGATGGTACCCATGATGTTGTTAGTGGAGGTATTGAGTGAGTATTATACTTACCCAATGTATTAAATCCATAATAATTGAAAAAATACCAAGACCTTTGACATCAATTCTTGTGGAAAATAATATATAATTATATAGTGGAGTTTGTCTCCTGATGCCTCACTTGTTAGCAGGTGAAGGATAAGCACCGGTTTCTATATATTTTTGTTCAAACCCATATGGTTACATAGTGGAAGTGATATGGTGTATTTATATATACTTTTTAAAGAGTATTACCTAATACTTTTGAAGAAACTATTTTTTTTGTTGATCATATACCGACTCCCCAAGTCTCCCCACTTCCTAGACATCAAAGAGAAGAGTTCAGTAGAGTTCCTAGGAAACCTTTACGTGTAAAAGATAATAAAAATTTAAGGAGTTACCTTGATGATTATTTTATATTCTGATTCTCACTTCATGTCGTGGTTATGTAGTGGATTATAGAAGGCCTTTGAGACTTAGTTACATTTTATAATGTTGTTTCACCACTATAATGAACCTAGATAGAGTAAACCATTCATGTTCGAGAGGACATTCTATTGGATTTCATGTTGGATTCTCTCATATTTGGGAGGATCACCTAACTTTATTACAACATCTATATAAAAAAACTATCATTCCACCATCAATATTGAACTATTCGAGGCCTTTGTGGAATACCCTCTAACACACCACTATGAGGTACTGATCTAGGGGAGATAACACCCATGTGGCCAATCTTGGTGCGACCAACAAAAGAGAAGGTGAAGATCATTTAGGAGTATATGAGGACTTTCTAGAGTCATCATAAGTGTTATTAATATCGAATATATATTCATTTGGAGTTTGAGGAGGAAATCCATGTGTTATTGAATGTATCGCCTCCATGAGTATTGTAGATATTTGGTTAGGGAGGCTAGTTATCTTTGAGACTCATTTGCCCTTTCCGGAAACAACAAAGGAGAAGAGAGGTGTTTTACTACTTGGCCATACCACCATAGTTAAAAAATTAACAATATGTGTTTCATGCATCACATATGAGGAGTTATGTGCATGACATGTCCCTAGTTATCAACTAGGGAAAGCTGGACATAGAATATTGGGCAACCTTTGCTAAGTACACAGTCATGATTGTGGATATATAGGTGAGGATCCTTGATGGGTGAATAATTACATTGCTTATTATCCAATGGAAGCATGTGAATATTTTGAAGATAACCTGTGAATGGGAGAACCAGATACGAGCTTATTAACCTCATATTTTTTAGTAGGATTTTTAACTTTTATGATGAAAATATCTGGGGTGGGGAGAATGTAATGATTTTTTTTCTATTATAAATCTTTATAATATTTTAAATAATATTTTTTATACTAGGTGTTGAATTAAAAGGGTATTCTAGGGCCAGTGGAGGCTCGATATTGATATAATAAAAATATTATATATATTTTATCTCACTCACATAGTATTTTTGAAATAATGTAATAACAATCAAAAATATTCTTGGATTAGAAATATCAGATATCTATTGAATCTATAATGTATATTTTACCCTAGTCACAACATAACATTTTCTATCATTGTGTGTTTTGTTAAAGTGTGGTTGCAGGTTCAAATAATGAAATAAGTAAATTTATTTATTTTATTATTCATTTATTTTATATAAACTAATATCCCTCAATAAAAAAATCTAATAGAAAATCCATTGGGTTAGACGTATAACCTTTGGGAATAAGAGGGGGGTTGTTGGAGGGGAGATCAAGGGAGATCAATAATGGATCATGCTTTGGAGATTAGTGTACCAAAGGAGTTCATTGACCTCACCAATGACATCGACATGAAACCACTCCTTATTAGATATTGATCCACATAGAAGTTAGAGTTTTTTATGAATATAATCCCAATATTTTTTATACTTTGTCGAACATGAATCCATACTTTTGAAAATTGAATTGCGGTTTGATCGGTGAATTGTAGGTATTTTTATATCATCTTCACAATTTAGAAGGCATATTATTATGATAAGTTCATATTATTTGTTCTTAGTTAATAATTATAAAGAAAACATTGAGGAAAACCACAAAAAAAGTCGAGGTTCATTCCTCATGTTCATGTATCATGCATTTATCCCACCATTAAGCACGTATTCATCATCAGTATTTCCTTTGGCCAGTGGTTCACTAAATACCTGGTAAAAGATTGTTTTGAAGTCATTATTTTTCCCAATATATAAATACCATGGGATAAAGTTTGGGATCAGTGAAATTTTCTCTCAACATAGACAATGATGAAATATTCAGGTGATATATTGGAGATCATCAATTCATGGTTTGGCATGGAAATAATACGGTACGAAGAGAGGCATCTCCCAATGTGGATGTATGGGAAGAATCATACCATCAGAAATTGATAGGGTATGTTTCATACTAGATCTATGATCTTTATTTGATTATATGGAAGGATCATAGGAAGTATTAGTGTGGTAGGAATATAAGTGAGATTTTTGGCATTTTTGAAAAATCCTAAAGTACACATGATAGATTTCATATGAACACATGTTATGTGATCCACTGAATATAATGGATAGGGTTTTGGAAAAATAAAACACCATGAACTATGTGGGACCTACCAATCACCATGTGATCTGTCACTATAAACTCTATGTGTGCCCCTGTAGTACACATGCATAGACACAGCCAACTACATGGGCACATCCAAAGTATAATGGTGTGGCCCTGTGCACTGACATGGGATTAGAGTACTCATATATGGATATTTACATGGTCATGACCAGATTACAAAAGTATATGAAAATTCAAACAGACATGTTTCAGATTACGTAGGTAGGTCTAGGGAAGACACAAAATCCCTTTCACACATGGTACATGTCATATAGTTTTCCTAGAGTATTTTGAGGCCCTTTATCTCTTCAGTTTAGAAAAATATCAGTAAGGTGTGTCCTCTTATTCAATCCATGTGAGGTTTAATTGAGGCATTAAATATTTAGGGTAGGATGTGATCCCCTTTATAATATTTCTAATGGATGGAGTTACAAAATTCCTCTATATGTTCTGGGGTGTGATCCACTATCATCCACTCTCTTATTCCTTAGGTTAGGTTTTAGGATTAATCATGACCAAAATACACTCTCATAAAATACCCAAATTAGTAGGTTAATCCACTTATATATTTATGAATCCCCCAAAGGTTCAGGTTGAGGTCCCTAATCTATGTATTAAGATCTTCATAGTTCCTGTGTATACTTCTTCGTGGAAAGATCCGGTGAGAATGACCTCTTATATGAGTTCCATTAATGTTACCAGACTTGAGGAGTGATTTATCATAGATGATTGTTACTATTATTCTTCAATTAGGTTTTTAGTCAGGGTAATTGGTTATGAATTACATTAAGAGGTATTTTATCTCTTGAATATATTTGGATTTATTGTTGTTATGTTTGAAATTCTAATTGACATGTCTTCAGGCTGATGAGATGACTACTCTCTTGATGCTTTTTATTTGGTGAATTTATTTTCATACTTGGTATTTTTATACACACCCCTATATGGGATCTACCCACACATGTTGTCTCGAATGCAGATGAAAGTCCTTTAGAAGAAGTCTATGGTGGACAAGGAGCATGTGGAAAAAATTTGGGTCGGATGGACCATGGTTCATAACCAGTGTTTCATTTTATAGCATTCCCCTCCTTCCTAGATGGTTGGACACTTTTTACTACATTGGTGGTCTTTTAGTTTTCCATTTTTTATTTGCAGTACTTATTTCACACTCTAATTTGGGATATACGTGTTTTCATTCATTTTGGTATCAGTTATACATTACCTCTAAACATTATGTGGGTATTTGGAGATGTGTGTGTGTGTGTACAAGTACTTTAGGATAAGGCCTCCCATATTTTTGGTATCTCAATTGAATTATTTTTACCAGCAATTTTCCTATTATAATAGGGATCAGGGTGTCACAGTTTCCTTATCACCGGCTAGGTGGACCCTAGTGGGCCGAGTAGCGATAGGTATCTCTATGAACATTACACTAGAAAAAAATATGGTCGAGAACCCTCAAAGAATTGAGGAAATTCGTATTTCAATGTAATAATTTTAGAGTATCTTTTATTCCTAAAATCCTTGGTTCAATTTAAATTCATTTTTTGTAACAAACATCAATGATAACATTCCATGTTCTTTATATTCAGTAATAATAGAATCAGAACCAGTAGTAGTAACTCTGTCATTTTCTGGAAGCAATATAGTATGCTATTAAAATGACCCTCATATTTTAGTGCATTTTCATGTATTTATGAAAGTTGAGTGAATCACACCAGTTCAATAGAACATAGATTATTCAAATTTATAATTTATTCCCAATGAAACAAAAACAAAAAACATTATGTAAAATCCAAATTAGTGTAAAATGATTTATAAAAAAATGATGTGAGGGATTAATTTTACTTAAAAAAAATTAAATATCATTTTCATTAAAATTATAAAATTTTAAATTATTAAAAAACACTATTATAAAAAAAATAGCCTTATAGTTTTATTGAAACCGTTAACATTGATCAGAATCCATAAAAGTATTATTTAAAAATTCACTAGTAAAAATATTTTCTTTTTTAAAATATAATTTTTTCAGTATTTTAAACATACATTTTTTCCAAGTCATCATAAACCGAAACTTCACATATCTATTTCAGTTTTAACAAAACAAAAAAATTGATGATTTTGTTAATTCAACTAAAAATAATAATTCTTAAAATTTCCTGGGAATTTTACAAATTTACTAGTATCGCAGCTTTAAAAAAGGAAGATTATTTTTTTATGTCAATTCCATACCATGTTCATTACTTTAAAATAAAAAAAATGAAATTAATCAATGTATGAATTGATTTTTAAAACCTTCATAAGAAATTAATGTTTTAAAATTAATGTTAATATAAAAATATTTTACTTAATAACTAAATATTCCAAACCATATTCTTGTCATTAGTATGATTCAAAATCTATGTGGTCTCAATGAAATCACATGTCATTAAAAGAATATAATTAATCTAGAATGTTAAAGTATAAATTAAATTTCAAAAAAAATATTATATAAGAAACTAAGGAAAAACAAATATACCTTTCCATTTAGAAATAAACTTTTTCCACCATTTTTGTATACATTGGTTTGATACAAATTATAAATACAATTTGACTATTGATAGGCCATATGTAAATTCATTAACAACATGTAACTTCCATAAAAAATTAATGCAACCAAAAAATATGATATAAAATATAATGGTGTTAGTTTTAAATATTGAATATAAGTAGTTATTAAAAAAGTTTTAGTATGTATCCTCACTATAATACTTATATATCGTTGCAAAGTTATAAAATAAAAAATAAAAAATGATAAGTGAATAAAAATAAAACAATATAGTTTAAATAATTTAAATAGTTTATAATTAAAATTGATTCTCCAATGTAACAATATATCTAAGAAAACTACTTACCAATGTAGAAAAGTAAATGTGTAGAAAATTCATGAATTTTCATCTCCACCACTACCACGACCACCATCCTTAGCTTATTCATTTTGTGCAATACTAAAATCTATATTTATAGTAGAAATATTTTCATCAAAAACAACACTTAGATATGGTCCAATGGAATTATTTGAACCACTAAGAGAAAATGATTCCTACATTAAGTTCATCGAAGAATCAAACAGTATATATCTTGAAATGAGGAATTTAATTAACTATAATATAGTGGTCATATATTAATTCATAATATCCATTCATTTAACTATTTCAATCAAGCACTACTCTGTAAAAAATAATTTGGAATAATTAATAGTTCTCGATGACACACAATACTTTTTTAGTTTAATTTTCATTACATGCCAAAATCAAACCTCACCTGAGTTCTAATGACCAAATACCAAACTGAAATGATCATTAGTACAAAAATGGTTCTCTCTCACACTATTAATAGACTATAAATAAACCATTGTGATTAATTACAAAATAAATATTAAATATATAAATTAATTTTTTATATTTATTGAAAATATAAAAATTATCATAATTTTTTCTACCCCGATTATATTGACTAAATTTTCATCCATTCTGTTATAGATCAAGAAAACAATTTCACATCCGGTATCCAAACCCTGATATTCACTACTTTTTTTTGAAAGTCACATTTTAAACAATGGGATAACAATATTTTATATTTTATATGTATATATATATAATAAATTAGTATATGGATGATTTTTTTCATGGTGGGGAATACTTGTGTTCCTAAGAGTGAAAATATTGCATTTCCAACTTATTTTTTATTTAGGGTTGATGATTCCTTCATTAAAATATAAATAAAAGAAATAATTTTTAATAAAAAAATATTTATTTCATATAATAATTCTTAAATTATAAGTTTGTATACATGAAATGTAGTACTGTACAAGTAGGAAATCATCATGGAATATTGAATGATATGATAACCACTATAAAAAGGCACACATTAATAGGGGGTTTAACTCTCTCTCTCTCTCTATCATAGAAAAAAATTATACTAATATAGCCTTCAAGGATCTCCTACCAACATAATAAAAGACTCCCTAACATTTTAACTATTATAAAATTTATAACAATGTTGTATAGATTAAATAATTCACCTTATATAAGAATATATAATAATTTATTAAAAAATAAATAAATTGTAATACTGAAATATCTTTCTACACTCAATATTTTATCATATAATCAACTTTAGGTTTTGGGACTGGATGTATAGGTATAATTTTATTATATATTAATAATATATCCATAAATATTTTTCCTTCTTTCAGATATTTACCAATAATTTTTTTATCATTATTATAGTCCACCATATCCTGTGTCTATCTATTCGAAACAGACTACATCCATGTGTGGTTATATTTTTTAGTACTAAAAGAACATTCAGTACCACCTATAAATATGAATAAGATAGTAAAAAATTATTCAAAGAATAATAAACAGTAATATTAATAAAATTAATAATAATTTTGTTGAAGCATGAGGGTAAGTTGTATTTGTATTACTGTGATTATAAGTATCTACAATTTACCCTATGTTAAGGGGAGATTTCATACCCCAATGGTTATATAAGGAGGAAGCATCGTAGGAAGGGTGAAATAAGTAATCTTTGATATTGAAAAAGTGTGTTTAAGTGTGTATGATGAAGTTTTCAACCTGGTATATTAATACTGGGAAATTAAAGACTTTGTGGAAGAATAAAACCTTTTAGAAAATATAGAGGGTATAGCATTGGCATCTCCAATCATGGTGGAATTGTTAATAGATGAGATATAGTAGAAACACTTGATAAAATTGTTGAATATTGAGGGGATAAACGAGGTATCTATGTCAAGGATACCTAAAAATTATTAATCATGTGATATAAATAAATATACATAAGAAAAATTATAAAATTAATAAAATTAATACTAACATGGTCGATCATAGATACGAATCCACTATATCTAATACATTGAAAATTATGAGTAATTTGATGACTTCTAATTTATTTTTAATTCAACATATTATATGAAAAATATTAGATTTTATGTAAGTCATTATATACTAAATTAATGTGAAATTAATTTAGAAATTATAGTGATATTACTGACATTAATACTAATTTTACAACAATAATTTGGGTTCACAGTCTTTCCTAACAATTGAAAGGTTTTAATCATTATATATGTGACTACGATGATTACATATGGTCTCATTCTATAATGAAATATGATACTTACCATCATTGAAAGTATTTAAAGTTATAATTCTAACAACACCACAAATATAATGATAAAAAGTTCTTTTACGTAGAACAATTCATTTTCATGATATTTCAATAAGTAAGGATCATTATTTTGACGATAAAGATCCATGTACTATACTATATATTCTTATTTATCATCATGAAATCCCTCTTGAGTCAATTTATAAAACCATATACATTTCAATATATTATATCTTCCTTGAGATTAATAACATAACATAATTATTTTCTCTAATTCTCAATGATATCATATATCAGTTGAACATGGTTCTTTACCACTCTTTATAGTATAAAAGTTTGTTTCATTGCTTAACATGATACTATCATTTTGAAATAAACATTATTTGTAGTTTCTTTGTCAAAGTAATAGACTAAATAAACATATAGGGAACTTGGGAAAATAATCCATATTTATGTGGATTCTACATATATATTCCACACAACTTATAATCATTTAGAATTTATTTATTATTCCATGATAGTGTAAAATAATTAGGGGAGGATTGTATTTTACGGGAAGAGAATATAAGCTTGTTAGTTAACTTAGACATCTCATAATCATTTTTTATAACATCTATACCATCAAGAATCAATTCCTTAAGAAACTATTATAAATATTGTAAGTTCCCAGACTTTCCTAGGTCCCTCAATCTGTTTTTTCCAGATGAAAGAGGTATCAAGGGAGTGATATTTTGGAGGTGATTCAAAGGTGGGTAATTATGTTTTAGATTGTAGAAGGGAAAAAATTGGTTGGAAAAGATCAAGTTATGGTGTAACAACTGGTCCTCACTAACTAGAATTGGAACACCCCCCATCCCATATATCACTCAGGTTTTGGAGCACCAAGAACCACAAGTTACCCAACAAACACATTTCATCCCATATATCAGCCCTCTCTTGTTCTTGAATAGTCACTAATCATTCTAATAACTTTCCACAAAAGAAAACACATGTTCTTTTAATGTTATTTATCCACACTTACACATTTCCTGGGAAACATCCTAGAATGTCACCTATCTTGACACTGCTCTGCAACAAGCATGACTAAAAATAGATTTTTAATTGGTTGGGCTCCCAAAAATGATGGTGTACCTTGTTAACATGTGTAGTGTCATTTATGATTTTAACAACAATTTATTATGGGTATTATACTCCCCCTCCTACCACACACTCACACTTTAATAGAAAATTCCCTCATTATAGACCCCAAACCTAAAACACATGAAATTATTGTATTCTTTAGAATAATTATTATATTTGATACCACTTATAACAATTGGGACCTATCAACTGGAACATTCACACCAACCATCCCATTGTCCCTCAGGTCATAGCCCACCTAGTACAAAAATTTTCCTTAAAAACACATTTAATAACATTTATCATCCTACCTACATTCATGAATGGTCACTTATAATTCTAATGACTATCCCCATAGGGTAAAACCAATTATTTTGGAATAATTTTTCCTCACTCACACACACCTTATGAAACATCCAATTATTCCACCAATACTAACACTACTCAATTTCAAGCATGATTAACAATGGAGTTCTAATAATACAGACTCTTGAAAATAATAGTGAACGTTATTGACATGGATAATGACATTTAGTCATTTAAGACTCACTTTTCTTAGGGTGTTTCTTGTGGTGGAATATATTTTTTAGTGACGGCAATTTTTGGTCGAGTTGTTTTAGTGGCCTAATAAACCAAGGTTAGTAATTTCCATTCAAATTTTTTGGTTAATTAATTTTGGGTACATTTGAGTGGATATGTCTATTTTTGGATTTTTATTGGTATTGTGGTGGTCTTCAACATGAAAATGTAAATTTTATCAAGCATAGCACACCAAGAATCTTGGTGGACTCCCATTATGGAATAGAGAAGGGATAAATAAGCATTTTGGTGGTTGTAGTGGTGTTATTCCATGGTTATAGGATTTATTCAGTGTGTTCATTCATGATGGTGAGTCTAAAATTATGAGGTTTGTTCCACCATGTTTTAGTGATTCTTTAATAAGAGTCGAGGGTAAAGGAATATATGACCATTTTAGAAACCTGTATAATGTGGTGCTAATAAAAATAGTTTTAAAATGATGAAACAACTATATAGAAAGGGGTATATATCCAATTTAAAACTCTAGGATTTCAAATCTACCTTTTACTGAGTCCAAAATGGATATTTTGATGTTTGAACCACCCATTTTGTGGGTTTCTTGAATTTTCTTATAAATTGGGTTCAACCTCTCTCCTTGGGTCAAATTCATTTTGCTTCCCCAAACCCTATTGGAACCTTGTAATTATCTTGGTGCTCTATAGGTGACTCTTTGTAGATATAAACCTCTCAAATTGTGTCCTCTATTTGGATGTTACCAACCTATGTTAATTTTTTCTACTCATTGAACCTATATTTTTCTACCTTTACTAGTTTTTGGTGTTTAAAATTTTTATTCAATATAATAATTTATATTTAATTATATTTTTTGAATTAAAATTATTAAATTATATAATTCGAACTTAAAATCCCAATTCGAGTCACTCTCACACTCGCTCGTTCTCTATTCGAATTGTTTCATCTTCTCTTTCTCTCTCGACCATAACCATTCTCACACTATTTCTTCAACCATTGATTCACTGAAAATGGTGAGATCTAAGAACCCTTCATTATCATCTCTGTAATTATCTCATCTTACTAATAAGTCTAGTGTAGAACCGATACAAGTCATTGAAAAGATGAGAATCCCTTAACTTGTGAATTGTGTGGTTGTTTCATAAAATGAAGTGGATATTGAATGGTTATTATCAAGTAAGTCATTAGTGATTCAAGTTATATAGGACCAAGGACATATATATATGGGTCCTCCAAAAATGAAAGACCTTTTCTCTTAGGTTATTTCATTAGTTATATCAGTATAATGATTTTAGTTTCTTGGAAAATAAGGATTCCATTTGAAGAATGATTGATGGGTAACAGGTAACATTTTCTTCAAATGAATTTCAAAAAAGCATAAATGTGCCACACTGAGGAGTTTTTTAATACTATAAAAAATATATTCCAAGTTAAAAAGATACATTTTTATATTATAATGTGTTTTTTGAGCTAACAATATATGGTAATCTAAGAATTATTGCTTCTACTAAGTTGGATGGAAAATGAAAACTTTTATTCAAGTTCATTAAATATATGTTATGTACTGGAAAAGGATATTTTAGTACTATATGGTATCAGTATGTGTATCTTATATTCATTATAAAATTATAGGATATGATTAATATATACTGATACCTCATGGTTCACATGATAGATATGTACAATACATATTATACGTCGGATTATCTCATTTACCCCAAGAAAATTTCCGCAATGCTAGAAGACAAATGATTGGTTGATGAGGAGGGTGAATCTAAAGTGAAGTGTGGAGGTTTCATATTAACCAAAGTTACTTTAAAAATGAATATTTGAGATAGATAAGATAGAGGATTATTCATATGATAAATAAAAAATTTATTTTGATATTCAAGAAGAGTAAGTGGCTACTTTTCTTGAAGAGGGAAGTGACCTAGATATCCATAAGAGCCTAGTTGTTTCTTTTGGACATGTAAATCCACCTACTTCTCTCTCTTATAAAGAGAGTGTCTTAATTTAATGTGATGATGATAATGATGATACTAAATTCTATGGGGATGAATAG
This sequence comes from Viscum album, assembly GCA_963277665.1. Classification (NCBI taxonomy): domain Eukaryota; kingdom Viridiplantae; phylum Streptophyta; class Magnoliopsida; order Santalales; family Viscaceae; genus Viscum; species Viscum album. Next base: position 1,402,990,553 of record OY728131.1, read on the forward strand.
ATTAAGATATCTTCATAAACTTCTAAATAAGTTTTTAAAGTCTAAGATGGTTCTAATAATGGAGATGATGGAAGTGGTGATGACCACAGAAGTCCACTAGAGGATGGTGGACCTACTACCTCAATTGGTGTTGGCACAGATCCTAAGGAATATCTTGTAGAGCATATTTATGATGCTATTATTCTTTAGGACTTTCTTCAGATGCACCTATTGTTGGTTCAGAGTAATGCAAAGCCAGTTTTTCCTAGTACTAAGAGAGGTACAACACATCCACTTACTACTTCCTTTATGCCTTTAGAGCTTATTTCCATATCGGACCTGGATTTTATCAAATGGAGGTTTATTTCAGACTTAAGTGGTATTTTGAGATCTCAAACACCTCCTATCACTCTGCTTAGTGAATATGATTCAAATAAATTATTTGATTAAGTTGTTTTCTATATTTTACCCAATATTATTTTCAAGATTCAGGAATTTTAAATTGATAATAAAATTTTTTAAATTTAAGAGGAAGTTATGAGATTAGTGGTGAAGGATATGAGTAACTCTTTCACTATTATTCATGATGATTTTGGTGGATATTGGATTATTTATTAGTTTTTGCTTCTATATATATTTTTCCACCTCCTTCTTCCTCAATTGATTCTGATGTCATCAAATCCATACTTAGAGAGGAGCTATAAGCTATTATGGGTTATTTTTATTCATCTCATTAGGAGTATCCTTGCAAGATTCTATGGAACAATTAGTACATATATAAACAGGTAAAATATTGTTTGAATAAATCACAAAGTGATATGGAAACCATAACCAAGGATATAAAATACTATATTTCTAGAATATATAAAAATAATTAGTTGAATTACCATTTAATATTTTTAGTTGAAAACTTAAGGATTCCACCAATTCATGGGGAATAAAATGAATATGTAGATTGGCTCAAGGTTATAACATCTCTGCTCAAGTTTTTCATAGAAGAGAATAAGGATTTATTTATTACTATGGAGATAAGTATAAACATTATCATGTACTTTTTTAATCTCATGAATCCTTTTTTGTATGTATCTAGTACCACAGTGGTTGATCCTTAAGTGATTTTGATGTCATCATTCATTGTGGATCCTTCCTATAATCCTCTACATCGATATTTTTAGCCATTCAGTATGTATCTAGTTGAAGGAGTCAGAAATCTTAGGCCAGTGGTGATCCAAGAACTACCACATACTACCTCATCCCCCTCTGCTTATATATCCATGATTCTTGACTCTATAAATTGTAAAGGACATGTTGATCCTACTTCCTAATCTAATAATGATTCATATTAGGCATAGTCTTTGATAGGGACTTTGTATTTACCTTGTTTTATTTTTTGGGTGGTAATATAATGATTGTTATCCATGATGGAATTTATCCATTTTTTCATACCTTATTTATTTATCTTTCATCTATATTATATTTTTTTTATAATCCCAAAAGGAGAAGAAATTATTTTCATGGAATTTTCATACAAATTTTAATTTTAATTTTGTAATTCTATAAGACTCTATCATGTGCTTCTTTTTCAAAATTTAATCTTTAAATATCACATTATATTTTTGAATTGTAAAGAATATATAATTACTTACCAAATCCATCTATCTATTTCTATGTTTATTTTATACATGTCTTATAAAAATCCCTAATTTTTTAAAATACAAAAGGGGATGTTGTTTTCACCTCTTTATTTTAATTCCCAAAAATCATGATTCAAATATTTATAATGAGTTTCATGTTTTTTGGTAGTATATAATTTAATAAATTACGTTTGGATAAGTATAGAAAAGATCCATTATTAGTACAATTCTTCCACTACCAGCTTATGCCACTCTAAGGGTTTTTCTGTCACCATAACTCTACTACTTCCAGAAATGTTCCACAGTTAGAGTCGTGCTACCACTAACCATGTGATACCATCAGGTGTGACACAACCAAACTCATACCTTGTTCAGACACCTAACACCACCAGAATCATATTATCTCTAGTGTTAGAATACCTCCAGGAATATTCAACCTCTATGAATCCACAACATCCAGATGAGAAACATCCAGGTATCCAACTGTTAGTTGTGCTACCACTAAACCATTCCATTTTATCTTCCAACCATTTATCTTTTCTTCTATTAGAGATGATCCACTGTTAGCCCTTGCTACAATTGTTATTCGCCTATATTAAAATTTAATGCTTCCAAAAGCGATTTTATGGGAGTTAATGTAGTAGGTTTATTTAAATGTTATTTAAAAATCATTCCACAAACACATATTATAAAAATTTAGAGTCACAGTGTGAGGATTTAAGAAATCATTATGATTTTTCTTCAATGTGTATTCTAACATTTGGTTCTATATATTTCATATGATTTACCTCGTCCATTTGGGTTGTGAATTGATAAATCTTAACAAAGAAAAAGATTACATACCGCATACATACTTCAATATAAGTTTGAAATTGTTGAATATATCAAAGGTAAAGTTTCATTCTCAAGCTAAATAAAGATAATCCTTATAGAAAATTTTCATACAAAAAAGATTATTCCATGACACACTATTTGTTTTCAACTTTTGGATACTTTATTGAAGCTCTTCACTAAATCAAATCTGGGGAATCTCGAGTACCTAGAGAACTACAGATAGAGAAACACTACATCTTCCATATCTTATTACATTCTCCCTCTATATTTGAATTATTTTTTAGCGTTATTCTAATTTTTATCTATTCATTTACACACAATAAATCATGTTCCTAAACTAGATGATACTTAATATTCTATCAAACCTTCTTTATCCTTATACCCACAACAACTATAGAAGAGGCCCATACATGACCTGTGTTTTTTTTTCATGTAGAACTATGGAAGAGGATTTCATACTGTAAAGATTGTGTTTTTGTTTGTATATCCAATTTAGGTTATAGATCAAATTATATTTATATAATATGCTTAGAAACAGTTGATTTACAAGTGTAGAAGTTTAGGACTTGACTTAAGATTGAACCCCTTGTTTGTTCTTTTATGTGATTGTGTTTATTTTTGTTCAATTTAAATCTTTAATTAAATTTTGTTCAATTTGAAAACAAAACATGTACATTGATTTTTAGTATTAATTGGGGATTATATAAGTTTTTGTTTAAGTAAATAAATTTCAAAACATAAAGTAATTTTAAATGTCATTTAGATTGAGACTTAATCATGATTTGATAAATATTTTAAAAGATCATACTTTTATAAAACTATTGTTTTGATTAACCTTAAATTATTAATTAAAATAGGGGATTCTATTTTAAATAATTTTAAAAATAAATTTTATTGGGAACCCAATTACCCCCCCCCCCCCTCTTGAGTTACTCACCAACACATTCTTACATGTTTTTATTATTATGGGGTATTCAAAATTCATCTTCCTTTATTCATGTATGTATATGGAAATATGATTCCAATGTTTTCAATGTGTGGATGGTTTTATTTAACCTAATAATATAATGAACTATAGTTGAATAAATTTTAGGGAAATGGGTGATCACATGTTCTTTGTTATTTCCCTTGACATTTTCATCATGGTTATTTATGATGCATTGGATGTTTTATAGTTTGAGTCCTTATTTAATTCTATTTTTTTATTACATTCACAATTCATAATTATATAATCATGTAAATATGGTAATGAATTAGAGTAATGGAAATATGGAATTAAATTTGTTCTTGTTTATGTGTAAGGGATTAAATGAATGTGAAAGCATGATTAAATGAGGTTGTTTGATGTGTTTTGATACAAAAAAAATATTTATTCTATTATATCATTGTTTCCATTCTTTATATGGTTGGGGGTCTTGGTTTTGAATTTTTATATTTGGAATTAGGTTGATGGTGCAGATTTTCTATTGTTTTTGAGTTTGTGATGATGTATAATTATGTGTTTAGTTTGGTGTGGTTAATTTGGGAATGATTTTATTGATTATGTGTAATAGGTGGGATTGATATTTTGGTTTTCATTGCATTTACATAGTGGGTGGTTGCTTCAATATTGTAATAGTTTAATTTAGTTATGTAGTTTCATACCAGTAATGTGGAACATGGTTGAAATTAAGAAAAATACTAATGAATAATGTGCTAGTTAGGATGAGTAGTGGATGGTTAATGAAATGTGAGAAATTTAAATAGATAATATATGGTGTTAATGGATGAAAGTAATTAATAATGAATATATTGAAATTATATATGGTTAAATATATTTAATGTAGCTAATAAATGGTAAATCTAGAAATTGTAAATAATGTGATAAGATGGGAATTTGTAAATTGTTTAGTATATGTGGTTTTTTGGCATTTGAGTGGTTATGTATTGAGGTTAAATCATGGTAGTAGTTACCAATTTGAGGCGGTTGGGTTGAAGTGATATTTAATCGATCAATGCAATAAATAGGAATGGGTTTTTGAGTTAACCCTTAGGATAGACTTATGTTATCTATTATATTGATTTAATTTTATATTATTTCTTTCACACTGCTACCGTACTCAAGTAACCTTACTAAAACCCATGTAAGGGAATGGGTTTGGGGTCTTTTCCCCAACATATAAGATATGGGTGACTTGGATAGATGATCTCTCCCCTTCCCTGATCTCCTTTCCAAACATATTATTGGATTTATTAAATTGGGGTGATTATATAATCATATAGGGGTTTTAATGTCTCAAGGTAATATTATATATACACTATAAAACATAGTATTTTGGTTTTGATGTAGGTACATGGTGGGGGAATCCATGGTAGTAAGGGGGAATGAGGTTGATCTACTTAATGTTTAGATTACCCTATTATGATGAGGAAGACATGATGTGAAATTGTGATATGGTTATATGAAAGATGTTAGTGTTTGAAGATGTTTTATGTTAATATCACTAGGTTATGTAGTGTATAGTATGTGGTATGTGGTATGTGGTATGTGAGATATGTTTATGTAGATATTGGGAGGATGGGATTATTTGGGATGTATATTATTGGTGTGTGGGGGAGACTAGTTCAAGGGGGAAGTGGTTATGGGGTACCTTATTTATATATTATTTTGTTATTATGTTATTATATTCTGTAAGGATTTGGTGACCAACCATGGTGAGGGTGGGTTGTTGTTGTCTTGGATAAGTGATGATTTCGTTTGACTATTAATTCACTAGGTAATCAGTATGCTTCTTCCTCATTTTCATGAAAGGTTTCAGGGATGATACTATAGATTTTATTTGTATATTCACCTTTTTGTGTGTTTGTGTGTGTGTGTGTATGTATATATATATTTATATTTTCATGATGGAGTCGGTGATTGGGATGAACATTACTAGCTCATGGATTTTGTGATCTGTGTTCACATGATACTTCCATAGAAGTTTATATAGGTATATCAAAGTTTATTTTATGAAAGAAATTACATGTATTAGGTGATATTAGTTTTTTTTTTGAATTAGATTTATGGTTTTGTTCTTCTTCATCATTTTATAATGGTAATGTCACCCATATGCATGTGTTTATACCTTTGGTGGTTGTCTCCATGCCATGGACTAGTGAATGCAGGCTTCTAGGTTCACCCTCATATTCATTACCAACCCAAGAGGGGTACCAGTTGAGGTGGGTATAAAAAAAATCCAATACACTATTACTATGTCCTAAAATGGTTTTATCATGAACTAAATATATCATAAATTCGGTTTTATTCATCATGACACAACTAGGATGTATTAGTGTCATTGTATCCTTCATAACCTTATTAAATTTTCCAATGTCATCATTTTGTAAATTAGTGACTATGCTTGAAATTAAATTTACATTCCATACTTTAGATAATGTCATGGGATTTCACTCTACTTGAAAAAGAAAAGGAAATTAATTAAATATCATATCTTTTAATCCAAAATTATCAGATCTTTCTAAATTTCATGTTCGTTGAATTATTTTTTGATTATATTTCCATAACATATAATTGATTAAAAATTCAACTCATGTGATAAAATTACTTCCTCATTTGTAAACCATAGTCTACCAATTTAATTATAACACAAGAATCGAATAATCTCCCCATCTGAATCTTTGATAAATGTGAAATCGAAAAATATTTCAAGATGGTTCTAAAACTCATTTGAAACCCAATCAGTAGAACATATACAAATTATACCCATTATGAAATCAAAAATTCGATGTTGTATAAAAAATTAACTTTTAATTAATAAATCTACTTTGTTAAAAAATAATGATAATATTATACAAGAAACTAAATTTATAAATATATAAAAGTATATATATTTTTAAAACTATATAGTTAATAGAATACACAATTTATAAAGATATAAAATAATATAAAATATAATTTATAAAATTATATAAAAGTTTAAAAATATGTGTATGTGTATAAAAGTAAATATTATTTATATAAATATACATAATTTATAAAATTATATAAATTGATAAAAGTATAAAATTATTATTTAGAAAAGTGTAAAAGTATAAATTTTTTGAAATTTTTTTTAAAATATAAATTTTAAATGTATCAAAAAAATTTATAAATATATAAAAGTATTGATTAATGTTGATAAATTAATAAAATTATTTAATAAAATTTATAAAAAGGTTCTTTAATGTTGATAAATTTAAAAAATTATAAGAAGTATAATTCATGAAAATTTATGTAAAAGTATAATTTATATAAATTTATAAATTTATAAATATATAAAACTTTTACTATTTTTATAATTTATAAAATTATATATATTGTAAAATTGTACAGTTAAAATTTTGTATAATTTATAAAAGTTTAATAATATAGATTATATGATTTTAATAGGTTTATAATAATTTAAAAATTATATATAAAAGTATAAATTTATATTTATAAAAATTATAAATATATATTGATTAATATTTTTTAATTTATAAAATTCTTTATTAACATTTATATACATTTTGAATAATATTGATTAATATTTAAAAATTTACAAAAGTATAGATCATTATTGATTAAAATTGGTAAATTTATAAAACCAAAAATGGATAATCAATAAAATAAAAAATGGTATAATTTATAAAATTATATAATTTTATAAAAGTATAGAATAATATTTCAATTATCACAGTGTAAATTTATATATAATATATAAAATAATATATATATATATATATGAATAATTTTAATTTATAATTACATGGTAAATTCATATTTATATTATATAATTTCATTTAATTGAGAAAAAGGTATATTGAGAGTATTGGAACCCTATGGATTAGAAAAATGAAACCATAATTTACACTCCAAAATACAAACCAATTTATAGAAAAAATATTTTCAAACTATCAATGAGAACTATCAAACTGTAACACCACAAGTTTTTGAAAATAAATATAGAATGAAATTTTATAATATATTCATTAAAACACAACTTTGCCTCTTCTATGTTTTGAATTTCTAAAAATGGTCATCTAGAGTTGTGTTCAGTAAGTCATTTGGAGTCCGATAGAACAAACTTGATTTTTAGTAAATAGTAACATACCCTTATGAATAGTAATATGAATAGTAATATGACCCTAATGAATAGTAAATTTTATTATTATTTTATTTTCTTAAGGCAAGAAGATAATAACATCTTGGTTAATTTTTCATTGTGATAAAGAAGTAGTTGTAGAATTAGAAATGTTAATGTTTGAATTAAGTATGATTTTATTTAGAAGTTATATTAATAATATTTAGAAAATTATTTTTCAAAAATGGACTTCACTTTTTAATTCGACACGTCCAAAAATGGTAGGGGTGAATTTTTGGGATTTTTATGAAATTCTAGAATTTTTGATGAATAGTAAAATACGATAAAATATGATAAATGCTAAATACTTGATTTACTACATCATAGGTGATGCAAGGATGATTTAAGCCCACTTGGTTCTAACTCATATGCCATTATTACTATTAAGGGTCACATGAAACGATACTATTTGTTATCTTGAGAGAAATAATAAAATAATGAATTAAATATTCAAAATTAACCCCTCTCCTCCACTATAAAAACCCCCCACCACTACCTCTTCTCTTCACTACTCTAAGCCTTGAAGCTCGTCAAAGTTCTGACAAATTACCCTTAACTAGTCACTCCCCATGACCAGGAATCTCTTAGTCTTTCCAAAAGAGCAAAACCCCTTCCTTTAAAGAGTTTCTCAAGGAGGTTATTTCAAGAGGTAAAGCACCCTTCTTTCTCATTTGGTTTTATTTAAATTTATCTACTTTTGTTATCCTCTCCTCTCCTCCTCTATCCAAATGATCATGATAACTCCAGTAACATATATATACTGGATTTATATCATGTTAATAGAAGAACCATCATAAATATTCTTACTCCCTCCCTTTTATTTTATAAACGAAATCGACGTCCATGAGGTTCCGATTTACAACCTTCATGGATGACGAAGTTTTGTTCTTAAATTTCTTTTTCATTATAGGTCATGAAACTATATAAATGGTTGAACAAGACTATGATATATGCTTTATAACCTAATTAATATTCAGGAACCAGAATATGTACATATAATTAAGTTATATGAAAAAAACTAGTTCACAATATTCCAAATACCGCCGAATAATCGAAGTGGTGGTCATCTAATGATTCATCCTCATTCCATGTAATAAAATTATAGAAATCACCATTATAAATTATTTATGTTCATTAATAATATTTAATTTCAATTCTAGATATTTACATTCATTCCACGTCATTACTTAAAAGCAAGTGAACTGAATATGAAAATGAAGGAAACGAACACTCCAGAACAACAAAATTCAATACAATAACTTGCCAATAAAGACACAAATGAACTAACCAGAATTATGGTAAAATAAATACATGTCTAATAGGTTCTGAAATAAGTTATTAACAAGTATAATTTCATATTCCAGGAGCTTAATTACAAGAGAGGAACACGTTTGGGGTTAAGGTAAGGGTTTCTTCATCTCACTTCCATTTTCGTGAAATTTTTTATATTCACTACTAATACTTTTGTATGGTGTATGTATACTGAACATTCGTTTCACATATCATGAATATCTTTATCTTCATGGTATTAAATCTATAATTTTTATATTATTAATTTTTGGGGCATATGAATCGTTTGATTACAAAGTGGTAAGGGTTTTTCCACCCGAACTTCCACTTTCATTAGGGATACTTTCATTGTCTAATTACCTTGATGTAATTCTTATGTATTATTATGTACTCATCATATGTTCTATGTGAGTATCATATATATTTTTACAAACCATAATTCTTCCTTATTTTATGGATAGTTACACATTTTAAAAGGAACTTCCAAAATTGTTTCAAAAATACAAGCTTGATTCAAGGGAATTTCTCAAATTCTTACCTATTTTCAAGGGCACTCTATAATCTGTATTTGGAAACCATTATCTTTATAAAATCACTCATTTTATTATGAAAATACTATCTTACTTAACTTCTGGTTTTATATAAAGATTTTTCCAAAAGAACTCTTCTTTTCAAAATAAAAGTGTATTTATCTCCGGAATTGCTTAATGATTTTATAAGAGTGTTTTCATCTAATTCAACACTCTTGTTGATTCCATGGTATTATTGGGTTTAATAATTTATGAATTCATACACCATATTTTATTTAATGGTTTATGAATAACTCTATTGTGTATTATCTATCCTAAAACCATCCACCATATTATTCCAAATGGTTAGTGTTTTATGTTTAATGATTGGAGAAGGATAGTTGCATTTCATATGATAGTTTTAATATGAATGTATTTTTTTGTTTATGTTTATCCCGACTCATATGAGGAATGAATTGGAATTATTATGTGATGGGTGAGGCCTACTATAGCCCCTCTATGCATCAGTAGGTCTCATGAGACAACTAGACAAGTAATTGGTCGAGGCTTTTCCCAATGTGATATGGATTTTGGTCGAGGCCTTAATCATTAGACATCTTGGCTGAGGCCTTGAAAAAATGTTTCAGAATGTTGAGAATTATGCATTCCATCATTATGAGTTCAGCTATTTATATTTCATGTGGTTATTTGATTAGCATAATACCCATGATTATGTTTTATTATGGCATTATTTACTCAGCTCATATTCCTTCCATAATGTGTTCAAGTTTATTATTAAAGTCATTTGTTTTCAATTATTCACCATGTATAATGTTTATATAATATTCCGTTTTATTGCTTACTCTTACTGAGCATTTGAGCTCACCCCTTTCTTATGTTTCATTTTCTCAGGATATGAAGAAGTATTTTATAACTGACTTGCAAGCATAATCTAGGAGATGTGATGACTCTAGTGGAATATATTAGTGTTGTTATTCATTTCCTTATGTAAAGTTGAACTTATGTATGTATCTTGTTTCCAATAATACTAAACTACTTGGTCCTTTGGGATTCGTATTCCTTGTATGTATGCCAACGTAATCCAATAAGGCACCGACTCCCGAGTGTTCAGAGGATGAAACCTCCCTCTGGGCAGTTCTGGGGTCGGGTCCTTACAGTTGGTATCAGCGCAAGTTTAGTAGAAAATTTGGAAACTAGATTTAGAAAACGTAGAATTAGGGAAGAGTCCCTAAGTTAGTCTTTGAGGATATACATACAATAATGTCCTGGTATTTTGTTAAGGAATAGATTATGTGGATTTTTCAACCAATACATCCCTATCTAGATACGAGCAGGTAGAGGCGGCTCTAGCACAGATGTATCTAGGGGTAAAACCCAAAAATACCGCTTTGAGCTAGACTCGAATGAGAACTGGTGCATGACAACTGGCCTTGCTGCACTCTTGGTTACGACACTCCTGGGGGATATTCTTAGGAGAATTCACATTTTCTTTTCAAGCCATTATAAAGGATTGAAATGTAAAATATTCCTTAAAGAAACCATATTTGTGAATATGGGATTAGCTATTTGGAGGATCTCAATTTTTTATAATTATTTTGTTAATTTAAGATTATACATTATGATTCATAACCTAATCTGGTGTATGCCATTATCTATATATGGCGCCTAGTGGACGGAATGGAAATCACACGAATGCACGTGTCCCCTGTACGGATTTTCCTCCGATGCAAGATAATGATGTTGTCTCTGGTGTTGTGACTATTTCTGAGAAACTCATAACTATACTAGGACAAATTACTCAGGTTATGAATAATAACCTTACCCGTATGGAGCATCCGGATCCACCATGTGGAGGATCCATGCTAGATCACTTTATGCAACAACAGACTCCATCATTCAACGGGACTACAAACCTATTTGTAGCAGAGCATTGGATATGTTCCCTTGAGAAGATATTTCTCACTTTGGGTTGTAAAGAAATAGATAAGGTTTTCATGGCAGTATATAGTCTATCGGGAGATGAGGATCACTGGTGGTCCTTAATCCAAAACACAAAGAAGGATGAAGATATAGAAGAGATGGAATGGAGGGATTTTAAAGAAATATTCTTAGAAAAATATTTCCCTCGTGAGCAGTGAGCAGATATGGAGAGACAATTCTTGAATTTAAGGTAGAAGGAGGTCGAAAATGTTGCAAAGTATGAAGCCAACTTCACAAGGTTAGAAAGACATGTTGTGGACTATATATGAAATCCAAGGAGCAAAATTGATCGATTCTTTTATGGCCTAAATCCATTCCTCTGGCAGGCACTGGTCTCCCAATGTTTTTCATCATATGAGGATATTGTTTCATGTGCCATCAAGACAGAAAAATAATTCTCTAAGTCTTATGACTTTAAGGGGAAGCAAGAAAATAAGAGGGCTGCTGAAAACCCTGATAAAGGAAATAAGGAAACAGGGAAGAACGGAAGAGTTGAATTTCCACCATGTGACAATTGTGGAAGGAAACACCCCGGGGCATGCTTAAAAGGAAAAGGAGTATGCTACAGATGTGGTCAGAAAGGCCATCTTGCTGGTGATTGAAAAGGAAAGAAGGAAGCCAATGATGTTTGATGCTATAATTGTCAGGATATGGGGAACTATGCTAATGATTATCCAAATTGTCAAGGAAATATGCAACAGAAGAGGCCAAGGGATCAAGGACAAGCATATGCGATCACAACTGAAGAGGTTGAAGTTCCGCTTGATGTGGTTGCTGGTACTTTGATCGTTTCATCAAACTTAGCCAATGCTTTATTTGATTCCGGATCATCGCATTGTTTCATATCTTCCCAGTTTTCTAAGAAACTTAGATATTTCCAATTTAATTTAACAAGGGAGTTGTCAAACAGAACTCCAAAGGGAAGTATCATTGCTACAAAGTTCTATGAATCAGTTCCCATTAAGTCATATAAATGTTCTTTATCTTCTGATCTTATCGTCATACCCATGATTGAATTTGATGTAATCCTTGGTATGGATTGGCTTTCGAACCATGATGAAAAAATTTATTATAAGAAGAAGGAGGTTATGATTTTTGTTGATGATGATAAATAATACCTTATCTTTAGAGCAGAATTGTGACCACCTGATTCTTATCTAGATCCACCCCCAATAGCTCAACTAAATTGAATTATTGCGGTGGAAGAGAATGAAATAATTTTGGGTGAGGAAAGAAATGTTCAAATAGAGGATATACCTATTGTGAGAGAATATTTTGATGTGTTTCCAAAAGATTTACCTGGAAATCCTCCAGAACGAGAAATTGAGTTTTCCATTGATTTAATTCCTAGTTCAAGACCCATATCTAAGACCCCTTATAGAATGGCCACTGTGGAATTAGTGGAACTAAATAAAAAACTAGAGGAATTGATTAATAAGGGATATATTCGCCCTAGTGTTTCTCCATGGGTAGAACCTATCCTTTTTGTTAAGAAGAAAGATAGATATATGAGGTTATGTGTCGACTACAGGGAGATCAATGGTATAACAATAAAGAACAAGTATCCCCTACCTCTCATTGATGATTTATTTGACCAACTACAAAGATCTCAATACTTTTCAAAGACTGAACTTCGGTCTGGAAATCATCAGTTGAGTGTGAAGAAGGATGACATTCTGAAAACAGCATTTCGAACTACGTACAGGCATTACAAGTTTACAGTAATGCCTTTTGGATTGACTAATGCACCCTCTATCTTCATGTATCTAATTAATAGAGTTTTCAAGGAATATCTCGATGATTTTTTAGTGGTATTTATTGATTATATCTTGTTATACTCCAAAATCTATGAAGATCATGAAAATCACTTGCGCATTATCCTAAAGACTCTTAGAAGACATTAATTATATGGGAAGTTTAGCAAGTGTGAATTCTAGCTTGAGGAGATTTCTTTTCTTGTCCATATTGTCTCTAAGGATAGAATCCTAGTTGATCCTCTGAAGACAAATGCATTCCTAGATTGTCCCATGCCAACAAATATAACTAAGGTACACAGTTTTATTGGATTAGTAGGTTATTATCGGCGTTTCGTTCAGAATTTTGCCCGACCGGCTAACCCACTAATGAAGCTCACATGTAAAGGGGTTAAATTTTTTTGGAAAAAAGATTGTGAATAATGTTTCAAAGAAGTGAAGATAAGATTAGGCAATTCTTCTATATTGACTCTACCATCGGGGAATGAAGGGTTTGTTATTTTTAGTGATTCTTAAAAGAAAGGACTTGGTTGTGTCCTTATGAAAAATGATAAGGTTATTTCTTATGCATCACGATAGCTAAAAATTGATGAGAAAAACTATCCTACTCATGATATTGAGTTAGATGTTGTAATCTTTGCTTTGAAGATATGGGTACATTATCTCTATAGTGAAAAATGTGAGATTTATACTGATCACAAGAGTTTGAAGTATATTTTCTCACAGAAATAACTCAACATGAGGCAAAGTAGATGGCTTGAACTACTCAAGGATTATGATTGCATGATACACTACCTTTTGGGGAAGGCAAATAAGGTCGATAATGCCTTGATCAGAAAGGATCATGGAGTTTTGAACAATATGAGAGTTAAAAGGGATCCTATTTTCATGGATCTAGTAAAGATAGATATGGGAATAACCCTAGAAGGTGAAACATTAATGCTTTTTCAAATGGTTTCCAAACCATATTTACTAGAAAGGATAAAAAATTCTCAGGTTGATGATGGAGAGTTTCAAAAGAAGATTAAAGTTTTGAATGATGGGAGATTGATTGACTTCGTATATGAAGATGGAATTTTGAAATTTGGGAAGAGACTTTGTGTTCCCGATATACCTGATCTAAAACGATAATTGTTGGATGATGCTCATAGTTCCAATTTCTCTATACACCCTGGTAGCACAAAGATGTATAGAGATTTGAAGGAACATTTTTGGTGGGAGAACTTGAAGAGAAAGATTGCTGATTTTATGTCAAGATGTATGATTTTTCAACAAGTGAAAGCTAGAAGGCAATATCCTGGAGGAGTATTGAAACCTCTTCCCATACCCTAGTGGAAATGGGATAATATCACGATGGACTTTGTCATGGGACTACCAAAGATTCCTAGAAGGAACAATGCAATATGAATCATTATTGATCGTCTTACCAAGTCAGCACATTTTCTTTCCATAAGAGAAGATCTACCACTTGAATGTCTAGAAAGACTATATATTAATGAAGTTGTGAGACTTCATGGAGTACCCCTATCTATTGTTTCTGATCGTGATCCACATTTTACATCAAGATTTTAGAAAAGTCTTCAGAAGGCCTTAAATACTGATCTTAATTTGAGCACTGCCTACCACCCACAAACTGATGGACAATCAGATTGGACTATTCAAACATTGGAATACATGTTTAGGTCTTGTTCACTTGATTTTCAAGGCATGTGGGATTATTATTTACCTCTCGTAGAATTTTCCTACAACAATATCTTCCTTTCAAGTATTCAGATGGCACCCTATGAAGTATTATATGGGAGGAGATGTCGTACACCAACTGGCTGAGATAATGTTGGTGAAAGAAAGCTTGTGGGCCCAGAACTTGTTGAAGAAACAATGGAGAAGGTAAAGATTATCTTGAACCATATCAAAATATCTCAAAGTAGGAAAAAGAGCTATGCAGATAACCGAAAGAAGGATTTGGGTTTCAAGAAGGTGATCACGTGTTCTTAAAGGTGTCTCCATGGAAGGGTATTATACAATTCGGTAAGAAGGGAAAGTTAAGTCCCAAGTACATCAGACCTTTTGAAATTCTGGACCGAATTGGATTTGTAGCTTACCGTTTGGAAATGCCACCAAGTCTCTCCAAGGTTCACAATGTGTTCCATGTGTCAATGTTAAGAAAGTACATTCCAGACCCAACACATGTACTCACTTATGATGAAGTAGAACTTGAGCCCGATCTATCTTACTGTGAGGAGCCTATAAAGATTCTTGATACTAGAGAAAAAGTATTGAGAAATCGGATGACTCATCTGGTGAAGGTTCTATGGAGGAACCATAAGATGGAGGAAGCAACATGGGAACCTGAGGAGCGTATGTTAAATACATACCCGAATCTTTTTAGGTAATATTCTGTGAATTTTGAGGATGAAATTTTTGTAAGGAGGGGATAATGTAACACCCCAAGGTTTTTAAAATAAATATAGAATGAAATTTTATAATATATCCATTAAAACACAACTTTTCCTCTTCTATGTTTTGAATTTAAAAAAATGGTCATCTAGAGTTATGTTCAGTAAGTCATTTGGAGTCCGATAGAACAAACTTGATTTTTTAGTAAATAGTAACATACCCTTATGAATAGTAATATGAATAGTAATATGAACCTAATGAATAGTAAATTTTATTATTATTTTATTTTCTTAAGGCTAGAAGATAATAACATTTTGGTTAATTTTTCATTGTGATAAAGAAGTAGTTGTAGAATTAGTACTGTTAATTTTTAAATTAAGTATGATTTTCTTTAAAAGTTAAATTAATAATATTTGGAAAATTATTTTTCAAAACTAGACTTCACTTTTGAATTATACACGTTGAAAAATGGTAGGGGTGAATTTTTGGGATTTTCTGAAATTCTAGAATTTTGATGAATAGTAAAATATGATAAATGCTAAATACTTGATTTAATGCATCATAGGTGATGCAAGGATGATGTAAGCCTAGTTGGTTCAAACTCACATGCCATTATTACTATTAGGGATTACATGAAACAATACTATTGGTTGTCCTGAGAGAAATAATAAAATAATGAATTAAATATTCAAAATTTACCCCTCTCCTCCACTATAAAAACCCCCCACCACTACCTTTTCTATTCACTACTATAAGCCTTTAATCTCCTCAAATTTATGCCCAATTACCCTTACCTAGTCACTCCTCACGACCAAGAAGTTCTAATTCTTGCAAAAAGACAAAACCCCTTCCCTTAAGGAGTTTCTCAAGGAGGTTATTTCAAGAGGTAAAGAACCCTTCTTTCTCATTTGGTTTTATTTCAATTTATCTACTTTTTTTATCCTATCCTCTCATCCTATATCAAAATGATCATGATAACTCCAGTAACATCTATATACTGGATTTATATCATGTTAATGGAATAACCATCATAAATATTCTTACTCCCTTCCTTTTATTTTATAAACGAAATCGACGTCCATGAGGTTTCGATTTATAACCTTCATGGACGATGAAGTTTTGTTCTTAAATTTCTTCTTCATTACTAGTCATGAAACCATATTCATGGTTGAACCATAATATAATATATTTTTTATAACCTAATTAATATTCAGGAACCAGAATATGTACATATAATTAAGTTATATGACAAAACTAGTTCATAATATTCCAAATACCACCGAATAATCGAAGTGGTGGTCATCTAATGATTCATCCTCATTACATGTAACAAAATGATGGAAATGAACATTATCAATTCTTTATGTTCATTAATAATATTTAATTTCAATTCTGGAGATTTAAATCCATTCCAATTAATTACTTAAAAGCAAGTGAACCGAATATGAAAATAAAGGAAACAAACACTCCAGAATGAAGAAATTCAATACAATAACTTGTTAATAAATACATAAATGAACTAACCAGAATTATGGTATAATAAATACATGTCTAATAGGATCTGAAATAAGTTATTAAAAAGTATAATTTCATATTCTAGGAGCTTAAGTACAAGAGTGGAACACGTTTGAAGTTAAGGTAAGGGTTTCTTCATCTCACTTCCATTTTCATGAGATTTTCCATATTCACTACTAATAATTTTGTATGGTGTATGAATACTGACCATTGATTAAACATATCATGAATATATTTATATTCATGTTATTAAATCTATAATTTTTATATTATTAATTTCTTTGGCATACGAATCGTTTGATTACAAAGTGGTAAGGGTTTTTTCACCCAAACTTCTACTTTCATTCGGGATACCTTCATTGTCTAATTACCTCGATGTAATTCTTATGTATTGTTATGTAATCATAATATGTTCTGTGTGAGTATCATATATATGTTTAAAAACCATAATCCTTTCTTATTTTATGGATAGTTACACATTTTAAAAGGAACTTCCAAAATTGTTTCAAAAATACAAGCTCGATTCAAGGGAATTTCTCAAATTCCTACCTATTTTAAAGGGCACTATATAATCTGTATTTGGAAACCATTATCATTTTAAAATCACTCATTTTATTATAAAAATACTATCTTACTTCACTTATGGTTTTTTACAAATATTTTTCCAAAAGAACTCTTCTTTTCAAAATGAAAGAGTATTTATCTCCAGAATTGCTTAATGATTTTATAAGAGTGTTTTAATCTAATTAAACAATCTTTTTGATTCCATGGTATTATTTTGTTTAGTCATTTATGAATTCATATACCATATTTTATTTAATGGTTTATTACTAACTCTGTTTTGGATGATCTATCCTAAAACCATTCACCATATTATTCCTAATGGTTAGTGTTTTATGATTAATGATTGGGGAAGGATAGTTACATTTCATATGATAGTTTAAATATGTATTTATTTGTTGTTTATGCTTATCCCCACTCATATGAGGAATTAATTGGAATTATTATGTGATGGGTGGGGCCCTCTATATCCCCTCTATGCATCGTTAGGTCTCATTAGACAACTAGACGAGGAATTGTCCAAAGCCTTTCCTAATGTGATATGGATTTTGGCCGAGGCCTTAATCATTAGACGTCTAGGCCAAGGCCTTGACAAAATGTTTCAGAATGTTCAGAATTATGCATTCCATCATTATGAGTTCATCTATTGATATTTCATGTGGTTATTCAATTAGTATAACACCCATGATTATGTTTTATTATGGCATTATTTACTCGTCTCATATTCCTGCCATAATGTGTTCAAGTCTATTATTAAAGGCATGTGTTTTCAATTATTCACCATGTCTAATGTTTATATAATCTTCCGCTGTATTGCTTACTCTTACTGAGCATTTGATATCACCCCTTTATTATGTTTCATTTTCTCAAGACATGAAGAAGTATTTTATAAATGACTTGCAAGCATAATCTAAGAGATGTGATGATTCTAGTGGAATAAATTAGTGTTGTTATTCATTTCCTTATGTAAAGTTGAACTTATGTATGTATCTTGTTTCCAATAATACTAAAAAAACTTGGTCCTTCGGGATTCGTATTCCTTGTATTTATGCCAACCTAATCCAATAAGGCACTGAATCCCGAGTGTTCGGAGGACAAAACCTCCCTCTGGGCAGTTCTGGGGTCGGGTCCTTACACAAACCCTAATCAAAATCTCAAATAAAAAAATTCTTTTGAAAATAATTAATCGAATAATTAATATTATTCCTTTGGTATAAAATCAATACATAAGATTTGGGGGCTGAGTGTGCAACCTTGATTTTCGATGGGTTTAATAGTAGGAAAATAGGGAGATTGTTCGAATGTGGAGTGACAGTGTGGTAATGGAGTGGGAGGAGATCGATGAAAATAAGGAGGGGTTCAGGAAGGGAAGAAGATACTTAATAATGATAGTTGGAGATAATTTAGGCACCTAATTTTTAATGTTATTTTCATGGTTGTAATAACCACAACTGTGCACTATTTATTGTTATGGTCAATATAAAATAGTAACAATATATAGTCTATTATTATTATTTTATAAAACCATAACAATATACTTTATAATAATATGGTTTTTAAAAAAATTACTACAGAGAGTCATTTTCATGGTTTATAAAGTCATAATAATTGAGATGTGGTTATAACCCAAAAATATAATAGTGTTTTTATTCTTTTTATGTATGGGATATTTTGTTTTTGTTTTTTAAAGTTACCTATAATATGGGAAATATCCCTACTCGGTAATGGGTTTTAAATATCAATATTAATAAGTTCATGTTTATCCAGAGGAAAGAAATTATGAAACATGATAACAACCATGTTAAGAATCTACCATTGATAAGACATAGCAATGGAAATGATCTATAAAACCTATATCCAAAGTGTAAAGTGAGATAACTATCATTTGTTATGATTTTCTTCGATTAGTGGAGTATCACTCATCATTATGAGAACACTGATTTTGGTAAATAATTTATATATAAATCTAATAATTATTTACATGGTCTAAAATATTAGTTAATTTGGTGTGATAAAACTTGAATATTATCAATTTCATCAATAAAATTTTTTATATAGATGGAATAATTTTAATAACATTAAAGTTTACAATGATACAATTCTCTTAATAAGTTTTTCTTTCATTTTGAAATATCATGAAAAGATATTATTAAGAATATTTCACCTAAATCATTCATGAAATGATAAAATATCGGAAATGTAATTTCTAGAAAAATACATTTAATTCTCTAGAAGTGTAAAGTTGAGGAATGAAATTCAAAAAATTCACAAAAAAATAGAGAATCAACTTTTGATATATAGAAAATATTTAAGGGGATATTGAGGATGTTTTTATATCTTGGGGAAGATATTTGAATATAAATATGTATTTTTTTTACTATGGTTTATATCCTAATAAAAGAGATATGTTGAGTAATTTTTCCAATGGTGAGTTGACTAGAAATACTCTTATTTTCACTCAATAATTACTGGATTATATTTTTATTAAAACAAATTAATTGAATAATATTCAAGGCTGGTGGGTACACATATATTGGAATAATATACAAAATTTTAATCTCAAGTTAAATATATTAAAAATTATTCACACTCTTTCCTAGTAGAACTTCTAAAAGACCTAACATGAATAAAAACTCATTATGTTGTGATATGTGTAAAGTACCTCATCTATTTTACAAGTGGAATGTTCTATAAAAGGATATTCATCCACTTTAATCCAATTTCATTGAATATAAGATTCCTCCTAGTTGATTTTAAAACTATCATAACTAATATTGGTGGTTGACTAATTTTAATTTCAAATGAAATCAATATAGTATTGGAAATATTTTTAATTACCACCATGTATAAACCTGATATAATTAGTCACAATAGCAAAAAAATCAAGGATTAAATCCAATATTTAAGTAATTAATTAAAAAAATGTATAACTGAAAATGATCAATTATTAAATAATAACATTTTGATGTTGATAAATAAAGTTTTCTCTATAATAAACATATAACATTTACTAGGATAACATTAGAATCAATAATTAAAGATATTACTTTATCACTTTTGAGTGACACTAAAAAAACCAATGAAGGAGGAAATGATGGTGGATTTATGTAGTGTAAGTGATCTAAATCATATTTTTAATGAAGGTAAGGATTCCTATGTGAAAGATAGAGATGAAAAACAATAAAAGGTTAATTAATTATTTAAACATGATATGAAAGAAACTAAAAAAATTTATGAATCATAAAATGAGGAAGATATGAAGAAGATGAATGTACACCCATACAAACTGCTACACTATTATTCAAAAAATGGGACAGGTAAAATTGAATGATCAATATAATAAATTTATATAAATCCTTAAACTAATTTATTTTAGGATTCCCTTTTTCAATTTTATCTCAAAAATTTTATTATATAAAATGTTTCTTAAGAATCACTTTTAAAATATTAATAAATTATTTTAATTGGAATTATATATCTAAATTGTTTTTACTCAAATATTTTTCAACAAAATATTTTTCTCAATATTTAATATACATGAATATTTTTTCATTATATGAACTTTAAAATAATATACTATTCAAAATAAAATATATAACATAAAATAATTTTCTAACCAAATAACCATGAGTATGTTTAATAATCATGGAGTTAATGAACCTTAACTAACAAGTGTAACACTTTATCTTTTATATAGATCATGAAAAATCCATGTAGATTTTTAGAATAATCAATTATGACAGAATAGGATATTATTTTCCCCAATTTAATTTTTGATTTTGGATATAGATGAAGAGGGAGATGTATCATGTATCCTTAAAAGACTATTCTTAGACATTAGTAAGGATTTAGTAAATACTAGTCTTGGATAATTAATTTTTTCATGTTAGAGAAGAAAATTATACATTGGAACTAATAAAAAAATAGTTAATTATGGGGTCCAGTAAAAGGATTTAATTTTTTCATATTCAACTCTAATGAGTTTTCAGAACCAATTAATAACTATCTTGATAGATAAAAAAAGATTAATGAGGCGATCAATGACCTTGTGGGTTGAAAATTACCAAATAAAATCATTAATGAAGAACACAAACTAGGTATCCAGTGGGTGGAATATTTATTTAGGTACTCATATTAAAAAAATAGTTCCATCTATTATCAAACCACCAAATTTAGAGATAAAGAAACTATGATATATTTTTTTGTAAGAAGGTAGGTTAAAATACTTCATTATAAATTCATAAATGATTGATAAAATGGAAAATAGTTTAAACAACTTATCACACTAAATTAAGCGCTAAATAAACATACACCCATAATGAAATATTTTTATCTTTAAAATAATTTAATTCATTTTTAGTCAATATAAATTTATATTGGAAAAAAATATAAAAATATATTAAATTTCATAAATCAAGTATTAAAGAGATAACATAGAGTATAATTTATCTTAAAGTAATTAATAATAACTTAGTTTTCCAAAAAAAATTATTAGAGGAGGGATGTAAACTATGTTGAAAACCCTAATGAATGGTGAATACTCCCATAAAATAGGTTGTTATAGAGGTAATTAGACTTCTTAATGTGATGATCATCTACCCAACCTCCAATAGTGAGGAGTTAGTAAAATTCAAGAGTTACCAAGGAATTTTGGCTATGATAATAATAAAAAATAATTATAATGAATTACTTCCAACTTGAATCCTTAATGGATTGAGAGTATATTTGAATTAAAAAAACTAAATAATATATTTTGGAAGGATCTATATACATTACCTCTTATAAATAAAATATTGGAATATCTTTTAGTATAGAAGTGCTTATTGAATATAAATAGATTCCATATTTTCCTAATGTACAAAGAAAGGACACATCTATATGCTCACAATAAACATTTTTAGTAAGATCCCTCATTTTCGACTAGGTTTATTTTTTCCAAATAGATTCCAACTTTTAGTTTTGTGGATAGGTCAAATATTAAACTATGCCTCATAATGGAAATATGATCATTTAATACTTAAATGTGTTGTTTTTTATGAGTTTGGAGGCTCTATAGGTGTATCTAAAGTTTTAATGTGTTTCGGGTGTATTGGTCTCTAAAAACACACTTTACAAGAGAAATAGGAAGAGGCAAACTATTTATTTAAACCATGTGGAACCATAGGAGAATCTATGTGGACTTATAAGTGGGTGTGTTATGGTTTTCGAAACCATGAAAGTTTGGTTGAATGGATATTTGGAATGCATGCATTAAACTCTAGAGGTGGGCACATGAGTTGTGCATGGTTTAATAAACTATGTGTCACTCCCACATTTTTAGTGCTACATAACATTTAGAACAGCATGGTTTGCATGTGATAAGCCCAAAAAGTGTGGGGTATAGCTCTTAGGAAGTGTGAGCTACGTGGTTGGTGCACTATTAGCCAAACCATGTGGGATAATTATGAACCTCATTAAAATGGGATGTGGTGATTCTTTACTCCAACCCTTTAAGGGTTCCTACATTTCCCTCCCTCATTCAACCTAGAGGCCCCCCACACATGGCCACCTCGTCCTCTTTTCCCTTTTGGTGGATCTACATTTTTTGAGATCTGAATCAAACGTTTTCATATGTGTTGGAATCATATTGGTAAGTCTACGGGTCCTCATTCCTCTTATTTCATTTTCTCTTCTCACCTTCTACACTAACTTTATACAAAAAAAAATCACCCTATTTTCAAGTTATTTGTCTAATATTCCAATTTCTCTCATTCCTAATCAAATAAAAGCCTGATATTGGATTAGTGAACTATATTAATCATGATGTAGGTATTATAGTTTCTTTTCCACTAATTTTTCATCATTTACAACTTATTTATGTTGTGTCACACATTAGACTTTCCATGTGTTGCTTCTAAAACATGAAATACCTTAAATTAAGTACTTAAACCACACCCAAGATATCCCTTAGACCCCTTAACATGGTTTTATAATGAGAACAAATCCTTAACCACATCACATGGGGGGTTCAATTGTATAATTACTTCTCATTAGCCTTGATTAAAAATTAAACCACCCCTCAGGTGTGTTCTTTTAAATTTCCTAGCATTCTTACAAATTATTTAATTAATTAAACATTTTTGTTAAGCATTTTTGGTCCTTCATCAAATTTTAATTTTTAAATAATTATGTAGGAAAAAACTAATATAATTAAATTGGTTGGGTGAAAAGTTATAAAAACCATGATTCTGATTTTTAATAAAACAAACATTTAGGTTCTTTGCCTTATAAATTAATACGAGTAAGATACTTGAAATATGTATGACTTAATTTATGCCATGGCTTCTTCAAATGTAGTTCTTTCTTGTTAATAATTTAGTGAATTATGTAAACTAATTTAAAAGAAGAGTGATTTGTAAGCCCATATCACACATCCTTTCTTGGAACTTATGAAAGAAATGTTAAGAATAATTTTCTTGAACTGTAATGGGCATAGAGTCACTTACTATTTATAGGCATGTAGTCCCTTAGTATTTATAAGCATATAATCCCTTACTATTATAGATAAGGTTTCCCTTATTATTATGATCAATTCATCCCTTGTTATTATAGGAATTTCATCCCTTATTATTATGGGTAAGGAGTCCCTTATTATATGGGAATGACATCCCCTATTAATCATGTGCATGGTGTCCATTCTGATTCATTAGACTCAGGTTTTGAGTCCATAATAAATTATTATAATCAGGATTATAATTACATATAATTTATGAAACATTGGAATGGAAACCATTTATGGATATCTTTGTTTTAATGATCACAAAATCATGATTCTAATGATGCTAATGAGTTTTATTTTGTTATAAGTATCTTATATTCTGATATAGGTGATGACATTTTCCCAATGTATGATCCATTATTGAATTCAAGACGTTGTTAAGAGCACTCACCACCAGTCAAGGACTCACCAGCAGATATGACACCATCAAGAAAGAATATTGAAATATTTTGAGGTACCATAGCTTATGAATCACCATTGTCTATGATTCACCATCTATATGGAAATCTTTCCATGTCTAAGAAACTATTAGATGACACATCGCCCAGAGTATAAAATTGGTATAGTATGACTCACACCATCCATACCTATCGTCAGAAAAGAATTCTATAGTAAGGTAAAATATTTTCTAAGTATAAGACACCGCAAGCCATGAGATACTGTTATCTAGAAACTACTAGATATTAAATTTGGTAAAGTACAAGATATTTTCATATAAAGACACAACAATGTCAAGACATCTCTATAACTGAGACACCTCCACTATTTCTAACTTACTCTTTCATTTCAATATTTTCTAACAAATATATTAATTAATTTATTGATGATTTCTATTTTAATGATTTTCTCTCAAATTTTTAACAGAACACATAAACAATAGTGTTAGATGTGCGTCGTATGATGAAGGATAGAAGATACGGATATTCTTCCTACTGCTAATATAGGAGGAATCACACTTCCTCATGAAAAAAAGGTGTGTCGAATGTGTTTTGTGTGAATAACAAGGAACAAAGATAAATATACACATAGAGATGAAGAGATGGACTTCTATATACTGAATACACTCTACTGAAGAAGAATAACCTCTCATAGATCTATGGATTTTCTCCAATCTAGAACAAGAGTATACAACACTATATTTTTCTGATGTTTTCTAAAGAACTAGACTCGATCTGAATTTCAAAATAATTTCAAGGATTCATAATCTTCACTAAATCAGATTGATCATTACAACCCCTACACATTTATATTTCTCATTTCTATTTGTATATTCCTATATATTTATTTTTGTGTGTGCATACTCAGTTTTATAACATGCACGCTATCACTTGATGTAAACTGAAAGATACTCAATATATTCTCAAGTTCCTTTTTTCTATTTTACCATAAAAATATGGAAGAGATCCTTATGTGACCTATTTATTTTATACTCCCATGTATAAATGTGGATGAGGTAGTGTGTAACCTGGATAGTTGTAAAATGGTGTAAAACTCAATCCATGTTGTGGATCAAATTTTTTATTTCATATAAACTTCTTGGCAGCATGTGACCACATTGTGGAGAGGAATAAGCCTTGTCTTGAGACTGAACCTCTTGTTTTAAATTTCTATTGTGTGTTTTATTTTTATTTTACATTAAATTTATTTTTTTAATTATAAAAATGTTTTAAACTATAAACAAATATATACTTTGATATTTAATCTCTATTAGTTTTATATATGATTTTAATTAAGTAAATTGATTTCAAAGGACTAAGTAATATTTTATATTAACTATCCAATAACTAATCAATATTTAAGAAACCTTATGAAAGATTAGAACATATAATGATCAGTTGTATTGATCAACTGAGACATATTAAATTAATTGGTATATTTCAAATTAATCCTTTTTTATATAAATTCTTATAGGCACTCATTTCACCCCCCCCCTCTTGAGATACTCACTCTGACCAACATTTGGTATAAAAGGTTTGTTTCCTTTGGTATTAAAGTTTTCCAAATCATTTTAATTGTGATTTTAGTTAATCTTTAAATATGTAAAATTTTAATTATTTATAAATTAAATTATTTAAATGGATAATATAAAATAAAGATATGCTACCAAAAGACCTCCCTTTTTTAGGGGTACCCATTATTCTTAATTGAGAATTAAAATGAAAATTAATATAGAAAGTATTTTCTTTGAAATATGGGTTATAATAGAATAGAAATATGAGTTTCATACTGCCAAAATATATGCTTGGGATGAATCTGCTAAAATTTGTTACAATAATAATTATAAATCAATGTATTCCCTATACGTTTCCCTAGAATATGAAGAGTTCAATATAGTTTTTTTATGTAAAAAATCATATGAAATTTTGGATACTTTTTCTGTTTCACATGAGGGAACTTCTAATGTTATGGAGATATGACCTAACACATATACTACTAAATATAATAATTTTAAAATGAGGCCTGATGAACCTATATATAAAATATATCTCAGTTTAAATGAAATTTTCATCATAATGAGCTCTCTTGGAAATCTTGTATTAGATAAGGATCAGATCGTGCATCTATTAAGATGTCTACCTAAAAGATGTAGAGGTGCATCTATCTCCATCAGATAGTCTTGTGATATTAATAAGGTTATATTCTATGAGATGATAGGTAATCATATGATATATCTAGAAGAGGTAAAAGTAAACTAAGAATATTATGAAGAACCTAAGAGGGAATCTGTAGCATTTAAGACTCTTGTAGCTGGAAAAAAAGAAAAAGAGAAATTTCAAGTTGTATGTTCAACTGATAGTGAATCTTCATTAGATAGTGATGAGGAGATAGATCACATTGAAAGAATATTTAATAATTTTTACAAGAAAAAGAAGTTTTTTATTAATCCTAATTATAAAGGAAAGTTTTATTCCAAGGGTACCTAGAAGAAATACTGGAAGACAGATGGTGAGTTAAAAGAGATAACCTATTATGAGTAAAAAGGAAAGTACATGTCAAAGATGACTATCCAAAGTTAAAATAAAAAAACTAGATATGATGACAAGTAAAAATGATATAAAAAATAATTCAAAACTACATTGAGTTCTTTGGAAGATATATCTGGTGATTATGATTCAGAACATGAGAAAAATCATGATCAAGACAACATGTTCTTTATGAAAAACTTAAATGAGGTACCTATTATTTATAATTATTTACCTGTGAATAATGATCAAATTTATAATATTTATGATAATGAACATAATGAAGATGAAATTTCTCAGTATGAAATATTTGAATCCTATAAAATTCTAGAAGATACTTTTAATTAATTAAGATATAAATATAAAACTCTTAAAAGACAACATTCTTTATCTGCCAATTTTAAATTTGATATATCTATTGAAAAGGAGAAAAATGATCAACTATTGAAAGAAAATATTGATCATAAACTTTTAGATGAGAAGTTAAAGAAAGATTTAGAAAATGATACAAATATTAGAGAAACTCTCACAATGATTTTAGGAAAAATCGTTTCACCTAAATATATTACAAGAATTGGTTATAAACCTAGATTGGGGAGAATAACAATGAATAGTTTTGTATCTAAGTCCAAACTTGAAAGTAATTCTGCCAATTAATTTTTTGAAGGAGCTAATAATATTTTCATTTTAAAAATCTAGCAATCTTTTTATAGAAAACCCATCAAGAAATTGTGGGCTCCCAAATATTTAGTTACTAACTTCTCTGGACCTAAGAAAATATGGGTACTAAATCTATTTATTTAATCAATTTTGTTTTGTAGGAGAGTTGTTTGAATTCCTCATGTAAGAGTCAATGTTACTTGGATAGAGGTTATTCAAGACATGTGATAAGAGATTATTCATGCATCATGAGCCTTATTAAGGTTGATTTTGGTAGTGTTTCCTTTAGTTAAAATGTAATAAATAAAATCATGGACTTAGTGAAATTGATAAAAAAATCTGTTTTGATTTCTAAAGTGTTATTTTTTTTTGGTTTAAAGTATAAACTACTTAGTATTTAAATGTTATTTAATGATAGATTTTATGTTATGTTTGAAAATTATTCTTGTAATGTTTACGATTCTAATAACATTTTAACATTTAATGCTTCGAGAAATGTTCATTTGTATGTTGTTGATTTAAAATAGTTAGTTTCTAAAAAAATTCATGATTATATTCCTTTCACAAAGAATCTTGTCTTTGGAATAGAAAATTAGGTCAATTCAATATTCAATCACTTATGAAGATTACTAGGAAAGGGTTGGTTAGGGATCTACCTAAACTTGAGTACGAAACTGATAAAATTTGTAACCCCTATCAAAGAGAGAAGAAGCACAAAGTTTAATCTAAATTAAAGAAAGAATTTTCAACTTTTCAACATATATAGTTGGTTTAAATGGATTTATTTATACCATCTACAGTTTCTAGATTAAATGGGAAGCACTATGTCTATGTTCTATTAGATTATTTCTCTAGGTATACTTTGGTATACTTTCTAGCTCACAATAGTGAAGCTTTCTCTTAATTTACGAAGTATGCTAAGTATGTAGAAAATCTTAGTTTACTTCGAATTAATACTCTAATAAGTGACCATGGTTGTGAGTTTGAAAAAAATATATTTTGTATCTTTTTTCTCACAAAATGGATACACTCATAACTTCTCTTCTCCTAGGAACCCCTTAGTAGAATGAAATTTTTTCAGAGGAGAAATAAAACCTTAAAAGAGATATCTCATACCATGTTAAATGAATATGACCTACCTGTATATTGTTTGGAAGAAGCTATCAGTATAGAATATTATATCATAAATAGAGTATTAATTAGACTAATATGGAAAAATTACCCTTATAAACATTGGAACAATCTAAATTCTAGATTTAATTACTTTATTGTTTTTGGTTCCAAGGTCATTATTCTTAATACTAAGAATAATATTAACAAATTTTCCTCCAAAAGGGATGAAGTAATATTCCTAGGTTATTCAATTCCTATTAAACCGTTTAAAATTTTCAAAAAAAAGACCAAAATTGTGGAAGAATATGTCCATGAAAAATTTGATTAAATTAATCCACATTATCCTAAGACCTCCCTAGAAAATATTGAGGATTATTTATCAAATTTTAAATTAAATTATAAACCTTATGATTATACTATTAAATAATCAAAAAAAATCATCCAATACTAATGACTTTCCAGAACCAAAACTTGAACTTGTTGAAGAACCTGAAGTAACCAGTGTTAATTTTTCTAGAGGTGTTTGGACCCTTAATTATCACCCCTTAGATACTATTGTAGGATATCTAGAAAGAGGTACACATATAAGAGATTATCTTAGAAATCAAGTTGGCCATCAAGCATTCTTGTCTCAGCTATAACCTAAGAACATCAATGAAGCTATTGATGGTGAATTTTGGGTGAGGGAAATGCAAGAATAATTAAATAATTTTTGAAGAAACAACGTGTGGTAACTTATAGATATACCTAAGAACACCTTAACAACTGGAACTAAATTTGTGTTTAGAAACAAGGTATATAAGTCAGGAACAATTGTAGAAACAAGGCAAGACTAATTTCCCAAGGTTATAGTCAATAAGAAGAAATAAACAATGAGGAAACCTTTGAACCAGTTCCCAGAATTGAATCCAGTAGAATACTTGTTTCCTATGTAGCACATTTAAATTTCAAGACATATCAAATGTATTTGAAGAGTGTATTTCTAGATGGATTTATAATTGAGGTTGTTTTGTTTAAAAAACCCCTGGTTTTCAAAATTTTCATTTTCCAAATCAATTTTTTAAACTTACTAAAGATTACTATTGTTTTAAATATGCTCTTAGAGCTTGGTATGATAGGCTCAGTAATTTTCTTATTTCAAAAGGATTTTCAAAAGGTATAGTTTATTC
The DNA here is from genome assembly GCA_963277665.1 of Viscum album. Lineage (NCBI taxonomy): Eukaryota > Viridiplantae > Streptophyta > Magnoliopsida > Santalales > Viscaceae > Viscum > Viscum album. The sequence goes on from OY728131.1 coordinate 1,403,020,614, forward strand.
TACCCTTTTCATAAAATGAATTTCAAAAGGATGTTTTTCTAGTACAAATTTATGTTTGTGAACATATTTTTGGATCTTTAAGAAATTATATTTGTACTAATTTTTCTAAAATGATGAAAAATGAGTTTAAAATGAGTTTATTGGGTGAACTCAAATTCATTCTTGGATTTCAAAATTTTCAAAATAGGGAAGGAATTATTTTTAATAAAATTAAATAAAAAAACATCTTTTAAAATGTTTTAATATGCATAACACTAAGAGTAGTTATACTCCTATGAGTACCACCTATAAGTTCAATCATGATGAAGCTAGGAATTCAATGGATTAAACCAGTTACAAAGGTATTATTGGAAGCCTTATCTACCTAACGTATAGCTGAACTGATATAATGTTTAGTGTGTGTATGTATGATCATTTTTAAGAAAATATGAAAGAGTCACACTTGGTTTCCTTTAAAATATTTTTCAAATACCTCTAGTATACAACCAATTTAATATTGTTTTACCTTGTAAGAAAATATTGGGATTTATTTATTTATTCTGATGTTGATTTTGGGGGATGTAAGTTAGTTAAAAAAACCTCTAAAACATATCACATTTTAGGCAAGTCTCTAGTTTCATGGTGTAGTAAGAAATAAAATTATGATACATTCTCTTCTACTGAAGTTTAATATATAGATAGAGGTCATTGTTGGGCACAAATTTAGTAGATGAAACACACTTTACTGAAGTATGGATACCAATTCTAACATGTACCCATAAATTGTGACAATACAAGTTCTATAAATATTTATAAAAATCTAGTATCATATTCTAAGACAAATTACATTAATATAAGACATCACTTTTTGAGAGAACATTTTTAGAAAAGAGATATATCTCTTGATCTTATTAGCACAAAACATTAGTTAGCTAATATATTTACTAACATTTTAAATTCTGAAAGAATGAACTATATCAAAAATTAATTAGGAATTACTAATTTTGGTTGAGTTTAATTTTCATATGACATAATTTTGGGTATGAAACACTATTTTTATTGTATCATAGTTGGATTTTATCCCAATTGTGGTCAACATGCCAATGTCTTGTCACACCATTGGTTTCATGCCTTCGGGAATTTTTTTTCTTTATTATGTTTTATGAACCATCGGCGCTTTATGTTTTCAGTTTATTTTATTTTTCAAACCTGGATTGAATCTTTCTTGATGTCAATATGATTTTTCCTACCTAAATCCCAAATGATAAAAACAAAACTCTGTCTATTTACAACACACCTATACTCTTTCGCATTTCACACTCTAGCCCAGTGATACCTCTATTCTCCCAACCATAAAACCTCCAACATTTCATTCAACCCTCGATCAAGGAAACTGAATTGGTCTGCATGGTCAAGATGAAGCATCCCTCTATGTCCTCATAAGAAAAGTCACGTTCTACCAAGAAGAAAAAAAGGTTAACCGATGGTTCATGCTTCAGTTTCACTAGATAACCCAAAACTTTCAAAGAGGATCATTATACCTGAGAAGAAAGTGGACGAAAAATGATTATTTTCATGTAATTATTTGGTACTGAACATTCTTAAAGATCAAGGATAGTTAGAGCGGTTCTCTTCAAATGAGAGACCTTTCTAGCCCAGGTTGGTGCATTAGTTCTTCCAATATATTGAGTTTATTTTTAATGATGAGGAAGAATACTAGATAAGAAAATTGATAGATGGGATTAAAGTTGTTTTCTCCTCAATGTGATGGGATAAATGTCTAGGTGTACCACATGAAGGGGTTTATGATTATTATCAATGATCTATTCCATAGGATAGTTATTTATTTATTAAACATATCTTGAATATATGAATGGATATGAGATATCTAGATGTCCAGTAGATTGAAAACTTTATGAAGAGTCTAAATTGTTTTTCAATTTCATTCAACAAATTATTTCCCCAAGAAAGGGTGATTTTTCTACTCTAAGATATCAGGATATAAAATTTCTTAATCTAATGAAATGTTTACTTTAGATCAATATTTGTAGATATATCATGGTTCATATGTCATAGATGATAAATCCATCTTTGAGATCTAACTCTTTGACTTATTCGAAGATGATTTCTTCTATGCTAAAGGCTAAATGCCATGTTTCAAATGATGAGGAAACAGTTGTGTATTGTGGTGGTTTTTTCATTATAAAATAAATTTAATCAAGAATGAAAATTATATGGAACCCTTATAATATACATTGGGTTGGAGATAGTTATAAGATGTGTACTTAGTTTAATCCAGTTGAGCATACAATAAAACCAAGGGATCTTGTTGATCCCGGCTTGGAGCCTGATGTGCTTGTTGTTTATTCAGATATGTAAGAAGAATATTTTATAGAAGATGAATAAGGGAAGGAAACCTATATTGATGAAGGGAGTGATCCAGATTTATCTCACACGTCTTCTCTAATTTCGTATTTTTTTCTATTCCACCTAAGAGTCTTCCAAAATGAGAAAATCTTGTGATAATTAATGAAGACGAGACTGAGGTCTCTAGAGAAGAGAAATAAAAAACATCAAAATAAACTGAAGAAGATTATGATTATGATGTTCTTGATAATGAATAATATGATAATGTAAATGGAGAAAAAAATCATAATTTTCATGAAGCTGATGATAATGATTCTAACCCTGAGGGTTCTGGTGGAAGACATAGAATGATAGATATTGAGATGCCTCTAGAGATTCTTTATTCACCAAGTGTTTCTATTGAGAAACTAGATTTAACTAGATAATTGAACCTATATCATAAATAGAAGGATGAATTTGTTTATGGGAGGCAATACCCAAGTCATATAACTATTGATGGGACTAAAGTGACTTCCTTTGTGGTGAAAAATCAGTTTTCCACTCTACTATGGTGGAATAGATGTCAATTATTATTGATGTGGAACAACATGTAGTTGGATTGGAGAGAAAAGAGATTATTAAGAAAGAAGATAGAAATGTACAGTTGGTTGATATAGCTATAGATGTGCCTCTTATTGATAGCCAGGTAGAAGTTTCATCTACTGTTGTTGGCCAGAAAGGTGATATGCAGAAAAATTCTTAGCAGAAGGAAGAAGTATTTTCAAGTATTGAATTTTCTATCAGTGAATAGATTACTGCTACTAAGAATGTTGACACACCTACTTTTATCCCTACTACCATTATACCTGTATCTATCGTTTATATCATGGATGGAAAGAGTCTATAAGGTCACATAAGTGTTGATATAGATATGTTTGTACCTACCGTTAAAGTGCCTCCTTCTACGGATCCTATTATTACTAAAGTTTATAAAAGATTAATTGATTCTATGTTTGAGGAATGGGATAAATTCAGTAGGAGTCCACCAAAGTATGGTGGACATAAGGTTCAAAATGAATAATATCCTATGGGTTCTATGATATATCATGTTGATTTTCAAGGGATATTAGAAAAATTTACCTCAGTTAGACCTCCTACATCTGAACCTGCTGCTCATGTTCTTATTATTCCAGTTGATGTAGTCATAAGGGGTGAATTAGATGTTTTTGGTAAAAAGTTTTTGTCAGATTTTTATAAGTGATTAAAAAGTCAACCTCTACTTATGACCTATATTAGTGATAATGATGCAACATATATCTTTTAATTAGTGAATCAATATATAAAACCTATGATGATGCATAATATCTAAGAGGTTGAGATAGAAAATTAAAGTATTAGTGGAGATATGGATTCAATAAAATCTATGATAGAAGAGATAAAGTATATTTTCACCAATTTTTTAGAGGGAATTATAAATTTCCTTGTGAATTTTATTTATACCTCCACCTCTATTTCTTCCCCTATAGTAGATATTGATCATATCAGAACCTTTTTTATAGAATAGGTTGCTGCTACTTGTAGTGGTCCTGCCAGTGGAGAACCTATCATACCATTGGAGATTCTCCAAAATTTGACCAAAGTGCTTAGAATGATATTATGATGATTATATCATAAGACAAGGATATGAATTATAATAGAGATACTATTACCAAATCCATAAATATTTATCTCTATAAAATTTATACTAAAAATTCCTAGGATGATTATTTCAAATTTTTTGCTGAAAATTTACGGATTCCCCCAACTACATAGGATTTTAAGGATAAAGTTAGATAGTTAAAGGAAATTACACCTATGATAAATAGTATTATGGAGAAAAAAGATACTTGTTTAGTACATTGGAAAGATGTGGATTGGCCATTATGGACTTTATTAATCTCATGAATCCATTTCTTCATGTACAAGGAACTGTTGTTGAGGATAGGAAGTCATTCCTATTACTCCATAACTATCTTTCTGAACAAGAGTTACTAGGGGTACCTGTAAACCTTTTACTTCCATGTTTCAACATTTCACTATTCCTCCTATACAAATTATGAGACAAATCAGTCTAGTTATTCTTGTATAGTATCATCCTCCACGAGCCATGGCTAGATGACAAACTGGTATTCCCTCTAATTTTCCTACAGCACCTTCAGATCCTACTATTTCGGATCCAGAGAGAGAAAAATATAATGGAATGAAAAACTATATCCTTCTACACAACCTTGAGAATGTTGGAGTAAACATTTTGTTTTAAGGGGACACTGTTATTCTATAATAAATTTTTTCTTGGACATTTATGTGTTACCTTTGCTCAAATTTATTCACAAATCTATCTTTGTTATTCCTCTTTTCATCTATATTTTCTATTTTATTATGTTTATGTTTATCTTATTTATAATGCGAAAAGGGGAAAAACTATATGGAATATCCATTTTGAGAATTGTTATGATGAGAATACCTTTATGGAATTTATTTCTAATTATTACAACAATGTTTTTCTATTTCCTTTAACATGTGATTTTTTCTTATTGTTTCTCTTTAATACCATCTGGACATACTATGAATTATAATTCAATATTTTTATTTTTGATCTTACCTTTGATATCCCGTTTATATTTTTGATACATTTTATGCCATTATATTTTATCATCAAAAAGGGGAATATTTTTGTCCACCTTGTTTTAATGATTACAATATCATGATTCTAATATTGTTAACGAGTATTATGTTTTATGTACATATCTTATATTTGAAGATAGGTGATGAAAGTTTCCCCAAGTATGAGTCACCATTGATGTTAATAAACCATCAAGATGACTTTACTCCATTCAAGGACTCGCCATCAAGAGAGAATTTTGAAAAATTCTAAGAGATCATCGCATATAAGTAAACATTTTCCATAAATCACCTTCAGCATGGAAATCTTATAAAATTTGAGACACCATCAAAAGTCATAATAGGGGTATAAAATCGATATTGTATGACTCACCACTAGCCAAATGTACCATTAGAAAAGATGTCGCCAGTGAATTAAAATCTTTTCTAAGTACGAGGCACAACCAACCATGAGACATCGTTATCTAAACATCACTAGATATGAAATTTGGAAAAGTATAAGATAACAATAGATAAATCCACTGGAAAGTCAAAAAACTGTCATAACTGAGACACCACCACTATTTATAACTTACTCATTCATTTAAATATTTTATAAAGGCAATATTATTGAAGTTATTGTTGAATTATATTTTAATGATTTTCTCTTATATGTTTGACAGATTTCATTAAAAATAATGTCAAACATGTGCAGTATGAGTAAGGATTGAGGATCCAAATATCCTTATTACTACTGAAAAAAGAGGATGAAGTATCCATAATGAAAAAACGTTTTGTGTAATTTGTGGTGTGTGAATAAAAAGAAATAAAGATATATACACACATAGAGTTGAAGAGTTGAACTGCTACATCCTAAATACACTCCATTGCGGAAGTCAAAGTTCTCACAAATCTACTATTTTCCTCCAGTCCAAAACAAGAGTTAATGAATCTATGCCCTACTAAAGTTTTCAAGAGAACCAAGATCAAGTTTCATTTCAAAATACTTTCAAGGAGTCATGAGTTTCACTGCATCAAACTGATCATTACTACCCCTACACTTTTAGATTTCTCATTTCTATTTTTTATTCCTATATATTGAGTAGTGTGTGTGCATACTCTATTTTATCACACACACATTTTCTCCTATGACAAACATAAAGATACTAAATATCTTATCAAGTTCCTTTTATCTTTTGTCCCATGAAAATTATGGTAGACGTCCTTTTATGACATGTTTTTTTAAACTCACACATATAACTGGTAATAGGTTGTGTGTGGACTAGAAATTTTTAAACTAAACTAAAACACAATCTAGATTGTGGAAAAAAATTATTTTATATAAAATACTTTGTGGTATTTGATCACCAATTGGAGGTGAATAAGTCACCGTTTGAGTTAGATCCTCTTGTTTTAAATTTCCTCTGTGTGTTTTATTTTGTTTTATGTTCAATTTTTTCTTTAAAATAGAAAAAATAATTTAATTGTAAACAAATTTATACTTTGACATTTAATCTTTATTATTTTTTTCATAAGATTTTAATTAAGTAAAATGATTTAAAATGGTTAATTAATATTTTATATTACTTATCCAATAACCAATCAATATTTAAGAAACCTTTTTAAATATTAAAACTTATAACGATATGTTGTATTGATTAACTAGGAAATTTTAAATTAATTAGGTAATTTCAAATTTATCTTTGTTAATTGAAATTTTTATTGGGTGTTAAATTTACCCCCCACTCCCCCCACCCCCTCTTTAGATACTCACTCTAATAAACACCCATATTTAAAATATGAATCTTATCTTTATACATGGATGCTTGAGTTGTGCTTTGGGTCTAAACTAGTACGACGTATCTATATATATTGATATATATTTTACTACATATATAGTGCATATAAATAAATAAATATCCATATATATATATACTCATATATATATATATCACTTCATGCTTCAATATAGGTATCCTGGCTTAAGTTGAAGTAGGTATGGTCAGTTAGGTGTACTTTGAGAAACCTGATCCTGTCTTAATTATATTTATTTATTTATTTACAATTTTTTCATATTATACCTATACACTTATTTATTTTATATTAATGGGATGTATTTTATTATAAATCCTTGGTGTTTCCCTATTGATTATATCCCACATCCTATTTTGGTTGTTGATTGGTACTAGAACATATTATCTCCTAATTAAATATTTGGGACTTGGAATGTGCTCTTTGTTGTCTTTTTTATGGTCTTTGATAGGACATGGGAGCTTGGGAGTAGTGGATTATCATGTACTTGGGCTTCCTCCCAGAGTTGGAGACTATTATTTATTTATTCTTTTATTAGTCTATCCATGTAAATTGGTTTACATACATTATGTTTGATGCTTGCAGACATTAGCTTGTTCATGAATGGTTTTTATTAATTATTTGTTGGGTGTCAGTTACTATTATGTTCCTATCCCTTTATTTTATATTTTACACACTTTAATCATCACTAATCTAGAGTTTATAATATCCCCAATGTACAACCTTCAGAACCCTTCTGCTAAACAGAAACATGTAGCGTACGGGGAGGCGTGCTCTAGGGCATGTGACCAATTAGACCAGGGAACCATTTTAGTGGTTCCAATGTCAGGGAATTACATAGTGGTATCAAAGATTCTTTTTTTACTTTATCTTACTATTTTAGGATGGTATAAAAAATAATATGAGCAAGTCAAAATTTGGAAAATAGCTCATGTCTTGGTCTTACCAGATCAAGCATGGGGGAAATATCAAGTTTCTTGGGATGATATCTTTGTCTTCATTGCTATTACAGTTGATTATTATTTCACCTTAGGTGAATGTCATACTTATGTTGGTTATTGATTTATGGATTTATGGATATTTTCCCTTAGTCTAATATTACAAGGAGGTATTGACTCATATATCACTATATGAATATAGGGATTTACATACCATGCATATTCCATGGCATATAGTTTATATTGATTAACTTCCAGATTATGTGTTATGTTAACTAAATACCATTACTACCTGATTATTAAACATTATTTCAAGTATAAATTTTTTTTTGGTTTATTTCTTATCTAGTGTCTTTCCATGAATATTTCCATGTTTTTCTATATTTATCGCTTTTATAGCATTTCATGTTATGATTATTATATGTGGCTGGTTAAATAATGTTTCTACATCAACCTAAAAGGTGTTTTCTCCTATTAATTGATTAATTAATTCTATTTAACTAAATAATTAAAACATGTTTGATCCATGGACCATTGGTTTCATAGCATAAAACATTGCTGGTTGTAATAAAAAGGGATTCAATTGGTCAATTTATAAATTGTATGAGACTTTATAAATTAGATATTAGTACCCCATATAACGGAACCAACTTATTTTATCCTGTTATATTGTAAAATAAAAAATAAAATAATGTTTTAATAACATGAATTCTAATTTTAATTTTTAAAGTAATTTAACTTTATTATTATGAAATGAAAATTCATCTAACTAAACCACAATGTTTATAAATATATCATGAATTGAAATTTATATTGAAAATGGTTTCATTTTTTAAGGCTACTGTCCATATAATTTGGGCATGATGAACTTAATTACCAAATTCCTAAATTCACAACTAGACCCAAGTAGGTCAACTAGGGTATATTGTTTATGAGATAGATTGGACATGACACAAGTAGGTAAGTCTTTATATGGTATGATTATGTGATAAAACCATTAATAGAATGTATAAATATTAATTGAAACCAATTATTATTGGGTTACACTTACATGTGATTCCAATTATAATTTTTTAACACTTGAATCCATGAATTAGGAATGCATTCTCATCTAATTGAACTCTGGTTGACATCATGGGACCCTCATAGGTCACCTCATTCCTTTTATTCCTTGGTAATTGATCCCTTGAGGGTATGTTTATTTTAATGAGAATGTAATTTAAGGTGTACACAACTATTTATATGGAATTATATATAAAAATATGGTGTAATATTAATTAACCAATACCTCATCCCCTTTAAATTAATTAGAAAAATCTTATCTAATTTTGAGTTTTATCATTTTGAGGTGTTAGTTAATTAAAATTATAATTACAACCAAAATATTATTTTTATATATAGCATGTAATTGAAATTTTATTTAACCGATCTAGTTTTAAAAACTCATAAACTAAATGAATGGTTAAGAAAAGGGTAATTATAAGATATTATTCCTGTAATATTGTGTGGTTACATCCAACTTAAGTGCTTAGTATAATTGTTTTACAACAAGTACTTTATATCCCTTAAATATGAGTTTATTTCACTTTTGTAATGAATTAAAATCAGTTAAATTCCATAAAATTAACCTTTTGGATATGTTTATAGAATGAACCACCATGTGAGGGTTAGCCTTAGTTTCCTTGAGAGATGTTTCGAGCAGGAACATGGATGTTTCTTATTTGAAGTTATAGTTTTTTACTCTTCTTTTGTTCAAATTTATAACTTTTAGGTAGTGGAACCTATTAAACTTCATGGAATGAATCCAGTTTTAAAATTCACTTCTTTATGTTAAAAGAAATGTTTATCTCATGTAGTTTCACTATTATAAATGAGGATCTAGTAGACTTTTGATCTGAGCTTCCAGATACGGTGAGTGATAACTTCTTATTTCAGATTATTCAAATTAAAACACAATATTAAAGTATATTTACATTACATAATTTTTTCATAATACTTAATACATTAAAAAATAGATTCCTAAAGACTGTATCAATTTAGTGCCTTTGGAAACATGGAACAAAAAAATTACTCAGTGAAGGATCTTTAATGTTTCTCACAAATACCTTCCACCTAATTAATTTTACTTAAAACCTTTCTTTATAACCTAGGGATAGGAAACATATGAAAGAGGTGATCTATAATGATCAATAAGGGTAAATAAAGGAAATTTGTAAGCATATTATTAACCTAAGGGCATGAGAACATGATCATAACATTTGAAGACCATACCTTGTATATTAATGATCATAATCATGATACATGGCATAATGATTGATATTTCATAATACATGAATCATAAGATAGTAAAGAACATGAAACATGTGAGCATATCTAAGGAATAATACATAGAATTGTTGAATGCACATAAGTATATAAAAAATTCTTTATAAGTCAAGTCTCATTACCAAATTTTATTGGGACACTTCAGGGGGACTACATATACTGGGTGGGATACACCACCATTCCTAGACGTAGTACTTTCCTTATAAGGGATTAGGTTTCCCAATATTCCCATAGGGGATCAGGTTTCCCCATATTCCCATAGTGGATCAGGTTTCCCCATCATCCCATTGTGAATCAGGTTTCCCCGTCTTCTCATAGTGGATTGGGTTTCCCTATCTTCCCATAGTGGATCAAGATCATCCACTTGATTCCAATCATTATTTCATAAGATATAAATCTTTTCTAAATGCATTTGATAGAGATATAGGTCACACCCATCACATAATAAAATCATATATACATGTTCCAAAGGACACTGCTACAACATAGGCCTTTAAAAGTGCTAGAAATTTCTTTTATTAGTGCAAGAGAAGCACTGACTATCTAAAAGAGATCAAAAGTTCTAGTATTTTATCAGTTCTAAAAAAAGTAATGATAAAGGGATCCTTTATTGATGAAAAAAATGATGATAAATGGTTTATTTATTAGTGTATTTATAATTTCTAATAGGAAACCATATTTATTAGTGATTTTATTTAGCACCACTAAAGGCCCCATTTATCAGTGCTTATAGAAGCACTGATAGAGGGTCGTACTATAGTGTGTTGCAAAAACACACTACAACACCAGTGCAATGTGTTATAATAGCACACAGAAACACAAGAAACACACCAAATATCAAATAAAAAACTACCAATGTATAACTTAAATAAAATGGAATATACAACACAAATACAAGAAAAAAACTATATTATAGACTTTTAAAACATTGGTTTATACAATTACATAAATAAAAGTTATTACATACATTCAAAAATATTAATATTCCTTTTTATTTTAATCTAAACCCTAACTGATGCAATTGTCAAAAAAATAACCCATATTCAATAAAAATAACTCACTTATATAAGAAAAAAATTCTATGTTGGTAATAATATAAAGATATAAATTAAAATAAAGTGTTAATTTTACTAAAATTGATGTCAGTTTTAAATAAAAAGAATAAATTTGAGTCATACCGATCACACCATGTGTCATATTTTGGTGTGGTTAATTCCAAAACATCTCAAATGACTTTTGGATTATTTTCATAAAGTATCAATACAATCTGAATTCATTTTTTTTTTTAGATTAGGGAAGTTGCCTTTTTTACTAAAATGTAATTTTAAACTAGAAACACACACATTGACTTATTTTGATCACATCATGTATCGATATGTTGTGAAATTGATTTATACACATCAAAAATGACTTATGAATTTTTTCCTAAATTGTTAAGAAAATCTGATCGTGTTTGATTAGTTTTCAATGAGTGACACCATTTGAACTAAAATATCAATTTTAAACTGATAATAGACACTTTGATTTTTACTCGGAACATTTTGTATCGAATTGAGGTTCAAATTATTCCTAAACATCAAAAATGACTTATGGATAATTTTTATAAGGTATTAAAACAATCTAAATGTGTTTTCTCAGATTTGAGTGGGTGAGTTTTCCATTTTACAAAAATTGATGTCAATTTTAAATGAAAATATGCACTTTGAGTCATATCGGTCACACTGTGAGTCAAATTGAGGTGAGGCTGATTCCTACACATCTCAAATTAAATATGAATCTTTTTCCTAAATTATCAAATAATTTGAATGAGTTTTCTTAGTTTTGAGTATGCTGGTTGTCTTTTTTACTAAAATTTAATTTTAAACTAGAAATACACACTTCGACTCATTCTAATCACATTTTTTATTGATTTTATGTGAGACCAATTTTTAAACATAAAAATGAGTTATTAATAATTTTCTTAAATATTCATGGAATACCAACCATATATGATCAGTTTATAGTGAGTGACACCTTTGAACTTAAATGTTTATTTTAAATTGATAACAAATACTTTGACTCATACAGGGAACATCATGAATCAGATTGAGATGTGTATGATCCCTATGTATCACAAATGAATTATGGATCATTTCCATAAAGTTTCAAAACAATAAAAATGTGTTTTCTCTGTTTTTAATAGGTTAGTTGTCCATTTTACTAAAATTGATGTAAATTTTAAATAAAAAGGCGCACTTAGAGACTTACCAGTCACACGATGTGCCGGATTGAGGTGTGGCTGATTCCTACACATCCCAAATAACTTATGGATCATTTTATTAAATTATAAAAATTATATAAATATATTTTCTCTATTTTGATTACATCACCTGCCTTTTTTACTAAAATGTCATTTTAAAATTGAAACATGCATTTTGAATCATACTGATCATATCATGTGTCGGTTTGACATGAGACAAATTCTTACATGTCACAAATGACTTATGAATCCATTTCCGAGATTATTAAGAAAATATAATCACAATTTCTCATTTTCTATGAGTGACACTTGTTGAATGAAAACGTCGATTTTTAACTAATAATAGACACATTGAATCATACTAGGAACATCGTGTATCAGATCGAGATGTGGCTGATTCCTACACATAAAAAATGACTTATATATAATTTTCCTAAATTATTTAAACAATATGAATATATGTAAATTTTAAATAAAAATACATTATTGGAGTCTTACCGGTCACACTGTGCGTCAGATTAAGGTGTTAATGATTCTTACACATCTCAAATGCCTTATGGATCATTGTCCTAAAGTGTCCAAATAATCTAAATAAGTATTAAAGAATTTAATTTAGATCATGTCAATTTAGTATAGAACATATAAAATTATGAGGAAAAATATAGTATATTAAAAAACACTTTTACCTTCTCATTGAACTCTCCTTATTTTTTTAAAGTTTAAGGGATTTGGTTCCTCAATAGAGAATAAAAATACCCTATTTATAGTCCCCTTTAATGTATAATACATTTTTACATTTGGACTGGCAAGAACTGATTGTGATCTTCCAATGAAAGGGTAATCCTAGATTGAATTTTCATCTAACTCGACATTTTCTTTAGTCTTCAGTAGGAAAATTGACCAATTTTTGTTTATTGGATTAGATACATAAAATAATTTCACCACTTGAGATTCCATTATGAATGGCTCATCTTTTTCTCATCCCTACTAAAATTCATCTTCATTAATCCCTTTGCATCAACTTTCATTTCACTAATATTTTTAACCCATTTGGAATGGAAAATCAACACATGAAATGTTGTATATTCCAACTTGTATATCTATTCGATAATGAAAAAATATGACATATTTAAATAAATTGGATTTCTATTCATGGAACCATATATGTGCAACGCTTTATCCACAAGCACAACACCACTATTTTTCATCATACCGCATACATTGTGTTGTTTTCCATTGAAATTATAACCATTGATTACAAAACTGACATAAGATATAACATTTTCATTTGTTCTCATGGATATCCATTGAATTCATTCAGCAATTGAATATATATTTTCAGATAACTCTATAAATTTAATCTCAGAACCATCCTATAAAATGTTTATTATGTGTATTTGATATCCATCCATTTTCCCTTGATGGATTCAAATCTCTAATATTTTATTTATGGGATTCAATAAATGGATCAATATCTTCACTATTATGTAAAATGTAAAGGTGTTCTTACCCTCTCTCTATCAAGGTAATTGTAACAACTTCTCTTCCGAAAATCCCTTTTCCCATAATGAATTCACTGTTATGATACTTTGGGAGACCGATGATTTCAACATCTTATAGGTAATAAGTATAGAATTCAATAGTTTCGTCAATAATATATTGTTCTAAAATAGAACCTTCTAGACATATTTGATTATTAACATACCCTTTGAAAATATTCATATACTATTCAATGGGGTACATACATCAGTAATGTATTTGATCACATAGTTGAACCTCTATAACCAAGTGAACCATCAGGTGGACCATTATATCAAAAAAAATTATATTAGGAAGAACATATCTAATTCACATAATATGACTAAAACCTTTTTATTCATGCTGGGAAACTTCATTGGGTCTATAAATTTACTACATATGGATTTGAAAAAGAAGCAGATTCTAGTTAGTGTATGTCATAAATTTTTAGGAATAATTCAACAAAAATAAATATTCGTTAAATATTGCATCAAAACATTACATTCGTGTGATTTCAGTCCTTGTAACATCAAATTAGTCATTGACATGAGATTATATATTTTTGATGAATACCCCTGTGGAACTTTTATACTATTATGGAAAATAAAAACTTCCAATTGTTTCTATCTAGATAGAGTGTAAGTTTCTAGAGGAAGAAAAGTCTTCCTTTTACCCTTCACCAGTGTAAACTCTTCCCTTATCCTTATTTAAATCATGTCCAACCTAGCCTTAATGTCATGTTTTGTTTTTCCAAGAACATTTAGTAATGTTCCAGCAACACTATCAAATAATTTTTTTTTCTACTTGCATGACGTTAAAAAAATTCCTAACATGAAAACAATTCCAATACAGTAATGCAAATGAAATTGATCACTTCATCGAACCTGATTTTTTTAGTTTTTTTAAAATGTTTACTGAAAATAGTGTCAATATATTTTTCTTTATTGTACAATTGATCACCCATTACTAAAGCTATTGTTGTACATTTTTTGATATTCCCATCAAATGTTGTTTTCTAGGATCGATATATATGTCATCGAGGTAAAACAATTTGATGTCCTAAAAACACAGTCTTCGAGGAATGTTTCAACCAAACTGAGTATGTGCATTTTTCACAAATGGTACACCCCAACATTCCTTTAATGCTATATCCTGATAAATTTCCATAAGAGGGGAAGTAATTTATCATACTGTACGACATGGGACTCAATGTGAACTCTTCACTTCTATGATCATCATTCATTATAACACCTATATCCTACATAAATTCATGATATTAAATCAATGAAGCCAAATAGACATCAATATCATTACCGGGTTGATTTGGTCCAGAATTAAGCAGAGAAAACATAATGTATTTGTGCTTCATTCATAACCATGGAGGAAAGTTATAATTTACCAACATGGAAGGCCATGTAATTTTATTACTACTCTACACACCAAAAGGATTTATTCTATATTTAGATAACAAAAGATGAATGTTTCTCAACTCATTTCTAAATTCAGGATACTCATAATCAATTATCTTCCACTGAGGAGAATATGTTGGATGATGTAGGTTCCCATATTTAATTATTTTATCTGTATGCCATGTAAATTGTATCATGGTTTTCTGACATCTATATAGTCTTCTAAACCATGGAATGATAGGAATGTACCATACATATATTTAAGGACATGATTCATTTTTCTTTTATTGATTTGTGCTACCCTTGGCTAATTTTATGAGTGATTCATTGTCCTTGTGAAATAATATGAAATCATTTGGACAAGAATATAATTTTATAGATAATTCCCATTGAACATAACATTCATTTAGCATCTTATGTTCATCATGGCAGTTCATTTTTTTCTGGTATCATATCATTTAGGAGACCAAGTAGTTCTGTAAAGCTGGTGTCACTCCATCCGCTACCAACTTTCAAATTATATAACTTCAATAAAGATTACAATGTTGTGTATTTAGTAAAATCGGTATAAAATGGTTTCTTGGAATATCTATTTAACTCCTCAAACAACTTTGTAAAATCATTAAGGTTGTCCTCAATTTCCATTGTCATTTCTTCCATGTGATCTCTATCATCATTTAAAATGGTATTCATATCAAATGATCCATAAACCACAATATCATCCCAATCGATTCTCCATTTAGTTTTCCCCATTTTAGTGAAAAATTTATAGCTTTTATCAATTCTGTGACAAATTTAATTTTTATCCAACTCTTTTGGAACAATTAGTATTTAAGTAAACACAACGTAAACATAGAAAGCATATTTGAGAAGGGTTGTGTTCATGCTCTCTTGAAAACTTGATTAACTATTTAACTCAATATTCATAATATTTGGTTAAACAATTAGAATGAATCCATTTTAAATTCATATACATCTTATTGGTTTCATAAAATATCAATTTTATACAAGAAATAAATAAATACACATAAGATATTCCTTATCAAAGGTGAAAGTTACAGACACTTCTATAAGGGAAACTCAACATTTGATTATTTCAAATAATTTTAGTATATTGAAGAAAATAGGTAATTGAAGATAAGAAAATAATTACTTCACTATGGAAGGTGTTATCTTATGAATTATTTTAAAGTAGAAAGTTATAGAAAATTTACATCCTCATCAACTCATCTCCCATACATTTATCATTGCATTTTATTGTTTGACACACATCCTCCATATCTTGTGGACATGCACCTATGTTGATTGAAATACTTTAATTAGTATTAATCCATGATATTACTAATTCTTAGAGTATTAAAAGAAATATAAAAGATATGGGGTATGACTTTGAAGTAAAAAATTCCAATAATAACTGTTTGGGAGATGAAGTTGATGAATATGACAGTTATATATAAAACAGTTGGAGGATGAGTCTCAAGAAACAAAATGTAATAATAACCATTGTTTGACACACAAAAGTATTTCTTAAATCACCTAAACAAATGAAAATATAATAAGAAACCAAAATATGATAAACATGAATAATAAACTCTCGTTCAACCAACTAGAAGATATAAAAATGTATTCATAAAAAAAATTAATAAATAAATAGGTATTTCATATAAAAGGATAGTAATTAGATATTCCATGGGGTAAAACCAATACATGTAGACATAAAATGATGAATACCAAAAAATAATTTCTACAATAAAGAATTATATAAATTCTATTATATTTTTTGTAAGAAGTGTTGGAGAAACCTAATGAATTATTACATTTAAAATTTATTGTATATCAAATATTTGAAAACATATAAAGGATTATAGGGAGGAAATATAATGCACATTGACCCATCCTTGAGACTCTATGTAGGTTCATAAAAAATTTAGCATAAATAAATAATACACATTAACAAGATATATCACAAATAAGGAAGAAAACACACCAACCCTTGTAGTGTCTATCCCATACACACTAGCCTATACCGAGATGGAACAACTCCCATGAGGTCAAATTTAAAAGTTGAATACCCTTAATTAACTCATAAATCTAAGTGGAATCACATAACTAACATATATATAAAACATCTCTCTCTATCTAAACTCTCTACTACACAAATACAAAAATAAATATTCAGTTTGATAATCTAATAAGTAGTCTTATATGTTACCCAACCACCATTTTGAAAATTGATTGATAAAAAATTATATAAATGATAAAAAAATGGGATAAGACTTCTACTATATGGTTAATTTCAATATTTATCCAAAAAAATACAGCATGATTCATCCACACTTTGATATAAACAAAAGAGTAGCTCACAACTCTCGTACATTAATTAACAACTATAATTGAGATGGATGGAGATACTCATATAGTCTAGGAGTGAAGCTGGGAAGGATCATAGTATAGGTATTTTACACTCTAAACATTACAAGCATCAAAATGGATGATCTACATGGCCAATTATCCAAAAATGGATAACTCTCCACACTCACAGTTGCAAAATAGCCTCCACCACAGGTAGAACCATTGATGATGGTATTATTCATGGAGTAGTGAGTTACTTCAAGAAAATATTCCTTTTTTCAATTTTATTTTATGATGAAATGAATCCCAGCATAAAACAGTCATAAATTTTGATTTATAAGTTTTTATAGCTCGATTAACAATCAAATCATATTCTAAAAAATGAAATATTCCCCTGGATGTGGGGGTCCCCCAATAATTGGTGTTTTCTATGGAAAAAAGATTCCTATAATTCCATAAAAATGGGTTTTAAGGATTTTAAACCATTTTAATTAGAAACTTTTGAACTCCATGGCCTACTTCCAATGATTGGTTTTCACTATGACACCCCTAGAATAGACAATGTTTTTAAAGGGTCACTATTTCTTGGTGTGTTAGAAATAAAGCAAAACATGAATATCATATTTTATTCTTTTTTAATATTTAAATATTTCTTTCTACTCAAACCGAACTTATATTGTCTATGGGAAGACCAATCATGGATTATAGGGAAAAGTGTGTGGAACACAATTTTTAGTGCCAACGGTGTCTAGCTTTATTATTGTCTATTACAATAAGATTCTAATCATTATATATTATAAATTAGGATCTATATAATTTCAATAATTATTCTTCCCAAAATTAGTTCCAACTATGATTTAAGTTGAAATCAATTTTTAATCATATATATCAAAATTATTTTGTAACTCCCTTCTATATTTAGCTTTGGATATAAAGGTATACTCATCCATTTTACTCACTTATGGCCTATGAAAATAAATATGATCATTAATAAAATACATATTAAACTTTTATTACCTTAAATTATCATATTTCATCAATAATTTTATTATACTTCCACAAAATATTGTATCATTAATATAGACAAGTACCATAAAATGTTCTCCCTTTGTTGATTTTACATTGATGTTTTGATCAATATTGACTTGCTTAAATTTTATCTTCCTAAAGTAATATATTAAAATGATTATAACAAGCCCGTGGTGTTTGTATCATGAACTTTAAGTATTTACTTAATAACCACACCCTTCCCTTATCATCTCTTCTTTGAAAACCCACTAGTTGTTAAATTTTGATTTCATCCTTGAGGAATCCATTTATAAATGTCTTCCTCGCATCCATATGATATATTTTAAAACCACTCTAAATAATAGACTATAAAATTTTGTATTGATTAATGTCTATCCACTAATGGTAATGTATCATAAAAACATATACCCTTGATTTTTCATGAACATTACATTTATACCCTCAATTTAAGAACATCCTTTAACACTGTTCTTTTTATGAATCACATTCCCAATATTTTAATGCATATTTTTTAGTAAAAATTTCATTGTGATGATTTTGTGATGATTCAAACTTTTTACAAGATCCCATGTTTGATTTTCACTATTTTATCTACCTATAAATTCATAGAGTTAACCATGGATTTTCCTCTTATTAATTATATAAATGTTTCCAAATCTGCATGTGATAATAGAATAATGTTTTCAACACTTCTCATCCTATGAGTTTTGTTAAAGTAGTTTTATCTTAGTTAATATTATATTCATCAATATCAGCTCTTATTTATCTCTTTTGAGTTAATAAATGACTCTTTTTAATAATCACATGCTCTTTGAATTTAAACTTGAAAATATTTTTAGGTGTCTAATCTTTTATACCTATATAATTTCTGTCTACTTCAAATAATTCTCCACGGAATTCATCTAAATATGAATTCCATTTTTTGAAATCTTTAACTTCTTTAACCTTGACATAATTTATTTCCATAATATATTTAAGCCTATTATTGATGCATTTTTAGGATCTATTCATAGTTGAGTAACCTAAAACACTCCTTCAATGGTTTTATCTATATATTTTCCTTGATTCCCTTACTTGATCTAAATTTAAAAATTACATCCAAACACACTAAAGTATTTTATAGTTTGATTTCTTCAATACCCCATTTCATGTGATATTTGTTCTACTCTTGGACTTAAAAATCTTGATTCTGAGTGTGAAATATAACTTAAAATTATTCTTTTAAATAATTTCAAAACATCTCAATAAGTAATGTATTTTTAATGTTGGTCACCATCTGATTTTAACTTTCAACAACTTCATTTTTTATGGTGTTCATACTAATGATACATAATGATTAATGTTATGTTTCTCTAAAAAACTTCTACCTCAGTGGAAGTATATTAAATTATATTGTTTGATAAAATAAATTTGTGTGAAATTCTAATTTTTTTTATATTTCCTTCAAAAAAAATTGATACACTTTATCGCTGACTTTTTGGTTTTCAAAAACATAATGAAACCCATCCTACTATAATAAAATAAAAGTAATATTAAATAACTTTCTCTTGGAGTTTTGATATTTTTCATAGGACCACACACATCAATATGGACTAATTATAAAAAAAATTGATGAAATTATATTCTTTTATCAATAAGTATTTCCCTTTATCTTCACTATATTTCAATATTATCATATTCATTATCTTTCTATTTTAAAATTAGGAATTTATATGACTATTTTTAGCATTGATATATTATTCATGATTTTTTGATGTATATAAACAAAGCCTCTGATGACACATGTTATTCACCTCTTCCACAATGAGAAGAAATGTGATTTCCTTGATATCCACTTAGAATAAATTTTAATTGATTTTATATACTTGCAAACAATGGGTTTGGTTACCAAACTTATGAGTGCATACACATTGTTTTAAAAAATGGTAATGTAGTACACTTCTTCTTCTTTATTCTATAGGTAAAATTTATATTCCAATGAACTCATGTTAATTGATTTGATGACTATTTTTTTGAATTTCCAAGAAATTTATTCCCACAACATGGATTCCAAAAATTAATAGCTTTATGTCCAATGTTGGAACAATAAAATAAATATATAAAAATTTTATTCCTTTGTTTTTATGAAAAGTACACTCCTTTTCTCCCTTTCTGAATTTCAGGTTCCTCACTTCTTAAGTAGATTTATGCCACCTTGAAATTGGAAATGGTGTAACATTGGTAGCTATAAAATTGGAACATTAATAGAAAAATATTTTATCATTTTCTCTACACATGTTCTCAACCTCTAAATGGATATTTGGATTTTGATAATCCCTTAATGATTGAGAGTTTTCTTCAACCATATGATTTACTTTTTTCTTCAACACTAGTTTTCTTTATTTTGATGATTCTCTATCAAATATAATTGTTATTTGACCTAGGATGTTATGAATTTGATCATTCAAAACCATATTGGAATACATAATACCACTTTTATCCCATTCATTTAATGTTTTATTCAAGAATTTTTAAAATTGAAACCTCCCCTTTGAATTTCCTATTTCTATTTGAGCCTTAAGACTACTTTCCAAGGAAAATATATATTCTTGAAGAGATTAAATATTCTTTTCTCTAATATAAATATAAGAAATAAGGTATTTTGTTACTTTAACATTATATTAAAAAAAAATTTCAAAATATAAAACTCCTACTATATTTTCTTATTGTAAACTTTCATCTTACACTATCATATCTAACCATGTATATTTTATAGAAAATTATTCACCACATTCTAAATACTCCTTCAAAAATCCACCTATTTTCATTTTAAACTTCTTTTTTATGTCTAACTCCTTAAGATAACATTCAAGTTCAATCTTGAGATAAAAAAATCCTTACATATGATTTTATTCCTCAATCTCAAACTAATATTTCATAACAATTTCCATTATAGCATCCTTAAAATAAGGTTGAAACTCAGTTTAACCTTTTTTTGTGAAAAAAAATTATCATTGTAATCCTAATTTTAAACTAATATTATTATTTGAGACCTTCTATATGATATTTTTCTAGATTTAAAATTTTATTTAGGGGAAATTTATTTTAATTAGTTTATAGAAAATAAATTTTATTATAACCATTAAACTATATTATACATCTTATAGTAATGTTTCATTCAATTATATAATTCAAATAATCCAATGGTGGATTTATTTTAAACCATACATTGTGTTGTTTAAATTTTTTTCCAAAAGTAATAGGAATTCATCACTTACATACTCTTATTTATCATTATCTTCATAGATTCCAAGTTTTTATTTGTACCTGAATGTCATATCTTTGGATAATTTTCTTTCTATTCCATAAATATTTCCATGAATCTCATATAAAACAAAACTAATTTATAAGTCATTAATTAAAATATCTACAAGATTTCTTTCTTTAGGAAGAGAAAGATTTGAATAATACAAAGCTAGAAACCTATTCAAGGTTTTCTTCATTATTTACACATCCTTCATTCCATGATCATGTCTATGAATATATACAAAAACCATAATGATTGAGTGGAAGAAACCATTAATATTTTTATTTTGGTACATTTTTATGTTGTTGGAGTTTTTTAAAAACAGTTCCATCATTTCTTCTTTTTTCTTATAGTATCATTTGTAAATATTGGTCAATTTGTTCCAAATGGATTTAGTGAATGATAAAATAATTATTTTACTATTGATTTGGATATAAAATCATTAGATAATGCGTTTTTAAATTTCATTGATATTAATGAACTACTTGTTCACTTTATCCAAAGATAACTCCATAGGATCCCAGATATTAATTTAATTCACTATAGTAGAAAAAAACATCAAGTCATTTTCAAAACACATAATTTTCTATATTAAAACTCCTTATGAACAATATTATCTATAAATTTACCTTGTGACTTTAATACCACTTTTTTATAGAAATCATGAAGACACCCTAAGAGGGGTGAATTAGGGTGTGAAATTTCTCTCAACCCCCCAAAAAATCTTTTTCTTGCATTTTAAATTTTAAATTAAACTTTTCAAAACCATTCACACATTTACAGTAATGTGATAATTTTACTTGGTTCATCATAAAGGGATATATCTATAGAGTATATACATAGTGATGTGTCAGTGCACCCAAAACCATTTTTTTATATATATGGTTAAAATATTTAGGTAAGTATCACTACTAAACTAAAATACATTTCTTCTCTACTCTTATCCATAAACTTCATCAAGGAAGAGAACCAAGAAAAGATTACATTTGTGTTACTCAAAATGTATATCAATAGAATAATCAATACTCCATCTATAACTTGTGTTTCATCTTCAACCAAATATATCTATCAATTTCCTATATTCAATAATAATAAAAATACCTACAATAAACTAATAATAATAATTCTATATATATATAATATATCATCATGTATTCATTCTTGTTCCCTATTTTCCCTAATATTCCTCTTCATATTTATTTAACATAATCCTTCAAAACTTTCCTCCATCGAATCTGACATATATTCCTCTAATGGATTTAAAAATCCATCAATTACAGAAAAATTTAGTTCTCCATAAAAAGGAACATCAATACAAGAATTCAAACCAAACTAAATATTTATATCTTCAAAACTTCATAATTATGATTTGGTCATACCATAACATGATGTGGTTTGTTCCACCTATCACATTGATCCTAAAAACTATTTCTTCAAAATTGAAAATTCCAAAAAAATTATTTATGCTTTTCAAATCTATATATATTGACCTACCAAAATATAGCTTTCACTAAAAAAATGGCATAATCATGTATTTATTCAATATATAATTATTATATAAAAAAATACTTTTTCTATGTTTACCACTAGAACCTATTCCCTATTTTAAACAAAATGATCACTTAAATTTTATTTTATCCATATTTCCTATTTTAGGAAATAATTAAAAAATCATGTTCATGATTACCTCTCCATTTTTTCATATCGTACAAAGTAAATATGATCTTATATTTAACTATAAACCATGATCAACTCCTCATGATTCCTAAAATTATAATTTAAACCATTATTTGATTATATATCCCATGGACTTGCGGGATTTTATTTAAGAAAATAGTTTCCACTATGATCATTATCTTTATACTTCACTGTGTTTCACAATTCCACAACATGGATATTATATTATAGATTGGTTAATCCAATTCAACAAAAACCTCTCCAATTTTTTCCAAGACCACTCTATAAATAATTAAGTTTTCTTCCATTTAAAATGTAATCATTAAACATAAATTTTATGTCAAAGATTGATAATAAACACAGAACCTTACAATTATGATTTAGAAATCAATTGTTTTAACTCAAAATTAACCACTTCATTGACTTATGTTCCAATATTTTCTCCTATAAATAATAGTGGTCCTAAAAATTGGATTACTTTTGATTGCTATTAATACTTGATAAACATGGAAAATTAAATGAAATACAAAAAAACACGATTCTTGAAGTAAAAGTGTTTCTAATATGGGGATTTTAATTTATGGGTATAATTTTAAACATATTTGGAAATATATACATCCTTATATATGTTTACTACATTATGTTTTGATGTATAATCAACGTAAAAGAGAATGACCCCAGTGGTGTTGATAATTTTGAGGATGGATAATTGTTTCCCTTTGGAGTACCATAATTAATTATTAGTGACTGTGGATCCTTGTTTAATAATGAATTATTAGAGGTATTTATATAAAATCATGAATTTCCTTACAAAATTAGAACCATAAACCATCCATAAACCAGTGGGAAAGAGAAAATAAAATAATGAGATAAATAATAAAATTTATAAGATGAATAATTATAACATGAATTATTTGTTAAAGAATATTAATAATTTTATTTGGATATATAAGATAAAATTAAAAATAAAATTAGGTATATAAAAATTCATATCCATGTATGAGGAACTATACCATATACTAATAGTTTATGAACATAAATCTTTTTTCTCAATTGAATTTGTGGACATTAATGTAAAAATAGCTAAAAATATAAGAAAACTATAAATGAATGATCTTGAAGAGATTAATAACTATGATTATATACATAATAAATTAAAATGTTTTAGAGTAATATGTCTTACAAATGAATTAATTATATAATTATATATAAATACATTAAATATTCATAATAATCAATCTACGTAATATTAGTAATGATAACTTATTTAGATTCCCCAGGCCAAACTTCTTATGCACTTTATCAATATTTATTATTTTACTATGACTAATATTCCATTTCAATATATAAATATATATCTTAATATTTAGTTTATTTATCTTATTTCATTGAATAAGAAACATTTACCCAACTAATGTTTTATAGACTATAAAATTAGAATTCATTTTTTATAAAAAAAATATCATACCAACATATCACTAAAAATATTATCATACAACCACTAACCTTGTTTTGTACTCATGATTCGCTATTATTAATAAAACAAAACTCTTTGATTCCATTTTTAAATTAAATATTACAAGTCTATAATTATTTATTGTATATATAAATGAATTTATTCATCTTACAAAACATAATAAAACTATTTATAACCTCAAAACTATAGGTTGTATTATATTATTACCTTTGAGTAAATTCATGTCAAGGAATTCCATTTTTACAACTAATTGGTAGATTTCATAATCATGGTATGGTAATTTAACAAATATAACTTGGATGTATTTTATTATAGTTATTCATAAAAAGGTTTCCTTACAATATCCAAATGATCCTTGTAGCTAAATAAAATTCCATTCATGTTAATTTTATTTATAAAAAAGCACATGAACCCTATAGATCTAACCCATTCAGGTGAACAGTCAAGTACAAAAATTGATCAATAAACATAGAATTCATCTTATATTTTATTTTCTCTATTAAGTTATCAAAATCAGAACTCGTGATAGCCCATTGTTTTAAAGTATAATGATTTTTATGAAAATTGCTTTATCATATGTTTCCATGAGAAATTAAAAAATATTATTATCTTTAAAAACTATATCAAATATTCAATGCTTTTATATTATAAATTAGTAAAGTTTTAAAAATCTTTTATAAAATCAAATCATCTTCCATTTTAGAATCATTTATGGTTTTTTTTGTTATTGAGCATTATTAATTTCAGGTTTCCTCTCATTGGTTCTTTAAGAAACAAATTATTTCTTAGGGAATATATTAGAAAAATATAGAAACAACTATTCTATAAAATATTATAGAAATATTATATCATTATTTAATTTGTATAAAAAATAACTTAGCACATATAAAAAAAATTTCCAAGTATATCTGAAATTATTCAGTTCATATATACATTACACCTCTCAAGTCTATGTAAAACACAAACTAAGACACTTTTTTATCAACATCTTATATGGTGTGTTATTAAGTAACATAATGTTGAATATAATTAAGTGTAGAAGTAAAGGTTTCTAGTTAAGAACTATTGAATGAGGTATGAAGTTTTGACTAATGCATTTTAGATTTAATTGTGTCTAAAAAATTAATTTCTCTTTGCAGACACATCATTTCACTGTGATCCTTATATTGAGTTATGGTATATTATGAAACTCACTTATTCAATAAAACTTTATCTTAATCATTCCCTTTATTTATTGCAATGAAGTATATAAATACTATTAAATTTTTTATTTTTTACATAAAACATTGAAATATTCAAAATTTTAAAACATGATAGTCATTATAAACACATAACTATATCTACTTAATTCATTATTAAATTTCAATACTTAATTTTAGTGACGATTTTTTGTTTTTACCATATAAATTAGTATTTATTAGGTAAAATAACTCTTTACCAATTTCTCTTTTTCCTCTAAAAGGTGTATTTTTAACTAATAAATAATCCCCATAGCTATTGAATGATTTTTAATAAAATGATTATAATAATAAATCCTTATATATTATTTGGCTACTTTTTCAATTTATACATCCAAGAAAAGAATTTTGATGGAAATTGGTGCTTAAATCATTAAACTTTACCTAATAATTTTTAATATTACAGGGGTTTTTTCAAAATATTGAGAGTATAAACCATTATTAAACTTCAAGAAAATATAAAAAATCTCAATTGGATAAAATGAATAAAAAATTTCTTTATTATAAAATTATGTCCACTTTTTTAAAAAAAATGAGTGATTTAAATGATATATATATATATAGATATATATATTAACAGTGGTAAAATTAAAAAAACATAAAACTCCATACATATTTCACTAAGATAATATGTATCATATATACCAATCTTTATTAATAATTTATGCTTTTTGAGACACAAAATATTTTTAAATTTTTTTATGAAAAAATGATATATATTAATAATAAATAATAATTATATGGATTGAATTATATAATATAAATATAATATGCAGACTCTATACAAGGAAAATTAAGAACTTTTAATTATCCTATGAAATTTCTATTCAAATTCCGTTACTTTTAGTATTATAATAATACTAATTCCTTTATAACACTCATTTATTAATTGATATAAATAGGTGTAGCTTTATACTTTCTAACCTTATTCTTAAAATTATTTTGGTTAATGAAATTACCTTTACATTTTTACACTATCAACATGGTTCTTAAGAAAGAACCTATTTTATAGCTTAGAAGTCCTCAACATATTGAGTATATCAAGTAAATAATTTTTAGAATAATTCATTTTAAAATAATCAATAAAAAAGTAATAATTATTTAAAGATAAAATTAATAGTCAAATCAGGATTGAGAGGCAATATTAGTCACTTCAAATCATTCATATATCTAATTATATTGATTATGTTTTTAGTGAATGAATATCCCTCAACAATAGTGCATCAAAATATATAATTATATATTTTCTTCCATTAATATATTTTTTTATATTGGTATATACCATTGAGGTTATTAATCATATTAAAACATTCCATTTTTAATTTTAATTATTCATCCTTGAATTCATAGATACTAGCATAACTGTAAAATATGTCAATAAATTCCATATAATGCTTCACATTAGTAGGATTTTATCATGAGTTCCCTTATAATATAGTACTTTCTTAGGAAGGGTTTGTTCAAAAACATTAAGCTTGTGTTATTATTTGATAAAAATTCAAAAATTTCAATATCAATCTAAATATTTATATACATTAAAAATTTCCCTTTAAAGTATTAATCTTAATTAATTTTTTGTATTGAAAATTATTTTAATTTATAATCTAAAAATAAAAAACATTTCAAGTGAGTATCAGTTTTAAAAAAATATTTAATAAGTTTTATAATTAAATATACTCTCAGTGTAATAATAACCCTATAAATTATAATTTTTTAATATTTTAAGATATAAATTTTACAATTCCTTGATCCAAATTTAGATTTTATCTAAAGAAAAAATTATTTTGGATGATAATGTTACAAAAACCTAACATCTATAAAGATCCAAAAGAATCCCTACATGGTTTGGGAAGATTCCCAATGATAATTTTATAGATTAACACAAAATAATTTACATGGATTAGAAAGAATAAATATTTCCAAAAATAGAGGTAATTTAAATTCACTATGTCTATTAGAATACTATAGAGCACTCACATGAAATATAGAAACCCTAGCTTGAAATGAGCTCATAATGAAATGAGGTGATATAGAATCCCATGTTTTTGTTTTTCCCAAATCAATACAGTGATCTATAGTTCTATAGTACCTCATGTCAGAAATTTCCATGCAGTTACAATACCTATTATTGATGATTCTAGTCATCTTTACTATAGGTGGTTAGACTTATTACAATCCCTCCCAAAGTGAGATTCACCATTATAGCTCTTATGATTTATCCATCGTTAAAGTTTAAAATAATCATAACAATTCCTTAATTTATCAAAAACTGTTAGCTTTTTCAATATATCATCTATATAGTTTGTTCCTAAAACATTTTATGTTATTGACTACCAATATTGTATTAAGCCTCAAATAAAGTGGTACTTAAACTAATTTTTTTTCATAATGGCATGAAACACAAGGATATTTTTAACATTTATTACACTTTATCTATCCTGGTATAATATATTTTCCTCTCACTTTATATATATACCCTCTAAGATGTTTTATAGCCAACCCATCTCATTCCTATCTTATGTTATATAAATGTTCTTTGCCTCTATTTGGGATAGAGACACCACCTTTTATAACAAAAATATTTAACTTATAGAAGCTCATCCATAAGTAAAAACATAATATATGGTAATTATCTTTCTATCAAAATCCACTCCAAGGTTGACATCTCAATGTCCCTATAATTAATTTTAATTTCTAGATCATAGAGATAAATCCTTGACTCCCTTCAGATACCTCATTATTTACTTCATGATATCCCAGTTTGGATTTCTTAGACTTTTCATGTACCTTCTCACAAATACCACTAAATTATTAATAGTAAATTGAAAATGAACCATGGAATAAATCAATCATATGAGAGATTATTAATATGGGACCTTTTCTATGTACTCAACCTCTTCTTCAAGATTTGGATCATTCTCGTTAGAAAAGACAAAAATGGCATGATAAAGGAATAGAAACTAGATTTTATTCAAGCATACTAAGAATTCTCAAAACCATTCCAATTTTTTCATGTTGTTAAAAAAATCAATGTTCTAGTAGAATTAACTCTTAATATTTATTTTTATAATCTTGATTGTTTATTCAAGATATTTTAACTTGAACTCATCGAACAACTTATTTTTTATTTCATCAAACCTTTTCATATATAATTCTATAATGATAATTTAATCCTTTTATAGAAGAAATATATTGTATTTATCACCAAAATAATTAAATTAGATGAATTGGTTGATAAAATACTATTTATATACATTTTTACTATTAAATTTATCAAAATTTTAATTATCCTTTATTGTTTCCTACTTTAACCCATGTAAACATTTCTGGAGTTTTCACATCAAGTATTTATTCCTTAAATCAAAAAAATCATTTTGGATATTCCATTAAAATTCCATCCTCTAGATAGTCATGATAGAATGAATTATTTAAATCATGTTATTCAATATATAATAATTTATAGGCATCAATACTAGGAACCACCAGAATGGTGGTGAGATTTACTGTTTGTGAGAAAATTTTACTGAATTTCACACCTTCCTTATATTTAAACCCTTTCCCCAACAGTATTTACTTATATCTATTATTATTGTCATGCTCTTTTGTGGCTCAGTATACTTTTTTTTAAATTATTTCTTTCCTTGTGGATATTTATTCAAATCCCAAGTATTATTGACATCCAAAGAATAAATCTCTAACATCATATCACGATTTTATATTCTCAACTCTTTTAAATAAATTACTTCTTTAAATCACTTTTCCCTCCACCATTAATAAATAATAAATAGTGTGAAGCTAATTAAAACCACTACATAGTTATTTTAATATTATTTTATTTCCATTACTCTATTTAATTAGTAGTCTCTATTTATTCTATCTTCACAACCTTGGTACACCTTTAAGCTTAACTCGTACCCAGAACAGTGATTTTTAATTCCCACTACCAATTTCAACTAAATTGATATCGTTTTAAAAAACAATATTATATATCATTTTCTAAATTTTGATGAACTTTATATTATCATAATATAAAAATATGTATCCAAACTCCTAAATATAATAACCAAAAAAGAAACATTATTTTGACATAACATCAATATTATCCCTTGTATCAGTATCCACATGTATATATTTGAAACAATCCAAGACTCAAAATAATATATTTTTACCAATTTTATATCATCAATCCCCTTGGTTAAATTTTATATCATTAGTATAAATTAATATTGTTTTATATGATAGGCTTATATATTCACTGTCTTTATCCAAAAAGTATTATTTAATCCTGAGGTCATCCTCAAAATGCTAGTGATTTCATTTAATTTATTATTAATTATCTCATTCATTCCATTTTTTATTTTATTATTAGAATATAACTCTCCCAAAAAATTCCATCTATAGAATATAATTATTTAAATATTAAATCGTTATACTCTCTTCCATTATTGAACTTTGATTATTTCAGTTCTGATTTGGATTCATACTCCACTAGAGTCATACACTCCTAAAATAGAATAAACATTGAATATTTACTTTTTAGAAAGTAAAATCATGCCATACTTATTGATTCATAAATAACTATCACATAATAAAATGGCCCCCCTAAAGGAATGTACTAGTGTAGGACCTTAAACATTACTGTATATTAGGTATATCATTATATCCCTTAGTGTTGTATCTCCTTTATAAAAATTTTCCTTTGTCTAATTTCTAAAGATACACTCATCACATAAGCCAACCTCCATTAACACTGGATTTCGGTTAATTACTTTTTTAAATAAAACATTGATCCCTTTCTCATTGATGTGGCCTAACTAATAATTTATCAATTTTTAATCCCTAACCAAATATATTATTGTAACCAAGTTCATAAATTATTCATTTATATTGTATAAGGATCTATCCTTCACTCCATTATATGTGAATGTATCCCCTTTTGTAACTTTTTAAGAACAACCAATGAAATATGAAATAAATCCTGTATTATCAAGTTATCCAACTAAAATAAGATTCCTTTTCAATCCATGATTATCTCATGTGTTATTTTTAATAATTAAACTCCCACTGTTATATTTGATTCGGCCAACACCCTTCCCTAAAATCTATAAAAATTCATCATTTGGAAAATATACCTATTATTTAAAAAATCCTTCATTAATGTGGAATGGAAATACTATCCAAAGATTAAAATAAAATAATCCATAAGAAAATCCACACCGAATAATAAAACATCATAAAATCCTTTAAATGTTTTGTTTATTGAATTTATTTTATATGATATTTGTTTATCTTTTCACTCATTAATATGTCCTGACATCCCACTAGTCCAACAGGTATAACCAATTCACTTTACCTTGAATCATCTCATTCTTATTAATTTTTATCATCTTCTATGATTATCCAGCTGTATAAATTTCCCTCATACTTTAATGCATGGAGAAAACTGGAGAATCTACCCAGATCTCTTCTCCAAATATTCTCACTAAGGATAAAATCTTATGCATCTTCAACATTTATTTTTTATTCATAATATAAATAATCAAACATATTAGAGTTTTTTCTATCCATATAGTAGGGATGATAACAAAACCAATAAAAATACCCTATCATCTGGTGTAATTTTGGCTAATGCCAACTGACTTGAGATTGTGTTAGATTAATTACTATGATTAGAAGTTGAAACAATATAAGACATTGGGACCCATTTTGGGTTGATAGTAAGATGATAATACCACCCCAAATCCACCTCCAATAGAACAGGGGCCAGTGACTAGAACTAACTATGAAAATTTCACAATATGGGATTTCTTAAACTATATCACCTTTACAAAACCACAAATATCCACATAGTATATAATAATATAGTCAAGATAATAATACTAACTACAATATATAATACATTCATCAAATTTTAATCAACAAGAAAGTACTAAAAAATAAATGGAATAAAATAAAGGGGTAAAAAAAGCTCAAAATCCTAGAGTAAAACCAACCTAATACATCTAGAAGGGAAATAAGGGCTCCTTGATGCATAGATCTTTTTCAAAAACTCCACTTATACCTATCACCTCCAAGTGAATCTAAATCCTACTCCCCCAATACCTTTTCCACTAAAGTTATTACTGAACTATTAATTATTTTCATAATACATTACACGTTCAAGGGAAATTCCCCTGGATGGGTTAATATATACATATCTAGTAGGATACCTAGAGAATAGAAAATAATAAATAAGAAAGACAAGTCATATTAAGAACCACATTGGTATGAAGGGAAAGAAAACCCAATATATGATTTTAAGGAAGAGAACCTAATATATAAAATAACTTTCCACTATATACAGCACATCTATAAAATAATAAATCTTTATTAGAATCCCAAGAGTCCAAAATACCCAACATAGAAACCCACATGACCTATTAATAAATTTAATGGGGACATTTCCTCGTTGTAGTTTACATTCAAACAAAGGGAGTACTGAACCCCAATCTAGGATCTATGCCTTTTAAAGTAATGCATGTCAGAATATGAAGTACCTAACTCCATAAATAGAGGAATTGTGACATGGGCATACAGGGAGTACTAAAATTTATCAATTGTTTGGGGGTCCACACAATATCAGGGATATATAGGGTTACCAAACTCTTTCTTGATTTGGAGGACCCACACACTAAATATATGGGGGAGTACCAAACTACAAAAAGAATATAGGGGACCCTTACCCTATCACTTGCATGTTTCCAAGGGATTCCTAACCTTGTGTATGCGCTGAATATCATTTACAACCCCAGTCATCATCCTTATAAAGATCATAACACGGATCTACCTAAATTTAATTCCACATCACCTCTATTGTTGAATAGGAATATAACATAATTTTATATATTCAAAAACACTTAGGATAAACTACTTATATTCCCTAATCTAAGTCATAGGAATAAATATATGAATAATTTCAATATATATATATATATGGGATGTGCTCAAGGGGTTTTCTAAATGTATCCCCCGGGTAGAAGTCTTATCATGTACTATTTTCCAATTTTCATTTGTAGGTCAACTTATATGGATTTTATGTTATTGTAAATAGTGTGTGTGACTAGTAGGGGTACTCAGGGTGTACCACCACAATTCAAGTCATGTAGGGGATAAAGGTACACAATGTGTGGTCCTGTAATACATGAAATATTATTCCATATGTCCAATTAAGATTATATCCCTTGTAGAAACTAATTTTATAAACATGGATATACATGTCATGTGGTCGTAAGGTATACACCTTTTAGAATTTAACTCTCTTAAAACCATTAGCCACTGTTGAGGGGAGTACATGATCCCATTTTCAAGAACTACATAATTTTTTGTCAAAGAAACAGAAACCAAAAATATCTAGATGATCAAAAATCATACTTTTCTCACTAATTCCACCTATAATCTTATTTTAGTTACTTTAAATGGCCACAACCATAAATGTTTTCACTCTGATGGCCCCTTTTCAAACATACATCATTAGAAAAATTCCAACAAGTTGTTCCCACTAATCCCCTAGTAATTCACAATTCATTCCATTTAAAACTCTACGATTCAACACGTTCCAATTATTTTTTATCACTAGTAAAATATATCACATATCTTAATCTCCACTACTACACTCGAATCCATAATTCCTAAGCTTGGATTTTTATTATTCTCTATCTCAGACCAGTTTCATCAAAATTACTATCACGATAAACACCATTGGTGGGGAAGAATGATAAAAAAATAATGGATATAACTTTTTAGTAGAAATAACATTGGTTTATCCACCAATCGTTGGATTAAGATTCACTAATGGTGAATAATGTGTGGAAGAAAAAATTTACAAGTAAATAATTAAATGATAAAAAAAATTATGGAAAATATAATCATTCCATAAGTTCATCAAAATAATTATATTATGTAATTTACTATGGTAATTAAGAATAATGGAAAAAAATTGATATAAATATTACTAACTTTATTTAGGAACATTTTTGGTGAAGATTACATCTATACTATTTTTTTTGGTGATCCTCATTGAAAATTGTAGTCATTGGCCCCTTAGATCTCTGATTCCTCTCCTCTCTCTCAATTATAGTTTCTTTCAATGATGGATAAACCTAATTGAGTTGTATAATGGAGTTTAAATAAATGGAAATTATAAATCTGTGATATAATTAATTAATTTAATTAATTAATTTCATCCATAATGAACCCAACTCGGATGCTAGATTCGGATCGAAATTATACCTCCCCAATTATAAACCCCTTGTTCTAGAAAATATCATAGATTCAGATTTCATATATGTGGTTCAATTTAGGAATAAATGATACTCTCTCATGATCACAATCATGTGGATTAAAAAATATATTATTTTTTATATATTATTAATGATGATAATTTATGAAAAAATTTAAAAAACATCTCAGCAAAGAATCTCAAAAATATTGTTTCAAATATTTAAAGGTTTCAATTGAAAATTTTAGGGTCTATACATTTTACCTACCTTAAAATTTTTATCATGATAAGTATTACCTACTTAAAGGCACTGTCGTGGGTGCTCTCAAATGATTTTTAGATTGGGGTTATTTAGGTGTTGCAGGGTGGCTGACCTAGGTCGTCTCTCAAAGAAAAAGTAATTAAAATAACTTAATAAAGTTACTTTGAAAATAAAGTAAATTAATATAAACACGCTACTTTAAAGTATGGGGGTTGTTAAATTTTATAAAATAAGAAAAAGATGCATTCTGGAAGAATATTATTTTTTTAAATGAAATTTGATTAAAAAGACCCAACAATAATATGTTTTTAATAAGATATTTTAAAAGGAATAATTGATCTAACTCAACCTATTCACTTACTAATTAATAATTATCATTTAAATTAATCTCCAATTAATTATAATCCCATAATTTTCAAACCCTTTAACCCTACAAGAGTTAAATTAACCATAAAGATGAAAAGAGTTGAACTCTAGGCTATCTTTAGAACATGAAATCGCAGCACCCTACTTTTATTATCATTTTAAGGATAGATTATGGTCAGTGATGAATTAAGGAACATATACACTCTATAAATGATGATTAATTGAGCTTAGGTATTGTATTTTAACTCTAAAAATTTATCTTGTGTGGTCTTTTTTTACCGATTAAGTTTGTGCTCTTACAATTCACACAAATTCTTAACCTCACGTGTTTTTGTGTTAATTATTAAATTGCTTACTTATTTTATTATTATTTAAAAACTAAATTAATGGATAATATTAATTAAATTATATTACCTCCTTGATTAAAAATAAATTAATGAAAAAAGTAAGAGGTAGATCGATTACTAAGAAAACTACTCTTCCATGGGAGGTGTAGTCATCATTGAAGCGAATTGCATTTGCAACAGTTTAGAATGGGTATAGCCCAATCACACTTCTACTGTTGAGTTCCAGAACAAATAGGATGAGTAAATAAGATAATTGAAAAATAATAAAATATAATAAAACTGAATAAATATAAGAGGAACTAAGAATTATATTACGCAAACACAAACATTACAACACGAAGAAGAAGAAGAAGGCTTCGAAAAAGGGATCTTTGCTTCAAGAGATACCCTTATTGAATTGATTGGATAATTGGAGTGAAACCACTTCTCTTATTCCCTAAACTTCCTATTTCACGTCCCAAACCCTCCAAATGAGAAAAATACATATTTATAGAGTGCAGTGGAGGCTAGGTTAAAAGTGGTTTTAGGTGTGAATGGGGAGATTATTACAAATATTTTAATCCCAATTGAACCACCTTCTTGACCATCAAAACACATATATTAGATATCCTTCTAGAAGGATAATTTGTGAAAATTTTGTTTTTAGATATCATCTCAAAATTTGTGCTCAATACATATAATAATATATAAGATATGTCCCAAACACTATAGTGATGTCCAATCTGGTGGTACCAGTCTATCTTTGAATTCATGATCAATTTAGTCCAATCAAATGCATTATTTAGATCCAATGTCCTGAAAAAAAAGTTGTATCTCATTATGTAATGAACACACTTTCAAAATTTTAAATTCAAATAATTCATATTAAAATATTTATGTCTTAATTACTACAGTGCACTTTAAAGGTTAAAACTGGAAATTAATCAACTTTTCAAAAGAATGATCTAATCCCAAATATTTTATAAATAAACATATTTAATACAATGTGAGGAAAGTTTGTCATTTATTATCAATAAAATATTAAAATAATTTTTTTTATCAACTCTCCCACATTTACCCTTTTTCACTCCTAAGAAAAACCCCATATCATGAATTCCAAAAAATTGTGACAAGTAAACATCAATATCAAATCAAAAAAAAAATTAAAACACATATCCTTGATATCCAAAAATTTGAAAACAAGAAACAAAAGATATATTTCCTCCTCAAAAAACCATTATTTCAAGTTCTTAATTTATATCATTCAGTATATTTCTAATTCATTTATCCTCCCATGCACACAGAACACATACCACACTTTCATTTTATTTTATCACACAAATGTCAATTTTTCAGCAATGTATTTCTCATCCAAACTCATATAAGGGTCACCATAGGATTTATAAATTCCTTCATCACCACCCGATATGAGTTATAGACATATGTTTATCATTAGGACTTTTCAGGGTTGTTCTATGGCTTTTGGTTTGATGGATATATGTGTGAAAATTTATGAGGCTGAATAAGGAGGGCATGACTCTTTATGAAGGAAAATTATATTATTCTAATTTTCACTCAAGTATGGTCACCTCCTAACTTCCCTTAGTATCAATTCAGCTCCATCATCATGAAAACTCATGGAAAGTTTACACCATTCATCATTTTAGTAATAAAAATGTCAATATTATCAAACATAGTTTTTTGTGAAATCTCCATATAGGTGCAGCTTTCTTTCTTCATTGGAAGCTCTTAAAAGGCACAACTTCATTTGTCGTGAAATCTCCAGATAGGAACATCTTTCAATAAAATGATTTTTTTCAGCGGAAAACATATCTCTTCATAATTTCATTTTCCACCCAAAGTATCACAAAATGTGTTAACACAACACAAGATAGATTCCCACACACTTGAGTTCAAATAGATTATGCAATTTCACTTCAAGTGTTGGTTTGATTGGAAAAATTGGCTTGTAATGTGGCTAACCTAACAATCTGTTCATGGATTATAAGGGCTAAAAGGATTAAATGTTAAAGTTAGGCCATTATAAAAAGGATTGTTATGAAATAGGGGCTTAAATACCAATGAGATTTGTCAATCATTTAAAACACAATTACCTCAAACCCTCATGTTTTGACAATAATAATTCAAATTATGGTTAAATCAATCATGGTTTGGTTCTCTAAAGAAGTCAGGTAAATATAAATAATATGAAAATAATGGTTCAAAAGACTCATGGGAAAGTGATTTCAAATATAAATATAGTGATTTGTGGTATGGGATTAAAAATTCAGAGTAATTTTCATAAAATTACTAAATATTTGAACTTGAAACAAAGTCATTTTCATCATTCATTTATGCTCAGTTTCATGGGATAAATTTTTTCCCTTATTGATAAGGATTCCAAAATGGTGATGAAAATCATTCTAGAAAAAAAGTTTTAGAAACATGCAATAATTTAAAAAAAACCCACAATATTTTTTTAAAAAAAAGATGAAAAAAATGAAATTACTAAACTAAAAGGATCCATCCCCCACACTTAAAGTAATTCATTGTCCTCAATGTGAACCTATGAGATGATATGTTCACATGAAATACAAAATATGATAAATAATATAAAAATGAAAGGGTTAGGAACAACCTAATATTATTATGTGAAGATGGGGTCATGTAGGGTGATGAAATCCACTACATCAGTAGTGTTGGGAAAAAATCATTCAAGGTATCATTGAAGCATTTTTTAGGTGATTGTGTTTGTTGACAAAGTGGATATATGTGTTGTGATTGTTGACAAATCAAACCATGACATGAATATTTGTTAACAAAGGGGATTTCGTTGTGGGATATTGAGTTCAAGAGTTGTGGTTAATGATCAATGTTTGATTCAAGAACATCGACAATGGAATGGATTATCTGGAGGCGGTGAAAAAAGAGCAGATACAAGATGGCATCATTTTCCAGTGTTTGCCAAATTTTTGGGCCTAAAAATCGACAGATGGAGAAAAGTGGTTTTGGAAAAGAGACTTGCGCGCCGTGTACTTGAAGGTGAAGAAACTTGCATGCCCAATGTTTTTTAAGATCAGAAGGTCAAAATATGGAAAAGGAAATAGGGTCGCACAGGTATTGGTTAGGTCGCGCAAGTGACTTGTGCGCTATGGAAGGACTTGCGCGCCGATGCCTAGAAGGGTTGGAAACTTGCATGCCATTTGTCTTTTGTGATCAGATCATCAAAATTTGGCAAAGGAAGAAGGGGCGCTCAAGATTTTAAGTTGGTCACGCAAGTGTCCAGGGGGACAGAGGACTTGCGTGCTGAAACTTGCGCACCGAGGAGAGACTTTCACGTCGTCGCGCATGTTGTTCAAACACCTATAAATACAGGTTGACCCCTCTTCATTACGGACGGAGTTCAACACATATAAAAATCAGATCTCTCGTCGCGCATGTGTGGTGGTCGCGCAAGTGGTGGGTGGTCACATAGGTGGACTTGCACACCAGTGTTGGAAGTTGTGCGCCAAGTGTTAGTTGCATGCCTAAGGTGGTTTGGGAGAGGAAGGAAGTGAGTCGCGTAGGTTTGGAGTTGCAGAATATTGTTTCACGCAAGTGTTTGAAGTGACTTGCATTCCAGTTGTGACTTGTGCACCGATACTTGTGCACCGGATTAGACTTTCACGCCAAGTAAGGTTGATTCCTCGGTAGTTTTTTGAGCTGCGTGGAAGCTGGAAGTTTTCCTGATACCTTCGGTGCAAAGGGAGATTCATCTACAAGTGGAAGTTGGAATTCAACAGAGCATCTACATACAGAGGAAGATGCATTCCTTCATGAAAATGAAGAGACCTACAGGTCTATAAACTATGAGTGGATCCTTTCCTCAACAGTGAGCAAAGGAAGAGGAAGAACGTGATCCTCTCCACTGGCAGTGAGCTATAGAGAGAGAAATAGGGAGTGACCCTTGGGAAAGCAGTGAGCTGACCCTAAACCTTGTAAAGGTAGTGAGCCTGGGATAGAGTGACTGTGCCCGAATCTTGTAATCCACAGCTAGTGAAGTTTAGTGGAATTTGGTACGACCGACAACCTGTCGGCGTATGCTCATTGGATGTATCTCTTAGCGGTAAACCAAGTAAATTGTTGTGTCATGTGCTTGCTTTACTTTCTGTTTATATTGTGCAACAGGAAAGAGAGAGAAGAGTATTTTTCTTAACAGCGAAACAAGATCAAAACGGGATTTATTTTTAAATTAGTCATACCCTGATTCACCCCCCTCCCTCTCAGGGTATTCAGCCTCGTGGACCTAACAATTGGTATCAGATGGAAAGGTTGATATTAGTTCTAATCTCAATAGAGGTCACTAATCATAAAGGGATTCCAATCTTCGATGGATTTAATTTTCAGATATGGAAGAATCGAATGCAACACTATTTCCAATATTTGGGAATGGATGTGTTTTCAACAGCTATTCATGGTATCACAGCTGATATTAATAGTGGTGCATTATCAGAAGATGAGCATAGAGAGTTGGATGCAGATGAAAAATCAATTAATGCCTTAGGGGTAGCCCTTTCCAATCCCATCTATATAAAGGTGATGTCTTGAAAAATGTCACATGCTATGTGGGAAAAACTATTGAATATATATGAAGGAGATACAAAGTTCAGAGAGGCAAAGCTTCAAGTACTGTGGAATAAGTATGAAAATCTGAAGATGAACCCGAATGAGTCTGTTGATGCATTCTTTGACAGGGTAAATATTATTGTGGAAGATATGCGAGGACTTGGTGAAGTCATTGAAGACATAAATATCATAAAGCGCATCTTGAGGAAGCTTCCACCTCGGTTCAATCTGAAATTTTCAGTACTAGAAGATAAAGATCCCAAAGAGCTGACACTGGATAATTTTCATAGTACCTTGGTTGCATATGAGATGAGGAATGATGATAACGAGGTTGTGGAAAAGGGGAAATCAAAAGATATGGAATTTAAGGCCATGAAGAAGCTCACCATTGAATATTCTCAGGAAGAAGAAGAGACAGATGAGGTTATGTCATTCCTTTCCTCAAATCTTCAAAGAGGAAAAGGAAAGTTCAAAGGGAAACTTCCACTTGCTTGCATTAGATGTGGAAAAGTTGGTCATCTTGCTGCAAGATGCTCCAAAAATTTTCAAGAAGAAAATGATGAAGATGAATTTGAAAATCCTAAGAAAAAAAATTCAGCCTATATGAAAGGGAATAAGCAGCTCAAGAGAAATTTCTTCAAGAAGAAGAATCTTCTTTTACAAGAAATAGACAGTTCAGATAAGTCTGAGGATGAAGAGGTTGAGGAGTTTAAAAATTGTAAAGATCATGGACAAAATGAAATGGTGGCTGTTGTCGGTAGTGCTCAAGAAAAGGAAGAAACCAATGCTTATGAAGAAGAATAATTTGAAGGGAGAGTTGACATGGAAACTGAATTAAAAGCATCTCTTGAAGAGATAAATATTTGGAGAGAAAAAACAAAGAAATTCAACAAGGTGGTATATGATCCCAAACTCTACATGAAACAGCAAGAAGAAGAGAAGTACAAGATAGTAAAATAAATAGAAAACCTTAAGTCTTCGAGGCCTGATAGCACAAAAAATCTTGATGAGCATAAGCTCAAGATTGAAGAACAGAAAATGGAGATCAATGGATTGAATGGAAAATTGAAAGATCACATAAAGCATATCTAAGAGCTTGAAGAGGAAGTTGTTGGTCTACGTAGAAAAGTCAAAGACCAGGAAAAATCTTTGATTCTTAACACATTCTTGGGAAATCAGGTTATTACGAAGACTTAAAAGATGAAAGAGGATCCTAGTAGTTCAGCAGGAAAGAAGCAGCAATTGAGCTCAGACGTTAAGGTTATTTCAAGGCTTAATCAGAAACAAAAATCTGTGACAATTGAAGTCAGACCGCAAGCACCAGTCCCAAGATTGAAGGTTGATTTAGGCACAAAACAGAATCATAATATTCAAAGATCCCAAAGGTAAACTCGAAGTGTTGAAGTGATACGAAGGAATACACCATATATCAGGTGTTATTATTGCGGGAAGATGGGACATTCACAGTATGTGTGTTCCATAGCCAAGAGATATCAAAGGGAACAAGAACAAAGGTGGTAGTCAAATAGAGAATGGTTCTCCATAACATATTTTGAAGGAAACTGTTTTTGGTGTGGAGGATTTGGGCACATGGCTAGGTACTGCACATCAACCATACAGAGGAATGTGCCAAAGAAAAATCAAAATGTTCACAAGCAGCAGATCAATAAACCAACAGGTGAGTTAAAAGTAAAAAATAGATTTTCATAATTGCAAGATGAAGCTGGTCCATCACACTATAGGGAAGATCAAGTTCTCCAAACCACACCGATTGTGAAGTCGAATACATGGATCAA
Source organism: Viscum album (assembly GCA_963277665.1). Classification (NCBI taxonomy): domain Eukaryota; kingdom Viridiplantae; phylum Streptophyta; class Magnoliopsida; order Santalales; family Viscaceae; genus Viscum; species Viscum album. The sequence continues at coordinate 1,403,062,491 of OY728131.1, forward strand.
AAAGAAAAAGGAAGAAAAGGTAGTAGTTGCGGAAATTTCCCTTAAAGATTCAGATCGTTCAGGAATATGGATTCTTGACAGTGGTTGCACATCCCATATGACAGGGAAAAAGGATCTCATTACAGGCATAAAATATGAAAAAGAAGAAGTTTTCAAGTTTGGGAATGATGAAGGTCTCAATATTGTTGGTTCCGGAAAGGCCAAATTTGGGGGAAAAGAAATGAGATGTGATGATGTCTTGGTAGTAGAGGGTGTTAGTCATAACTTACTCAGTGTCAGTCAACTATGTGAATCTGGGAACTCTATCTGATTTACCAAGAAGATGTGTGTTGTGAAATCAAAATATGGAGCAGTTGTTCAACAAGGGAAAAGGAAAAAGGTAAATCATTACCTTGTAAGTGGGGAAGAAGATATGTGTCTTTTATCAAGAGAGGAAGAAAACCAGTTGTGCCATAAGCGAATTGGTTACCTATGCCAACCATCCATGGAAGATCTGGTAAAATGTGATGCTACTAGAGACCTTCCCAAACTATCTTATGATCGCACTCATACATGTGATTCTTGTCAACAAGGGAAGATCATCAGAAAGACATATAGTCCATAGGAACAGAAATCAACTAGAGTGATTGAATTGGTGCATGCTGATGTATGTGGACCTATCTCACCACGAGCCATAAATGGGAAAAGGTACTATGTCCTTTTCATTGATGATTATAGAAGAATGGCTTGGATATTTGTCATTACCCATAAGACAGAAGTGTTCAGTTGTATCAAGCAGTATAAGAGGGAATCAGAAAGGATGCTTAGGCAGAAAATTTTGAAGTTTCGTTTAGATAACGGTACATAATTCAAAAATAGTAAAGTGGAAGACTATCTCGAGAAACATGGGATAAGGAATCAAGTTTTATCAGTGATAACTCTCCAACAGAATGGAGTTGTTGAAAGGAGAAATCGGATCATCAACAACATGGCCAGAAAAATGCTTATTGAAAAGGACCTATCGGAGAAATTTTGGAAGGAATCAGTTTTCACATTGGTCTACATTTCAAACAGGTCTCTGTTGTGTCCGAAGAAAAGGAAGACTTCATATGAAATGTGGTATGGAAAGAAGCCAACATTGAAATACTTTTGAATCTTTGGAAGTAAGTGTTTCATTCTCAACAATGAAAATCACAGGAAGTTTGAGTCATGAGGAGATGAGGGAATATTCCTTTGCTACTTAAGAAAAATCAAATCATATAAATGCTTCAACAAAAGGCTGGGAAAAATTATTGAGAGTAATTATTTCACTATAGTTGAAAATGAATTGAATACTCAACAACCTAGTGACCAGTTTCTGGATGAAAGTGACGAGGAGGTAAGAAACACAGGGGGATTAGAAGTGATAGAAGCTGACTTAGAAGAAGATAATGATGATGATCAAGAGGAAACAAAGTATGTGTCTTCAAGGAAGCCAAAGAGTCGAGCTGAAATTGATAAGCAGAATATCATTGGTGATCAGACAGCTCTAGTTCAAACAAGAAGAATGAAGTCACTGCGGCAGACATCTTTCCTATCTCAGGTAGAGCCGAAATGTTCTTCTGATGTAGCTAAAGATGAAAACTGGGTTCAGGATATAAATGAAGAGCTTGATCAGATTGAGAAGAACCAAACATGGGAGATTGTTTCGAGACCAGCAGATAATAATATCATTGGGACTAAATGGGTCTATCAAAATAAGATGAATGAAGATGGTGAAGTGGTTCGAAACAAAGCACGAATAGTGTGCAAAGGGTACTCCCAGATAGAGGGAATTGATGTTGATGAGACATTTTCACCTGTTTCGAGGCTGGAGAAAATCCGATTATTTTTAGCCATAGTAGTGAAAAGAAAGTTCAAAGTGTTCTAGATGGATTTCAAATCCACATTCTTGAATGGGGTTCTAGAGGAGGAAGTGTATATTGAGAATTCATATGGTTTTCTCATTCGTGAGGATGAGAACAAGGTTTATAGACTGAAGAAGGCATTGTATGGGCTGAAACAAGCACCAAGGGCATGATACTCAAGGCTTGATCAGTACGTGAAAAAACTTGGTTTCCAGTGTATAGGAGTTGATTACAATCTCTATTTCAGTAATGACAGTAATCAAAGGATGATGGTGCTGGTGTATGTCGATGACATAATTTTTGGTGGATCAGATGAAGCTCAGTGCCGACAGTTTTCCAAATTCATGAAAAATGAGTTTGAAATGTCAATGATTGGAGAGATAACATTTTTCCTTGGTCTATAGGTGACACAAGGAAGGAATGGAATATTCATTTATCAATCTAAATATTCCAAGGAGGTTCTGAGAATGTTTGGAATGGATAATTCCAAGGAAATGAAGACTTCGGTTGCTACCCGGATGAAATTATCAAAAGATGATAATGGCAAGGCAGTTAATATCACAGAATACAGGAAAATTATTGGAAGTTTGTTGTACTTGACTGCAACAAGGCCTGATATTGTTTTTTCCACATTCCAAGTAGTGAGATATCATATTAATCCCAAGGAAATCCACATGCTTGTAGTGAAAATAATACTTCGGTATATCAAAGGCACCATGGATTTTGGTCTAATGTATAATGACAAATCTCAGTCAGTGTTATTGGGTTACACAGATGCAGATTGGGCTGGATCAGCAGATGACAGAAAATCAATGTTAGGAGGTGCATTTTATCTTGGTGGATTTTGTATTTCTTTTCTAAGCAAGAAGCAAAGATTGCATTTCATTAAGCACCGTGGAGGTTTAGTATATTGCGGCCACTCAAGCATGCACACAGTTATTGTGGATGAAGAAGCAGCTTGAAGATATGGGAGTTTAAGTGAAGTCTCCGATCGGAATCTAGTGTGATAACTCAAGTTCTATAAATATCAGAAAAAATATCTTCCATCACTCAAGGAAAAATCACATCGAGATAAAGTATCATTTTATCATGGAGAAAATTGAGCAGGGAATCATGAAGTTGGAGTATGTGCCTATAGAGCTACAGGTTGTAGACATTCTGAAAAAGGCCTTACCCAAGGAAGCATTTGAAAGGAATCGACTGGCTCTAGGAGTTCAATCGACTCCCCGCACTTGAAATAGTGTGGATGTGGAACCACCCCCTCTCCTCGAGGTATGATGTGTTTTTCCCTAATGTGCTGATATGTGTTCTCTACTCTGTTAGAGACTGCAAAGGATTTACCTTTGGGTTCATTGACAAAGGGGGAGAAAATAGTGATTGTTCAAGGGGGAGATAGTGTGGCTATTTGAGAAATCATGAATGATATGGGGAGAAGCTGACAGGTGGAGCAGTGAGATAGGGGAGAGCAATGAGAAAGGGGGAGCGTATTAAATATGACAATGCTAGAAGTGATCGATCAAAGAACAGATATCACGACAGCTGAGGATCGTGATGAAAGGTGAAGAGTGATATTGAAATTTGGTAAGAATATTTCCAACAATTGGTATCAGTTTGGTAAAAATTGGTTTCAGTTTGGTGTCAACAGTGGGTGTCCGAGTTGAAGTGATTCATTGATGAAATTTTCATTTACTCTTGTTTCTCACACCGAGCATTACTCATGTGGGCTTAGGGTATGTGTTGATTAAATCCTTGAATGCTATCAGAATCGCAAAAGGTGAATGGTGGCTAAAGAATTAACGATGTATCTTTTTATGGAATAGTTGTCAACAAACCCAAAGGGAGAGATTGTTGGTCAAAATTCCCTCAAGGTATAATTTAAGCATTTTTGATGTGATTGTGTTTTTTGACAAAGTGGATATCTGTGTTTTGATTGTTGAAAAAGAAAACCATGACATACATATTTGTTGACAAAGGGGATTTCATGGTGGGATGTTGAGTTCCAGTACTGTGGTTAACGATCAATTATTGATTCAAGAACATCGACAATGGAATGGATGATCTGGAGGTAGTGCAAAAAGAGCATATACAAGGTGGTTCCATTTTCCAATGTTTTCCAAATTTTTGGGCCTGAAAGTCGATAGATGGAGAAAAGTGGTTTTGGAAAAGAGACTTGCACGCCATGTACTTGAAGGTAAAGAAACTTGTGCACCCAACGTTTTTCAAGATCATAAGGTCAAAATATGGCAAAGGAAATAGGGTCACGCAGGTATTGGTTAGATCGTGCAAGTGACTTGCGCGCTGAGGAAGGACTTGTGCGTCGATGCCTAAAATGGTTGGAAACTTGTGCGCTATTTTTCCTTCCTGATCATATCATCAAAATTTGGAAAATGAAGAAGGGGTGCTCGAGTTTTTAAGTTGGTCGTGCAAGTGTCCAGGTGGACAGAGGACTTGCGCGCCGAAACTTGCGTGCCGATGGGAGACTTGTGCACCATCGCGTAGGTTTTTCAAATGCCTATAAATACAGGTCGACCCCTCCTCATTATGGATGGAGTTCAACAATTAGAAAAATCAGAGCTCCTGTCGCGCAGGTGTGGTGGTCGTGCAAGTGGTGTGTGGTCGCACAGGTGGACTTTCGTGCCAGTGTTGGAAGTTGCGCGCCAAGTGTTAGTTGCATGCCTGAGGTGGTTTGGGAAAGGAAAGAAGTGAGTCGTGCAGGTTTGGAGTTGCAGAATATTGTGTCATGCAAGTGTTTGAAGTGACTTGCACTCCAGTTGTGACTTGCGCGCCGATACTTGCGTGCCGGAATAGACTTGCACGCCAAGTAAGGTTGATTCCCCGACAGTGTTTTCGAGCTGCGTGGAAGCTGGAAGTTTGCCCGATACCTTTAGTGCAAAGAGAGATTCATCTATGTGTGAAATTTGGACTTCAACAGAGCATCTACATACAGAGGAAGATGCATTACTTCATGCAAATGAAGATACCTACAGGTCTATAAATTGTGAGTGGATCCTTTCTGGAGTAGTGAGCAAATGAAGAGGAAGAAGGTGATCCTCTCCACCGACAGTGATCCAGAGAGAGAGAAACTGAGAGTGACCCTTGGTGAAGCAGTGAGTTGACCCTAAACCTTGTAAAGGAAGTGATCCTGGGATAGAGGGACTGAGCCTGAACCTTGTAATCCACAGCTAGTAAAGTTTAGTGGAATTTGGTATGACTGACAACCTTTCGGCGTATGCTCCTTGGATGTAGCCCTTAGTGGTGAACCAAGTAAAATTGATGTGTCCTATGCTTGCTTTAATTTTTGTTTATATTTTTCAATAGGAAAGAGAGAGAGGAGTTTTTTTATTAACAGTGAAACAAGATCAGAACGGGCTTTATTTTTAAATTAGTCATACCTTGATTCACCCCCCTCTCAGGGTATTCATCCTTGTGGACCTAACAAGTATAAATTCTATCAATGTATTTCTTCAAACATTTACCATTGACTACAAATATTCTTCCAAGGTCCTCTTGTTTGATCTCCACAATGGGTGTCTTGTGTGTTTTTTTATAATCCCGCAATGCATCATCCAATCGCTTGCTCCAATTCTTTCTATTCAGCTGCATGGTTTATCCAAAATATGTTTCAACTCCCGATTTGAAACCTCATCCAAGCCATTTGTTTGGGGGTGGTATGGTGTTGATTTTTTTTACATCACCACATACTTCTAAATGAGGGAATCCAAATTCTAATTGTATAATCATGACCCTTGGTCACTGATGATGGAATTTTTTACTCCAAACCTACAAAAAAATGGTGTATTGAAAAATTCCACTACAACATGAGAGTCATCAGTCCTTGTGGCCTTAGCCTCTGCCCATTTACCCACATAATCAACTTCAAGAAAAATATAAAAAAATTAACTAGTGACCGATAAATCAATTACCTAAACATAGAAAATCTTACAAAATAATATGGGATTTTGTGGCATCTCGTGTCTCCTACAAATGTTTCTAGTGTGTTGAAAACATGATCACAACTTTTAAAACACATGAGCATCATGGAATAAGATAGGCCAATATAATCCAGATTCTATGACTTTCTAAGCTATTTTTTTGGGTCCAAAGTGTCCACCATAAGAAAGTGTATGAAAAATATGTAAAACAGACTCAAACTTATGACCTGGAACACACCTCCAAATTACTTGATCAATACACATGCGCCAGAAGAATGGATCATCTCAAACATAAAATCATGACTCCCTGTTTATATTTTGTACTTTATGTACATTTAATTTTTTTGGGATTTTGGATGCAACAAGGTAGTTCACTAAATCATCATACCAAGTATGGGAACCTGAGATTGAATAAAGATGCTCATCATGGAAAGTGTCCCGAAGGGGTACCAATTCCAAGGTGTTAGACTCTAGTGTGTGAGTAATCCTACTCATGTGGCCCGCCACCAAGTTCTATGACCCCTTTCTATCCTTTATCTCAATATGAAATTCTTGAAGAAGGAGAATCTATCATAAAGTCAGGGCTTTGCATTAGGCTTCTTTAAGAGGTACCTCAGAGCCGCATGGTCAGAAAAATCAACTACTTTAGGGACCAATAAATATGAATGGAGTTTATCTAAAGAAAATATGATAGCAAGGAACTCATTTTTTGTGGTTTTGTAGTTTCATTAGGCTGAATCCAGTGTCCTAGATGCATAGGCAATCACATGTGAATTCCCCTCCACCCTCTGTGATAAGACAAATCCAACCACAAATTTGGATGCATCACACATAATATCCAAAGGAAGCTCCCACCATGGAGTTTGTATGATTGGTGGAGTGGTCAGACACTTATGTATCTCATCAATGGAAGTCCTTCAAGAATCATCAAACAAAAAATCAGAATCCTTTTGAAGTAATCATGACATAATAAGAGCAATATTACTCAAATATTTGATGAAGCACCGATAAAATCCTGAATGCCCTAAGAAATATCTAACATCATGCACACATTAAGAATAGGGTAAGGATGAAATAATATCTACCTTATATTCATCAAACTCTATCCCACATTTTGACACTACATTCCCAAAGACAATTCCATGATCTACCATAAAATGGAACTTTTCAAAGTTTAAGACTAGATTCTTCTCAATACAATAATTCATCACATTTCCCAAACTAGATATACAATCATCAAATGAAGTCCCATACACTGTAAAATCATTCATAAATACCTCCATGTAGGTTTCAATAAAATGATAACAAATAATCATCATGCTTCTCTAGAAGATACATGGGGCATTGCAAAGACCAAATGGCATCCTTTAGTAGGAAAATTTGTTGAATGGACAAGTGAATATTGTCTTGTATTGATCCTCTAGAGCTATAATAACCTTGAAATATCCATAAAAACCATCCATGAAACAATAATGTGTCATCCCAGCTAGTCTCTCAATCATTTTTTTCAATAAATGGGAGGTAGAAATGGTCATTATGAGTGGATTGATTTAGTTTCCTATAATAATTACACACACGCAAACTATTTTTTACCCTAATTGGAACTAACACCTCTTTATCATTTTTAACAATAGTAACATCACATTTCTTAGGCACAACCTGAATAGAACTTACCCACTGGGAATCTAAAATGGGATAGATTATACCTACCTCGAGAAATTTTTCAACCTATTTTTTAACAACTTCCAAACGGTTTGGATTGAGTCTCCTTTATGGCTGCCTAATCGGTTTAGCCCCATCCTCCAAAAGAATCAAATGCATGAAAATAGACGTTCTAATACCTGATATGTCATCCAAGTTCTACCCGATTGCCTTAATGTTCTCCCTCAAAATATTTAAAAAAAATTCATTGTGTTCAAAAGGAATATTATTAGGAATAATAACAGGTAATCTCTCTCCACTTAACAAGTATGATTATTTTAGATTTGGTGGAAATATATTGAGCTACAATGAAGGTGGTGATGTATGGATAGAGACATTAAAGGAACTAAAATATGTGCACAATGAATATCAGTATCAGAATATACATTTTCAAAATTAGAGAATAAAGCATCAAACCCACCGGCATACTCAATAGCAATGTCATAATCAGATTGAACATGAGCAAAATCAGAATATGAATCCATTTAAAAATTAAATCTAAGAGAGTCATGTGCATTAGAAACAAGTGTGGATGTACTCTTAGACATCAAACTAGAACCAATGCTCATAATCTCCCTAAGAATAGGGCAATTATAATCCATGGTATTTTTACTTGGTGGTTCAAAATGGGAGATAATAAAAGTCGAATAGTCCTTTGAGGGGTAATTCATGGATTCTATAACATTAAATATAACAACTTAATCTCCAAAATACATGGAAAGTGTACCCTCATGGACATTTATGATCATTTTAGCAGTTTTTAGGAAGGTCCTACCTAAGATAATTGTATCACATGAACTTACCTGGTCGTCCTACATTTTAATCACGTAGAAATCTGCTAGAAAGATCATATCTCTTATCCAAACAAGTACATACTAAAAGAGTCATGTTGGATATGTTGTATCTATATTTTCTAATTACACCACTACTCTTTTCGGATTCAACTCACCAACCTATAATTAAAATAATATAGAGTGAGGCATTACATTTATGGAGGCTCCTAAATCACAAAGAGAATCATAAAAGTGAAACACCTCTATAGTACATGGGATGATGAATGTCCCTGGATCCTTACACTTTGTTTACATTGCTAGAGTTGGTGTAATGAGTGATAACACATTACTTCCAATATTGATCCTCTCATTTCACTTGATCCCTCTTTGATTGGAACAAAGTTATTTTAAGAATATGGCATACCTTGGGATTTGCTTAATGGCTTCAAGTAGGGGGTTGTTTACCTATAAACTCTTGAATGTATCCAAAACCTCCTTTTCCATCACCTCCACAACCATATTCTTGGTTTGTAAAAACCTATTTATAAAGGTAATGGGTTTATGAGGAACATCATCAATATTTTTCTAACCTTTTTCTGTCTCCTTAGGCTGCTCATCAGTTGGCCTTGAATGGAGCTTCTGCGGAGTTGAGGTGAATCCTGGTGGAACGATAGGTGGAGAAGCATTAGTTGTTTGCTTCCATGTTCTCAATGTGATGGCTCTTACATTACCCTTTTGATTTAGAGTAGTTTGGGAAGGTATATTTTAAGAATTATTACTTACCAGTTCATGGAGGGCAGTGGCAATCTGGATCATTTGAGTCTTCGACTCCCTCTGCTTTGACCATTGACTCTTCATCTCATTCTATTGATTAAGAACAATTTTTTCAAAAGATCATTAGTATTAGAATCTAAATTTTTATGAGATTTCCATTGTTGTTGACTTGTTTATACTTGAGCTTCAAATCTTCTTTGGGGTTTTTGGAAACCCTGCTAGTATGGTAGAGGCTACTGGAAGTTTTGTTGAAAAAGGGGGCCTTTATTGTTGTCCAGAGCCATACCTCTTGTCTGATTGATCCTTCAAACCCTGGTTGTATGTTGGTTCAAAGTAATCATAATTATTTTGGAGATGTGTATATTGTTTCTGCTGATATGGTATCCTAGGGAATACTTCTGCACAATCCTCTGACTCTTGTAGTTGGGGGCAACAGTCAGTTGTGTGGTCTGTTTTAGTGTAAATGCCACATGGCCTCATAAGAGTGGGTTGGGGTGTCTTTTTGAGCCAAATAAATCTATCTCACCATAGTGGTCAATTATTATAACATTGTATCAATCTAATTATTTTCAAGAGAGGAAGGATTTACCTAATTTACTCCTCTAACATGTGGTGTACCTCGATCACCAAATTTCTGGGAGTTTTGTGCCATCTTGTCAATCAACGCATGTGTAGCTACTAGTGTTTTGTTGAAAAATGACACTCCAGATTTGTAATCCATCATGCTTCTCTCCATAGGTGTGATTCCTTCATAGAAGTATTTGATGATTAGTTTCTCACTGATTTGGTGATGTGGGCATCTTGCACACAACTTCTTGAATCTCTCCCAGTACTCATACATTGAATCTGCTTATGCTTTCTTAATCCAAGAGATCTCTTTTTGAATGGATGTGTTCCTTGATGCTGGAAAAAATATCTTCAAGAAAAGACGTTTCAAATCATTCCAACAAGTTACATATTTAGGTTGTAAATAAAACATCCAATCTTTTGTAGCTCCATCAAGTGATAATGGGAATACTTTTAGTTTGATTTGATCTTCAGATACATTTCTTGGTTTCAATGTTGATAAAACAAAATTAAATTATTTAATATTTTTGTTTGGATCCTCACTAGATAAGCCATGAAACATTTAAAGAAGGTGAATTAACCCAAATTTCAGTTCAAAGTCTGATTCGTGATTTGGGAATGTAATAAAACTTGGTTGATAATTAATATCTAGTGTATCAAATTCTTGAATGGTTCTATTATGTTAATTGTTATTGTTTTCATCCATTAGTTCTTGTTTTAAGATTTATTTAGAATTGTTTAAAACTTTAGTGTTCCCATAATCGATAAATTATCTAACTAGTTTAATGCTTAAACTTCCCATAGTCTGATGATGTCTTATTCCATCCCTAATGTTGTGTTCAATCTCAAGATCAAGATCTAAGAGATCTTTGGGATTAGCTCATGTAAATAATCAAATAAATTTAAAAATAATAAAAGTGGACCATAATAAAATATAAATGATAATTTTTAGTTGACGATCAAAAAATAAGAAGAAAAAGAAAACAAAAGAAGAAGAAAATTTCAGATTTTGTAAAGAAGGGATAAATAAGAGAATAATAGATTAAAATGAAAAATAAAAGGAATAGATCTAATTGTTTGAAATAATTACTTTTATCCTCTAAAATAGTACCAATTTTAAAGGTTCTATCATGGAGATACTCAAATGATGTTCAGTTTGCAGTTATTTAGGTGCATTAGGGTGGCTGACATAGGTCGTCTCTCAAAGAGGAAATAATTAAAACAACTCAATAGTACTTTGAAAATAAATTACAATAATATAAACACGCTAATTTAAAGGATGTGGGTTGTTTATTTTTTGGAAAATAATAAGAATAAGAATTATAGAAGAGTATTTTATTTTGTTTTGTTTTGTTTCTGAAATGAAATTTGATTAAAAAGACACAACAAGAAGATGTTTTTTAGAAAATATTTTAAAAGTAGTAATCAATATAAATCTACCTATTCACTTAATAATTAATCATTTTCATTTAAATTAATATCAAATTAATTATGATATCTTAATTTTATAACCCTCAAACCCTTTGAGAGTTAACTTAACCACAAATATGAAAAGAGTTAAACCCTAGGCTAGCTTTGTAACATGCAATCGCAACACCGTACGTTGATTGTCATTCTAAGGATAGATTACATTAAGTGATGAATTAGGTCACATACCCACTTTATAAATTAGGATGAAATGATCTTAGTTATTGTATTTTATCTCTACAAATTAATCATGTGTGGTATTTTTTTACCGATTATGTTTGCTCTCTCACAATTTACACAAATCCTCAACCTCACGTGTTTTTGTGTTAATTGTTAAATTGATTAATTAGTTTATTATAATTTAAAAACTAAATTCATGGATCATATTAATTAAATTACAGTAGCTCATTAATTCAAAATAAATGAATGAAGAAGGTAATAGTTAGATCGTTTACTAAGAAAACTACTCTGTCATGGGCGGTGTAGTCATCGTAGAAGCGAATTGCATTTGCAACAGTTTAGAATGGGTATATCCCAATAAAACTTCTACTATTGAGTTCCATCCCAAAGAGGATGAATAAATAATATAATTTAAATATAATAAAATAGAATAAAATATATTAAAGATAAGAGGAACTAAGAAGTATATTACGCAAACACAAACATTACAATGCGAAGAAGAAGAAGAAGGCTTCGATGAAGGGATCCTTGCTTCAAGAGCTACCCTTATTGAATTGCATGGATAATTGGAGTGAAAGAACTTATCCTCTTCCCTAAACAACCTAAGTCACATCCCAACCCCTAAAAATTATAAAAATACATAGTTATAGAGTGGAGGGTATGCTAGGTTAAAAGTGGTTTCAAGTGTGCATGAGGAGATTCTGCCAAATATTTTGATCCCAATTTCACTACATTCTTAACCACCAATATGAGTGACTTATCTATCCTTTAAGAAGGATAATTTGTGAGAAACTAGGTTTTCGATATCCTCCCAAGTTTTAGGCTCAATCCATACATGGATGTAGAAGATATGGCCCAAACACTATAGTGATATCTAATCTGCCAGGTCCAGTCCATCTTTGAATTCATGGTCCATTTAGTCCAAACAAATGCATGATTTAGCTCCAATTTCCTAAAAAAAATATATCCCATTAATCAAGTAACAAATTTACAAAGTTTTAAATTCAAATAATTCATCTTAAAATATTTATGTCTTAATTACTACAGTTCACTTTAAAAGGTAATATTGGAATTTTCATAGAATTTTCAAAAGAATGATCTAATCCCAAATCTTTTATAAATAAACATATTTAACACAATCTGAGGAAATTTTTTCATTAATTATCAATATAATATTCAACTAAGTTTTTTTTTATCACCTACTCAAAATGGTTAGGGTACTAAGCCCACATCAAACTCTCAAATTCGCATGATCTTTTTTGAAGATTCTCATACCGCTAAAAAATATACACCAATGGTATTGACCATTCTCACAGGGTCATTCCCAGATAGCCTCCAGTCACCACTAGTTACTTTGAGAATGTTGAACTACCCTTGATCTCAAGCTCTCCTATGCCAATGACATGTGATGGGTAATGCATGTATCTACTTAGATATGACATGGGGACGAATTTATGTAATTGGTCTAACTGTGGGGGAAACACTAGGTAGTAGGGAACATCTCCCACACTATGTAGAACTTGGAATAGCCTAATAAACCTTGAGAATATCTTAATTACCTAACCAAAACTCCAAAATCTACATTACATAGATACCTTCAATAACAAATTTTCTCCCTCCTCAAACTCCATGGGTGTCTATCATTACTCAATGTTTGACTTTTAATATCTATGAGTTGTCATATTCCACTCCAAGATAACATATGCCAACTTTTTCATCATCTATACTAGCTCTATATCCATCAGTGACATCCTCTAATCTCCATCCTACAGATTAGTGACATGTAGGGTCTCCCACACAGATGATCGAAAGGTTTCATTCCAATAGTGGAGTCATAATCGTTGTTGTACATGAACCCCACTATGGGTAAGTGCTTCTTTAATCTATTCATAAAATATAATAAAAAATCTATTAGTATATCCTTAAGAAATAGAATATATTACTAAATTTGACCATCTATTTAAGAGAGTAATGTTGTAATCATCTACAACTCAGTCTAACATTCCTCCTTCAAGCTCATCTATAACTAGTATATGAATCAAGAATCTTGGTCAGAAATTATCAATGAATTCGTCCCATACAACTGAAAGAATCCTCTATGTAGAAATGTCTTAGGCTATATACCAAACAATACACGAAAATATAAAATAATTGGGTCAAATTTTCTATTCTATTTATGATCGCCTATATTGTGTCATTACCAATCACTTTACGTGGAAGTATCATCACAAAGTCCATTGATATATAATCTCACTTACACCCTAGAACCTCAATGGGTTGGTCTAAACCTATAGGTGAATGGTTCTATACACATCTTTATAGGTTATATATCATGATATAAACTTTAAAACACATTTATTTGTACCTAGACACAAAATTGATGTCTGAGGTCTTTTTACATCATTATTATGTATGGATATAATATTAAGGGTTAATTTTTTAACTCCCTTAGAACCTCATTATAAGGTGTTTCTAGATATAATTTTTATTCATAAAATTTAACAATGTGATCCACACCTTCATAAAATATATATATAGTAAATTAATTAATGATAATATATCACATAGGTCCTAAAAATCAATGTCTCATAATTGGGTTTCCCTCGCATGATAGATAAGAATAGGGGTCACCACCAACGATCATGGATAGAAAAAGTATCCCTAATTCACCAAGTATAATTTCTATGTGAAAAGATACCTAGTTTCCAACTCTAACAATTGAGCACAAGACTTCCTATTAAGGGGATATACCATATTTCTTCCCTTCCACAAAGTATATATAATCACAAATTCATAAACCTGTATAAACTTCAACAAATTCCTCTGCCTCAGGTTGAGGTCCCTCTAAGTGAAGATATGTTGGAGGATATTATAGTCTATGTATACAATAAATCACTTGTCAGGATACTAATTTATCTAATTCAACAAGGCAAAGGAAAATTTTACTAACTCCAAATCATGGGATTCATAGTTCTTCTTGTGAGGGCTCAAATTTCTAGACCCATAAGCAATCACCTCTAACCATTACATTAGTACATAGTCAAAACTAGCTCTATGGGTATCATAGAACTCTATGTACTAAAATAATTCCCTTATAAACCATATAAAAATATTACTCATAAACTTCCATTTAATATCCTAGAAATATCTATATATTCACTAATACCAAATAAACAAATTCCTTTTTTATCCAAGGGTGGTCATGGGATCCAAAATCCAGGATAATTCCACCACAAATCTCTAGTAGTATCCCTCCAAACCAAGGAAGTGTTTTTCCTTGGAGACACTCTTGGGTTGTCTCTCAAGATAAAACTATATTTATATTCACTTGTTCTATGTATATGGTTGTAAGAAATCTCGTGTATTCATGAGATACCTAGGATTGGATAAAAAAAATACTCAAACTCACCTTGTTTTTCTTTCAAGTTAATCTTGATCTTGAGGTACTCTAGTGTTAAGTTGAGTCGATATCAAGTATTATAAAAACATAATCAAGTATTTAGTGGGACTAATCAATAATATAATTTTTTAATATATTATTTTTTACTAAATATATTTGTATTTAATTTTGATCTCAATATTTTTATCTCGAGTAATATTTCAATCTTGAACTCTAATTCAAACTATATCTTCAAAATAATTTTTTTGGAAAAGTATATTAATTTAACGGAGTCAATACAAATTGAGTAGATCAATCAAGAATATATTTACCTCCATAATTATCTTGAGCCAATAAATTGAAACTCAGTCAAGAATAGGCCCAAGCTCAATCACCATGTTTAAGTACTAATCTTGATGTTGAATACTAAGATACTCCACTCCACTAAATTAAATTACACCCTTACCTATGGATACTCAACCCTCCAAGATGAAATAATATATGAATTGGAAAATTTAGATGTAAATTTAACACATTATGATCTTTTTATATATATGGTGTTTCTAAAGAAGGTCCATGAAAATCCTCAACTGCTAAGTATTCTTATCCTCTGATGCTGAATAAATGATGATGTCATCAATAAATAAAACCATGGATTGGTTTATTAAAGGATAAAATGTCTAGTTTATGAGTCCCTTAAATATGGGAATGGTGTAACATATGTAAAATGGTATCACCAAAAACTCAAAATGGCCATAGAATCATCAGAATTTCATATTCAGTATATCCACTTCACAAAACCTGATATGGTGATAACTGAACATACGATCAATCTTTGATAACCACTTGTATCCTTTACTTGTTTTAATATTTTATTGATCCTTGATAGATTATATTTTTTCTTAAATTTTACTTATTCAAGTAGTGATAGTAAATAATAAGCCTCAAGTTTTCATCCTCCTTCCTCAAAAATAACATTCAAGTTTCTTAGGGGAACAAATTGGGATTGATGAAACCTTTTTCCATAAGGTCCTTCATCTGTACCTTTGGATCCATATGCTCAACCAATGGTGTATAATAAGATATATATTATAGGAGATTGGTTCTGAGGTAAAATTAAATAAAAAATTAAATCTATCGATGAGGGGTAAATCCAAGTATATCCTTGATAAATACATCCATATACTTCTCCATGAATGTAGGAATCTAATCATAAAAAATCATTTTCCATATATAGATCCAAAATCACAAACTAGTTTTTGATTGGATAAAACATTCCATGCATAGGATCTACTTATCTTTACTATAGTTCCCACTCACCCATGTAGATAAATCTTAATCCCTTAGCTCGAAAGAACTTCACTCTCTAAATATAGCATTCTGTCTGGGAAAGGGCTATAAATATCATGTTTATACAAATGATGATATTGTAGGGATTTATCCCAACCACTATGAGGTCACATGAAGTATTCTCTTCACTAAGATAAATTTTTCATCATATATATATGTGGGTGATCCTACGATCACTTATAGTAAGAGTCTCTAGACACATGGGTCAATTTGGGATATCTACGTGGATTTCTAGCTCTTGAACAGGGGATGAAACAAGAAAGGAATGGTTTTTATGAGTGTCTAAATGTTGGATATGCACTAAAATAGGTATATCATAGATTATTATTTACATTATTCCACATATTGCGATATTCATATGATTAATAACATAGATAATGACATGTTAAATCATAAATATCATGTGATACATCTATCATAGTATACTATGGGAATACGATATGGGTTTTTGAGTACATGACTAATGGAATATCTTTCAAACATCTACATTTGACAATGAATCATTAGGATGTATCATTTATAGGTTCAAAAACATATAATAATCATCTAACACATTAAAATAATCATATATCCCAGTGTAAATTCAATGTAGCTAATGCATGTCATCTTCCAAGAATTTTTAGTAAACACTATACCTCCTTTAATTAATAAATGGAGGCTATAATAAGAATATAGATATTATATTTTGTGTATTGTGACTATATTTCCATATAAAATACTCTATTTTCCTCTCTATTTTAAATTCATCTTCACAGAGAAAAAAGATCTCATAAATTTTGGAGTCTGAAGGATCCTTTTAAAATGCATGAGGATTCTAGTGGATGGTTTACTTTCTATATAGGTGGGAATCCTTTTATAATCACTTGGTGATCTCTATAGAACTTGATCCATTATGATAAAAAGTTATGGATCATTCCATGATAGAGGCATGCATGTTTATATGTTCTTTCTTTATTTATGTTGATTCAACAATGGTAGATTATGAAATAAAATGAGTTTCTTCCACTGCATTGATCAATATATAATCCCACCAAATTGATCGATGGTATCAAATCCACCATAATATTAGAGTATATATTTTTTCTACAAATTTTCTGAATACCATATATATTGTAAGACATTTTGGGTGATATCATAGTATATGACATGATATAGTTGATCATCATTCATGGGATATCTCTATTGGTATTTATGACATTGGATATCATAATGTGATATTATTCTTTTCTTAGTGGTAATGTACAAATATACTTTATCAAAAGGTAAGATACATTGATATCTAGTGGTTTTGTTCTATGTGATAATATATGATATGAAATAATATAGACTAAGACTTAAATACCAGGTTTCATAAAATAGAAAATCATATAGATATTACGATACAATGGATATTATTAAATACTAGTGGATCCCCAAAATAGTCAATTTTGTAAGTGATATTCTCAATCATTGCTGAGGATTTACAATGGATCATATCTATCTTCAAATATGATATAATCAAAAACGAATAAAATTAATAATATTTTGGATAAAATACTTTTTATTTATAAATTTTATATAAAAGGTAAGTGTTAGGCATTAAAAATAAACTGTTTTCATGCCTAAATTAAATATTAAAAGTTCATATTAATATCACATGTTAATTAAATAAACAAAAAAAATTATTTATTTATTTATTCCATGTAAATGTTCGTGTTTGTAAAATGTTTGTAAAATTTTAATATTCTACGTGCCTTAATTTATATGAAAATTTTATTCTTATAAAAATTAAATTCCATGTATTATAAGTTATATATAGAAACATAATATTTATTTTTCATTAACCTTCACTTTGGTATGTATTTTTACCATTAAATTACATTAAGAGGGTAAAATGGTTTATACATATTAGGTGTTAGAGTTATGATGAAATATAAATCTCTCTTGAGTAAATTATATGTGGGTAGTGGGATATTAGGTTGGATTTCCCACTATCCTATAGACTTATGCCTTGTACTTGAAAATTAGGGGATGGTTATCTTTCTCTCCAAGCTTGATCATGTGGCGATTGTCAATTTTTATTAATTATAATAATTTTTATAACAAAAAGTTTTATGTACCTTATGCATAAAATTTATTTAGATATGTGTAATTGTTCTTTTCTCATATTTTGTGTGGGTAACACAAACTATGAGTTATGTAAAGAGTTGCATAATAATATGGTTTTGCAAATATTATTTTCTTCGATGGAATAGAGATTGAAAAGTAAATTATTATAAGTATGCATATATAAAGGAATAAATAATGAGATAATATATATCTCATGGTATTAAATAGTTATAAATTTAATATGCATGTGATGCATATTAAATTCATGAGAATTTAAAAGAAACCCCCTCAAATAATAAATATGAGATTCCTTTAAAAGAAAACAGATATCAATAACATGATCATCTAATTGTGTATAACATTCCATAAAAAGGTTCCCATGCATTATCTTGTTTAAGGTATATTCAGTATGGGTAAACCTAATAGGATTAGGTGCCCATATTCTACTATGAACTTTGTCTTACACTTGGTTGGGAAACCCTAATATGAGTAGTGTAAAGACCCGGATTTTTTCATGTAAATTTGTTTTAATTATATGGGAATATTACGAGTTCGCAAAAATTGACGGCGCGTGATTCCGAGGCCCGGTGTGCCCAAAATGAATTTTTGAACTTTTTTTCTGGTAATTTTAGTAAATGAACAAGCAACATTTTGTAACTTTTGAACAGGTGCTCAGAATTGAAATCTGAGGACACCATTGAACTCACAGCGCCGATATTCTCTTAAGGGGACCTTTACCTTGACCGTAGTAGGTCGAGAGTGAAAATTAGTTTTCGGAATTTTCATGGGAGAAAATAAAATAAACAAGCTTTATTTTATTTTTGAAATTGAAACCTCCCATTTTGAATTTAGTGTTGGGGACCAACTGAATTGTATTCTTTAATGGGAGTTGACTCTTGTTTTATTTCCCCTAGTTAATGTTCCAACTCTAACTTAATTAAAGTGCCAACTTTGATTAATTAATAAACATAATTTATTAAGTTGGATTCTCACATTTCTTGAGGTTGGAAAATCATTGGGAAAATAGGAGAGACTTGGAGAGAGATTTTTGTGGATCATCATCCAATGAGGAACAACTCTTTAGATCAAGAATGAGGACGACGTGTGAGCTCGGATCTGGAGCATGGTGTGGGAGAAATGAATGTCGACTTCACCAAAATCATCTCCTTCCTTGCACCGTCTCCAATGAGCAATAAGGTAGGGGTTTTAAATTGAATATTTTTGACAAATCTTCATCTTCTGGATTCACAACGATGATGTCCAAACTAACAAGGCCATCGTCCCACACATATACCTTGCCCCATTATCTTTTGTTCTTCACGCGTTCTTTATGCGTTCTTCATACGTTCATCAACGCCAAATATTTAATGATGCTAGAAGCACAATGTTTTGCTGAGTACGACCTATGGACGCGGATCCATCAACCCGAGGATCATGAATATGTGAACGACATAATTTTTGGGCTTAGAATGAAGTCGTGATGGCTCGTGAAAGAAGGCGGGGGTCGATACCCGGCTGGCCGCAAGGAAGGTGGGGCGGCATGCGTCCGCACCGCCAGTTGAGCTGGAGGTCGCGGCCCATCAGCCGTAGCGGAGCAGGGTGGAGGTCAGCATCTGGCCAGCCACATGGTGAAGCAGCGGCGTGCGTCCGCACCACCGGAGCCGTAGGTCGAGGTCGCTTGGCCACGGCGGAGGGCGGCCGACACCTGGCTGGCCGCAGTGGAGTAGCGGCGCGCGACCGCACCACAGGAAGGATGACCGTCCAGAGTACCGGCCAATCATATCATATCAGTGGGACCTTCTTGGGTCCCACGGGTGACATGGCATCGCCTAAAGGCGTTTCCCGTTGCTATTCGGAAGGGAAGGGGGCACTCCCCGTTCGGTGCCAGCTTAAGCGGATCGTGCTGCCCAAAGGGCTGGGCCTGGTCGTCCCCTTCACGGGTCAGGCTGGACCATGGCCCAGCGGGCCGGGACTGCCGCAGCCTAGGCCAACCAGGTCAGACTCGAATCGGACCAGGTCAACACGAACCAGGTCGGGTCAGCCCTGGCCGGGTCGGACCAGACCCGGACCCAATTTCACCTTTGTGGCCATATCTTGAGAACCGAATTCCTGTTTGAAAAACCTTATATGGAACATAAATCCTTGGATTGTGATGGTACTTTTGGTATACTCCACTTGAGTTTTGGATAAAGTTGGAGTATGGCCAGGTTGGATCGAACCCCGAATCCAACCGGGCCCTCGTAGTGGAAATGCTAATAACTTACAAACCGGGCATATGATTGACGCTTCGTCTATTGTGTTAGGTCCCATATGATGTGACAGACCTTTAGGATACTTCTATATGGGACTTATTGGCAGTTCAGGTACAACCGATATCTCAAGGGACAGATTCTACAGAACTCGAGTACACAGGGTGCGAGGAATCTAGTGGCTGGTAGTGAGGCGGAGGTTGGAGACAGATAATATGGAGATTAGTTACCTATCGACTCTAGGAAGGTCAGATCCTTTGTGGGTCATTACGGGGGTTAGTACCTATCGATCATGTGTGGGTCAGTGCTCAGTGATCCTGTGTGGGTCAGCGCATATCGATCCTGTGTGGGTCAGATCCTGTATGGTTCAGCGCTCATCGATCCTATGTGGGTCAGTGCATACCAATCCTGTGTGGGTCAGATCCTATGTGGGTCAACACTCGGTGATCCTATGTGGGTTAGTGCATATCGATCATATATGGGTCAGATCCTATGAGGGTCATTACGGGGGTTAGTACCTATCGATCCTGTGTGGGTCAGACTCCGTGTATTCGACAGTAATGCCTCTTGACAGAATAAGATGATCTATCTTGGCGACTAATCATCTGTACTTCTATACTTCACTTATACTTGTGTGAGATGAGTCTTATATCTTCATGGTGTACCTGTGTGGTACTATATCTTTGTGGTGTTACCTGTGTGGTACTCCTAACATCGTGGTGTTACCTGTGTGTTACTTATATCTTTGTGGTGTTACCTTTGTGGTAATCTTCTCTCCAGTTTGAGATAAGTATATCTTGATAACTTAGGTGTATGTATGGGAATATACCTAGGTAGGGTTGACTGTTGTTTCCATTTTTTGTGGTTTGAGAGACCTTCGAGGGTCTCAGGGTTCCTACTGAGTATTTTTATACTCACTCCTACACGGGCTACGCCTGCACCTTGTTGTTTCTTGTGCTGACGATGGATTGTGCTGACTGAGGACGTGGGTACCAGGACTAGGGACTGCTCAGAGGTGGACCATAGACGAGTCGTACCGTAGAGACAACCGTTTGATATCTGTACCTACCATTAAGGTAGGATCCTTGGTGAGTGTTCACATGATCTATTTTAAGTTTTGCTTGTACCTTCCAGTTTGACTTGTAATTTCTAGTTGGGCTTGTATTATGGCCCCTTTACTTTCAGTACACACCATGTTTACTATATAGTTTACTTTGTGATTGTATCTTTCTATGTGATTGGTTTGTGTGAGTTTACAATTTTTAAAGTCAATGCCTTCCCATTTTAGGTAATACACCTTTTGGTGCTTGTCGCCATCCCCTGGCCTATGGAAGGAGGGCTTGGGGTAGTCACGGCACGGGCCCTAGGGGATGGGTCATGACAAATTGGTATTAGAGGAGTTCGGTTCTACCAAAGAACTAGGACTCTGATCTTTTCTATGAAGCAATAGTGTTAAGTGTTATGAGTGTGGTTTTCAGTTCAGGGATTCCAATGTTGGTGTGGAGGCCAACGTATCCATACACCAGGACCCTGAATTCTGATTTCCAACTTAGCACACAAAAACACTAATTGCGTATGTGTTTTTGAAAATTTTTCTTTGTGATCTCTTTGAGTCAGCTCACCAGGTATAAACATAATAACCATGGTGCACCTATTTCTTTTCAAGATGCCTCCAAGCAGATAGCCAGCTAGGATTCTAGTTAAAGTATGCGATGACAGCCCACCAAGCAATGAGGATTCAGTGTAGGGCCCCCTTACAACAGTTGTACCATCAGGTGGTGTACCAGTAGAACCACTACTCGTTGGGCTGCTGATGCCACCAGCCCCAGCAATAAGGGGTGCATGCCGGTTGAGCCCATTTCATGATTTCTAGCGCCATAGGCCACTGAGTTTCAGGGTGAGACAGATCCACAGGTGGCTGAGGACTAGCTGGAAGTCATGGTTAGAGTCTTCCAACCGGTAGGGACACCAGCTGATCTCATGGTGATCCTTGCCGCCAGTCTTCTTCAGGCAGCAGCAGGAAGATGATGGAGCTTGGTGCTCCAGGTTCATGATGAGGTGACTCTTGTCTAGGTGACTTCAAGAGCCTTTTCAGGGCAGAGTTAATCCCAGTGACCCTATGCTCAGTGTGTATACAAGAGCTTCTCCACTTAGAGTAGTGTAGCATGATTATGGCACAATATTCAACGAGGTTCACCTACCTCTCGCACTACTCCACTGATATGGTGTGGGACCCTTTCATTAGGGTTTGGACCTTTGAGTAGGGGCTCAGATGGGATATTAGAGCTTCGATTGTTTCTCTCAAAATCTCTACGCAGGAGGGGGTGTTAGATCGAGCACTCTTAGTGGAGAGCTTCCTTCCTGAGTAATCACCAGTAGCGAGACCCACCACCAGACAACACGTAGCAGATTCATCAGTAGATGGTAGTAGATAGATGATGAAGAGGTCCAATAGGACCAGACCTATAGGTGGATGACCATAGGATATAGTGTCGGTGGTGCGGGGCTCTTGAGACAGAGCAGGACCATCAAGCAACAAACAGTGTTATTTTTGTGGCAGGCATGGTAACATGACTCACGACTACCCGACCTACCATACAGACGACCAGCAGATGGTCAAAGGACCTCCTGGGCAGAGGTGAAGATTTGATCGAGGAGGTCCGCATACAGGAGGTGGACATGGAAGAGGAGTAGGTGGTGCAGCAGGCGGTGGGCAGTGATTCAAGGTTCTACCACCACCACCACCAGGTGGTCCACCCCGACCACAGGGAGCATATGGATAGGGACGAGCTCAGCTTTAGGCAGATGAGGCCTACGACCACGGCGCTCCAGAGATTATTTGAGGTATGATCTATGTCTACTCCACCTTAGCTGCAGTACTTATAGACATAGGTTCCAGTCACTCTTTCATTTCCACGACCCTCATTCGGAACATGGAGATTCTAGTGGAGATGTTGGCTCGATACTTATTGGTAGAGACTCCTACAGGATCAGATTTGACGATTATGCACTGGTGCCGATAGTGTGAGATTACTCTAGGAGGTGAGAGATTTGGCTGAGATCTTCTAGTAGTGGCGTCAAGGCCTTACAACATCATTCGGGGTATGGACTGGTTATCCACAGTCTATGATCATATAGACTATATTAGGTGAAAATTTTGGTGTGTCCTCATGGATGGGACCAGGTTTTAATTTACCATTGAGAAGGGAACCTATGCAGCATAGGATGGAGTTACCCAGAGGAGGGTACATCCAATCACACATCATTTGGCTAGCCTTACCCACGGAGTGGTTGATGTTGAGAGTCTGAGCAATCCTGTAGTGGTGGACTAGTACGCTGATGTTTTCCATGAAGATGTTTCGGGTCTACCTCCTCACGGAGAGGTGGAATTTTATATCGAATTGTACCCCGGAACAACACCGATATCTACACCAGCATATCAGATGGCTCTCGCGAAGCTTCGAGAGCTGCGGGTACAGCTGGAGGACCTGTAAAGCAAGGGATTCATTAGGCGCCGTGTTTCTCCTTGGGTAGCCCCAATTTTTTTCACCAAAAAGGTGGATGGGAGTTTGAGACTCTGTGTGGACTACCGGCACCTGAACCAGGTGACTGTGAAGAACAAGTACCCACTTCCGAGGATTGATGATCTCTTTGATCAGCTGAAGAGAGCACGGTGGTTTTCAAAGATAGACCTCATATGAGGATATCACCAGCTCAGAGTACGAGGTGAGGATGTGCAGAAGACGACCTTCAGATGTCGGTATGGCCATTATGAGTTCATGGTTATACCTTTCGGCATGACCAATTCCCCAACAGTTTTTATGGGACTCATGAACATGATCTTCCAGAAACACCTTGATCGCTTTGTGGTAGTCTTCATCGATGACATCTTGATATACTTAGCGATGGAGGAGGAGCATGTCTATCATCTACAGATAGTTTTTCACACACTCCAAGAGCACCATCTTTATGGTAAGCTCTTGAAGTTCTATTTCTGGATCTGAGAAGTTCACTTTCTGGGATACGTTATCTTAGAGGCTAGAGTTTTGTTGAATCCAGCAAAGATTGATGTTGTGCCTGATTGGGAGTCACCCAGGAGCGTGACGTAGGTGCAGAGTTTCTTGGGTTTGGCTAGTTACTACCGAAGGTTTGTGCCTGAGTTTTCCAGATTTGCAGCACTCTTATCAGCATTGATGAAGAAGTAGAAACCCTTCGTGTGGTCAGAGAGATTCCAGCGGAGTTTCTAGGAGCTGAGGCAGAGATTGATGAATGCCCCCATCTTGAGGCTACCGGAGGAGGGTGTTGGGTACGTAGTCTACTGTGATGCATCAGGGATTGGGATTGTATGTGTCTTGATGTAGGAGCAAGCAGTGATCGTGTATAGTTCTCAACAGCTGATACAGCATGAGAAGAACTACGCTACCCATGACTTGGAGTTATCAGTAGTGGTCTTTGCCTTGAATGTGTGGCAACATTACTTTATGGGTGAACATTTTACAGTCTACTCTGATCACAAGAGTCTCAGTTATATCTTCTCTTAGAAGGACCTGAACCTGATACAACGGTGTTGGCTTGAGTTCCTCTAGGACTATGACTTCGAAATAGTCTATACTCCTATGAAGGGGAACATAGTACTAGATGCACTTAGCAGGAGATCTGGTATATAGTTGTTGAGTGAGGCAATGGAGCAGCTAGCTGCTTTGAGGATATTCTATGTGGATCGAGATGGAGCATCTTATCATTTGTCTTTGACAGTCATTCCCCCACTCCTTAAGCGAGTTAGGGAGGCACAGATTGGGGACACTGACTTTGAGGCTCTATGTGCTCAAATATCCACAGGATAGGAACTTGATGGATTTTAGGAAGGTGGGGATAATGTCAACCTCTTTAGAGGGTGTACTATGGTACCGATGGCGCTACGAGAGGAAGTGTTGAGGGAGTTTCATATGTCCCCTCTAGAGGTACATCCAGAAGTGGAGAATATGTATCAGGACCTTCAACATCAGCACTGGTAGCTAGGATTGAAGAAATTAGTGGCAGATTTTGTCTCATGGTGCCTCACTTGTCAGCAAGTGAAGGCAGAGCATAAGGTTCCATCAGGCTTAGTTCATCCACTAGAGGTGCTAGAGTGGAAGTGGGATGGAATTTCCATGGACTTCATGACAGAACTTCCACGCATGACTAGGGTTCATGATTCTATCTGGTTGATTGTTGACTGACTCACCATGTCATCCCACTTCCTACCTATCAAAGAGAAGGGATCAGTAGAGATATTGGGACACCTCTACGTGCAGGATATTTTATGGCTTCATGGAGTGACATCTATGATTATCTCCTATCATTATGCATGTTTCACTTACTGGCTATGGAAGGGGTTGTAGGAGGGGTTCGGGACACATCTTCGGTTGAGAACTACCTTCCATCCTTCGACAGAGGGTTAGACAGAGCGGACCATTTAGACCCTCGAGGACAGGCTATGTGCTTGCGTCCTTGATTTTGGACACAACTCGTAAAATCATTTACCTTTGGTGGAGTTCGCATACAAAAACATCTATCACTCCACTATCGGTATGGAGCCATTCGAGGCATTGTACGAATGACTGTACAGATCACCTATATGATGGTCTAACCTAGGGGAGTTAGCACTCGTGGGACTAGGAATGGTACGGGCTACCATAGAGAAGGTGCAGATCATCCATGAGAGGATGGAGACTGCATAGAGCAGGTAGAAATCCTATGCTAGCAAGATATGAAGACCTCTTGAGTTTGAGGATGGTGACCATGTCTTTCTACAGGTATCACCTTGACGAGGCTTACAGCAATTTGGCCGAGGTGAGGTTCATCGGACCCTTTCAGGTCCTCAGCAGAGTTGGCGAGGTGGCTTACCCCTTAGCTCTTTCACCTCAGTTGCACTGGGTGCATGACATTTTCCACGTATCCCAGCTAAGGAGATACGTATATGATCTTTTGCACATCATTGACTGGGTAGAGCTAGACATCGATGATGGGGTGACGTTTTCGGAGGTTCTAGTGGAGATTGAGGATCGATAGGAGTGGGACCTTTGTGGGCAGTCGATACCTCTGGTGCGCGTACTCCGGAAGCACAGGAACCTCCATGAGAGAACATGGGAGTTGGAGGCTCATATTCGTGCTCAATACCCCCAAATTTTTTCCTTATTTTGTGTTGTGGATTTTAGGGATGCAAAGCCCTGAGGTGGGGAGAATGTAAAGACCCAGATTTTTCTATGTAAATTTGTTTTATTTATATGGGAACATTACGAGTCTGTGAAAATTGACGATGCATGATTCTGAGGCCCAGTGTTCCTAGAATGAATTTTTGAACTTGTTTTTGGGTACGTTCAGTAAATGCGCAAGAGGTGTTTTGTTACTTTTGAACCAGTGCTCGGATTTGAAATATGAGGACACTGTTGAACTCACACTGCCGATATTCTCTTAATGAGACCTTCACCTCGACCTTAGTAGGTTGAGGGTGAAAATTATTTTTCATACTTTTTGTGGGAGAAAATAAAATAAACTAGATTTATTTTTTTTTTGAAATTGAAACCTTCCATTTTAAATTTAGTGGTGGGGACCACCCGAACTCTCTTCTTTAATGGAAGGTGACTCTTGGTTTATTTCCCCTAGTTAATGTTCCAACTCTAACTTGATTAAAGTGCCCTGTTTTATTAATTTATAAACTTAATTTATTAAGTTGGATTCTCACATTATTGGAGGTTGTAAAAACATTAGCAAAAGAGGAGAGCCTTGGAGAGATAATTGGGAGGATCATCTTCCAATGAGGAACAACTCTTCGGATCAAAAATGAGGACGATGTGTGAGCTCAGATTGGGAGCGTGGTGCAGGAGCAATGAACGACAATGTCACCAACATCATATCCTTCCTTGCGCCATCTCCAATGAGAAACAAGGTAGGGGTTTTTAGTTGAATTTATTTGATAAATCTTTATATTCTGGATTCACAACGACAATGGGAAAACTAACATGGCTATCGTCCCGCACATATACCTTGCCCCTTTATCTTTTGTTCTTCATGCATTTTTCACGCGTTCTTTGTGCGTTCATCAAAGCCAAATATTTAATGACATTGGAAACATAATGTTTTGTTGATCTCCACATATGGGTGTGGATACCTCAACTCGAGGATTGTGAATATTTTAATGACATAATTTCCGGGCTTGAAAGAAGCCGCTATGGCTCATGGAAGAAGGCGGTGGCCGGCACCAAGCCGGCCGCGAGGAAGGTGGGGTGGCGTGTGTCCGCGCCATCGGTTGATCAGAAGGTCATGGCCCGTTGGCCGTGGCGGAGCAGGGTGGCAGTCGGCATCCGGCCGGCTGTGTGGCCAAGCAACGGCGTGCGTCCGCGCCATCGGAGCAAGAGGCTGCGGCAGTGGCTGGAGGACAGCCAGTACCCAGCCAACCGTAGTGGAGCAGCGGTGCGCGACCGCACCACTAGGAGCAAGACCGCTCAGCCGTAGGGGATCGGCGGGACCTACTCAGGTCCCACGGGTGACATAGCAGTGCCTAAATGTGATGCCCTTTTGTGTTCCAAATTCAAGGGGAGTGCTCCCCCTTCAGTGCTAGCTCAGGCAGACCGCGCTGCACAGCCGGCCACGCCCAGTGTGGGTCGGGCCGCGCCCAGCGGTCCGGGCCCGTCACGGCCCAGGCCAACCGGGCTAGACTTGAATCGGGCCAGTTTGACCTAAACCAGGTTGGGTCAGCCCAGGTCGGGTCGGGTCGGACCGGACCCGGGCCCATCCAGACCCAGTTTCTCCTTTGTGGCTATATCTTGAGTACCGGGCATCTGTTTGACGAACCGTCTACTACAAAAGAATCCTTGGATCTAGATGATCCTTTTGGTATACTCCACTTGAGTTTTGGATAAATTTGGACTATGACTGGGTTGGATCGAACCCTAAATCCAACCGGACCCTCAGAGCAGAAATGCTAATAACTTACAGACCGGGTGTCTGATTGACGCGCTGTTTGTCGTGTTGGGTCCTTTATTATGTGACGGACATTTGGGATACTTTTCCATGAGACTTATTGGTGGTCAAGGTACGATCGATATCTCAAGGGACAGATTTTACAGAACTCGAGCACACCGAGTGTGAGGAATCCAGTGGCTGGTAGTGAGGCGGAAGTTGGAGACGGATAATATGGAGGTTAGTTACCTATCGACTCTAGGTAGGTAAAATCCTATGGGGGTCATTGTGGGGGTTAGTACCTATTGATCCTGTGTGGTTCAGCACTCAGAAATTCTGTGTTGGTCAGTGCATACCGATCATGTGTGGGTCAGATCCTATGTGGGTCAGTGCTCAGCGATCCTATGTGGGTCAGCGCATACCGATCCTGTGGAGGTAAGATCCTCTATGGGTCAACGCTCAGCGATCCTGTGTGGGTTAGATCCTATGTGAGTCATTGCGGGGGTTAGTACTTATTGATCCTGTGTGGGTCAGACTCCATATAATCAGCATCACTGCCTCTTGACAGAATAAGATGATCTAGCTTCACGACTAATCATCTGAACTTCTATACTTCACTTATACCAATGTGAGCTAAGTCTTATATCTTTGTGGTGTACTTGTGTGGTACTATATCTTCGTGGTGTTACCTGTGTGGTACTCTTACCTCCATGACGTTACATGTGTGGTACTTCTATCTTCGTGGTGTTACCTTTGTGGTAATGTTCCTCCTATGTGAGATGAGTATATCTTGATAACTTAGGTGTTTGTATGAGAATATACCTAAGTAGGGTTGACCGTTGTTTCCATGTTTTATGGTTTGAGAGACCTTCAGGGGTATTGGGGTCCCTACTGAGTATTGTTATACTCACCCCTGCATGGGCTACACCTGCACCATGTTGTGTCTTATACAAACGACAGACAACGCTGACTAAGGATGAGGGTACTAGGACTGGGGACTGCTCAGAGGTGGACCTTAGATGAGGTGTACCACAGAGAAAACCATTTGAGAGTTGTACCTACCCTTCAGTTAGTATCCTTGGTGAGTGTTCATAAGAGTTGTTTTCAATTTTACTTGTACTTTCCAGTTTTACTTTACTTTCCAGTTGGGCATGTATTCTGGCCCCTTTACTTTCTGTACACACCCTATTTACTATATATTTTACATTGGGATTGTATCTTTCTGTGTGCTTGGTTTGTGTGATTTTATAGTTTATAAGGCAATGCCTTCCCGTTTTAGGTAATACACCTTTTGGTGCTTGTCGCCTGCCCCTAGCCTATGAAAGGCGAGCTTGGGGTAGTCACGACACGGGCCCCGGGGGATGGGTCGTGACAATTAGGATACCAAAGGAATAGAGTTTAGCATACTTCATATGATATATTTTTTAAATGGTTTTACCACTCAACTATACATTATTCATATATGATATGGTTGAAATTATTTCCTACATAAATAGCTAAATGGTGGGAGATATGTAATATTAATCATGTTACTTTGTAAAATAAGGATCTTTTCTCACTAAAGGTAATGATTTATGGGTTCATCATTTTAGTGGTTGTACTTTTATTAAAATTCCTTAATGAAAATATATAAAACAAGAAACTCATCCATAGACTTGTCATTGTTATTGATTATAGCATGAATAATGTTTATAATTTTGAGGTCTCTTAATGGTATGACCTATGAAACTATTCTATATTGGTATCTAAGGTTGTAAATTTTTCTCAAAGATCAAAATTCAGATCATATGGATGTTAGTATTATAGAAATAAATTTATCCAACTATGACTCATGGGTATTAAATACCATGTGTGAATAAAACATTTGTATTAATAGAAATAGACTTATAGATAAGAGAGAACTTAATAAAGGTGAATTGGATCTATTTATTAGCTGTGGGGATAGAGTAGTTGTGTTATAGTATAGAATTTATGATATAATTCAACTTAGTGGACTAGATATATTATTAAAAAACTATTATTATTTTCCCTCTATAAACATAAATTTTACTTTCATATCTTGTTTGGAAAATCTAGGATTTGTGTTTGTCATTAAGAACAATAGTCTTTCTATATATATATGAATGAAATGTTCTATAGAATTTGGAATATCATAAATGGTGTATATATTTTTCACATAGGTAATCCAATCTATAACATTTAGAATAATAAGATCAAATTTTATTTTAATCCCACTTATCTTTTCCATTGTCACCTTAGAGATATAAATGAGAAAACTATATAAATTCTCTATAGAGATGGATCATTCGATTCATTTGATTATGAATAATTCGATAACTGTGGATCCTTTTTAGTAGAAAAAATGACCAAATAACCTTTTATTAGAAAAGGCAGGAATGTCGGTGGACAATTGGATCTTGTAATTACATTTTAAACTTTAAAAAATAGTTTGTATGGTTATATTTTTTTAATGAGACACAAGTTTGAAACTTTTGAAAAGTTTAAAATGTTTTAGAAGAAGTAATGAATCAATTAGAAAAAAGTATTAAGATCCACCAATCAACTCAGGGTGTTAAAAACTTAATCCAATAATTCAATGATCATTTGAGTGATTTTGTATTGTTTCACAACTCACTACTCCTAGAACACCACATTGTAATGGTGTCTATGAGAGGAGGAATGATACTATGTTGGAAATGGATTGATCAATGATTATTTAGTTTGGAATTCATATTTCATTATGGGTATATTCTTTAGAAACTATTGAATTTATACAAAACTACATTCCAACTAAAGCAGTCTTAAATACACCTATAATATATCATATTATAAACATTTCATATTTTTTATTATAATTTGAGGTTATGAATAATATATGTGATGTATAGATTCTGATAAACTCTAACCTAAGTCTAGCATATGTTTATTTTTTTGGTCATCCCAAACAAACAAATAGATAATATTATTATAGTATTACTAAGAACAAAGTGATTATAGCCAAAACCAATATATTTCTCATAAATAAATATATTAATTGACAATTTAGTGGGAAATTTGAACTTGAATAAGTTCAAAACCAACAAACAGGAACTATTCCTAAGATGGAAGTTGAGAGAGATCCCTAAAGATTTATGGAAGAAAAATTGTATCAGGATACACAAGAACCTCAATGGTATGGTAGGACTCACCAGGATCTTGAGAGATATACATTTCTTATGGGAAATGATGATGTGGTGATATTTATAGATGATGAACCTACTAACTAGCATGAGTCCAATGAGAGGTCTAATTCTGATAAATTATCAAATTCCATGAAATCTAAAATGGACTCCATATGTGGATGCACCTGAATGAGTCATACTCATAGGGTAAAAGTGGGTTTTATACAAGATAATAAAAATGTAGTATAGTGTATACCTATAAATCATTATTAGTGTCAAATGGTTACAAATTCATGGTATTGACTATGAAGATACATTTTCTCTAGTTGTGATGATAAATTACATTTAGATTTTGATCACTATAGTATATCATTATGATTATGAGATATATCAAATAGATGTATGATAATACATGTGAAATAATTAATCACCAATTTGAAGAAGATTGAAAAGTAAAATGAAAAAATGATGTTTTTTATGCAGAATAATCATCATTAAAAGAGTAAATACATTCAATCATGAAATTCCCATTCTTTGTCATATCATTGTGCAAATCCTTTTCCGTCATGGAATATATCCTCATAGGTGTATAATTTATAGCTTCAAAGTGGTAATATATTATAGGTGTATAACATTATAATAGATGGTTGTTGTTTGCAAGTCTAAAGTACACATCCTTTGTGATCAAATATAGAGGTTTCAATTATAATTCCAGGAAAATGACTATGAGGGACAACTTATAAATACCCCAGCAAGCACTTCGAGAAGAAGATGGTCTTTTATTCTATAGAACACATCCTAAGCGAGAACTAACATAATATTTTGAATCATTTCATTATCAAAATAATTCAAAGATAATTCTCAAATATAATATTAGAAATTAAGCTAGATAAAGAGGGTAGAGAACCATGAAATGCCTTCATGATAATTTTTTTCCCACATAAGAGCTTTGTAGATCCCCCCACATAAAATCCTTTGTAAAAATTTCTATGAAATTTCTTCATGGAGGGAGACTCATGTAATTCCTTAATGAATAATATCCTTAAAACATCATGGATTTAAAAAAAACTAAATATTCTTATAAAAGTCTAATTTTATATGAAATGTGGGATTCCATAAGTACATGTTGGCTCCTTCCATGTGGTCAATCACCGCGAAATATTTGTTATATGGTTTGTAAATTTGTGAATAACGTATATTATGGATAACTAGGCCTCCTTTATATCCTTTATTACACTTAGAATATTTACCTATGTCAAATTAAACAAAATTATATCATTGTAATATTTAATCCAAGGTAAAAGCAGGGAAACCCCCATTTCACCCTAGCAGGTATATTTAAATGATAATAGATCAATTAACACTAAATTTCTCCCCATAAAGCATGTCTCCCTATGATAATTTCAATTGGGATATTGTAATAGATCCATAAATAAATTCCACCCTAACTGATAAGACTCTTATAGTGTCAATAATCATGAATTCCCTTTATAACAAGGGTCCATATTATTAGGTGATAGATAAAATTGCAACTAGATAAAGATTATCATCTAAACTACCCCATATCAAGATGTTTTTGGGATAACTTTTGAGTTGGATGAATATATAATATAATCCTCCTTAAAGGTGTAATCCCATGACAGACCCACATTGATTACCATATTCTTAGTCCAGACAATGATCCATTAACCTCTAAATAAGCCTTTGATTTAATTTAAGTCTTAACCCTTCTTCTTTAGGCTATATCCCTTATGAGTCTAGTCTACTATAATTTTCTAAGTTACCCATATGTAATAGGATAATGTGCATAACTAATCCTACTACTAGGATTAATCCCCAACTATACCCTCTCTAATCTATTTACCAACATACAATATAAACTAAAAAGGGTCTCTCATACATAAATCCTACACCAACCATTTCTTATAACTTTTCTCACAGTTTTCCTATATGCATAAATTTAAACTAAAAAAAATATAGTCCATTATACATAATTTTAAAATAATTGAAATAGTTCATAGTCATATGACCTTAAATTCTAATACTTAATGGTCCTAGATGCATGGACATAAAAGAATCATCTCTTGGTCTTAGATGAATGACCTTAAAAGGAAATTATTTTGGTCTGAAAAGCATGAACTTAAAAGAGAATTCATGTAGTCATGGTTTCATGACCTTAAAAGGAAAAATATGACCTATTATATAACACTAAGAAACATGATTTATAATTCCCTTAAAAGGCACTTTTTTTGTTCTTGTCTCAAATTTTCACCCGTTGATAAATATTTATTATTATACATCATGTTTTCATTAGAATGGTGTATCCATTTCGCTAATAATATTTTGTATCATGATTCTATTATATTTCATGATAATAAATGTTCTATTCCATGTTATTTCTATCATGGTATTTTCACACAAATTTTTCTAAATGTTAATGGGTTCTTTTCCTCAATTTTAATTTTGTGAGACATGTTTGATATTTTATAGGATTGTTTCTTTTATATGGTGGATTAACTACTCTATTAATTTAAATTGTGAAATATCTTCCATTTCTTCATATTTTAATGTTTATTTAATTATCTTCCTCTCAATGTCTTTTTATTCTTTTGTTACCCATATTTTGAGGGTTTTATGACCAATATCATTTTCAAATAGAGATTTATTTTTAAAGATAATCCATCCCTGAAATTTTTAAAATTTTCTCTCTAAAACCACTATAATTTTGTTCTAATATACTAATTATTGGGGTTTTTTTATTCTCTCTATTTTATTTTCCTTATTAATCATTTTTTACTCATTTTAAATATATCAATCATACTTTTTTCTTTTTTATCGGTAACCTCCCTTTTTAATGTCAATTTTCATTGGATTCTTTTTTGAATGTTCTTTTTTATGCATCAATAATTGATTAAGGTAATTTTCTATTACATTCCATTATTTAAATTAATTATTAAAATCTTTAAAATTGTTTGTATGGTTCATTTTTGTTCAGGTGTAAAAGAAATCTCTTTTTAACATTTTCACTGTAAACTAATTTTTATGCTACTTTTTAATTTTATATGAAAATTTCTCTCTACATTTTCATGTTTTTTAAAAGATATAATTTTTATCCTAGTTTTATAAAATATTTCATTGAAAATTATTTCAAAATCTCAATGATATTCCTTATTTACAATGTTATTTTTCAAAATCTACAAAAAAAATCTTCTAAGTCACTATATTTTGAAATGTATTATTTGGATCATGGAAATTCTCGAAATTTTACCATACACATTACTTATCTTTGTACATTTTTTTATTCTATTTTATGTCAAATATATGATACATCATTTCCTTTTTATTTCTTAACATTCCACCATAAATAGGAATAAATTTTCATCCAATTCCATTTCCTTGTGAATACTCTATATTTCTTCCTTAGATTAAGGGGTTTTCACATTGATTCCATACATTGATTGATTGGGGAAATTATTAAATTTACTATATACACTCTATTTATATGTTTTAAACATCATATTCATTATATTTATTCATGGTTATTTGCCTATAAAGATATAAAATATCTTTGGATTCCCATTTTTAGTTCCATGGTTTTATCATTTTGATGTTTTCCATTTATAAATTTCTCTAAAAATGATATGAAATGCATTTTATTATATATTTTCTTCAATTAAAATTTAAATTATTACCATTTTATTTCCATAGGTTATGTATGATATGATGAATTAATAGTTTCTTATATAATATATATATATATATGAATGATGATGGAGGGGTCCTATATCTTACTATATTGCATTGGTTGAGGTTCTATATCTCATTATATAATTATGAGAATTGAGTATAAAATGATTGAAACACTATAAAAAATAGGTAGTGGTTTCTTCTCCAATATATTATACGAATTAGATGGATAATCCTACTCCATAATGATATGTTTATCTATGCTTATTATTGTGTCATAATTCAATGATGGATTTAATTTTAGGCTATACTATATATCCTTGTTATACCATAGTTTTATGTTTATTCTCATTATTATATTATTCTTTAATTTCTTTTGTTTCTTGACTCATGTTTCCATAATCTTTTGAATCCTATATTATGTTATTCCAACCCTTATTCCTTGATTTATGATCTATTATTTTTTGGATATAAAATTATTATTTATATTAATTATACTCATATTCCCATTTATGATCATTGATTATTATTTCTTATGTTTGACCTTACTAAATATATGAGATCACCTCTTTCTTAAGTTTCAATTTCCATGGATTTTGAGGAAAAGTAATACATAATATGTGTCTATAAGAGTATATTGTGTAAAGGAATTTTGGGAGATATTAAAGTCTTGTTATTGAATATGTAGTTTCTTATATAATGTGATAATATCTTTTTGATACAAATAATATAGTATCTATAAGTTTAATATTTTTTCTAATTCATTAAGAACCTAAACCTAAAAAAGTTCCATCATTTGTAAATGTTGCATTATATTATAATGATTAATTCATATCAAAGATAGTGTGTATAATTTATGTGTTTTCAGTATTGGATCTTGGTGTATGGGTGTGTGGGTTCCTTTTTTGGTATCAAAGGATATTTTAGATAATATTAAAGGTTAGGATGTTATCGGTTCAAGATGAATTAATAGTTATAAAGGTCCTTAAGGATAGGTAGGTTAGGGATGATTATAGTATCAAATGTGTATATAAACATTTAGGTTGGTAACATTGAATATTTTATTTTATTTTGGGATTGGGATAAGATAAAATTTGTGAAATACTTAGAGATATGTATAGGTGTATAGTAGCATCCCAATGTTTTGGTAAAGTTTTATGATTTTTCTATTTCTTGAAATTGAATCCCTTCTCTGATACAAGAAAATGCATGAATCTATGGTACATATTCACTTAAGGGTAATCATCCTTGAAAAGGTTGGTTTAGTATCAACTCAATATTTAATATAGTGCATGATGAGTGGGACTAAGACTGGACACTTGGATTGACACTGCATAGGGATATTATTTGGTTAATAAAATTATATTTACAATTAATTATGAGGGTTTATCTTGTTAAATAATAATTTTAATAAGTATAAGTAAACAAAACATAAAGTAACTCAGGTTGAAATAAGATATTTATAGGGTTAACCAAGTTGTACATAGTTCATGTAATGCCCCGACCCCAGTTAACCAGATTTGGTGCATTATTTTAATACAGTGGCATGATTAAAATGAATCAAGTCTTGAAGGACCAATCAGTTTATCAATCTTGGAAAATAGATTTCATATATGAATGGTACATTACAATTTCTAAAATAAAACACAAAAAAAATAATCTTTTGAGAACGCCATTATTCTCCTAGATTAACCCTGCATATCAATCATAATACACTTCTTCACATCTTGGAAAAAAAATCAAACATTACCATATAAACATGCACGTGAATATTCTTCTAGTTTAATAATCACATGTAATAACTAATTTCATAACGAGGGAATGCATAATGATGGATATTATAACCACAAAGTCAAGGCCTCGTGCCAAGACTACAAATAAAAATTTTGTCAAGGCCTTGTTCCATGACACTAATTTGTCTCATGAGACCTACCGATACATCGAGGGGCTATATTGGGGCCCACATGTCACTTACTGAGTCTAATTCATTCCTTATATGAAAAAGGGTGAAACATAATATAAATATTCGTACTAAAACTATCATACGAAATGTCAATACATTAACCATAACCCAATAATGGTATAAAAATATCACATCCATAGTCAAACATATCATAACTCATTCAATACAATATGGAAGATTGTATTATAGTTTTTCAACCTCAATCAAGAATAATATCCAATAAAGGATGCTGACATAGTTGAAAATAATCAATAAAACTCGTTGAGAGAAATACCCCTTTTCATGAAATCATTTCAAAGTAGTAAAATTTATAAATTAAGTCATTTAAAAGATATTTTTGAATCAAAGTGTCCCATACCACTTTGAAACTTTTTAAAGAAATTAACACTTTAAAACAATCATGTCCGTGTAAATAAATCCTTAAATTAATTTTGAAAACATGTGAATTAATTAAAAATATTAAGAAAAATAAATATTTCAACACATTTAAAATGATGATATAGTTAAAGTTTACCTTAAATAAAACCTTAAAATATTCCTTTTTAAAAAATTTTAATGAAACATGGACATAGATAATAAATATTTCCCATTAGATAATTACAGATAAATAATCTTGGATAATAATGAGATTAAGGAAATAACCCTTACCTTGTACTTTCCTTTAGTCAAGGGTATGTTCAAACTCCTATATAATAACCATAGTATGTTATTAAATTATACCAGAAAAATATTAATATTTATAATATCATAATTTATTCATTTATGTCTTTATACTACCCATTTAGTATTAATTTCTTTGTTAAAATAACATTTTGGGCAATAATCGCTTTCTTTATCGTATGTGTTTTAACTTGTTATTCTTGATCATATCACTTATATCATGATTTAATTGATTCTAGAATATAAAAAATTATTTATGTTTCATATATATTTAGAATATAAATATTTATAATAGATATATATATGAAATGGAAAACACCGTTTATGGAGACAATAGGTCGTACGTACGCAAAAACATTGTTTCCAATTTCATATCGTATTGAACGGAAGTAAGTGAATGAGATATATATAAATACATATATATATATATATAAAATAACATTATTATGTCATATATTACATACTTATCAATAATATATATTTTTATAATCATCGTTGAATGGTGAAGGTGGAAATGAATCACATCGCGTCGT
The DNA here is from genome assembly GCA_963277665.1 of Viscum album. NCBI lineage: Eukaryota > Viridiplantae > Streptophyta > Magnoliopsida > Santalales > Viscaceae > Viscum > Viscum album. The sequence continues at coordinate 1,403,100,761 of OY728131.1, forward strand.
GGAGACGGTAAGCTGTACGTACGAACGAGCGACAATATCATTATATTGATGGTGAAATAATTTGTAATTGGATGGTATATTATATATAAATAATCATTAAAATTTTATATTTTTTATTTAATTCAATTATACTCATTATTATACCCATCCAAAAAATAAAGTGTTGAATAACAAACTACACCACGACGTGGAGACGGTAAGTCGTACGTAGGCACGTATGGTGACTTTGTCATTCATATGATGGATAAGATAATGAATATGGTTTTACCATATTTATAATAACATCAAAGTATCTATAAGGTATTGGAGTTATTATTTTCTTATGGAAACAACAAAGAAAGAGGAAGAGAAAGAAAAAAAGAACTTTGAAAGAGGTGATTAAATAATTACCTCTTCTTCAGGTTCTTCCTTTTGATTTGAACAAAAGGGCTCCTTAGTTTTTCATTCTGATCAAAGTAATTTTTCTAGGATTAATTGAGGGTAGTTGGGAGGTTATTTTATCAGGGTTTGGCTGATCCAAATGGCTTTGGAGTTGTGGATTTAAGAGAAGGTGAAGTACCCTTTTATAAGAGAGGTGAGGGGCACTTTAAGAAAATTTTGAAATATTAATTTATTATAAAATTATTTTCAATTTATAATTGATCCAAATGGATATTTTTCAAGGATAAGGTGGGTATGGGTCTAAATAATCTCAACAAATAGGTTTTATTCTATATTATTTTACCATATTAACCTTATCTTTTAGATTTAACTCTTAGTTAAATAGTTTAACTTTTACCATGTCTTCTTGTATTTTTATATTACATGTTTACTAAACATACTATAAAATTCCAATAGAACCTAAAGTGGTCCATTAATGACATATATATCATTTTATAAGTTCTTTGTCCGAATTTTAGTTTTTTATGAATATTATATCATTTAATAAAATAGTATTTGTTTTAAAAACTCATTTATATTAATTTTGACATCATTTAGTATTTGTTTTTTGTTAAAGTCATAAAAAATTAATTTATTAGAAAAAAGTAAATTTAATCAAACCTAACAAGTCATATTCACCTATAAAATTCGTGGATGGTATCAAAAGTTTCAATTTACATTTATTTTGATATTTATAAAATCAATTATTTTAATCTTTCATTAATAAGGTAATTATTGCATCATCGTCATTGTGTCATTTATAAATTTAATTATTAAATGTATAAAAATTATGAATAAAATACCATGATGTAGGAAATATTTTTATATTTTTAATGAATATTTATAGTTGAATTTATATTATGTATAACTCTATATTAAAAATGGTTTAGTTAATAAACTTTGAATTTAACACTTTTAACTCTTCCTTAAATAAAATATAATAAATGTCCTAATCTAACCCAGATGGATAAAAAGGATCTTATTTTGGACCTAAGGTTGATTTTGGACGAAATAAACTTATCCAATAGAATTATGATATGTTTTGGGGTAATTTTAATATTATTTTTACCTTTAATTACCTTATTTACTTTTAACCGTGGTAAATAAAATTCAAAACTTAATATTCACCCAAAATTATTTTCATCCTATTGAACCACCTTTCACTTACTTATGTCAACCATATCTATAGTATTTTTAAAATTCAATTCACATAAGAGGTAAAATTACATTTTATGCAAATTTGAAAATGTGCCTAGAAGGTGGGTAAATGTGCCTAGAAGGTGGGTAAAAAGACGTTAAAAAGGTTTAATAAAATTTTATATACCTAATCATATTATAAAATTACTCCAATGACTTAAATTATACTAATATATGTATTATGTATCCATTTTTAATTTAATATAAATTTTTAATTAAAAATAATTTTTTAAATGAAAAAGTCGGTTTTTATGTACTATGGAGTATTTTTCACTATTCATCAAAAATTGAATCTTTTCAAAAAAATACCAAAAATTCACCCTAAGCTAATTTTGATATTCCAAATTAAAAAATGAAGTCCATTTTACTGAATTCAATTTTTATAAGTGTATAAAATTAATTTTATTATTATTCACAAAAGAACAAAAAAAGTAGTTCTTTTAAGAAAATAGATTCTCTAAATATATAAATATTTTAACAAAACATATACATTTCATTATAAATATATTTTATTTATGTGAAAAAATTATAAATAAAATTTAAAATTTATATTTTACTATTCATATTACAATATTTAATTGACAAATAAATATATCATTTAAATAATTATAATATTAATCTCTTGTTTCGCCGAAACTCAATCTTGTGTATAACACAATCCAATTTGGTGTTGCGTGCAATATAAGATATTAAATTACTTTAAAGAGATAACATACTATGAAATCTTGGGGTGTTATAGTTCAAATAAAAGTATCATAGGTTGAATTGAAGGTGTCATTGGAGAAGGTGTCTTAAGAGTGGGATTTAATATTCATATGGTCATTTACTCTGATTTTATTGTTATCCATTTTTGGTTTTAGTATATTTCAGAAATAATATCACAGAAATGAAGCTATGAAAGGTATTTATATAGAAATAATTATCTCTTATGACTGAATAAGGAGGAATACCTAAATGGTTGAGAATCTTAGTATATGCATTTTTATAGAAAACGTGAGTGTCTTAATCCTACCTAAGGTATTGAGGTTGATGTTATAATAAGAATTTTAACTTGATACTCTTATATATTTTCATTAGGGAGTGATATTTATTGATTACATTCTGATATATTCTGAAAATTTATGAGAATTGTGTGAAATGTTTAAGTATTGTTCTTCAATATTTTTTCTTTAACGATTTTGAAGCATAAATTAAATGGTATAAAAAACCCTTGAAATGTTATTTCAGTAAAACGTTATCTTTTTTGGGATAAATATTGGAAAACATGTTATTGAGGGATGGATAACTCGAAAGTTAAATATATGCATGATATTGAGGTAATAAAGGGTTCATTGATTTTTTAAAAAAATAAGTTAGGCAGTATTGGTATCATAAGAATTGATTATTAACTTAATAAAAAATTGATACATGATATTTTTGGTGAATTTTATATAATTTTTGGGATTTATAAATATATATATATATATATATATATACTATTTTGTGACTTTATGAACTAGTGTTTAATACAATTTGATTATTAAAGGTGGAATTAATTTTTGAGTAATATATTAGTTCGCTATAGTTTAATTAATTGGAGATTCAAATAGTTTTGGGAAAGCTATGACAAATAGATAATATGATTAGGGTACATAAATAGTTAGTTATATGGTTGTATTAATGATTGTACATTTAGAAAGTTAAGTAACTTTACATGTCCTAAGAGAGTAAGGAAGATGTCGTATTAGAAGACATATTCTAAATGATGAATATGACAATAAATCTCTCACCTACTTTCATCAATGAGTAGTAATTATAATTGTTAGGAAATAATTTTTTTAAGGTGGGAAAATATAAAACCCCAATATTTCACTATATAATTCATCTTTTAAAACCTTATGTTTTTAATAACTTTCCTCACATGTAACATCAAAGAAAAAAGACCACAAAATTTTGTATATTTGTTATAAGGTAGACATTAAGTTATCAAGTATAAATAGACATAACCAATTTATGAAATATATATATATAAATAATTATAATGTTAAATACTGATTCATTTATGGAATTCAATTAGTTTAGCTATGTAACTAATAAGACTGATTTATGTTTAAAATATAGAGTTTATAAAAAAATCTTATTTATGTGTTTTGTTTTAAGAAACTAAATATATTATGGGAAAAATATATTGTTTATATAAATAATATATTAAAACTAATTAGATGAGTAATTTATAGGAAATATTAACAAGAATAATTAATATTTTAAAATGTTATTTTCCAATGAAAATGGTTTCCATTATACATTTTTTTATTTAAAAGTTATATTATCAGATTTATGAAGTTTAATTTTAGCATATTGATATAATTTTTTTAATTTTAATAAAAATATTATCTTAGGATGGATATTTGATATTTTCCTAAAAAAATCATTTTTAGGTGAATAGTTAAAAAATACTAATATTTTAAAAACTATCACATTTATGAAACTATAATAATTTAATAGTGGATTAAATTTTTTCTGAAACCTTTTTCAATAAAATATATATATTTATAATTTATATAAATCATTTAGTAATAATATGTTTTATTTATAAAAACCATGTTTATCATTTTGGAAACATAAGTAACATTTTACTCTAAAAAATCATTTATTAGCTTACATTAAATAATTAGTTTCCATCACTTATAAAACATAAATAAAAAATGTATTTAATGTTTTCTATTGAAATTATCATATTATGTAATAAGTAAATTTCATTTCTTTAGAATAAAATTTTGATTACAGGGTTTAAATTTAATGACCATATTGTTATCTTAAAAAATTATTATATTAATATTGTGTAATTTTTATCCAATCAAATAAATATATATATATTATTAAAATTTAATTTAAAAATTTTTTTAAACCAATATTTAAATAAATTATCACTATTTTAATTGTTAATCAGCACTAAAAAATATTAAGAACACTTAATGGAGAAAACAATATTTCTCTACAAAAAAGTTTTCATATATATATATATAATGATTTAATTTAAAAGTTATTTTTCTATTCATTAGAATATGAATTAGATTTAATGGAGACTAAATTTAGTTTTATCACAAACAAATTTTTTAATAGGGTATATTTTATATTTTTAGTAAATCATACATCACTTGAATGAAACAAGTTATCCTAGTAAAACCAAAAATGTAAAAGTAACAATATGAAGTAAAATGAAATTCTGACATGTTTAAAACATATTTAGAAATACTTGGTTGATGATTATCAACCCAATATAACCCAAAAATTAATTATTTATAAATTTTAAATTCATTTATCCTTGAATAGTTTAATGATATCTTTGAAATATAAAGGATATTCACAAAATGCCATTTTCTTCGGTTATAAAAGGGGGAAACTTCTATCAATTTATACAACACCCATTACCTCAAATTCCATAATGAAAATTTACAATTTTCCTGATCCTAGAATCTTATATCATGCTTATTTTCCTCTAGTCTCAATTATTTATCCTAATCCCTTAATTTTTAAGGATACTTTAAAGAGAAATTTCAAGGTTCCAAAGTGAGATTACTTACTCATTACCCTTTCTTCTTAATATTTTTCTTACAAACATGCCCCAACCATAGAAGTATAATTACCTAAATATAATTAATATAATAAATTGTGACTATATTAAAGGAATAAATATTAATTATTCCTTTTTGTACACTTTAAAAAAATAAAAGAACATTAATTGTGTGTTGTGAAGACTACCGCCTACATGAAGTAATGTTTTTTGTTTTTCATCTTAATTTTATTTCATTATCCAAAAAACTTAAAATATGATTATCCATCTAGATAAAATATAATTATTATCATTATTATATTATTATAATGATATTATATACTTATTTAACCATAATCACCCATCAAGATATAGTGTGTTCATGTTTGAGGTTGGTTTAACCACCTACTTGAAAAATGCTATAAAACTCCATCATTGATGACTGTGTGAACATAAATAATAATGATATTAATAGTTAATAAAAAAATTATTACTGTTTTATGGTTATGTAAATTTTATATTATGTATTTAACTTATAATTAAAATATCATCTTCGATCACTATAATTACTGAAATAAGACAATGCTGATTCAATTTTCACACAAACACAAAAAAAAACTATATAATAAAGAGAATATGATAATAAATGGTTTATATTAAATGAAATATAGAAGACTAAGGTAACTAGTAATATATATATTAAAGATAATTTAATTATTCAAGGATTAGGTGCATGCGCATAATAAATCTGGAACAAGTTAAGGGTTTCATGTCTCAAATTTTTACCCCTTGAGATGTATTTCTTATTATACACTGTGTTCTCGTTAGAATGGTGTATATAATAGAAATATAATATTAAGTATCATGTTTATATTATTTTTCATGGAAAAAAATGTCTTATTTTAAGTTCTTTCTCTCATGGGGTTTTGAAATAAAGGTTTTTAAGAATGTAAAGGAAACTTTCACATAATTTTAATTTCATGAGACAAGTTTGATATTGAAAACCATTATTTATTTTATATGGTTTATTCAATACCCTATGGATTTGAAGTTTGGAACATCTTCAATTTAATGATATTATAATTTCTATTTCATGATCTTCCTCTCAAGCTCATTTAATTCTTACATTACCGATACTATGAGGGGTTTGTCACCAATCTCACTTCCAAATATAGATTTATTATAAAAGATAACCCATTAAGGGAATTTGTATAATTTTTCCTAAAAACCAAAAAAAAATTATTTTTCTCCTCTAGTTATTCTTGGGTTTTTAATTTTATTCTCCCTATTTCATTTTCCCCCTTGGATTATTATTCACATATTGTAAGTAAACTAACCCTACTATTTTATTTTCAGTAAGGAATATAAATTTTTCAATGTCTATATTCATTAGATGTTTTTTTTTAATGTATTTATTTATAAATCAATTATTTATTAAGGTCTTATTATCTTCATTAAAGGTTTTAAATAAATTTTTAACATTTTTGGAATGGTTTATTTTTTTCTAAGTGTTAGAATCATCTATATTTAATGTTTTCCATGTAAACATATTTTTTCTATGTTTTCAATTTTATATGAATCTTTATCTTTACATTTTCAAGATTTTGAAAAGATATTATTTTTCTCCTAGTTTTATAAATTTTTTCCTCTTAACTGATTTCAAAAGGTCATGGATATTATTTATTTCCAAATATATTTTTCTAAAACTATAAAAGAGTGTTATTTATCTATGTCATTGTATTTTAGAATATCTTATTCTTCAATTAGGATGTTATTTAAATTTTATAAAACATATTATTTCTCTGAATAGAATATATAATTCACTTTTCTATCAATGATATGATCCTTAATTACCTTTTTCTTACTTAACTATCCACAGTAAATAGGAACAACTTTTCTTCCAATTCATTTTCCTTGTCAAAACTCTAAATTTCCTTCCTTTTGTTAATGGGTGTTCACATTGATTCCATACATCAAATTATTAGATAAATTTTTTACTTAACTTTATACCCTCTAATACTACTGTGTTAATACTATAATCATTATCTTTATTAAATGGTATTTACCTATAAAGTTACCAAATATATTTGGATACCAATTATTTATTCCATGATTCTATTATATTGATGTTTTCATTATATGAATCTATTTTAAAAGGACATGAAACACATTTTCTTCTATGGGATCTTTATGATGTGTTGAGTGAAACCAATTATTCATTCCATGGGTTCTTTATGATATGATGAATGGTTTATTACTCATGGAACACATATGTATGGATGATGATGGGTGGGTTCATATATCACCCTCCCATGCATTATTTAAGGTTTTATATCTCATGAGATAATTATGGGAATTGAGTATGTAATGATCTATCCACTATGGAAATATGGTAGTGATTCCTTCTCCACTATGTTATGGGAATTGGTTAGTGAATCCAACTCATCTATGATAGATTTACATATTCTTATGGTTGTGATATAATTATATGGTGTTCTTAATTTTATTCCATACTACAAGGCCTTATTATGACATGGTTGTATGATTATTCTCATGACTATAATGTTCTCTCATGACTTGTGTTTATTTGCTCATGTTTCCACACTCTTTTAATTCATGTATTATTTTATTCCAAGAATCATTCCATTATTTTTTATCTTTACCTTTTTTATAACTTTCTTATGAATCTTTATTATACCCATTCTCTCATCTTATACTCACTTGGGGTCTTTAATTGTTATCACTAATGTTTAACCTTTCTAAGCACCTAAGAACACCCTTTTCTTATGTTTTAATTTCTCCAAGTTATGAATAAATTTAATACAGAAGATGTGCCTTGAATATTATAATGAATGGGGTATTTATAGTATATATTAATGGATTTTTATATATTAAGTATTTTATTTTTATAGTTAGAAATTCTCATTTTCATGCAAAGAACATGGGTTCTACTAGTTGTCTATTTTTCCTAATTATCTAAAACACTACAACTAAAAATGTCTTTTGGTTGTAAATATTGTGTTATCTTGTGATTATGGATGTGTATCAAATATAGTGTGTATAATTTATGTGTTTTCAACATTGGATATGTGACTTCGGGCTTAGGGGAAACTCATTTGGTATCAAAGGTGGGTTTAGATAACTTTAAAGGATAATATGTTATTGGTTGAAGATAAATTAAGGGTTATAAAGGTTATTAAGTATTTATAGGTTGAGTTTTACCATAGTTTAAAAGTTATATATATTGAAAATGTTTTTTTATCAAGGGATTTAGATGAGGAATCATTACCGAAAAACATGGTTATAAGTTTTAGTGTAGAGTAAAATCCCAAAGTTTTGGTAAAATTGTGATTTTTTGGTTTTATTGGAGATTAAATTAATTCCTTAATACTATAAATTGGATTTAGAAATGTAAAAAATTATCCTATGGGAAATCACTGTGAAAAAGGATGGTTGAGTATTAACTCAATCTTCACTTTGGTGCAAGATGAGTGGGCCTATGAATTCACACCTAGCTAGACACTCTCGGGGGATATTTTTTTGTTAATAAAATTCTATTTATAATACATTATTAATTATTTATCATGTTGAAGAATTAGGTTTATATTTATGGGTGAAGAAAACTTAAAGTAACCTAGGTTGAACCAAGAGAGTTATAGGATGAACCAAGTGTGAAATAGTTAAAATAAAAGTATCGTAGGATGAAATGAGAGTGCTATAGGAGAGTAAATAATAGGATTGATATTTATCAATCATGTGATAATTTACTAATATTTTATTGATTACCATTTTGGGTTTTAGTATTTGGTTGAAATAGGATCACAAAAATGAAGCTGATAAAGGTATATTTCTAGAAAAAACTATATATTATAACTTAATTAGAGGGAATAATTAAAATATTTATAATATTAATATATTAATATTTTGATATAAAAGGTGAGTTTCTTAGTCTTTCCTATGGTAGTGAGGTTGATAAAATAATAAAAATTAAATCTTATCACTTGTAGTTGTTTTCATTAGTGATTTATATTTATCAATGATATTCTCATAAATTCTCAAAAATTATGAGAATTATTTGAAACATATGAGGATTATTCTTTATTAGTTATTATTTAACAATTTGGAAACATATATTAATTTGTATAAATAAAATTAAAATTTTATTTAATGAGAAGGTAATATTTGTAGGGATAACTATTGGAGAATACATGGTCCAAGGATGGATAACTCTTATGTTTAATATATTCATGATGTTTAGGTAATAAAGGGATGATTTATTTTGAAAACAAAATTAATTTAGATAGTATTGGTAACCTTTGAATTGGTTATTTTATTAATAAAAAATTGATCCATTATATTTTTAGTGAATTTTATCTCATTTTTGGGATTTTGATATATATATATATATATATATATATATCTTGACTAGTATTTTCTTTATGAACTAGAGTGTATTAACCCAACCCCTATTCAAGGTATATAACCCTTTAACTCTCATTGAAACCTCATATAGTATTTCATAATGAGTTTTTCTTAGGGGTTTGGTTGTTCAGGTGAAATCTCAAAGGGTTATTGAAGTGATCCAAGGGTTCATGGCTCGATGATCTAGGTTTTGGAGTCGAAAATTGGGGTTTATGGTTAGTGGTAATTTTGCACCTAAAATTCATAGATGTTTGGTTTTTCAAACCATGCAAAGGGACCCCATAAACCATGAAAATGTCGACTAAAAATTTGTGAGGTCATGTTGCATGATTAGTGGATAGTTTGTAAAATTTTGAATTGTAACAATGTGATATGGAATGTTCTAGATAGTGAGAGTAGCACGATTGGTTCATGGTTTGTCAAACTATGTAACCATACCATGTTCCCCTTTAAAAATAGGAAAATTAATAATTTTAACCTCTGAATATTAATCTTTTTACCTGGTTTTGGGATCCTTCTTATCCAAAACCTCCTATCACTCATACACCTCTCTTCCCCTTAGATCTTGGTAGTTCTTTCTTGGTTATTTATGTTCAGATTTTCATTCCTTGTGATTGATGTCTATGGGTGAGGATATCCCTCCTTATTCCTATTTTCTTGATTCTATTAATTATCGTGAGTGTTCTCCTTATTTAATCTAAAATTACCTATTTTTACTGTCATTATATGGCTTATTTATATTTATCATTTTATCTAGAAACAAAGGTTCATACTGGATAAGTGGGATCCTCATACCTAAGGTAGGTTGTCCCTTTAATTAACTCATATTATTTATTCATTTTTCTAAGTGATTGTGGGTGGTGTGGCTGTGTAAACTTCATCATGCATTGATATAATGTTAATTAAATGTTATAGAGTAGATTTTTATTATTTAAATGTCTCATTATATATACCTTGGATTCTATTTTAAGAGGTTATACCATGTAGTGAACCCAAGATTTTTGTTGACCATGAAATTGGCCAATGTTTGTTATTTATGAAAATTAAATGTGTAATAGGAATGTATTGGGATCTAGTTGAACACTGAATCTAAAATGGGTTGTCCTAATTAAATGTTTATCTATATTACATAGTTATGGGTGAATTATGATTTGGATAGTTTTATTGGAAATGTAATTTCACAACCCATAATAATTAAGGATGTAGTTAACTCTTGGATTTGACTTAATGAAATTGTAATATTAAATGGTGAATAAATTATTGGTCATTATTTGTGTGTTGATGAAATAAAATGGTAAGTGCCAACGTATATCTTGAAAAGGGGATTATTAAAAGGTGAGTTTGGGTGAGACCTTAGAAAATGGATTGTGGCCTTGTTATGACCAGTTGGTAAAGAATATAAATTGGAAAATCTTAAAATATAAAATAGTAAGTTTTAATGAGGCACTGTCATCTTGAAATTTAATGATACATCCCAACATGTAAAATAGAAATAGGTACTATTTTTACGTTTTGAAAGTATTTTAGACTTGTTTATTCAATTTTTTCTATCGAAATTTGTGGACGTAGGGGTAAATATTTCCCTAGTTGGTTATGATTTATGATTAAACTAGGGGTGAACATGGTGCCCCCATTGGATGTAGTGTGATGATTAAACCTCGGCTGAACAAGGTCCCCTAGTTGGACGTACTGGTGATGGTCAAACCTAGAGTGAACATGGACCCTAGGATGGTGTTGGGACCTCGAGGATGGGTATTTACCCCTAGGTTCCAGTTGTTTGGTCGGGATGGGTATATTACCCCTAGTGGGAGATAGTTGGCATGGTCTTTACGATATGCTCAGAGACACCCCAGTACTGGTTGAAGTAGGTATGTTTTTCTGGAGGTGAAACCATTATTGGGTTCAGTTTTGTTTATGTTTTAAAATTTAATGTTTAATTGTTTTATTTTTATATGTTTAGCTTTATCACTAATTTATGTGCTATGTATATAGATTTTTTATTTTAGGGAATCCATTAATAATGGCCAACTGAGTTATTCTCAAACCCTATTCAGGATGTCGTTTCATACCTGAGCAGAAAATATATAATGCAGGTTACATGTTTAGACTTGGTAAAGCCCCAAAACTTGTGGTCTTTCTAGCATACTTTGAGTGTAGTTGAGTGATGTAACCAAGACAATGCTCAAACCTAGTTGTTTCAAGATTAATCTATATTTTATTTCTTATATTTCAGGTATGTACATGACCCACTATGGGGGATAAACTATGGAATGTATCGTATTTCATCTTTAGTAACTTGTGGTTCCTTTTTAATTATTTATTTATTGTTATTACCAATGTTATGATGTTTTACTGGATGGTCATTTATATTTTATTTATTTACAATATTATGGGAACTCAATCTAGTGGGCATAGTCTCCAAAATTTATCCATTTAGACCCTCAATGCTAGTTAGTAGCATATGGCATACGGAGAGGTGTGCCTAATGTTTGCATTGTTATTCCAAACCAAGAAATGATCACTCGTTTGGGATGGTGGGTTATTACATAGTGGTTAATACAATATAAGTACTAATGATAGAGTTGATTTTTAGTGTAATATTTGATTTATTTTTATTATAATGACTTATAGAATAAAATGGATTTGGGAAAATAATGTTATATATAATATATGATTAGGGTGTATAAATTATTGGGTATATGATTGTATAAATGATTGATGATATTTGAGGAGAGTTAAGTAACTTGATATGGCCTAAGAGAGTAAAGTAAATTTCCTATTAGAATATATATTCTGAATGATGAATATGTTAAGAATACCCTCACCTACATTCATCAATGAGTAAAAATTAAAATTTTTAACAATAAATTTATTTAAGAGGGAATAATTTAATACCATAATATTTTTATATATTATTTTCCTTTAAAACATTATGTCTTTAATAGCTTTCTTCATACGCAACACCAAATGAAAAACACCATGAAAATTTATATAATTATAATAATATATTTATTAAATTATTAGATATAAACAAAGAAAACTAAATTATTAAAAATATATTTATAGTGATTATTTTAAATACCAATTAATTTATAAAATTCAATTAGTGTAGCTAAATAACTACTATGATATATTTCTACATTAAAACGTATCCTTTCTAAAAAATTCTTCTTTATGTGTTTTATTTAAAAAATAAATATATTATGGGTAAAATATATTTTTTTATATGAATAATATATTAACACAAATTTTATTTATAATTGATAGAAAATATGAGTAAAAATAGTTAACATTTTAAAATGTTATATTCCTACAAAAACATATTTCATTCTATATTTATGATTTAATTGAATGTTAAATTATCAAATGTTAGAATTTTAATATGACCAAATTGGATTCATTTTTTAATTTAGAATAGAAATATTAGTTTGGTGAGAATTTTTGAGATTTTTATAAAATAATTTATTTTTAGGAGAATGGTGAAAAAATATTGATCTGTGCAAAAACTATTAATTTTATGAAACTATCATAATAAAATAATGAATTAAATGTTTTTGTAACCTTTTTTCCAAAATAGATATATTTATTAGTAAAATAAATCATTTAATATTACTATTATATATATAACCTATATTTATCATTTAAGAAACATAAGTAATATTTTACTCTGAACTGGTTTATTTTCTGATATTAAAAATTAATTTCCATAAATTATATAAATTAAATACAAAAAATGTATTTCATATTTTATATGAAAAATATAATATTATATAATAGGTTCAATTTAAATTTTTTCAATGAAACTTTACTTTATAATATTAAATTTAATTACCATGATAATGGTAAAAGTGTTATTTAAAATGAATTATTTTATTAATATTGTGTAATTTTTACCAAATTAGATAGATTGATATATTTTAAAAAAAATTATTGATATAATTTATAAACCTATATTTAAATAAATTATCACTCATTCAATTAGTAATCAATGATAAATTTTATTTAGAATATTTAATAGTGAAAACAATATTTTCCTAGAAAATTTTTTTTCTATATATAAAATATTTTTATTTAAAAGTTGTTTTTATCATAATTATAAATTGAATTAGATTAAATGGAGAATAAAATTAGGTTCGTAACACCAAAATTTTATGAGAGGGGTTGTTTTATATTCTTAGTAAAACATATATCACTTGAGTAAATACTAGTTACCCCCATTAAAACAAAAAAAAGTATAAATATAAGGGAAAATGACATTCAACATGTTTAAAATATGTGGAAAAATAATTTTTTGAGGATTGATAAACCCAATATCACCATAAAATTCATTATTTATAAATTTTGGAGTATTTAAACCAATAATATTTTACTGATGTTAATGAATTGTAAAGAATATTCACAAAAGTTCCATTTTCTTTATTTATAAAATGGGGTGCTTCCACCCATTCATACCACACCCATTACTTAAAATTCCATCCTGAAACACTTGAATTTCTCTCCTAATATAAATATATCTCAGTTTAATAAGCCTTTATTCTCAATTATTTATCTTAATCCCTTCATTTATAAGGATACTTTCAAGAAAAGTTCATCATACCAAAGTCAGTGTTACTTACTCCTTACCATTGCTTATTAATATTTATCATCCAAACATAACATAAGAATGGTAATATAATTATTTGAATATAATTATTATACTGAAGTTTTTTTATATTAATTTAAAAACCATTATTTATCCATTTTCATCCACTATTAGAAAACAAAAGAATGTTAATCTTGCGTTGTGCGAACTACCGCCTCCATGAAGTAACATTTTTCATTTTCATCTCAATTTTATTTCATTATCCATAACACAAAAAATACGATTCAAAAAATAAAAAACATATAATTATTATAATTATTATTTTATTATAATGGTATTATAAACTTCCTTAACTATACTCACCCATTGAGATATTGTGTGTTCATGTTTGGGGTTGGTTTAACTACTTACTGGAAAAATACTATAACACTTTATCATTGATGACTATGGGAACTAAAATAATAATGTTATTATAAGTTAATAAGAAAATAAATATTTTATTATGTTTATATAAAGGTTATATTAAGTATTTAACTTATTATTAAAATATCATCTTCTATTTCTATAATTATCATAATAATTTCAATTTTCAGGCAAACACGAGAAAAAACTATAAAAGAAATTACATTTGATAATGAATGGTCAATATTAAATGAAATATAGAAGAATAATGTTCCTAAAAAGGTTTCTAATAAACTTAATTTTATTATTTATATTGTTAATAACATAAGCAGAACGAATATGAAACTAGATAAGTGTTTCTGGTCTCAATTTTTTATCCATTGAGACATATTTCATATGATAGCCCATGTTTTCATTGTAATGGTGTATCTACTGCCACTTTAAAATTTCATATCCTGATCCTCTAATATTTTATAATATTCAATGTTCTATTCCATTTTCTTTCTATCATGGGATTTTGACATGAATATTTCTAATGTAATAAGGGTTTATTTGTCTCAAATTTAATTTCAGGAGACATGTTTGATATTTCACACCATTGATTATTTTATATGGTGTATTAACTACACTATTGATTTCAAACTTGAAATATATTAATTTCATGATATTTTAATGACCATTTAATTATATTCCTCTCAATATCCTTTTATTTATACTTTACCCATACTGTGAGGGTTTAGTCACCAATTTCATTTTCAAATACAGATTTCTTTTGAAAGATAATACATCTGGGGAATTTTTATACTTTTACCTCTAAAACCCCTATCTTTTTTCACCTATAGTCATTTTTAGTGTTTTAATTTTTTTTCTTCAAATTTAATTTTCCACCTTGGATAATTATTTACAAATTACATGGAAACCGACCCTTCCTTTTTCTTTCCAGTTGGGAACCTCCATTTTTCAATGTCTTTAATCGTTGGATACTTTTGAGAAAGACCTAATATATTCCTTAATAATTTATTAAGGTAATTTTATACTACTTGACCTTTTTTAAGGTTTTAAAGAGATTTTTAACATTTTTTATTGATCATTTTTTCAATGTGTGAAAATAATCTCTTTTTAACATTATCTGTGTAAACACATTTTCCCAATACCATTATACTTTTATATGAAACTATCTCTCCATTTTCTAATTTTTTATAAAATAAAATATTTTTATACTAGTTTTATAAAATATTTTTTAAAAAATTATTTCAAAATCTCAAGAATATTCCATATTTCCAAATTGGTTTTCCAAAAATAATAAAAAAATGTTACTCACATAAATTACTGTCTTTTAACATATATTATTCTTGATCGAGTAATTTTTTTTAATTTTACCATCCTCATTATTTCCCTGGATGGGTTATTTAATACACATTTCTTTCAGAAATATGATCTATCATTACTTTTTTCTCTCCTTACCATCCCCCATAAATATAGATAAATTTTCTTGTAGTTTTTTTTTCATAGAGAACACCTATATCGCCTTACATTTATTGAAGGGTGTTCACATTGATTCCATACATTGATCAATTATAAAAATTATTAACCTAAATGTATACACTATATCTATTTGGTTTAAATACAATATGAATTATCTTAATTAAATGTTATTTACATATAAAGTTACTGAATATATTTAGATACCACTTTTTAATTCCATGGATTTATCATGTTGATGTTTCTCTTATATGAATCTATTTGAAAAGAATATGAAACCCATTTTCTTCTATAGATTTATTATGATGTGTTGAATAAAACCCATTTCATTCTGTGGGTTCTTTATGATATGATGAATGATTGATTTATTGTTGCACAAATATGTGTGAATGATTATGAGTGGGTTCCTATATATCCCTACAATGAATCGGTTAATGTTATATATCTCATGTGATAATTATAGGAATTCAGGGATAGAATTATCCCTCGACTATGAGAATTAGGTAGGTATTCCTGCTCCACTTTGTTATGGGAATCAGGTATTGATGCCTACTCCACTATAATATGTTTACCTATTCTTATGGTTGTTATATAATTATATGATACCTTTTATATAAGGATATGATTCATCTTTTATTTATACCACAGTTTTATTCTTATTCTCAAGGCTATGTCATGCATTCCTGGCTCATGTTTATTAAACCATTTTTTCATACTATTTTGATTCATGTATTATATTGGCCAAGTCTTATTCCATGATTTATTCTCTATACTTTGTTGGGTATGACTTTTTTATATATCTTGATTATGCCTATATTAGCATATTATCCACTCTTGTGATATTTTATTATTATCTCTTATGTTTACCCATACTAAGAATATGAGATCATAACTTTCATATATTTTTGTTTCCCCAGGTTATGAAGAAAAGTAATACATAATATGTGTTTAGAATATTTTATTATATGGGGGATTTTTGAGAGATGTTGAAGACTTTTTATAGGTTGTGTAATTTTATATATTGTAGGAGAAATGTATCTTTGATACAAAAAACATGGGTTATACTAGTTGAATATTTGTACTAATTTTCTTAAAATCTAAACCTAAAATGGTACTTCGTTTGTAAATTTTTCATTATCTAGTAATCATGGATTTTTATCAAAGGTAGTGTGTATAAGTTATGTATTTTCAACACTATATCTGAGACTGTTTTTCTTTAGGTGCCTTGGATTCAACACTAAATTACAAATAGGCAATATACCTACTAAGTTAAAATCCAGTTCAAAGGTCTATGTACGTCCTCTAGGGAATACCCCTCAATAAGATGGAACCACTCAATCAGAAAGAGTTGAGTCTAGTCAGTTGACTGACCTTAAGCCTAAACAAATATTTTATTTTAACTTATCAACCATGGAGTATTAAGAATATACTCCCCTAATGTTGAAATGAATGTAATTTTAATTGATTTTCCCTAGGAAAACATGATCTGGTTATCCACAATAGGCACGAATGAGCTGAAACTACCAATTTCCACCGACTGCCTCCACTTAATAACAAACCCAATTATAATCCCTCTAAAAATTATTGACATTATTAAGAATATTTTAACTCTAATAGAAGACAAGGAGGATAAATGAAAAGTAGTGAAGGTGAAAAGATAAATCTAACCCTTAATGGGTATTCTTGACCCTACCCGCACTTAACTTTTGAAATTACACATTCTTTCTATTAAATAGTATGGGAGACTCAGAGAATAATATCATATAATTTTTATCTCAATGTGTACCCATTATGAAAACACCATAGCAATAAGGGGAAAAAGTGTAGGTTATATGTGTAAACCCAAAAAGGACCAACATTTGATTAGCATAACAACCTACCAATTGGAATTTTTCTTAGTTGGGAAGATCTTGTATGGTGGTTTCTTTAGAATTTCATCTCAAAACTAATGAATATGATAATCTTCAGCCTCTAAAATTGAAAATAAAATAAAAATGAGAGGTTTTTGGGATTTATCTCAATGTGTAAACTTTTAATCTATTCATTTAATATACAACTTCCGAAAAAATAGCTATTTTACATACATATAGAAGATATATGGGATGAGTGGAAAACACCACTCATTATTTTGAAGTACCCTAGTGTTTTTTGGGAGTTTTCATCTAAAACATAATGTCAATAGGAGTTTATTCATCATTCCAAATACAATTCCAATCCAGAAACATAAACATATGGGAAGAAACCTATTAGATTGAATACGATTACCTTCATGATCAATCCAACACTAATGCCAGAATTAGTTCCTAAACTCACTCAATATCATGTAATTCCCTATACTGAATATAAGTGTTAACAAAAACTCCCTTTTCTGAAATAAAATAAGTATAAGAATTACCCAAAATTCATAGACTAATATAAAAAGGTTTATTCCTTACAAAAAATAACTTTTACAAGGATTCTTTAGTGCTACAATATAAAATAACATTTTTAAATTTATAGATATCAGGTGTCCAAATAATGTGGATCTAAATAATCACAAAGATTACTACCCTTTCCCCTAAATATTTAGAAATAATATCCATAACTATTTTTTGAAAGTAAAAATCAGCATATGTGTGATCATTGAGAGGGGGATGGGTGAATCAATGATCTTCTCTTTTTTATGTGTTCTGAATTAAGAAAAAACTTCACCTATAGTTAGTGAGAAATTATTCTTCTAGAATAAAATCAACCAATAAAAACCAAAGTGATTCATGTATTTTCAAGTTTTAATTCTCAATAAGAGTATATAGTCCTTAGAATGGTTTTTGAAGTAATCCATTACCAAAAAAACTTCTTGGAAATAATCATTTTAGTGGTTACTACAAGCATGGAATGCCCTATAACTTTTATAGCACTAAATTAATTGATAGTTCATATACTCCTCACATAGATAATATAATATGATGATGTTTTTTAACAACACTAAGAACCTTTACCAACATTATTAGATACATTTTCACTATGTTACTTGAACATTATTAACTATTTAATTTCTTGAAAGTACTTCTTATTCCTCTTATGTTTCTTTCACAACAGCAAGCAAGAACTTCTTCTTATACTTTTTTACATGACTTCCTACATTTCCCCCCTCTGTCTAGTATACTCTTTCTGATGAAACTTGGTCAGATTCCATGTTCATTTGATCACCTATTAATAAAAAATTTCCGATAAAAATGATAAGAAAATGTGTCTCGTATCACTTTAACTAATATAAACTAAACTAATATTCATCCAATCACTTCATGGCACTTTTTTACTGATGCTTATGCACCATGTTCATCTGATACCATAATATTGGAAAAAATTAATCAATATCTATTTCTCAAATAATATATTCCTTGGATGGAAAAATAATTCCAAAAAACCAATATAACTTCCACTATCTTACATATAACAATTGTATTACTTCACATGGCACCTTCACCCATTTATATATGCACTCATCCTTAGAAACATTTGGATAAAATGTGGTCTTATAAAAATTAAAATTTTAATTTTCACACTCACATTTTGGGAAACCTTATCAAAACTTTTAAATTTTGACCACATTTAAACTTCATGAAAGTTAGGAACATTCCTTACATCTTAGTATCATCATTAATATTCAAAAATCCTTAAACCTCAGTGAGAATCATGATCCTTACTTAATTATTGTTTGAATGTTAAATGACCATCTAGGTATCATAAAATTTAATATCTTTATAAAAACTTCATAAATATCTTAAAACCATTTTTTCACTAAAATATTCATCCAATACTCCTTCACAATTTCATAGTAAAATCATAGAAACATTTCTCAAGACACTTCCTATTTTTATTGGCATACTTTAAAAACATAAATTTTTTCCTTCACTAGGAAACCTCCGTTTGATGATCATTAATTGAGAATGTTTTTCAAATGAATTTATATTGAGGATTTTTTTCAATAACATGGAGGCTTCTATAAAAACGTTTTATAACTTATTTACTTCTCATTTTTGTAAAAGTGTGTATGATAAAATTTGTAAATTAGAAAACATTCTAATATTTTATGAACAAATAAAAGTTCATTTACTGGACTTATAACCTTTGTATCTAGTTGATAGACTGATAAACATTTGTTCCTCTAGTGTACTATATAATATGAATTTATAATGTTATAATTGATGTACTTCGTCTGATGAATTTACTTAGAGTCCTTTATTTGATACTTCTTAAAACATATTTTGATCGAAAGACTTAATATTTTTATGTTTGAAAACACATTATAATGTCATAACTCCATACCTTCATAAAACCCGATCTTTTAATAGTTAAACTATATTACTTTTCATATTGAAATATGAGGAGTCAAACATTTTCTATTGACATTAGTTTTGTGTATTCCATAATAATTAGTAGAATAATTGTTGTATATCTAAACCACAATCCCCTCTTTTTTTCTCAAGATGGATCATGATAACTTTTAGTAATCATTATGTATGATACTTTAGGGATATAAAATCACCACTTAATCTTCTATATTGAACATATTTTTCTAATATAACTTTTGATCATAATTGGATAAACCTTTAATACCTCACTCTATCCAATTAAATTGATTCACTGGACTCCATCTATTAGACATTATACAGTAACATTCTGCTTAGAAAATTATTAAGTAAATTACTTAAGAAAACTTCATTATTTTGAAAACAAACATGCTTCTCTAAAAATAAAAGACATTTTTTGGACATTAATATCATCTCACTAATCATCATAAGTTATTTATGTTTTCCAAAAAAAAAGATAATACAAAAAAAACTTCATACTTCTCAACCATGTTTTTTTAACCCCTCAAAACCTTTTGGCCTCAACAATCTCCCCCATTGTATTTTTTTGGAAACAAAGGAACAAAAATTACTGAAACATTGTAACTCAATAAATTGATTAGTTATCCAAAAATTATAAGAATACTTGAGAAAAATTGATGAATAAACCAATATTCATTAAATAATAGTACCTTGTTTTCCATAATCATATATTTAAGAAATTTTTCATAAAAACATTTCAATATTCATGTTCAACTTTTAACATTCATCACAAAACAAACCTCGACCTATAAGAAACAATATCTTATATATACTTCAAAAAAACTGTTAAAATAGTTCACACAAACTAAACTCAAGCTTAACCCTTTTAAATAATCCCCCTAAATATATTTTATTCCTTAAAAAGTAAAGTACATACCAATAGATATATTTATGATGAAAATTTTATCCCCCTTCAATAACACTATTTTAATAAAATATGGGAGAGGGGATGGATATCACAAACCTTATCCTTAAAGAGAGTGAGGTTGTACACCCATGATCAACCACAATTTGGGAAATGATTCATTTAGAAATATTTTGGTGAATATATTAACAACCTTCTCTATTATTAGAATAAACTCTATATTTAGTTTATTTCTTTACACATGGT
Organism: Viscum album; assembly: GCA_963277665.1. Taxonomy (NCBI): domain Eukaryota; kingdom Viridiplantae; phylum Streptophyta; class Magnoliopsida; order Santalales; family Viscaceae; genus Viscum; species Viscum album. The sequence goes on from OY728131.1 coordinate 1,403,122,282, forward strand.
GTTTGATGAAGTGATACTCTATATCAATGTACTTAGATCATGAATGTTGTACATGGTTCTTAGTGATATTTATAGAACTTTTATTATCATAACCCAAGATAAGAAAAAACTTCACATAAATTGACTAATCTTCTAGTTGTGTCGCCATCCATATTAACTTTGTTTTGGATTGAGTAGAAGATATATAATCTACTTAAACTATACCAAGAGTCACTAAATTTTTATTCTTTGTATGATAAATCACACATCTTTATCCAACGAAGAAAAATCAACTAGTTATGGATCTTTTATCATCAACACAACGTACACAATCTGAATATATGTAACCAAATATATCATTACCCCATGTTCTATTATATTTTATTTTGAAAACAACTATTCCTTTGATATATCTAAGAATATGTTCCTCTTCTATAAATGAGATTCATTAGGTTCGCCTTCATTTCTAAAAGACAATGTCACAGCATGAACAATATATATCCTTGAATACATTATATATAACAAGATTTCAACCATTATTCTAATCAATTTAGGAACAACATCATTTTCTTTCCTATCATTTGGATTTTTTTTTCCCAGTGAAATGTGTGTTGAAAAAGGATTTGAATATTCAATGATGGTCTTTTTTAGAAGATCCTTAGCATGATTCTCTTGATATAGTAAAATTTATTTCTTCTTTTGAGATATTTTGATGCCAATAATGTATTTCATTTCTCCTAGAATGGACACTTAAAGTAAATTATTCACCTCCTTATCAAAATTTTGGCATATTCCTTCATCATTCTCTATGAATATAATTTCCTCATTATATACAATCAAAATAAGGGAAACCTCTTGATTTTATTTTATATAGAGGTTTTTATCAACTCTTCATTTATGTAAATTCAAAAAATTTAAGCAAGTTTCCAATATAGAATACCAATCTATCATATCCCTTTTCAATATATATAAATCATTCTTCAAATTTCATGCATAAAATTCATCTTAACCAATAATAAAGCCACAAATTGGTTCAATATAAACCTCTTCATCAAGAACACCGTTAAGGAAGTCCAAATAAATGTTTGTCTATAATATATTATATCTTCATTGTAAAGAAATAGAAAAAAATAATCTTATAGTTTCAACCCCTAATACTGTAGAAAAGGACTTAGAAAAATCAATTACTTCAATTTTATGGTAGCTAGTACAAACCACTCATTCCATATTTATTATCACTTCAACCTTTTTATTTAACTTGTTTTAGAACATCCAATTTATACCAATCATATTCTTATTTTTTTTCTTTAGGTATAAGTTATAAAGTATCATTTCTCTCAATCTAATCCAACTCTTCATTTATGGAAACAATACACTCATTATTCTCAAAAGTTTCATCAAAATATCTTTGAGAAACCTATTAATATAATGAAATATGTAAAACTAACCAAATTGTTCTTCTAGTTTGAACCTATTATCCTTTATCTCTAATAATGTTTGTGTCTTTCACCTATTTCCAAAAACGTGGATGAGATGAACAATATTTTCCCTCATCGCTTGAAATAGATGATTCAAAAATATTTATCTTTAATAGATTAAATATATTTACCTATATCATAAACATTGTTTTGATGTTCATTAATAATTAGTTCATCTTCACTTTCCTCTATATCTGTAGAAACTTGTATAAAAATTATATCTAAATGTTCCAGTACTTTCAAATCTAAATATTTAATAATATTTCTTATTTATTTATTATAAAACATGTATAATATACTATTATGAGGGTATCCAAAAAATATACCATCAACACCTCTTTTATAAAACTTCTCATGATTTCTACCTTTGAATTTGATTACACATGGACTTCCAAACATCCTTAGGTATTTCAAATATGGGTTTTATTTATAATATATCCCATAATGAATCATATCAATTTTTGGACTATAGAAAAATGAATTATAAATAAGAATTATTTCTCTAATATACTTTAACTAAAATAATCAGGAATTATCATATTCAATTAACAAATTTCATGCCATCTCTACCAAACATCTATTTTTTCATTCAGTAGAATCATTCTATTGTGGCATGTATAGTGTACTAAAATCATGATGAATGTAATTATTTTTAATAAAATCTCAAAAATTTACATTTTTTTATTTGTTTCCTCTATTATAATATATAAGAGGAATTTATAATCATCCAATTGATGTAGTTTGTCTGATATCAATACCCAGAGTCCTATGTTTGATACTTCTTCATACTTCCTTTGTTCAGAAGACTTAATAAATTTTTTTTATAGAACATCATAACACCAAAAATCCATATCTTCATAAACCCAAAACATTGAATTGTGAAACTTATTACTTCACATATTGAACTGTGAATAGTCACACCTTTTTCTATTAACATTAGTCTGGTGTACACCTTAATACTTCTTAGCATGAATGTTTTGCATCCGAACCACAATCTCATATTTTTTACTCAAGCTGAATCATGATAACTTTCATTAATAATGATTTATGATAATTTGGTAATAAAAAATCATCAATTTATCTTTTATATTGAGAATCTATGTCTGATATAACTTGTGAGAATAATTAGATAATCCTTTAGTGCCTTACTCTATCTAATTACATTGATTCACTAGACTCTATTTGTTAGACATTTTCTGGTAATATTTTATCTATAAAATTCTTAAGTAACTTCCTTAATGAAAAATTGTAATGTTGAAAACAAACATGATTCCCCAAACATCAATAACATTCTTGTGGAATTATGATCATATCACCAATATTTATATGTAATTTATGTTTCACAAAAAAATATAATATAAAAATAAACCTTCATACTTCTCAACCATCTTCTTCTAAACCCTTAAAAATATATTGGCCTCAAAAGATTTTTCTTCAAGTATATACTCTAGAAGATGATTTATTTATGTCAATTAAAGTTTCATAAACCTATAACATAAGTTAAATGTGTCTCTGATACTCTAACTAATGAAGACAAAGAGTGAAAAAAGTTTAACACCCCGTTCCTAGAAAACCAAATCTGGTGAATTATTTTACTACATTGGAAAGATTACATCAAAAAAATATTCAAGGATAATTATTTTAGCAGTTTTCAAAGACCATATTATATATATGATACTCATAGTATATTGGGAAAGATATAAAATACAAAAAAATGAAATAAATTGTATCCTTGAAAGCATATTCAATGTATTCCTCTTCATAACCTGGGGAAAGGAAACATATTAAGGGTGATATCAAAAGATAAATAATATTTATATGTAATACTAATAATATAATTAATGTTAATGAGGAATATAAATTATGGAAAGGTAAATAATCCAAAAAACACAATCCATCAATAAACTGGGAATGAAAATGTGTCCATATATTTTTTCATAGTGAAAATATAATGGAAAGTAATAACTGAAAACTGAATGAAGAGAATTATTAATTTTTGGATATCATATATCTGGAACATGAAACATTATACCATCAATATAGTTTAAGTTTGACGGTATAAACCCCTCTTATTCTATTTAGAAACAAACAAGAAGGGTTTGTTGCTAACTGTTTTGTCTCATGAGACATGTCGATGCATCGAGAAGGTATAGTGGGCCCCTACCATCACTGCAAGCCCAAATAATAATTCATAAATAGATTTAATTCAAAAACAATATGTCTAATTAATATCTATATTGCGTAGAGGATACAGGTTCATCAATATTTCCCCAGTTAAACTAAAAATCAAAATAATCACTATATGTAAAATGGTATGCGACTAATACAATAATCATATCCTGGACTCAAGAATATAGAAATTTAATAGAAAAGTAATTTAAAATGAAAAATGATTTCAAAGGTGTAGTATATACTCCACATAAAAATTATTACGTTCGCAATACCAATTAAGTCTCATTGAAATAGAAATTGAAACGAAATCCCTTACCTTAATTCCCCCTTAAATTTGTTATGTTTGCGCCTCCTGAACAGAAAACTTATATTTATTAAAATATGGATATAGAAGTGAATTATTGTTATTTATATAAATATTTATCAATTATAATCATTGTATTATATTTCTTAATTTCTGTTGAAGAAATTTAAAGCTTTTGATATCATGTTTTGCTTAAAAATTCCAGTTTTACAATACCCTTTCTAATTTATCAAAGAGTAAATTATAAATTAATATAACTAATTAACTATGTATATAATACATATAATTATATTTTTATATAGTATATAAATTTTTTAACATCCACCCCTGAGGATGGTTTTATGTGTTGACATCAAAATTTCTCCATAGGTGGTTGACTGACCTTTGACATGACATTGATGAGAGAGTGGGAAGAAGATGTTTTAAAATATTATATATAGTAATATGACACTTATAGTAGGTTAAAATAATTAATATGTATTTTAATTACTACCTAAATAATTACTTTAATGGTTTGTTGTGTAATGGTTTGTGGATAAAGAAATAGGAAGCGTAACCGGAAGGAAGAAATGGGGGTTTAGGAGCATTTGTTTCTTGGGTTTTGATAATCGGTTCACTTATTTATAAGTAATGAATTTCAAGTAAAATGGGTATAATTATATATAATTGGAATTATAAATTAAAATATATAATTTAAAATTTATATATATATATTTTGTTTAAATTTTATGAGGATGAATCATTAGATAAACTTTTTGTGATAATTTCTTAGATTATTTTGGGCATTTTTTCAATCATTACGCAATAGTTTTTTTTAATAAATTAATTATTTTGGGTATATAATCATTACATAACATTAAATAGGATGTAATAAATATTTAATAAACTATTTCTACCATACAAATTGTTTCATGAACATCCTTGAAGGAGAAATTGAATAAAAAAAAAATTTCATCCACAAAGTTGTAAATCGGTACCTCATGGACGATGATTTTGTTTTTAAAATAAAAGAGAGAGAGTGTGTGAAAAGAGTTTCATGATGGGTATTAAATTAAAATTTTATAATTAAATTATATAAATGATAATTTATTTATAATTATTATTTGGATATAGGGGTGAGGAGAGTATAATAAAATAAAGAGTAAGAAAATAAAATAAAAGGAAAAGGAAGAGGATTTTACCTCTTGAATACTCCTCCTTGAGAACCTCTTTAAAGAAATGGTTTTGGGTATTTTTGTATGAAAAATTTCTCCTAGAAGTGGGAGAGATACTAGGGAAGAGGATTTGGGTAGAACTTTGACATGATTCAAGGCTTATATGAGTGGGGAGAAGAGGGGTGAGGGGTGGTTTTTATAGTGGAGGGCAGGGGTGATTTCTCATTATTTAATTATTTATTTTATTGTTTTTCTCAAGATGACCAATGGTGTTGATTATTGTGACTAAATATAGTAATAATTTAATGATATTTATAACCAAGGGTGATTACATCATAAAAACATCACATATTACTCAATCAATCATGTATTTATCATTTATCACAAATTGTCGTATTTTACTCTTCACCAAAAATTCAAGTATTTTTTGAAAAATCCCAAAAATTAACCCTAAACATTTTTCAATGTGTATAATTAATAAATGGAATCTATTTTATGAAAATAATTTTCTAAATATAATAAATTTAATTTTTAATTAAAATCATCATTTACTCAAAAAATACATATTTTAAATTTATAACTCATTTTATAACACACTAAAAAATTATCTTATGTCGCACAAAAGTATACTAAAATCATAATACAAGAAAATATTAATTTATGAATAGATTTTATGAAAATAAATTTTATTTTGAATAATTAAATTAATTATAAAATTTTAAATAAAGATTTACATTTTTTAAAAATACAAATACTTTATTAATAATTTATAAAACATTATATAATTCATTCATATATAAGATGCCAAAATATTATTTATACATTCATGTGTGAGTTTACTATTCATTTGGTCAATTTAATATTCATAAGGGTCGTATGACTATTCATAATGGTTACATTACTATTCAAAATGGTCATGTTATAATTCACCAAAAAATTAAGTTGATCTTATCAGACTCTAAGAATATTACTGATTACAATCATGTATGTCCATTCATTGAAATTATAATCACATAAGTAGAAAAATTTTCTTTAATGATTAGGTTATAACTATCTTTTTTAGGTAATTATAATAATAGAGTGGTGTTTCATAGTGGCTCGTTGTTCTGCGCAATATAAGATATCTAATGAATTGAAATTATTTATGAAGAAACGTACCATAAATTTTTGGGGTGTTATAAAAAGTACCAAACAGGCCTCTGAAAAATTATGATGACTAAGTGTCTAGAAAATTGATCGATTAGGAAAATGAATTACTCAGGGCATAACTAAATCATCCATTTGTTTCCTTAACTCCCTCTCTGAAATGAGGGGCTAAATATTTATCATCGTAGCCTTATAAGAACTTATGTATTTAGCACTAGTGAAACAAGGAACAAAACTTTAATCTCCATGGGTGCTTCAGATGATCTTGACACTCTTAGACTTCTTACCCCTTTCATTGGGAGTATGTGCACCATCCCTCCAAATCAAAACTTCATATGATACTAAGTTAAAATATGGATTGATTAATTTCATCCACTTGATAGACCCCTATTCAAATTAAAAAGACATTTTTGAACTCTAATTCCCCATCTATAATTGAAAATGAAGCCATAGTGGTTGGGGATGAAAAAATCATGGTAAAATCCAACAATCATTCTTCAGTTCTACTTAGGCTATATATGCAGCTAAAACTCAGAGATAGACACTCCAAGAAGATTTTCATAAACATAAATCTGACCATGGATCCTCCTAGGATCATTTAGGCCTAGTTATATTATAAGACTAAATCATATACATATTATTTTATAGTCATCACAGAAATGTGGGAAGGATGATTTATCTTAACCCATATATAGAAATGATATCCTATAGTTCAAATCAAGAGAAGAATTTGGTTAAATAATTAGTTCTGGTTCCTAAGCCTCAATCCAGTGATCAATCTTAAGATAGGAGGCATAATCCCATAGTTTAAAGGTATGACATTTTTTAGAATATTTTTTTTCTAGCCAAGCTCTCGATTTTGGATGCCTTCATATTTGAATGGAACTCATAAAATACCTTATTGAGGCTCTTTCAATAACCTAACATTTTGATATAGAAGTAGATACAGTTGATACATATCACATAGAGACCATATCTATATAATTTCATATGGTCATTTACTTCATAGAACAAAACTAAAGGACTACTATACATGGACAAACTAGCCCACTATATATGTGTATATGTATCTAAAAATCTTGATGATATCGACATCAATCAAGAACAAATTGATAATGGTTTTGGGATCAATATCACTCCAATCCAAACACTTCATGCTTGGGCCATAATAAATCTAACTTTTCTCCTTCTAACCTAAAAATCCAGGGGTATCACAAGTGTGGGAAAATGTCTCTCAAAAGGATCATGCTCAAAGCCTAATTTGGTGACCTTATTTATGAATCTAGATTCATGGGGCCCATCAAGACTTAGATTTTAACATACTATGGGGGAGGTTATGGCTCTATATGCATGTGGAAGTACCTTAATCATATCATAAATTTTTGAAATACTCTATTAATTATAAATTTGGGGTACTATATAGAGGTAGTTCCCCATTTGAGTCATGTGAATCTTATTACATAGATGTAGGATACTATAAAAGGAATGGGAAGTAACTGATGGTAAATAATACCATGTAGATTGATGCTCTCAATGGCTTGTAATTATCTTCAATTAGTCTATAGTGTAAACTTAGTGAAGATTTTGTGTTTCAAATCAATTTAATTGAGGTAAAATCTATATATCTTGGGAGTAATTATGTCATGTGGGTCACAATTCCCAATAAAGTAAATCTATAATAACATTCCACTCATTAGATGGTTAGGTACATTCTTTTATTGAGCTTTCACCACTAATAGAATTAAAGACACAGCGAAGTCAATATAGATCTACCCTTCCCTATAACGACTTTACTCGAGTAAATGTCTGACCAATATTTAGATTATGTAGTTGAGGTTCATTGATTGAATTTTCATGAATATTAGGAGACTTGCATGAGGTCTAGGCACATTTACATTTGTTTTAATGGTGTCAGCTCCACTAGATGAACATATCCATTTAAGGAAAGATTTAATCCTAATTAAAGTAAAAATTACCTATATCTTATTTGAGATCTCAAAATATCAGTCTCTATTAGACCTCTAGAAGTTGTGAAGAGGAAAAGTAAAAAATCAAGGATTCTCTTCTATCCTTCCTTGAAGGTGTCTATACATTGATAAATGAACTCAAATAGGTGGATTTGGGTTAGAAGGGATATTTATGGACCCAATCAATCATTTATACCATGAATCTTGAAGAATAAGTGGAATGAATTTATTTTTTAATCAATGCTATGATGTGTTTGTATAAAATTATATATAATTTTTTGGTTTGTATCCCCATGTGGCCGCCCATCATTTGGGTCTTCCTGATGACCACCTCAAATGTAAACAAGTAGTGAGGGGAATGAATTCAACCCATGATACCAAGGTGAAATCAAAAGTTTATGGTCTTATCAAATCAAAAAACATTAAATTACTCTAATACATGAAATAGCTCACCAACATCATTCCCATCAAGAAAAATAATGTGAATATAAATGTATTAATTGATTTTAGGGACCTTGATCATCAATATCCAAAATATGACTTCCCAATCCTAATCAAGGAATTACTAATCAATGTAATGGATGATTTTAAATCCCTCTCCTTAATGGATGGATATTCATGATATAACCATATCTAAATTCCACCTAACGATGAGGAGTCCAATTCCTTCAGGGAACCCAAAGTAATATATTTTTAACAATTAATTCCCTTTCGATTAAAGAATATTATCACATTATACTAATGTGTCATGTATCATATTTCAAATTCCTTTATAATGAATACTATGGAGTTTTATGTGGATGGTTTGGTTGCTAAATCCCAATAGTTATATCATCGTCTTATTGATATTCACTAAATTTTCAACAAATATTGACAACATAGGGTAAAGGTAAACCACATAAAAAAATTTATTTGGATAAAATTAGGGAAATTAATTAACATTATACTACACCATCAAGGAATAAAATTCAACCCTGAAAAGACCAAGGTGGTACTTGATATACCTCCTCTTTAAAACCTCAAAGAGATTATAGAACTCAAGGGACTTCTTACCTATATCATATTTTTTGTATCCAAACTTTTTTAAAAATACATACCCATTACAAAGTTGATGAGGAAGCAAGATAACTATCAGTGTGAAGATAATTTTTAGATAACCATTGACAGACTAAAATAATACATTTTTACCTGACAGTGTTCATGCTTACTATATAAGGGAACCTTCACATCATCTATATTGCAACCATGGAGTAGTCTCTTGGTTCCATTCTTGCTCAAAGGAATGATACAAACTAGTAAAACACCTTCGATTATCTTAGTTTAAAAATGTTTCATACTGAGATTTCATATTATGGTATTGAGAAGAACTATCTTGCATTGATTTTAATCATGGAAAAATTAAAACACTATCTACATCACTATGAGATCCACTTGTTCAATCATTTGAATATTATCAAATATATCCAAAGTCATCCAATTATAACTAGGTATCTATCATCATGGATGGTTATTTTTTATTAGTTGATATCTAGTACATGTCATAAAAGGTAATTAAAGGAAAAACATTATAGGAATTCCTTGTAATGTGACCTAACATAGAGAAGACATTGTTTGATACAAGGATCCCAAAAAAGAAATTATATCCATCTATGAAACCTAAAAATCATGGGAGATATACTTTGACGGTGCCTCTAGGAGCCCAACTATAATGCCCTGTCCTGGATCACCCAAACAAAACCCGACCAGGGATGCTACAAGACCTCAAGTGTGCCTCCACATACACTAGATTGTACATGCTAATAGTGTGGGACTTGAATATTAATAAGGATACCATTCCCTATAAAATAATTCCTAATGGATATGCCTAAATCTATAGAAAATTTATCAAGTCTCGTCTATATCACCTACATCCCAAAAGCCTATAAACATAGATGAAGTAGCAAACAGGTCCCCATTGCCAAGAATAGAGAGTAATAATATTATATATGATGTAAGAAAAAAAGTGAAGTAGATACAGCAGATGATAATTAAAATAAGAATCATATATAAATAATGGCATGCTAGAAAGTACACTTGTTGAATAATAACCAAAAAAATAATTCCACTAACCTCTGGAAAACTAGCATAATCTCACCTATCAAATCCTCAAATTCCACAACCCTATAACTAAATAATGTTTCTATCTCTAATAAATACTTGTTCCCTTAAATAAAATAATATGGCCAACCCACATAAATCAAAACCAATGTTGTGTACACGAGTGGGGGTGAGTCAAATGACCTTAAAAGAATCCTTAATACCTCAAAATACTAAGTGATGTTATGATCAAGTTGATATTCACACAATACATATATATATATATATATATATATATATATGTGGCGCAATTTACATGAACACACCCACTATGAAATTTAAAATTAAGGCATGACAATCAGAAACATCAGGTCATCAGGTGCTAAACAGGCCACCTCAATCCTTGACTATATTTTTTTAGTCTAACACTAAAGGGTATTTGATCATGTCACATCAACCAACTAGGGTAAACATGTCCTACCCTAGAACTAATATCAAAACATCGTACCTACTTTGACCAATACTGGTTGTCTCCATGTGAAAATTAACCACCTTGGGAAAATATACCCATCCCTAAAACATAAGAAGTCACTCAGGGGAAATATTACCATCCTTAAAAACATTATCTACCAAGATTCATAGATCACCCAGAACCATAATCCAACCTAGGTGGTTTCCCACCATAGAACATGAAAAAATCTACCAGGGAGAACCATGTTTCATCTCAAAACTATGAGAAATATCATACACATGGGGGGTTTCATCCCCTATCCAGAACATGTTATCAAGACTCCATTACATGGGGATCATATCCTTATATCATATCTCAAGTTCTTATACACAAATAATACATACATAAAAGTAAAACACGTATACCTAGAGGCCAAATATCACCCTGAAACCAGGTGATACATACACCCAGTAAAACCCACCCTAGAACCTTAGTTATTTCATATATATATATATATAAACATATGAGGAACACTGTCTTCTTGGAAACTCATATAAAATACACCCATTCCATTCCACCTTGGAACCTTAGAAACATCATACACATACCTCAAGGGTTGGACATTCGACCAAACCCACCCCCTTATCTCAAACCAACCCACTCTAAGGCTAACAAGATAATAGGGGACCCAATAAGGTCCCCTAGGTCATAAACCTACATTGTAATGACCCGAACTTTTGGAATAATATTTTTTCCCTAAATTTTGTGTTATTTTATACTCCACAAAACTATGTCCTTTAATTAATGAAGTGATTCCTTTGGGTTTAGACTATTATATGACCATTGTTCAATATGTCCATTGGAAACTAAATTGTTAAAATTAAAATATTATTTATACATTCAAATGATCTTGGTTAATTATTACAGAAAGAAGAGTCGATGTCATCATCTAGTAGAATCGGTCCATATGAATCCCATCTATCAGAGCTTGGGAAGGAGGTAGTATCACTGGGCTTTGCTCTGGACCAATCCCAAGACAAACTTCATCTTGTGAATCTTGAACAGAATCACTTAAGGGGAAGTTCAAGCTGATAGAAATCACTACTCGGGCAATGTTGTCTGAGCCGCCCCAAGATTCTATCACCATAGCACACCTTACACTTAGGTCCTATGAAGGTATTGTAAGGGGTTATGTAATGCGACCTTATCTACTTTGTGTAAACATTTTATATAAAGAAAATTGTTATTTCTTCTTGTGATAAAGTTTGTGAATATTAAATATCCAGATAAATGTAGGATGAATTTATAGTTCCATATTAAAAATGAATTTTGGAAAAAAAAGCTATTTTAAAATATTTATGTAAACTTTAAATAATTAATAATGTGAAATGATTTTTAAAAAATGGTTTCTACAATTGTGATCAGTGATAAATTTAGAGTCTAATAAGATTAACTTGATTTTTAGTGAATAGTAATGCATGAATAGTAACATACCCGTATGAATTGTAATGAATATTAAATTAGCCAAAAAAAATAGAAACTTCACACATAAATGTATAAATACAATTTAAACATTTTAAAGGTGAAAAAATGATCATAGTATAAGTTTTTTTATTTTTGTATGTCATAAATATTTTATTTAAAATTTTATAATTAATTTAATAATTTAAAATGGAAATTTATTTTCTTAAAATTTAATCATAAATTGTTACTTTATTGTATTATGGTAATATGATAATTTTATGGGAACTTTATTACTTTCTAAAGGAGTTACAAAACGAGTTATAGTTTTAGAGTTGTTTTTTTTAATTAATAATGATTTTATTTGAAAATTAAATTAAAAATATTTAGAAAATTATTTTCATAAAATGGAGTTCATTTTTGAATTCAGGGCATTGATATTAGGTTAGGGTGAAGTTTTGGGATTTTTCTAAAACAGTTGAATTTTTGGTGAATTGTAAAATTACAGTTTGGAGTTTCGGGTGTTTAATGACATCATTAATGATGTAATAATGATGTAATATTTCTGGTCGAGTTATTAATAGTGAGATATTCTATGAGGTTTCCCAAGTGGCAAATAACATGGGAAAATACCATGGTCAAGCCCATGGTTTTGCAAATACCACTGATGAGGTGTCCCTTGAAAATTAATAATTTATTCCCTCACTTTTCCTATAAATACCAAGTCATTTCCTCATTCATTTCATTCCAAAGTCCTCCTCAATGATTTTCTGGTATCCTTAACTCTCAAGTAGTCCTCCCAAGGTGCCCTCAATCCTCCCAAGGTCCCAAACTTCAAGCTTTTTAAGTTACTCTTCAAGGTAAGAGAATCTTTCACCCTCCTCTTTTAAGTCATGAATTCCTTTATGTTATGTCTTCTAATTTCCATCTTATTATTTTGGGGTATGTTCTGGAATATTCTTAAAACTATCCAATTCATGTTCAAATGATTAGATACCCTTTTCACTCTCATCAATTGATTTTCTGAATTTTTAAGTGACGTCATTAGGCTTCCGAATTTTTCAACAAAGAAATCACATTTACTATTTTCTTTCAAGTTTCCTTTTCATGTGGTATTTCATTCGAATATCCACACCACAATCATATTTATTTTTATTTTGTATCTCTGCTGAAAATTATTCATTTATTTATGGGATACCCTTTTCCCCTATCTTTTTAGTGTTTTCTAAAAGGATGTTATGTAGTCGTTATGCTGCATAATTTTCATCTCAAAATTCATCTTTCTTTCTCTCATGAAATTCTCTTGTTTTATTTATGTGAATACCCAAAACTATTTCATTTATATGGGTGTTCATAAATACAAAAAAATGATATATTTGATTTTTTAATTTACATACATATAACCCTCACTCCCTTTCCATGGGATATAATTGACATAATGATCTTGTTTTAACGAACTTTTAAAACATCACAATTATGAAATGAAACCCATTTCTTTTATTCTATATGGGTTATTTATGAAATGTTTTATTAGGTTCTGTGTGGCTTACATAAAATTAAAGACATATTAATGGTGATCCCTGATAGCGCTCCAATGCATTGGGTAAAGAATTAATCTCTAGAGATGACAAGTTTCACGATACCTTTGTGAATAACCTTGGTAATTTTTATGACACCTCGGGGATAAACCTTTGTGATATGTTCATGAATGCCTAAATGAAATGTTGTATCCACATATTCAAGTTATGATTCAATTTATTTTTATTATGATATTCATATTCTTCCATTTCTCATGCCTTTATGATTTTTATCATGTTCTTATTAATATTTCTCAAGATCACATGTCAACTACTTCACTTGTTTTCCTTACTGAGCCTTCTACTCACCCTTTCCTTTGATGTATGTCTCAAATTTATGAGATGCAGTAATTGTACTTAGGATGAACCTATGTTGAAGCCTTACAAGTTTATTAGAAGGATGTTTTATATTGTTTTCATGTATTATGTTACTTATTTCAAAGACACTAGACTTTAAAGATCCTCTGTATGTAAAATGTAAAAAACGTTATGTAATAAAAAGTCAGGATTCCATAGTTGGTATCAAAGGATAGTTTAGTTATTTATAGAAATTAAAATATGAAAAATTTAGGAAGAACCCTCTATAAAAGTTTAAATATAGGAAAAAATCCTTATATTTTGGTGAGTATTGAGTAAGTGGTTTATCAAGAAAATACATCCCTGTCTGGAAACGATCATGTAGAGGCGGATTTGGCATAGATGTACATAGGGTTAAACCCCGAAAACACTGAGTTGAGCTAGACTCGAATGGGAACTGGTACATGACAACGGGTCTTGCTGCACTCTTGGTTACGACACTCCCGGGGGATATGTTTGGTTAATTGCAAGCTTTTATGAATCATTATGAAGGAATTATAGAGAAATGTAATCGTTTAAGCATAAAGTTTTAAGACATAAAATCCTTTATAGTTAAAAGATTCATAAATGAAATAAACTTCTAGATAAGGTTTTATTCTTTTAGAAATGGTGGTAAATAGGTGGAACCTTGCAAATGGTGACTGCAATGGACCATGCGCTGACGACCCTCCGATGGAAGCCGGAATGGAAACTTTCATACAAATGATGAACCAACTAACTCAAGTTATAAGAAATAACTTGAATAAATCTGAGAGAATGATATCACCATGAAGGGAACAACATTCTGTTGAGTTCTTTATGCATCAACAACCACCAACCTTCAGTGTATTGACCGACCCATTGATTCCTGAACAGTGGATCAGCTCTATAGAGAAGATCTTTTCTGTGCTCTACTGTTCAGAGCAAGAGAAGGTCACCCTGGCTGTCTATAGCTTAGAGGGAGAAGATAATCAGTGGTGGGAACTGATTAAAAACATGATTCCAAGAGTGGAGGTTGAATCTATGGAGTGGGAAGAGTTTAGATGGATCTTATTCAGTAAGTATTTCCCTCGTTCCATGAGAACAATAATGGAGATGGAGTTTCTCGAGCTAAAGCAGAAGGATAATGAATCTATGGGAAGCTACGAGATGAACTTCACAAGGCTTTCATGTTACACCTCTATATTTTTCATGAATCCAAGTGTTATGTTTGATAGATTCTTCGGTGAACTGATACCTCATCTGCGGAAGAATCTATCCAACCAATACTATGATAGCTATGAGGATATCATGCAGAGTGCGATGAAAGTCAAGCTGGAGTTTGGTGAGGTGCAGTGGTCTCATAAATCCAACTACAAGAAGAGATCGATGGAGCCTAGCTTAGGGAAGAATTTTGATCAAGGAATAAGAGGCAATCAAGTGCAACGTCCCACGTGTAATAAATGTGGGAAGAAGCATTCAAGGAACTGCCTGCTAGGGAGCAGGAAATTCTATAAGTTTGAAAGAGATGGCCATATTGTGAGGAATTTTCGTAGTGAGGTCAAACCTCAACTTCCAAACACTAAAGACAAGGGGAAGATGGTGCAGTCCCTACCTGATGTCCAATTCTTTAAGTGTGGACAACTTGGGCACTTCTCCAATCATTGTCCAAATCTAACGGTAGTGGAGGGGAACTGCCATCAGCCTCAAAAAAGGCCAAGGGAGCAAGGTCATTCTTTTTATATCATGATATCTATATTTGAAGCTCTGAATGATGTGGTAACAGGTACCCTTGTTTTTATCTCAAAGCTATAAAGTAATTTTTTTTATTCTGGTTCTATGCATTCCTTTATTTTCTCCATGTTTGAAATTAATTTTGAATCAACTCCCAATTTAATAAAAGTAAAGTTATCAGTCAAGACTCCTGGTGGGATTATCCAAGCATCATCAGTGTTTATAAACTCTATTATTTACTTCAGTGAGCATAATCTTATCGCAAATCTAGTAGTCATTCCCATTCTAGAATTTGACATTATACTAGGGACGGACTGTCTCTCAAAGTATAATGCTAAGATCAAATACATAAGTAAGGAAATATCAGTAGTCTTGAATGGAAAACCTATAGTTATCTTCCAAAGAGATATATCTCAGCCTGATCTTTGTCTATAAGAACCTCTTATACCTTTCTTTATGGAGTTTATCGGGGAAGAATAATGCAAAGAGAGTTTGAGGATAGAAAATGTCCCCATCATCCAGGAATATGTTGATGTATTTCCTGAGGATTTGCCTAGACCTCCTCTAGAAAGATAGGTAGAGTTCTCTATTCAACTCGTACCTAGATATCATCTAATATCAAATACCCCGTATAGGATGGAAAATGTGGATATGTAAGAATTAAAGAAACAACTCCAAGATATTTTGGAGAAGGGGTTTATCTGACCGAGTGTGTCTCCTGGGGGAGAACCTGTTCTCTTTGTGAATAAGAAGGATGAACCGATGCAGCTATGCATTGATTATAGAGAACTAAATGGGATCAAAGTAAATAACAAATACCCTCTTCCAATAATTGATGACTTATTTGACCAACTTCATGGGGGATAAATTCTTCTATAAGATTGATCTTTGATTTCGTTATCGTAAATTGAGGGTGAAGAAATAAGATATTCCAAAAACTGCCTTCCGATCAAGATATGGGAATTATGAGTTTGTTGTTATGACTTTTGGACTGACTAATGTACCTACTATTTTTATGGATCTGATGAATAGAGTCTTTAAGGACTACCTTGATAACTTTTTGGTAGTTTTTATTGATAATATTCTGATATATTCCAAAAGTTGTGAGGATCTTGAGGATCATATAAGGGTTATTTTACAAACTCTACTAAAGGAGAGGATTTTTGGGAAGTTCAGTAAATGTGAATTCTGGTTGCAACAATTTTCTTTCTTGGGGAACATTATTACCAATGAAGGAATCACAGTTGACCCTACAAAGAAAAAAGTTGTAGATGAGTGGCCTCCTCCTACAACAATAACTAAGATTCATAGTTTCCTTGGTTTAGCAGGATATTATAGGATATTTGTGAAAAAAATCACGACTTTCTAATCCATTAACCAAGTTAACTCGAAAAGGGTTCAAGTTCATTTGGAAAAAGGAGTATGAGGAAAGTTTCCAAGAGCTGAAGAGGAGAATGGTTACTGCACCCGTGTTAACTCTACCCTCAAGTGGATAAGGATTCGTTATTTTTAGCGATGCATCTCTAAAAGGGCTTGGGTGCGTCCTCATGAAAAATGACAAAGTCATTTCTTATGCATCTCGACAGTTGAATAATCATGAGCAGAACTATCCTACACATGATCTGGAGCTATATACGGTCATTTTTTCTCTGAAGATATGAAGGCACTATCTTTATGGGGAGAAATGTGATATATATACAGATCATCAAAATTTGAAGTATATTTTCACACAAAAGGAATTGAACATGAGATAGAGGAGATGGTTGTAAATTATTAAAGACTATGATTGTTCAATTCATTATCATCCTAAAAGAGAAAACAAGGTTGTTGATGCATTAAGCAGGAAAGACCCAGTTGTTCGTTCCATGATGAGGATTCAAAGGGATCCTTTGATCAATGACCTAGTGAATATGGACATGGGAATTATAAGGGAAGGGACATCATCATCCCTATCCCAAATTAATTCTCAACCGTCATTACTATAGAAGATTAAGAAATCTCATAAATAAGATCCTTTGTTACAAAAGAATTTTAAGGCTATGAAGGATGGTAATTTTCCTGAGTTCAATACTGATCAAGAAGGTGTACTAAAATTTCATACAAGACTATGTGTTCCATCTATTATAGAAATAAAGGAGCTGATGGATGAAGCTCATAGCTCTACTTTCTCTATACATCCTGGTAGCATGAAAATGTATAGGGACCTTCATGATCATTATTAGTGGGATAATATGAAAAGGGAGATTTCTTAATAAACTTCAAGGTTCCTGGTATGTCAGCATGTGAAGGCAAAGCGACAAATTCCTAAAGGGGTATTGAAACCACTACCCATACCAGCATGGAATTGGGACAATATCACTATGGACTTCATCACTGGTCTTCTGAGAACTTCCAAAGGAAACAAGGCGATATGGGTTATTGTGGACCATCTCACCAAGACTACCCATTTTATCTCCATTCGGGAATATTTTTCTATTGATCAACTTGCTAGGATTTACGTGAAGGAAGTGGTAAGGATGCATGGATTTCCACTTTTTATCATATATGATCGTGATCCAAGGTTCACATCAAAATTCTGGAGAATTATTCAACATACTCTGAGCACAGAATTGAATTTCAGTATAGCCTATCACCCCCAAACGGATGGCCAATTTGAAAGGACAATTCAAACACTCGAGGACATACTGATAAAATGATCAATGGAATTTAAAAGTGGATGGGATCAACATCTCCCTTTAGTTGAGTTCTCTTAAAACAAAAGATTTTACTCGATCATTCAAATGGTACCCTATGAAGCTTTATATGGGAAGTGATGTAAAACTCCTACTTGTTGGGATGAAGATGGTGAGAGAAAGTTTCTTGGGCCTGATCTTGTGCAAGAGATGATAGAAAAATTCCATGTCATCCAGCAACACATTAAGGATGCTCAAAGTCGGTTAAAGAGCTATGCCGACAACCATCGAAGGGACTTAGAGTTTGATGCTGGTGACAATGTCTTTCTTCAAATTTCACCATAGAAGAGAGTCATGAGGTTTGGGAAGAAATGGAATCTAATACCTAGGTATATTGGCCCCTATGAAATCCTTGATTGTGTGGGAACGGTGGCTTATTGGCTTGCACTTCCACCAAATCTATCACAAGTTCATTATGTCTTCCACGTATCCTTCTTGAGGAAGTACATACCTAACCCTTCACGTGTACTAAACCCAAAGGTGGTACGACTGGAACCTGAAATCTCTTATGAGGAGCAGCCGGTGGAGATCTTGGATTTTAGAGACAAGATTCTACACAACAAGACTACTCACCTTGTTAAGGTGTTGTGGAGGAACCACAAATGTGAGGAAACCACATGGGAACCAGAGGTGTCTATGAGGTAGAAGTACCCACACCTTTTCTCTTCTTAGGGTATGAGTTAAAATTTCATGGATGAAATTTCTTAAGGGGGGAAGAATTTAATGACTAAAACTTTTTGAATAATATTTTTTCCTAAATTTTTGTGTTATTGTATACTCCACAAAACTATGCCCTTTAATTAATGAAGTGATACCTTTGGGTTTTATGAATGTTGGTCAATATGACCATTTGAAACTAAATTCTTAACATTAAAATTATTGTTTATAAATTCAAATGATCTTGGTTAATTAATACATAAAGAAGATTCGATGACATCATCCAGTAGACTTGGGTCATATGAAGCCCATCTGTCGGAGCTTGGGAAGGAGGTAGCATCACTGGGCATTGCTCTGGACCAAGATAGTTCCAAACTTCATCATGTGAATATTGAAAGGAATCGACTAAGGGAGAACTTCAAGCTGATAGAAATCACCACTCGGGCAATGTTGTCTGAGCCTCCCCAAGATTCAATCACCATAGAACACCTTATACTTAGATCCTATATAGGTGTTATAAGGGGTTATGTAACGTGACCTTAGCTACTTTGTGTAATCCTTTTATATAAATAAAATTTCTATTTATTCTTATGATAAAGTTTGTGAATTTCAAATATTCAGATAAAGGTATGATGAATTTATAGTTCAATATTACTAATGAATTTTGGGAAAAATGTTATTTTAAAATATTTTTGTAAACTTTAAATAATTAATAATGTGAATTGATTTTCAGAAAATGGTCTTCTACAGTTGTGGTCGGTGAGAAATTTAGAGTCTAATAAGATCAACTTTATTTTTAGTGAATAGTAATGTATGAATAGTTACATACCCGTATGAATAGTAATGAATAATAAATTGGCCAAAAAAATAGAAACTTCACCCATGAATTTATAAATACAATTTAAATATCTTAAAGGTGAAAAAATGATCATAGTATAAGTTTTGGTATTTTTTTATGTCATAAATATTTTATTTACAATTTTATAATTAATTTAATAATTTAAAATGGAAATTTATTTTTCTAAAATTTAATCATAAATTGTTACTTTATTGTATTATGGTTATACGATAATTATATGGGACCTTGATTACTTTATTAAGGAGTTACAAAACGAGTTATAGTTTTAGAGTTGTTTTTTTTGAATTAATAATGATTTTATTTGAAAATAAAATTAAAAATATTTAGAAAATCATTTTCATAAAATGGAGTTCATTTTTGAATTCAGATCATTGATATTAGGTTAGGGTGAATTTTTTGTATTTTTCAGAAATAGTTGAATTTTTGGTAAATAGTAAAAATACAGTTTGGAGTTTCGGGTGTTTAATGACATCATTAATGATGTAATAATGATGTAATATTTTTGGTAAACTTATTAATAGTGATATATTCTATGAGGTGTCCCAAGTGGCCAATATTATGGGCACGCCCATGGTTTTTCACATACCGCCGATGAGGTGTTCCTTGGAAATTAATAATTTATTCCCTCAATTTTCCTATAAATACCAAGCCATTTTCACATTAAATTCATTCCAAAATCCTCCTCCACAAATTTCTAGTCTCCTTACCTCCCAAGGAGTTCTCCCAAGGTTCTCTCAAGCCTCCCAAGGTCCCAACCTTCAAGCTTTCAGATTTACTATTCAAGGTAAGGGAATCTTTCACCCTCCTCTTTTAAGTCATGACTTCCTTTATGTTATGTCTTCTAGTTTCCATCTTATTATTTTGGGGTATGTTATTGAATATACTTATTACTTTTCAATTCATTTCCAAATGACGATAGACCATTTCCACTCTCATCAATTTATTTTCTGAATTTTTAAGTGACGTCTTTAGGCTGCCGAATTTTTCGTCAAAGAAATCGCATTTTCTGTTTTCTTTCAAGTTTCCTTTTCACGTGGTATTTCATTCAAATATCCACACCACGATCTTATTTCCTTTTATTCATTAATTCTACTGAAAATTATTCATTTATTTATGGGATACCCTTTTCCCCTCTCTTTTTATTATTTTCTAAAAGGATGTTATGTAGCCGTTATGCTGTAGAATTTTCATCTCAAAATTCCTCTCTCTTTCTCTCATGAAATTATCTTGTTTTATTTATATGAATACCCGGACCTAGTAAGTTTATATGGGTGTTAATAAATACAAAAAAATGATATATTTGATTCTATAATTGACTTACATATAACCCTCACTCCCTTTCTGTGGGTTATAATTGACATAATGATCTTGTTTTTAAGAACTTTTAAAACGTCACGATTTTGAAATGACACCCATTTATTTTATTCTCTATGGGTTATTTATAAAATGTTTGATTATGATCTATGTGGATCACATGAAATTAAATACATATTAAGGTTGTGCCCTGATAGCGCTCTAATGCATTGGGTAAAGAATTAATCTCTTGAGATGACAAGTTTCACGATACCTTGGTGAGTAACCTTGGTAATTTTTATGACACCTCGGGGATAAACCTAGGTGATATGTTCATAAATTTATAAATTAAATGTTATGGCCACATATTCATGTTATTATTCAAGTTCTTTTTATTATGATATTTCTATTCTTCCATTTCTCATGCCTTTATTATTTTTATCATGTTCTTATTAATATTGCTCAAGATCACATGTCTACTATTTCACTTGTTTCCCTTAGTGAGCCTTCTGCTCACCCTTTCCTTTGATGTATGTCTCCAGGTTATGAGATTTAGTAATTTTAGTTAGGATGAACCTATAGTGAATCCTTACAATTGTATTAGAATAATTTTTTATGTTGTTTTCATGTATTATGTTTATGATTTCCAAGACACTAGACTTTAAAGATCCTCTGTATGTAAAATGTAATAAAAAGTTATGTAATAAAAAGGTGGGACTCCATATACATAGAAACCCTACATGGGTTATTTACTCATATTTCCTTCTCTCATCCCAACCCATTATTCTGGTCATAATTTTAATAACCCTATTTTTTCATATAAATCATTAAAATATATTAAGGAATACTTTTCAGGCCAGACACTAAGATGGATCGTGATTTCAAGACATGATGATCCCAAATTTGATATTATATAAATATTAAATATATTAATATCATGTGGGTGAATCTTTTGAGGAATAATTTAATAACTCCTAAATGGAGCCTTAGATTGTAAATTTGATACCATAGTTGATTTTGGGATGTGGGGTTTACCCTAGGTGTGACCTAAGTTAGGTCGGTGCCAGACATCCAGTTGAGGTATCCATTACCAGGTACATTTAATTAAAATAAATAATTTTTTTATGTATTTGTTTCAATAAATTAACTAATTAAATTCCTCTATAAATACCTTCTTATGATGATTTTCTAAGTGTTAGTCGCATAAAATGAGAGGAGGTTCAAATTATTCCTCATTGGAAAATCATAATCAGATGACGAATGATAATCAGATCAAGGTGGATCAGGATATAGTAGATTTCGTGAGTCTTATAATTATCTTGCAAACACATACCTCACTGATGAAAAATAATTTTTCAATTTTGGGGTTTTCAATTGTGTTTTTCTCCATTTTTATGAAAAAACATATATTTTTATCTTCTATTCTTGATTCGCATTTTCACACACTTCGCATGAGCCCATTAAAATAATTAATTTTTTTCATTTATTATTTTTATTCCATGATTTTATCCTGATTATCCATTTTCATTCAATTTTTGGCCAATAATTCTTGGCCAATGATGTTTTCACCCTTTTTCTAGTGTATTTCTCCATTTGTTCTTTGTGTTCTTCACCGTTGACCTATGCGGTCACGGTTCAACTTTTTTAGGGGGAAGTCTGAGTGTGATCTAACCCCAATATTCATGGTGGATGTCTTCATAATGATCGGTTCATTGATTTGAAAATAGATTGGGATGTTTTTTGGTTCATTATTTGTGAATCTTGGATCCAAAGCGGTGATAGGTGGTAACTTGAGGCGATACATGCACTGAGAGGCAATGAAAACTTTGATAGGATCACTGAATTCTAATTTCCAATCATTAGAGGGGAGGAATCAATAATATAAGGTGTTTCCCATCAATCCTAGGTGTTAAAACAATAGAAATTGATGTTGAGGTGGAAAATCTGGAGACGTGTGACAACCAAGTTGTTTGGCATGTGGAAAACTTGACTAAACTACTTGTAGTCTAACACATGTCTTGTAGTACCCTAGCTATAATGATATGGTTTTGGGAAAAGTAAAATATCACATGTTGTCTAGGTGGGCCTACACACCTTGTGGCCCTACCCAGGCAGCTAAGCTGTGTGCCATCTGCACACGCCCAATGCCCCTTGTGGACCAAAACATGGTGTATCGGAGTACACGGGCATGGGAATGGTATGAGATACATGACCATAACCCTTAGTGGTAATACATATCATGTATCCTAGAGGGAAATCTATGTATAGGGACATGGATTCATGATCCTTTTCTAGGGAGAACATGTCCAGATAGCAGAATAGAGCCACATGTTTTGTAGACCCCATCACATCATGTACTCCTTTATCAATCTTCTACCTATTGAATCTTCTTACTTAGAACTAGTATTTTACCTTATTAGTATCCTATACTAAGAGTTTATTAGTATATAACTATCACAAACTAACCCGGTTCGACCCTGAATCAGTCACCCGAGCCGGCCCGCGGCATGGCCCAAGGGGCGTTCCCAATCCCTGTGGGCTGGCAACTAGTTTTGGGCATCAAAACTAAACAGTTGGGTACGATTTGGCCAAAAAAAAATGAAGACAAATAAATTATTAGACTAATCAAAGAGAAATAAAATTAGCAGTGGTAAGAAAACAAGACTGCACATACCTCCACGTGACCTCTTGGTCACCTCCAACAACTAATAGTCTGCCTCGCACGGGCAGAAGAAACAAGAACCTGAACCAAACAACTGAACCTGCATCTGAAAAGGTAAGATAGGCATGAGAATTAAAATTCTCAGTAGGAATGCCAAAAGTGAACTACAGAATCCACGCATTTTTCAGATCCAAAGCAGCCCAAAAATACTAGTTTGAACTACAGTTATAAAAATAAGGTTTTCATATTTACACTACATTTCAAAAACTAACAATCACAATTCCATTGCCCTTATAATTCAAAAACAAGGAAAAGAAAACAAAATAGGGCTCACACAAATTTTTTACAAAATAGCTCCTTTGAAGTTCATTTAAAAACCGACCTTACACACAAAACTTCTTCCAAGAAAACACCAAAACAATGTTCAGGGGTATGGTTCCACACACAGCAAGGGCAGTGGTACTTATAGTGCTCGTATCAAAGGATCACGAAAAACCTAGGAACTCAGAGGAAGACCAGAACATACTATACATGTGAATCATCCTGAAGGCATGACTACTCTCGATGACTCCATAACGCCCTAACACCTGGTATTTCCCTACATGGCCTAACCGAGGGGCCCAATCCCCTATCAGAGTATAATCCGTACCAAGGGTCACTAGCCAGTGCGTAGTCTAAACTAGTGTAGCAATAGTTCTCAGTAAACCCCCTTGTTATGCTAAGTTTTTGTGCTATGTTCACAAAGAGGTGTGCCACACATTCAAATAACAAGCCATATAAATATAATCCAGTACGCGACACAAACCTGCATCACCCCGACCACCTCAAGGTTAGTCCCATGCCTTAATAGAAAAATTCTCAAAAGGAGGCCCATATCGAGGACCCTCTTGTCACATGATCGACAGACGAAGCAAAGGACCTAACCAAATAGGGGTTTTCCCAAACACACAGCTTCAGAGATTCCAAACGGGCCTCATATAATTTACACACATTAAAACTTTTATAAAACAGCCAATCTAAAATGTCAAATGGTCCTTTAGGTTTACCTCATTAACCATTTACCAAAAGATTTAGGAATGTTTTCAAAACATTAATAAACATCATTTCTTACAAACATGGTCAGACGGACCACAACATGCCAATATCCTTTCACAAAAACATGCATTTACTAAAACATGCATTTACCAAAACACGCATTTACCAGGAAATGCCAAAACAATAAATATTTACGAACCATTTTTGAAACAACGCTAGACACCAAAACATGTTTCGAACCCAATGGTTAAACCTTAAATAACCCATTAAAACCATGTTTTTCAAAACACTTAAAGCAACAAAAATAGTTCACTAGTCATTCCATAAACAAATCAAACAGTTCGTTAAAAAAACTATATTAACAAATCAGACTAATTACACAAACAAGAAGATAATGAAACAAACTACTTTTAACAATCCCAAAAGAAAACTTGAAAACACTATAGCAGGTTGGCCAATTATTTTTCAAAGATACTAATATAGTAAAATAATTTATTAAAAACATGCAAGCATTTAATGAACTTATTTTAAAAAGGGGAAATTCGGATTCGCCTACCTCAAGGAAGAACCGGGTCATGTCAAACACTTTGGAACTTGAAAAAAGGGGCAGCAACCACTCGAAATCGGCCCGCACTCGCACGCACATACCTATATATATACATATATCCATAATCCAATGCACATATTACCCATGCCATGAGGGAATACGTACTTGGAGGAAATATATATACTATATATATACATACCTTAGGTGTATGCGTGTGCATCCTCAGCCGTTGACCATAAATTCACTATAAGAACAAGAGATACCCAAAAATAAGGCGTCAAGGACCAACGCATGACCAAGAGTACCAAGGACTCACAAAACCCAAATGCATACGTCATAACACACAATCAAATGCTACTAAAAGGATTTATATCTGAAACACACCCTGATATAACCAACAATATCATTTTAAAATAAGATAACAATTATTCAAGACCAAAAGGTGAGGCATTTACATGCGCATAAATGAATGACATCAAAAAAAACTAATTGTGATCAATTCAACCAATATAAAATACATATTAAAATTAACTAAGTATGTAATAAAAGTGCAAAACATATTTTAAATACTAATTAATAAAAATTCAAGCATCAAACGGATTTGAATTGAAACAAAAGGCATGAAACACCTACCTCGACCCATGAAACCTCAAAGACACCTTAATGGAAGGAATAATATCACTTCGTGGACCAAAAGCAATCCCTAGACACCGAGAAAAACATGAAAATCACAAACCCGGGTTCAACAAAAGCAAACACCCACAAAAAGAAACCCTAAAAGAAGGTAAATCTCACAAAAAAATGGAGTCGCGCATCAAAGAGGGCATTGACAAGGACGTACATGCTGGAGAGGGCACCGGCGGGGTCGCGGTGCTGGAGTAGGCTGCTGTCGGTGAAGGAGGGAGGTTGGGAATGGAGACCGCTGGGTGTTCGGGTTTCTAGGAGTAGGGTGGCAGTTGGACGACAACCAGAAATGTGTCGGACCTGCTAGCAAGGAAGAGGGGCTACAGGATGGTGGTCAGTGAGGGGGTGTGGAATAGCCAGTGGTGGCATAGCCAGAATGTAGGAGGCCGACACGCGGGAGTTCGGATGATAGCAGTGAGGCGGAGTTGCAGCGGGGGCCGGACGGTAGTAGCGAGGCGGAGGTGCGGCGGGGGTCGGACGGCAGCAGTAAGGTGGAGGGGAGAGCTGCAACGGATGGATGGCGCAGGGAGTAGTATGAAACGGGCAGTGGCACAGAGAGGAGGGGCAGGCTGACGGCGGCTTCATACAAGGAGGAGGTTGAGGGCCTCACGCGGCCGATGCACAAAGAGAGGGGAGGAAAGGAGGGAGATGCTGGTAGATTAGGGTTTACCCCCTTTTTCTTTTTTTTAACCTATAATAATAATAATAATAATAATAATAATAATAATAATAATAATAATAATAATAATAATAATATAATTATTGTTATTGTTATTATTATTACTAAACACTTTATAAGATTCTTTTTAATTTAATTTTAACCTACTTGACATCATTTATTTATTATTATTATTTTCCAATTTAATTAATTCCTCCAATTTTATTATTTATCTAAATGGTTGGGAAACTGCGCACTAACCAGGTCCGAACGAACGATCGCTACTAGCGGTGCGGTGACCACGCACCCACCTGGACCGAATGCACGGTGACCGCTAGCAATGCGGTGACTGCGCACTTGCCTGAGACCCATCGAAAACATCAAAGCTTCAAAAATTTCAAACCCGGACCCAAACCCAACTCTGCCCAAAGGCGCGGGACCGAGAAAAGAAGAAAACAATAGGCATCCATGGTCGGGGTGTGACAATAACTCAATGGTGACCTTCCTAATTGATTTTTTGATATGATGAGATATTTTTGATGAATAACACTTATTCAAGAAACACTTTATGATGGTAGTGATTAGGCAAGATCATTAAAGAGATTATAGGGTTAGTAATCCCATGTTGCACCAGGGAACAAGTTACCTATTCTATTAGAGATATGTTGAGGTAGATACTCCTCTATCAAACTAGATTGAGAATTCCCCATAATATTAAAGAGATATTAGGGTTAGTACTCCCCTATCACACTAGGTCAAAATTTCCCCATATTTTTTATATAGTTTAGGTCAGTAATTCCCTTACCATTATAGGGAATGGGTTATCTACCTACGGAGTGTTACTCCCCTGTCTTCGAGCTCTGATGGGGTGTGGTTCCTCCACAGGATATTTGGCTCTCTCAGATGTGGATCACATTTGTGAGGTGTGGGCCCCTCCATGCATATTCTAGTGAGGTTACGTTTGATACTGGGCATAGATGATGGACATTTGGAGTTGTAGGCTTACTCATCAACATTTGATGTGCTATAAGATGGAGGTCCCCTTTTCTATCTCATCTGGGTTTCTTTATGATCATATATATATATATATATATATATATTTGATTTCTTTCCCCTCTTTCTTTGAGTTGAGTTGACTTTTTTTACCTCTCTATCGCTCCCTTTCAGTTCCAGGGCATCCTAATCGGTATGTATGTACTCAACCCTGTATAGTATTTTCAAACATGTTTCTTGTATTATGAAAATAATAGATATATTTGAAGTTATTACATTGGAGCATAGTGATACTTGGGGGCATTGACCACATGTTGTGGTTAGGCTTAGATATTAAAAGTTATGCTCTCTCATATTTCTTTATTTCTAGTTGTTTTTCAGTTGGAACTTCATTTTTGGTTGGTCGTGTATTTTTTCCCATTAAACATTGGTCTTATTATTTTTTACTCTTATGTATTCCCTAGAGTTTACTACTTTCATGTTTTATTTCTAGATGTTACAATCTTTACTTTATATTCCTATGCACTATTGCATTGAGATAGTTGGGAGCGTGTATACAAATTCATTAGGAAAATTCCTACCATTATAGTTATACCTTATCCAAACTTTTCACCATCCCCTGGACTACTAGAGGTGGGATTGGGGTTGTGACGGCTAGGTATTACATAGTCCTGGAGGGCCCCAATGGGTTGGGTCATTAAAAAGTACTATCAAAGGGATGTTTGTCCTCGGGTCGGTGTAGAGATAGACCTATAGTGAGGATTGGTTGGGAACTTACAGAAAAAATGTAAATGTCGCTTGAGTGGATCTTTTAGGAGAGAGAACCCAATGTAGGTGTGGCAGATGATGTATCCATAAACCAGTACTATGACTACTATCTTTTCAACTCATTATACCAAGACATTGGTTGAAGGGAATAATAGTACATGTATCATATAGGATTGAGTTGTTTGACTATCCTTATTGAGCTAGTTAACCATATATATATAGGCTCATACGATCATGGTACGTCTTGATTACTTTCAGGATTCCTCTGTGAAGACAACCAGCTAAGTTACCGATTCAATATCATAATGATGATATGATGAGTGTGGATACCTACATTTTAGAGGTATCCCATGATGTGTTTCCTCTATGTGGGTTGGTAGCGTCAGCCCCGCTTGTCGAGAAGAAGTTAGTACAAATAGTTATGGTCGAGGATGTGCATAGGATTAGCGTACTATGTGAGTTTTAGTGATAGAGACCACTATGGTTCCATAGTGATTCAGATCCATAAGAAGCATAGGATTGTCTACAGACAGTGATCTAAGCCTTCAAGATTTTTCAGACCCCAAAAGATTATATGGTTGCACTAGAAGAAATTATTTTCCATGGAACAATAGGTAGCTAATGGAGTCTTGTTGCATAGACTCATGTTGAGATGACACTCTCATGGATAAAATCCCATCAGCTTTTATATGAGAATTATTAACCTATGGGCTTGTTCTTAGTTCGAATACATGAGCTACTTGAGCTGCAGTAGGGTGATATGTCTATAGATAACTATGTTGAATGTTTTATAAACCTTATGTAGTACTCTATCAAAATGGTATGATATGGATTTATATGGGTGAAGAAGTTCAATCCGAGTCTTCGTAGAGCAATTTTGATCTAGTATAGTCACTTTATATCTTTCCACACACGCTGGAATGCTAGTTAAGGGTCAATTTACCAAGATATTCATAGAAGGGGGTGCTGGATAGTTGGATCTAGTAGTGATAAGTTTGTGGATGAGTAATCTATAGTAGGTAGCAGGCCCCATACATTTGGATCTCAGAAAATAATGTATTATCAAACTCGTACGCATGGGTTTCTGGATCATGGATCACACAAAATATCCAGTCATCCCTGAGTGGGAAGATGTGGTGCTTATGATGGGTTTGGTCACTTGGCTCAAGATTTCCTAACCCATCATGCTCAATAGTATAGGAATTCGATGGATGGACCTCCATGGTTGAGGCATCGCTAAGATCTAAGATCCCCCAGATGTATTTAGGGCAGGCCTTAGGAAGGTGGTGCTAGTATAAGGTCATAAGAATAATTAGAGGGAGGATTGGTTGGTAGAGGTTGAAGATTTGTGATAATACCACCAACACCACCACAAGGTGGCCCACATTAGGCTCAGAGAGCTAGAATTCTAGTCTATGAGAAATTTTAGGACATAGAGGTCTATGAATAGGCTACACATGAGATGATATTTGGCATGATATGTGTTAATTATGTTGTAATAGTGGGTGCCCTAGAAAAAACTAAAAAGTACTTCATGATTACTTTTTCATGTATATAGTGAGATATACATGATTTACACATACTATTATATTTTAAACATTTATTTGTACACTATTTAATAGAAATTTCCATAGATTAATTGTTGTATCAAAAGGTTATAGCAGATCCCAGGATATAATGAGAACCTCAAGATATTGTGACATTAATAATAAACATATATTCTATGGTATAGAAACATCATACTAGCTAGACATATTAGATATCTGAATATCAAGTGTTGGGGGATCATAAGTATTGAGACTTCTTCTCATGAAGTTCACACATGGTCATATCTACTAGTTGAGATCATGAGAACAGACCTGTCAATAAGAACATTGTATTTTTTGTTGTAATTGGATGTTCCTATCTATGAACATGTGTATTAGTATCCTAACTTAAGACCATTATCAATGTCTACTGTTTTATCATGTGCTTTGATGCATGTAAAAAACATGATAATGAAATTTTGGTGAGGTATCGTGTGTTAGGTGATTCGTTGGTGTTAAGGAATTGGCTCAATAATCAAGATAGAATTAGTCACTTCCGATTTGAGGAAGTGATATCTCTACCCTGGTTGATTAGGATGGTAATACCTTCATAAATCCATGGCCATGGAATTCGAAGGTAAATCCATCTATATAGATCAAAAAAATAATTAAAGTAAAGGATAATGATACAAGTGTTCATCTTTCTTTATGAGATATCATATGACAAAAAGATTATATTACATAGTACATATTTGTAGGATGGTTATCATTGCAGTGATTAGACCTTATCGCTTTAGGGGACTTGATGGGTTGTTGGAATCCTCTCTTGGACTTTGAATATTATTCACTACTATTGAGATAAGGGCCTAGAAGGTCACACACAATAGTGCATTCAATATTCTATCCTATTCTGGTCAATAGTTATATAGGACATGGTGGTCCCCAACACAGGGTCCAAGATTTTTCCAAATATTATCTATCACTGAAAAGCAAATAAACTCATTATTATTAATTTATAGAAAAATTAATTTGAATTTATATAATAAAATTATTTAAAATTGTTTAAATAAATACATGGAAAAATAATATACAAACGAATATTATTTTAATATTCACGGTTTGTTTAATATTAGCTAGAATAATGAGATGAGTTAATGACTTGGGTTTATCATGTAATATATTTAATATATATTACAATTATGTGATTAAATATAAATAATATTTGTGATGTTTTTAGTTTATAAAAATTATTTATTTATTTCTTATTTAGTGGATGTTAAACATATGGGGGTCGAAGAACCCTAACTGAGTATTTTAGTCATCCACTATATAATTGGATGAGAATCTCATTTCTGGGGTGAAAAATCATTCCAACTGATTGAGAGCTCCTCTATATTTCTTCATCCTTGAGATAGAAATTTTTTTTCTAATAAATCAATCCAAGGAAATATTCACAGATCATAGTAATAGAGTCTAGATGATCCTCATGATGTATAATGAATCATCAGAGCTCTACGTTCACACTCATAATTCAATGATCGTCATTCATGAAGATTCTTGAAGCATGTGTGGATGGTCTTGAGGGTTTTTCTATGGATCATTCGAGAAATAGTCACTAGTGATGAGTTGAATTTGAGTACACATCAAATAAAATAAAATACTTGTTTGTTTATATTTTTTCCTTATTAAATTTACATGAGATATTAGGACCTCTACTGAGGCTTAGATCATCCGAGACGATGGATTTAAGTAACTTTAGTGTTGAAAATTTTAAAATACACAGTCCAATGGCTTCAATTGTGTGCCCCGGTACCTTTAATTAGTATCAGAGTGATCACGTGAATTTTATGATCCAAGAAAAAAAATATTTTCATTAAACTAAGTAGACTGCTTTAAATCAATCCTAACAGAATATACCATTTTCAATCTAATTCCAAATGACCAAGTTGTGGCCATCCAATTTTTTTTGTATGGTTCAAAAAATTCATTTGTTGAGGTGTAAAAAATGAAAAATAGTATATATATATATATATATTCGTTTTTTTAATTCTATGTGATCTAATTCCAATCAATATCCTATCAGATTATATGGTTGGAATTCCATTAGATGGAACACTTTTTTATAAGTTTTTTCCTTCCAGTGGATACTTTTATAAAAACCACAGAATTTTATATTGATTAGTTCCAATAGAAAAAGGAATTAAAAAAATGAAAACCTATAGGTAGGATTTAAAAAAAGCACAATCAAACAATAAAAGGGGGTGCTTAGCTATCCTTGTTACCTTCCCTTGTAAGAAAAAAATCATTAAAAATTTATTGATTCAAATAAGGCTTCTCGAGTAATCCTCAGCTGGCATTGTCCCACACACTCCATAGAGACTCCGCGCACCTAGATGGGCCTCCTCCTCCCTGGATAACCATGGCTAAACCCCCACCTCCACTGAACAGAAAACAAGTACTATCATCAAGCATGGCCAAACTGTTACTGCTTCCCTCTCTCGTTTGAGTGATACCACCATCCTCCATAGATTCCTTTATCCCATCAGTGTTTCCTCCCTCATCCAATGACCTTATAGCATTAGACCTCATCCAACTTGGGCACCCAAACAACCATGCTAATCATTAGAGTTTATCCCGTCAGTTCCTCCCTTTTCTATGGCTAGTTGTGTGGCTAAATCCTAGTGCAGTTAATCTGGAAACACCTATATCATTGTTTCCCTACCCAAATCAAGTGACTCGTGGGTAAAGCGGGTCTAGACCAACCCAAGAAAGATTAAAACGGGACTTTATAACTGGGAATCACCCTATACATGTCTTCCCTACCTGCAAATTCCTTTTATAATGCCACAAAATTTTACGGTATGTCACTTCATAAATAAATTTAATTTCTTAAATAGTATAATAAAAGAAGGTCCACGATCCGGAAAAAGCCCGCACCTTACAAAAAGATAAAAAAACTGAAAAAGTGGTAGAGCAAGGGGGTTTACAAAGGTGATAATAGAGCATGCCAGGTGTGTCCAAGTCAACAAGATGTGAGCAAAATTCTGGGATGACAAAGGACCATCATGAGCAAACCTCCATAACCGCCCTCTTGGATAGAGCATCAGCAACTTAGTTTGCTTCTCTATAAACAAGTCTAACTTCCAGTTGAAGATGCTCAAGGAGACGTAGGCATGAAATCCACAATGGTAGAATCCTCCAAAGAACATCCTTTGACCTAAATTATGAAAATATTGATTACACATGTTTAATTTCTTCAATAGTATATGTTACACATAACACTGAGCTTAAACAAATGATTAAATTTCATTACATAGTTATGATAGTTATCACCTAGCAATAAAAATGGTGGGAATGAATGAGATTATCTAAATTATGAAAATATTGATTAAACATTTTTATAAAATGAATTCATTGGTTTCCAATTAATTGGAAATGAAAATAAAAACCAATTTAACTTAAAGGATGTGTTTTTATAAAGAAACTATTTTTATTCACAAAATAGAATTTTATCTTAATAAATTAAATTAATAAATATTAGTGAAACATATTCATAAATTTTATATGTTATATATTCAAAAAAAATGTTTTAAAATTCATCTAATATTTTTTATAGGCTTAAGACAAGAATAAAGCCAATTTTAAGAAAAAAAGTTATATATATCTAAATATATTTTTATGCCTTTTGATGGCACGCCAATTTTAAATAAAAATTTTGACACTTTTATATAATTCATTTGAAAAAATTAAGATCATTTTTTAAATTTTAATATAAAAATTAGCTTAGGGTGATTTTTTTATTTTTCAGAGAAGTTTTATTTTATGATGAATAGTGAAAGATACTAAATTTTAATAAAAAACTATTTTTGGTCTAAATAATTTATATATTTTAAATATATTTTAAATTTTTTTTAAGTATAATTGGTTAAATTATATATAAATAAATAAAAATTATTTTTTTTGGATCAATTTCACATTCAAATTGGATATAAAAATATTTCAAACTTTTAAACTTTTCACTTTAAAAACATGCTTTTTGTTATATCTGTGTGATTAATTTTAAATATAATTTTTAAAATTCATTGAATTTAATTTGGTAAAATGTATTAAACATTTGGAATCATAAGGTATAAATTATTTTTTAAGTTAAATTTCCTTTTTAGGTATAAAAAATTTACCATGGTAAAAAAAATTATTTAGCACAGTATAGGTAAAATAGTGACAAGGGTTAAAGTTAAAAGGTAAAAGATTAACATACCTAAATATTACAAAATTTAATAGTTGGTTGAGGTATATCTCAACCCTAACCAAACTAAAAACCATTAATTAAAGATATAATTCGTTTAAATTAATTCTACCTCAATGTGGTTGTCTTTATATATAAAATAATCATTATTTTAATCACTTAAACCCACATCTTCTCAAGTATAAATATAACCCATCACCAGCCAATTTCGACCCAAAAGACTTTAATCTACTAAAATGTATAAAAAAACTTCTCCTACTCACTCTCCCCAAATCTAAGTGCTGATGGTCTCACCAAAATTTCAAATCCAAGGTCCTCAAGGGTCTCTCAAGGAGTTGATATTCAAGAGGTAGTTTTCTCAAAACACCTCTCTTATTTTATTTTCTTATTCTAATTTATCCTCATCTGTTTCATCCATCATGGAATAAAAATTCTAGAATCATGCACATACTATAATTTTATTTTTATAATTTAATATTTTATATCCATAACTTTTATTACCTCCTCCTTATCAATGAAACGAAACTATTGTCCAATTATATTTGTTAATCGCCAATGTGAATGATAATTTTGTTCATTTTCCATGTCCACCTTCATGGATGGTCATAAAAGTACTGTTATGGTTAAATAATATTTTAATAAGTATATTATAACCTATTTAATGTTATGAAACTAATTTATACTAATTATAATAAATAAAGTGAAATCAGTTCATGGTGTTCGGAAAAACTGCCAAGATAAGCTAAACATTTATCATTAACATTTTATCTAATGCATTATCCTAATGTAAGAAATAGAAATTATATATGGGAAAATTAATAATTATTGAAGTTTACTGATACTATTTAATTCTAATTCTATATTTTTTGTCACATTTTACAAGAATAACCATAATTATACACAAATGAATCGATCATGGAACCATGAAATGAATACACTCGAAACCATGAAAGTAATGAAATATTATTAATGATTGGGTCATAAGATGTTATAAAATAATAACATATGTTATTATAAATATAAATATAGTTCTTTAATGATTTATTGACACTATTTAAACCATTATATATGAGTTTAAAGTATTCTACACTATAGGGATGCATGAGGTAAGGGGTTTCTTGTCTCACTTTTACTTCTGTGAGATATATGACTTATTCAACACTTATTTTTGCTGTGTGGTGTATATACTACTCTTTTGACATATTATATCATTAATATCCATATTCACATGATATTATAGGTTTAATTTAATGTTATTCATTCATGGGACTTGTAATCAAAATGTTTCAAAGTTGTATGGGACACTTTGGAATGTTTAAAGATTATTTTCCTCAATAATTTCTCAATGATCTCATTTATATTATTTTCATATATGTCAACAACCTATGTTGAATCTTATGATTCATTGATTTTGATCTCTTATAATATCATCTTACATATTCTATTAAATTTTTATTCATTAGTTTCACTGGGGATGTACTATTTTGATACCATTCACCATATTACTCTAGATGATTTGTGACTATGTTTACTTAATGGGGAAAGTTATTTAAATTTTGTAGGATAGTTTCAATAAAAAAATATATGTTGATTATATTTCACCAATTTCATATAATTATTTAATTTTACTTATTAAGTGATGTTCAGTGCCCGTTATAGCCCCTCGATGAATCGATAGGTCTCATGAGACATACTAGACTGGGTTTTGGTCAAGCCCTTACCCATTTATTAGATTCTTGGTGTATGTAATTGATAATTTTATATCCTTAGAATGGAGTATTGATAGTATTATATTCCTAGTATGAATCCTCAATAGTATGTTTCAAATTTTTGGCATTATGCATTCCATCATTATGAATTCAGTTATTGATTTTACATGTGTTTATTTGATTAGTTTGAATATCCATGGTTAAGTTTAATTTAAATGTGATGATAGAATTATTTGATCATATTTAATTCTTATCATATTATGATCAAGTTAAGGATTAAATGGCACATGTTTCAGTTATTCACCTTTCTATATTGTTAATGTTTTATTTACTCATAGATTTCATTGTACGCTTACCCTTATTGAACATTTAAGCTCACCCCTTTCATATGTTTCACTTTTTACCATGATTCCAAGAAGTATAAAATGATTGATATGAAGGGTTACATAAATGGTGAATAATGGTAGACTCAATAAATTTTTTTTCTTATTTTATGTCTTAAAATGCAATGTGAATTTCAAGTATGTATCTAGTTTACCAAGACTACTAAAGTATTCTTTCTCTCGGATGTGATTCCATGTATCTTATTCCAATGTAATAAAGTAATTCATCAGCTCCATGCTACTAGGTTCGGGGAAATTATAGTTGGTATTAAATAAAATTTAGTAAAATCCTTGGGAACTATATTTGGGAAAACATATATTAGGGAATATAACCCTCTGAATGATTTTGAGGATAAGTCTTAGTAAAGGATGATATCCTATAGATTTAGTATTGACCAAGGATAAACTAGGTTAAATCGAAGGAATTGTGTATTGAGAAGAATGTGTCATTATTTATATATACTTTTCATAATATTAACTCACTATAATTATAGTAATTTGATTCTTACACTTTAATTTTTTTAGTTAGAGGTGGGAACCAGAATGAACTATGCTAACATTGAATGTTATAAAAATGAATGGTTGATAAAATAAATGGGATAATGAATGGAAATAATAATATTGTGATTATTATTAACCATTTATCATGATATATGATTAATTTTGTGCACCTTAATCGAATCTCATACTCACCAAAGAAGATAAGGATAAAGTTCACCGAAATCTCAGGTGGTAGACACCATAAATGAATGATGATTCAGTTTATTTTATATTTATAATGTGAGAAGAAAAAACCAAATGTATTTATTAAAATAATGGGAAAAAATTTTGGGTGTGGAAAATAAGGACACAAATAAAGTAATTCCCTGAAAAAAAAAGTTTGGAATAATAGTCTCCCTAAGGTATTATTGACGATTGAATGTTTCAATTGTGAAAAGTATGATAATTATGAAAACCTTTTTCCTATAGGGATAACCCATGAATCGAATCTGAAAGTTTTTAAATGTAATGGCTATACTGATGATTATTAATAGACTATAAATAGAAAATTAAAGGAATGATTTATTAATGAATAAGATGATGAAGCATAGTTAATGGTTTAATAATGAAATAGAATGATTAAAGCAATAGTGTATTTGGATTAAAGAATTATTTATTAAATGATTCTATGATTATAAAAATTATGAGATATATAATTATTTTACTATAGTACTTCTTTAAGTATTTGATAACACGTGTTGAATGGTACCAATAACCAGGAAAGTGATTCAGATGAAATTTGATCTTTTATAAAAACACATTATTTGAGGAATATAACCTTAATATGCCTTTTATTATGGGATAATAATGACAAAGATGTATCAATGAGATATTATTTGTGACCATTAAAGTGGTTATTGATTTGATGGTTTGTGTTGGGTTTAATACGTCCTTGGATTTAAGGAATACATTCAACAACATGCAATCTTATTTTGGAAGCATACTTATTTTCATCAAGATTTTAAGGTGATCAAGGTATTAATATATTTTGTATGTTACAATGATACCTAAATTATGTTATTAAAATCTAATGTTAAGTTGATTTTGTATGTTTAGTGACCTTCCTTTTAAATTTTCTTTTATTTGAGTATAGACATAATTATTTTGAATGAGTCTTAAGATTAACTAATTATGGAATGGATTAAGTTGAACTTCATATATTATTGTTTAAGGTTAAAGTATGATTTATCATATTGGATAAAATGTGATAACAATTTTGATTTCAACAAATATTTTGAGGTTGAAGGAATCGCTTGTGGATATAATGATTCATTAAAGTGATTAATGTAAGAGAAATTAAACTTGAATATCTATTTCTTATTGAATGAGATGAAGTGAAAATAGATTGAATCATAACCAAAGGATAAGAATTTGCTTGTGACATGGAAAAGAATCTGGTAAGTTTATTTCTCGCAAGTTCTTTATATGGATTTTAAAATAATTCCTTAACTCTAGGCAAAAGAATTTGGAATGAAAATTCTATTCATTTAATTTTATAACCAATAAATCAATGGAATCTTTAAACCATCATAGATTTAGGGTTTTGTGATGGTAGACTTTATGATGACCATGTTCTCTATCACTCGTCATCTGAACTTTATGGTTAGATTTCTCTTAGGTGTATTGATTTTTACTTTGCACTAATGTTATCCTATTAGAAAACCTAATTTTTGGGTGACCTTAACATTTCCCTCTCCCAATTATTAATGGTGTGTTTTATTAACCCTATTTTGGATGTTGGTTTCCCACAAAAAAAATTAAAGTATCGACCTTTTATTTTCAAAGTACAATTTTAAATTGCAAGGAAACAATTTATTAAATGAGGGGGGAATGTAACACCCCAATATTTTAAGATATTTTTCTTCATAAATAAATTCAATTTATTTGAAATTATAAGTTACACAGAACACCAAACTTAAACAATCGAACAAATATTATTACTTAATTGTAATAGTTATCACCTAGAAATTGGAATGGATGGAATGATTGTGTAAAGACCTGACCCGAGTTTCCCGAATCTGGTGCCTTAATTCATTAAATTTCCATCATTAAAAGAAATTTGTATCCCAATTTAATGAATAGTTTAGTAGTTTTGTAAAACCAGACACATACATAAGTTTAACATTACAACTTGAAAGGAAATAAAATATAGAAATTCCTTTGACAAAATCCATAACTCCTAGTTTACCCCTAAATTCCATTAATAATATACCTCTTAATGTCCTGGGAAAATGAAACATAATAAAGGGGTTAGATTAAATGATCATTAAGGGTAATAAATACAGCAGAATATATCGTAAACAAAATCATTAATCATGGTGAAAAACTAAAAACACATGCCTTTAAAAATAAACTCGAACATATTATGGCAGGAATAAGTGATGAATAAATAATGTCATAATAAAGAATAATCATGGGTATTATACTAATTTAATAACCACTTGAACTTTAAATTAATAGTTTCATAATTTGGGAATGCATAATGTTTCATATCTTAACCATACCATCAAGGCCTCGTACTAAGACCATAAACAACTATTTTGTCAAGGCCTCATGCTAAGACTGTAGTTTGTCTCATGAGACCTATCGATGCATCGAGGGTATATAGTGGGCCTCACCCATCAATTAATAAGTCCAATTTAGTCCTAATATGAATGGGGATAAACATAAACAACATATACATTAATATTTAAAATAACATATGAAATGTATATAACTATCCCCAAACATTAAGAATAAACACTAACCATTTAGAGTAAATTGGTGAATGGTATTAAGATATCACATCCATAGTCAAAATAATCATAAAATATTTAATTAAATATGGTATATGATATCATAAAATATTAATACCAATAATACATAACCATCAACAAGATTGTTTAAATATATAAGGATAGTCTTATAAAATCATTGAGTAATTCTTGAGATAAATACACTTTTACTTTGAAAAAGAAGAGTTCTTTTGGAAAAATCTTTGTCTAAAACAAGAAGTAAAGTAAGATAGTATTTTAATAATAAAATTAGTGATTTTATAAATATAATTGTTTCTAAAAATATATTATAGAGTGCCCTTGAAAATAGGTAAGAATTTGAGAAATTCCTTTGAATTGGGCTTGTATTTCGGGATGAATCTTTGAAAGATCCTTTTAAAATATATAACTAACCATAAATTAAATTATGATTCTGATATGTACACATATATAGAACATTCACACAGAATTTATAAGGTGTAAATATGAATAAATAATAATTTAATTTAGGTAAGTAGAGAATAATAGTATCCCAAATAAAAAATGGAGGTTCGGGTATAAAACCCTTACCTTAAGTCTGGTGGTGTTCTTCACTTGATCTTAGTGTATTGGATAACAAAATTAAATTTAATAATTAATATTTAAAAAAAACTATTCTTTATGTAATTGATTATTATATCCTTATTAAGTTCATTTATGGCCTTCTTGATGTGTTTAAGAGGATCAATTTTATTGTTTGGGAGTTTTTTCTTCCTTGGTATTCATAACCGGTTTACTTATATACATGTAAGAATAGACATGTAAGATGAGAATTGTTGTCCAGAATAGAAGTTTTATTTTATTTTTTAACATATAGAAGATTACATGGTTATAAAATTCATTTGTTTATTGTGAGAGAAGATGAATCATTATATAAAACTTTAATGATAATTGTTTGGGTTAATTGGTGGTTTTTGATCACAACGAACTCATTTTGATTTGTAAATTAATATCACGTGTAAAAAAGATTATTGAACCTTACATAAGTTATAATACATATATTATAGTATGGTTCAACCATAAAAATGGTTTCATGGATAGAATTGAAGATGGTAATAGAAATTGAAAACTCGTTATCCTTTAATGTGATAAATTAACACATCTCGGATGGTGTTTTCATTTCTAGTCTAAAAGAAGGGGAAAGGAGAGATGATGATGAATTATTCCATTATCACAATAAAATTATAGTACATTTAAGGTACTGGAGTTATTATAACATTTTTATTAAAGGAGGTGAGTAAAGAAAAAGAAAATAAAGGAACTCCAAATAAAAGAAATAAAAAGATGAATTTACCTCTTGATGTTATCGTCCTTGACAGCCTATTTAGGGGAGAGGTTTTGGTATTTTTATGAGACCAAGGGCTGATGTAAATTGGGATGGATCTTGGAGTATATTTATTAGAATTTATACAAGGCATAAGGCTTGAGAGTAGTGAAGAGAAGAGGGATTGAGGGGGGGTTATAGTGAAGGAGAGTTGTGACTTTGGAATATGTTATTCATTATATTATAATTTCCCTCAAGAACACCAATAGTGTTGATTCATGTGAACCATAATAGTAATAAGTGCATATGAGTTTGAACCAAGTGTACTTACATCATCCATGATATTAGGAATAGTGAATTTAATTGATAATGTATATATATAGTAAATTACTGTATTTTACTATTCATCAAAAATTCTAGTATTTCAAAAAAAAATCTCAAAAAATCACCAAAACCATTTTTTGACATGTAGAATTCAAAAATGAAATCCATTTTTTTGAAATTAATTTTCTATGTATGATTGATTTAATTTTTAAATAAAATCATAATTTATTTGAAAAATAACAATTTTAACACTATAATTTGTTTCATATCACCTTGAAAATTTAATCAAGATCTCATTATCTGATAACCTTAAGATAATAAAATAATATTATTATTTAATATTCATAAGGTTCATATTAATATTAATATTACTTTTCATAAGGGTATGTTACTATTCATCAAAAAATTAATTTTATCTTACCAGACTCTAAATATCTTACTGAATGCAATTG
This sequence comes from Viscum album, assembly GCA_963277665.1. Taxonomy (NCBI): domain Eukaryota; kingdom Viridiplantae; phylum Streptophyta; class Magnoliopsida; order Santalales; family Viscaceae; genus Viscum; species Viscum album. Next base: position 1,403,164,220 of record OY728131.1, read on the forward strand.
TGTATGTCAGTTTTTCAAAATTCAAATCACATAAGTTGAAAAATTATGTTTACTGGATAGGTTATAAAAAGAGGTATTTTGTAAAGACTCACTGTTTCATGCATTCAATATTAAATTTATTTTCAAATCCATGGGGTGTTATATTCTCCCCTCTTTAAAAAAATTCATCCTCAAAATTCATTGAATGTTACCTCATAAAAATATTTGGGTATGTCTTCATCATAAGCTCCTCAGGATCCCATGTTGCTACTTCGATTTTATGATATTTTAAAAGTATCTTTACCAGTTGAGTCGTATGATTCCTCAACACTTATTCTTTAGTTTCCAGAATCTGGATAGGCTCTTCACAGTATGATATGTTAGGTTCCAATTCTATACCTTCCGAAGTGAGGACATGCGTTGGGTCTAGCATGTACTTTCTCTAAATGAGACATAAAACACATTGTTTACTTTAGAAAGGATAGGAATCATTTCCAAATGATAATACACAGCTCCAACTCTCTCTAAAATTTCAAAAGGGCCAATACATCTGGGGATGAGTTTCCCTTTCTTCTGAAATATTATAACACCCTTCCATGGAGATACTTTTATGAAAACATGATCTCCCACTTGAAATTCCAAATCCTTCCTTTGATTATCATCATAGATCTTTTGTCTACTTTGATCTTCTTTGATATGGGTTTGAATATTCTTTTCCTTTGCTATTGTTTCCTCCACAAGATTTGGACCCACAAGCTTCCTTCCACTGACTTCATCCCAATATGTTAGTGTATGGCATCTCTTTCCAAACAATTCTTTATATGGTTCCATTTGAATTCTTGATTATAAACTATTATTGTAGAAAAACTCCACCAAAGATAAATATTTATCCCAAATACCTTGAAAATCAAGTGAGAATGATATCAACATGTCTTCTAAAGTTTGGATAGTCCTTTATGATTGTCCATCAGTTTGAGGGTGACAAGCAGTACTTAATTGAAGCTCAATATCCAGGGATTTTTGAATACTTTTCCAAAATTTCAATGTAAATTGAGGATAATGATCAAACACTATTGAAATAGGTGCTCCAGTAAATATTATAACATCATTGATATAGATTCCTGGAAGGTGCACCAGTGGAAAGTCCTCCCTTATAGTGAAGAAATGTGCATATTTCGTAAGTCGATCCACAATTGCCCATTTTTCATCATTATTTCTTGGAGTTTTGGGAAATATGGTGAAACCTATCCATGGTTATGTCATCCCATTTCCATATAGGAATAGGTAGAGGTTTCATGACTCATCTAGGATGTTGTATTTTGGCCTTCACTTGTTGATATACTAAACATCTTGATACATAATCATAAATTTCCCGCTTAATGTTGTCCCACCAGAAATTTTCCTTCGAATATCTATATATTTTAGTACTACTAGAGTGTATAGAGAAATTCAATCGATGGGAATCCTCCAATAACTACCTTTTCATCTTGAGTATAGAGGGAACACATAGCCTCTTCCCAAATTTTATAATTCCATCTTCACACACGAAGTTAGCCAATTTCCCATCTTTCAAAATATTAATTTTCTTTTGAATATTATCATCATCAGGAAAAGATATTTCAATCCATTATAATAAAAATGGTTGGGTAACCAGTTAAAAAAGTAATGATGTTTCACCTTCTTTGATAATTCCTACATCCATCTTTACTAGATCCATAAACACAAGAACCCTTTCAATTCTCATTTTGTTTAGGGCTCTATGATCCTTCTTGATTAATGAATCTTCCACCTTATTTTCCTTTCATGGGAGGTAGTGTATAGAACAATCATAATCCTTGAGTAGCTCAAGCCATTTATTTTTCCTCATGTTGAGGTATTTCTATGAGAAGACATATTTCAGACTCTTGTGATTTGTATATATCTCATATCTTTTACCATTGAAATAGTGTCTCCATATTTTTAGAGAAAAGATTAAAGAAACTAACTCAATATCATGAGTAGGATAGTTTTGTTCATTAATTTTTAATTACCTTTATGTATAGGTAATAACTCTATCATTCTGCATAAGGACACAACCATGTGCTTTCTTTGATGCATCACTATAGATCACAAACACATCATTCCTCGACGGTAGAGTTAGGATTGGTGAATTAACTAATCTCCTCTTTAATTATTCAAAACATTCCTCACATTATTTTTCCCATATGAATTTAACCCCTTTATGAGTAATCTTGTTTAATGGGTTTTCTAAATGGGCAATGTTCTAAATTAAATGCCAATAAAAACCTTCTAAACCAATAAAACTACATACCTCAATTATGTTCATTTGTGTAGGCCATTCCTGAATAGCATTTTTCTTCAAAGGGTCAATGGATATTTCATACATAGAGACAATATGACCAAGAAAAGAAATTTATTGAATCCAAAATTCACAATTTCTAAACTTCTCATATAATTCTTTTCATCTAAGAGTTTTCAGAATAATGTTAATGTGATTTTCCTGATCTTTTTTGCTTTTGGAGTGTACCTAGATATCATCAATAAATACCACAACAAATTTATCAAGATATTACTTCAAAATACTATTCATTAGATCCATGATGATATAGGGTGCATTAGTCATTCGAAAAGGAAATATTGTAAACTCATAATGCCCATATCGGGTTCATGATGTTATCTTTGGAATATCTTCTTTCCTCACTCACAACTGATGATATCCAAATCCAACGTCAATATTTGAAAATTATTAGGCTCCATGAAGTTGATAAAATAAATCATCAATGTGAGGTAGATGATACCTATTCTTTATTTTTATAGAATTGATCTCCCTATAGCCAATGCACAACCTCATAGATCCATATTTCCTCTTAATGAAAAGAAAAGGAGGTCCCCATGGAGGGACAATAAGGAAAATAAATCCTTTATCACTCAATACCATTGGTTTTTTCTTAATTTCTATAAATTCCATAGTGGCTATTCTATAAGGAGTCTTTGATGTAGTCCTTGAACTAGGAATTAAACCAATAGAGAACTCAACTTCCTGCTATGGAGGGTGTCTATGTAAATCCTTTGTAAAACATCAATATATTATTTCACAATAGGTACATCCTCAATTGGAATATTCCTTTCCTCACTCATAGATATTGAGTTCTCATCCTCCCCAATAATTTCATTTAGTAGATCTACTGGGGTGGATCTAGATTAGAATTAGATGGTGACATTTCTTCTCTAAAGATAAGGGATTATACATCATTCTCAAAAATTGTAACCTCCTTCTTCTTGCAATAGATTTTCGCATCATGATTCAAGATCCAATATATACAGAGTATTATATCAAATTAAATCATGGTTATGATACTAAAATCAATAGATAATGCACATTTATATGCCATAATGGGGACTGTCAGAGACATCTTTGTTTCAATGAAACTTCCCTTAGGAGTTTTGACTGACAAATCCCTTATTAAATAAAATTGGAAATATCTAATTTTCTTGGAAAATAGGGAAGATATAAAAGAATGCATGATGTAGAATCAAATAAAGCATTGGATAAGTTTGAGGAAATAATTAAAGTACCTTCCACCACATCATTAGGAACTTCAATATTAGTAGTTGTGATCGTATAAGCTTGGCCTTTCTCTCTTGTCCTTATTTGGGTAATGTTTCCATGATTCCTAGCACAATCATTTTCATAATGTCCCCTCTCCTTGAAATTATATCATTGAAAATTGGAAGCTTATTTCTTCCTCTTACAATCTCTGGATAGGTGGCCTTTTCCTCCATATTTGTAACAAACACCTATACCCTTTAGGAAAGTACCATGGTGTATCTTCCAAAAATTATAATAGGGTGGAAGGTCAACTCTTCCCTTAATACCCATTTCCTTATTTACTTTTCCAAAGTTTTCAGCATACCTCTTCTTCTCTTGCTTTCCCATAAAATCATAGAACTTAAAGAATTTATTTTCCATCTTGATAAAACATGAGACTATATCTTCTTATGATGAGAAACCTTGGGAGACTGGATCCCTTCAGAGGAATGGTTTTAAACCATTAAATAATCGGTCAACCTTGATCCATGGATTATGTACGTAGTCCATAGAATGTCTTTTTAACCTTATGAATTTAGCTTCATACTTTTCAACATTCTCATACTCTTTTTTCCATATATTCAGAAACTGCCTTTCCATATATGCTCAATGTTCATAAGGGAAGTATTTTTCAATGAATATTTCCTTAAAATCCCTCCATTCCATTTCTTATATTTCTTCCTCCTCATTTTTTTTTGAATTAAAGACCATCATTGATCCGCATATCTCGATAGATGATAAACCACCATGACAACATTCTCTTTTTCGTTACATCCCAAAGTAAGAAATATCTTATCTAATGAAATAATCCACTTCTCCTCTATGAATGGGTTTATAGTTCCATTAAATTATGGAGGTTGTTGTCGCATAAAGTGGTCTAAAATAGCTTCACCACATTGTGGATCTGGATGCTCTATACAGGTAAGGTTATTGTTCATAACCTGATTCAACTATCCCATTATATTTATAAGTTACTCAGCACCAGTCGTAGCACCATAGCTAATATCATTCTCTTTTATCAGAGGTAAATCCCTATATGTGACATGTGTGTTCATGCACTTTCCATTCCTTCCACTAGACACCATTTCTAAATAGTGTCATACACTAGATTAGGTTATGAATCATAATTTATAAACTCAGCATAGAAAAATACTAAGCATAAATTGAAATCCTATACATAGCTAATCTCATAATCATAAACATGGTTTCTTTGAAGAAAAATTTACATTTAAATCCATCATGATTTCTTGTAAATAAAATTTGAATTATCCTATGTATATCCACCTAGAGTGTCAAACTAGGTGCATAGTAAGGCCTATTTTCGTGTACCTAGATACCCTGGGTCAAGCCTGAAACTCCTTGTCAGAGTTATTACTCATAAGAACATCTGTGATAGAACCACATCCACTTATAGTATCCAGACATAGATGTATTTTCTAGAAAGATCCATATAATCTATCCCTTTCCAAAATTCCCAGACATTATTGTATGTTTATCCTCAAAGACTATCTTAAGGTTTTGTTCCCTAATCTATGTTTTCAAAATCTAGTTTCTGGGTTTTCTACTAAACATCCTTTTATACCGACTATAAAGACCTGACCCCGGTTTCCTAGAGTATGTGCCTTAATTCATTACATTGGTATGATTACAAGAAATTCGTATCTTGAAGGAATGAATTGTTTAGTAGTTTTGGAAAACTAGATACATATATAATTTCATCATTACAACTAGAAAGGAAATACAATATAGAAATTCCTTTGACAACAACCATAACTCCTAGGTTATCCCTGCATGTCATTCATAATATACCTCTAAATGTCCTGGGAAAATGAAACATAATAAAGTGGTGATCTAAAATTCTCATTAAGGGTAAGCAATACAACAAAAGATATTATAAACATAAACATTAGGCATAGTGAAAAGCTAAAAACACATACATTTAAAAATAAACTTGAACACATTATAGAAGTAATAACAACTGAATAAACAATTCCATAATAAATCATAATCATGGGTATCCTATAAGTCAAATAAACATGTGAAATTTCAATTACTAGTATCATAATGATGGAATTCATAATGATAGACATCATAACCATACCTTCAAGGCCTTGGGCCAAGACTATAAATAACCATTTTGTCAAGGCCTTGTGCTAAGACTGTAGTTTGTCTCATGAGACCTACTGATGCATTGAGGGACTATAGAGGTCCACACACATCACATACTAAGTCCAATGAATTACTCATATGAGTGGAGATAAACATAAACAAAATACACATTCATATTGAAACTAACATATGAAATGTAAATAACTTTCCTCGAACATTAAGCATAAACACAAACCATTCGGAGTAAATTGGTGAATGGTTTTAAGATAGCACATCCATAGTAAAACTAATAATAAACCATTCAATTTAATATGGTATATTATATCATAAAATATTAATCACAATAATACATAATAATGAACAAGAGTTGTGAAATATATGAAGATACTCTAATAAAATCATCGAGTAATTCTTGAGATAAATATCCTTTTACTTTGAAAAGAAGAGTTATTTTGGAAAAATATTTATATAAAATAAGAATTGTAGTAAGATAGTATTTGCATAATAAAATGAGTACTTTTATAAAGATAATGTTTGATAAAAATATATTATAGAGTGCCCTTTAAAATAGGAAATAATTTGAGAATTTTCCTTTAATCGGGATCGTATTTCAAGAAGAATATTTGAATGATCCTTTTAAAACATATAACTACCCATAAATTAAAGTTGGATTCTGGTTGGTAAACTTATATAGAACATTCACAAAAAATTTATGAGGAGTACATATGAATAAATAGAAATTTAATTGATGTAAGTATATAATAATAGTAACCCAAATGAAAATGGTGGTTCGGGTAGAAAACCCTTACCTTATGTCCGATGGTGTTATTCACTAGATCTTAGTGTTTAGGATAGAAAAATTTAATTCATTAATTAATATGTACAGAACCTATTATTTATTTAATTTATTTATTATATCCTTATTAGGTTTATTCATGTCCTTCTTGATGGGTTTAATAGGTTCAATTTTATTGTTTGGGAGCGTTTTCTTTCTTGGAATTCATGATCGGTTTACTTATATACATGTAAGGATAAGCATGTAAGATGAGAATGGTTTCCAGAATATAAGTTTTATTTTATTTTTTAACATCCATGATATTTCATGGTTATAAAATCCATTTGTTTATTGGGAGTGAAGATAAATCATTATATAAAACTTTAATGATAATTCTTTGGATTAATTGGTGGTTTTTTATCACAATGAAATCATTTTGATTTATAAATTAATATCATGTGTAAAAAAATTATAGAACCTTAAATAGGTTATAATACGTATATTATATTCTTTTTCAACCATTAAAATGGTTTCATGACTATAATTGAAGATGGTAGTAGAAATTGAAAACCCATCATCCTTGAATGTGATAAATTAACACATCTCAATTTGTGTTTTCATTTCTAATATAAAGGAAGGGGAAAGGAGATATGATGATAAATTATTCCATTATCATAACAAAATTAAAGGAAATTTAATTTACTAGAGTAATCATAACCTTTGTATTAAATTATGTGAGGAAAGAAAAATAAAATAAAGGAAGTCGAAATAAAAGAAATGAAAAGAGGAATTTACCACTTGAAGTTATCTTCCTTGAGAGCCTCTTTAGGGGAGAGGTTTTGATCTTATTATGAGACCAAGGGCTGATGGATGTGAGGTAGGATATTGAGAGGAGATTTGAGCATAATTTAGATAAGGCATAAGTATTTACCGTAGTGAATAGAAGAGGGGGTGAGGTGGGTTTTATAGTGGAGGAGAGGGATGATTTTTTAATATATTATTCATTATTTTATTATTTACCTCAAGACAACCAATAGTGTTGATTCCGGTGACCCATAATAGTAATAAGTACATGTGAGTTTAAACCAAGTGTGCTTACATCATACATGATTCTTTAAATAGTAAATTTAATTGATAATGTATATATACAGTAAATTACCATATTTTACTATTCATCAAAAATTCGAGTATTTCAAAAAAAAATCCAAAAAATCCTCGAAACCATTTTTTGACATGTAGAATTCAAAAATGAACTCCATTATTTGAAAATAATTTTCTAAATATGATTAATTTAATTATAAAATTAAATATTAATTTATTCAAAAAATACCAATTTTAAAACTATAATTCATTTTATATCACTTTGAAAAATTAATCAAGATCTTGTTATCTTATAACATTAAGATAATAAAATAATAATAAGATTTACTATTCATAAGGATAATATTACTATTCATATTACAATTCATACGAGTATGTTTCTATTCACTAAAAATTAAGTTTGTCTTATTGAACTCTAAATATCTTACTGAATGCAACCGTGTATGTCCATTTTTCAAAATTAAAATCACAAAGGTGGAAAATTTATGTTTATTGGCTAGGTTATAACAAAGTGGTGTTTTGTAGAGACTCGGTGTTTCATGTATTAAATATTAAATGTATTTAAAAATACATGGGGTGTAACATAATTAGATTAACCAAATTATTAAAATATATATTACACATGTTAATAAAACTAATTCATTGGTAATTAATTAATTATAAAATAAAATAAAATATAATTGAACTTAAAGGATGTGTTATTATAAAAAACAATTTGTATGCCCATAATGGAATTATATCTTAATAAATTAAATTAATCACTATTAGTGAATAATATTAATTGAATTTATATATTATATATCCAATAAAAATTTTAAATTCATTCAATATATTTGATAGGCTTAAGAAAAGAATAAATAAAATTTTAAGCATAAACATCTATATATTTCTAAAGGTGGTTTTCCACATTTTGACGGTGCACCTATTTTAAATATAAATTTTGAAAATTTGATAATATCTATTTGAAAAAATCATGTTCATTTTTTAAATTTTAATATCAAAATTATCTTATGGTAAAATTTTGTAATTTTTTAGGGAAGTTTCATTCTTTGATAAATAGTAAAAAAATAATAAATTTTAATTAAAAACTTCTTTTTCATCTAATTTATTTATATAGTTAAATTATATTTTAAAATATTTTTACATTATAATTAGTTTAATTATATATCAATCAAACCAATATTGGTCATTTTTGTCAATTTTACATTGAAACTGGATATAAAATTATTTCAAACATTTGAAATTTTCACTTTAAAAACACGCTTTTTCATTGTATCTGCGGGTTAATTTTAAATCTAATTTTTTCAATTATATGAAGTAATTTTTTTAAAAATGGATTCAGTATTTTAAATTAGAATTTTAAAATTATGTTTAAGGTAAATTTTATTTTTAGGTATAAAAAAATTACCATTGTAAAAAAATTATTTACCGCAGTATAGGTAAAATAGTGGCAAGGGTTAAAGTTAAAAGGTAAAACCTGAACATACCTAAACATTAAAAAATGTAATGGTTGGTTGATCTAGTTCTAGACCTTAAAAAACTCAACAAAAATTAATTATAAATCTATTAGGCTTACATTAACACCATCTTAATGTGGTTGGATTTATATGTAAAATAATCATTATTTTAATCACTTAAACCCACCTCTCTTCAAGTATAAATACCATCCCATTTCGACCCTAAATCCTTAAAGATCCTAAAATAAATGAGAAAACTTCTCCTCATAACTTTTAACATTTATAAGTTCTGATGTTATCACTAAAATACTAAATCCAAGGTCCTAAATGGTCTCTCAAGGAGGTGATATTCAAGAGGTAATTTTTTCAAAGAACCTCTCTTATTTTATTTTATTCTTCTAATTTCATATCATATATTTCATCCATCAAGGCATAATAATTCCATAATCATGTAAATAATTTAATTTTATGTTTATAATGGAATAAATTATATCCATCCCTTTTATTAACTCCTCTTAACCAAAGAAATGAAACTATTTTCTAATTATTTATGTTAATCACCTCTGTGTATAATGATTTTGTTCTTTTTCAATTACGACCTTCATGGATTGTCATAAAAAAATTTATGGTTAAATAGTATTGTAATGTTTATATTAAAACCTATTTCATGTTATGTAACTAATGTATACTCATAATAGTAAATAAAATAAAACTGATTTATAGTGTTCGGAAAACTCGAAGAGATAAACTACACATTTATCATTAATGTTTTATCTAAAAAATCATCCTCATGTAAGAAATAAGAATTATATATGGGACCATTAATAAATCTATAGTTTCATTAATAATATTTCATTCAGATCTTCTTATTTCAAACCCATTTATTTGAACATCCATAATTATACACAACTGAACAGATCATGAAACCATTAAAAGAACGCACCTAAAACCATGAAAGTGATGAAATATTATTAATTTATGGGTCATAAGATGATATAAAATCATCACATAAATTATTATTAATATTAAAACAGTTCTAGAATGATTTATTTACATTATTTAAACCATTAAGTGTGAGTTAAGTGGTTTCTCATCTCACTTTTACTTTTGTGAGTATATGCCTTATTCGTCACTTATTTTTGTGGTGTGGTGTATATACTACTTCTTTGACATGTTATATCATGAATCTTATTATTATAATGATATTATAAGTTTAATTAAATTTTATTCCGTCATGGTGCTTATAATTAATATCTTTCAAAGTGTTATGGGACACTATTTAATTTTTAAAGATTATTTTCCTCAAGAATGTTTTAATGATCTCATTTGAATTATTTTCATCTATGTCAACTTCCACTATTGAATCTTGTGCTTCATTGTGGTTTATATCTTATAATACTATATACTATGTTTTATTAAATTTTTATTTATTAGTTTCACTGTGGATGTACTATTTTGAGACCATTCACCATATTACTATAGATGGTATGTTATTATATTTACTTAATAGGGAAAGTTATTCACATTTAGTATGCTAGTTTCAATGAAAATGTTGATGTTTATTATGTTTCAAAACATTCATATGAGGAATGCATTGGACTTATTAACTGGTGGGAAGGTCCCTCTATAGCCCCTTGATATATCAGTATGTCTTATGAGACAAACTAGACTCGGTTTTGGCCAAGGCCTTACCCATTTATTAAATTCTTGTTATGAAGACTTAATAATGTTAGATTTTTGTAATAAAGACTTGATAGTATTAGATTATTATTATGAAGCCAAAATAGTATGTTTCATATGTTTGGTATTATGAATTACATCATTATGAGTTCAGTTATTGATCTTCCATGTGATTATTCTATTATTAATAATATCATGGTTAAGTTTAATTTTCATGTGATTATGGAATTATTTTATCATATTTCATTATTTTCATATTATGATCAAGTTATTGATTAAATTTTATGTGTTTAAGCTATTTACTGTTCCATATTGTTTATGGATTATTTACTCATAGCTTCTGGTGTATGCTTACCCTTACTGAGCATTTGATCTCATCCCTTTCATATGTTTCATTTTTTCCCAGGATTCCAAGATGTATAATATGACTGATATGAAGAGTTACACAAAGGGGGAATAATGGAAGACTCAATGAAATTCTTTTTTTATTTTATGTTTTAAAATGTAATGTGTTTTCAAGTATGTATCTATTTTACCAATACAACTAAACTATTATTTTCTTTTGGATGTAATTCATTGTATCTTATTCCAATGTAATAATTTAAGTCACTGGGTTTATGCTACTGGGGTAGGGGTGTTACACCTTGGATGGGATTTACCCAGCTCAGAACGAGCCTGTATTAGTTCGAACCAACCTACAATGGGTCTGGGAGAAAATTTTGGGCCCAGGAAATATTTTAATTCAACCTAAAATTAATTTATTAATTTTTTGTTTAAAATTAATAATTATTATTTTATTATTTAAAATACCTAACTTAATTTTGGTGCTAATATAATTTAATTGAAAATTTTAATATTTGGATTAAAACTTAAATTAATTTTTAGACCAAATAATATAAAATATTTTAATTTTATAATTAATTTAATTTTTATTTAAGTCATTAACATTAAATTTATTTCATTTTGAATTTTATCATGCATTTATATTTTATACCGATAGGTCTTGAGAAATTCTCGGAACCTATGTTTGTCTATATTATTTAATTTAATTACTATTTATTGTGTGTGACGTTTGCATTAAGTAGTTAATCTAAGATGATATACGCATCGTCAATGCTTCTTATTCAATATGTATATAGGCATGTGCGTCCAATTTTTTATTTTTATATTGTGCTCTTGAGACCCCCTTGCCTGTGTGTGAGTATATTTCTACATTTGATGATGATGTTGTAAGTGGCGGACCCCTCCAATATAGGACATTAATCAAGATGAGAAGTGGACACACTAAAAAAGGATAATCTGCATCAGTATTTAATACTCAACTCATGTATGATAACACTTGGTCATGGTTGATCTATTGAGTTTGAATGGGTCAACCATTATTAGTTTTCATGACTAGTTAGGTAATTTATCTCCTTTATTCATTGTTTATTATTTTATAAATTTTAATGTTTGTGAGAGAACATAAAATAATAAACAAATAAAATTCATAAAGACGTGATGAATGTATTCTATTAATTAAATGCTCAGTTGTGACCACAGTAACATAGTATAAACATATATAATAGAAAATTATTAAATTCATCGAAAATATTAAAACCCAAAATGAAATATTAAGTCCCAAATTTCTTTAATCATTTGAATTTGAACAAAAATTGTTGTACGAGGTGATTGTAATCCAAAGTTGAGGGATATTCCTATAATAAGAGAGTTATTATAAGATCGATGGCTTGCCTTGTCTGATGTCTCCAAAAATAAAGTAGAAAAATATTTATTTTTGTAACTTTATAGGAAAGTGTTGAGTAAATAATTGAAAAATTTTAGAAGCTAGGACTTTACACAACTGATCAAGGAGTTGTGGATTGATGCGGTTAGCCAGCCAAATTCCTACCATGAACTCTTCGAGTAGTGGTGTATCCAAATATTTAAGACTATGGGGAGATGTTTCAAGGATCCATGCCAGTTGAATACTCATGCAACAAATTATTTTATTCTATTATATAGGGTTGGTAGAGTTCGATAAAATAGTGGGAGACATTTAATGATTTAAATAATTGGTAATGTCAAATCAGTAATCAAGATAAAATTACTATTTTTATAGATTTTATTTTGGTAGAAAATGACAAATAATACCACAATAAATATTGTAATATTATTGGAAAAATTCAATTTCCTATCAAGAACAATTTTCTAAAGAGTAGTACAGATATTTTTGTACAATACTACAATATTTTAAATTCAAGGTGTTGGTGTCCCAAATACATGTTAAGCCAAATCAAGAAGTGAGGGTGTTAAAAATGATTACTGGAGACTCAGGTTTGATGCATATAATGGTATTTTCATAATTATATCATCAATTTATAATGATATTTTTAGAAATAACATTAGTACATGGATGATATTACATGTAGTCTCATCTCCGAGAAACTTGCAAGGAGAAAGAGAAGTGAATATATAAATAGGTGATGATTACACTGGATATGTGTAAATTGAAAATAGATCATGATATTTCAATGGATTCATTTCTTATACCATTTTTACCCATTTAATATAGTTTCACTTAATGTTAAAAAATGAATAGTATGGATAAAACACTTAATTGTCTTTTGGGGTAAGGTTTTACAAGAAATAATAACATTCAAAGAAATATTAATCTTTAGTTCTTATGGAAAACAAAGATGAAAAAAATGAGAAAATTCCAATGATAAGTGTGAAATCAAAGGCAACTTTTCAATATACTTCAAAGAAAAAGTCATGTAATATAAGGTTATTTACATCACATATCATTAAATAAATTATATAGAAGATAAATGCAATGAGATGAATTGAATAAGAAAGTAATAACTTATTATTTAGTAAATATTAGTCATTATAAGTAATGTTACAGTCATACTTCTTGGGTATTAAATAAAATACTCCTATTATATATGATTATTTAAATAAAGTAACCAATTAAGTATAGAAACATTACAAGAAGTAAGGTGTGTTCTCCAAGTGGATGAGAAAGGGTTGTTCCTAAGTCGGTGGTGAGAAGTACAAAACTTATTATTACTATGTTTAATTATTCTTGTATAAATTTTATTATGTATTAACAAAAAATTTATCTCATGTTTCATTTTGACATAAGGAGAAATTGTTCCAGTTTTATAATGAATGTTGTTTTTGATGTTTAATAATCAAGTGATAGTTCAATTATACATGATTCATAGTCAATACATAATGAATATAAATTATAAGACATATATACTCAGTTGTGGAAATATAATATTTTTTTAAGAAAAACTAAGAACTTTTCAAGGATATACCTAATAATATTTTAGACTATTTATAGTTAAATACCTAAGTTATTATAGACATTCTTATATACCTAGTTTTGGACAAATAAACCATTAGTTATAAAGGTAAGCCACAAATATTTCAGAACTAGTTTCTCTAGAGAGTCTAAAATATTCCATGGGTACACTAGTGGTAAGTATATTTCATAAGATTCATTTCAGTGTTTAAGGAATGTGAATGTGAAGTATGGTATATCATGGTTAGAATATATGAGTTTCTTCAAGATGGTATGCTGAAGAATATATGGACCAAGAATTAATTAATCAATATAATGTGTCATGGAGTAATTCCTAAACACACATTACATTATCCACATCAAAGATATGATGTTTACAAAGAGGATAGATGATGAGTCTTACATGTTAACATGGATTAGTGAAATGTATCATGGTGAAATTCCTGAAAACACATTTCCTTATACAAATCATATAAATGATGTTAATAAAAAGAGTATTAATGTTGAGACCTATATCCATTTCAGAAAATTACATTATTTTCAAGACATGGTTTGAAAATAAAAAATATATCCCATAATCATATGCCAAATATCAGGAAGAATGGGTATCATATGAGTTTTAGTATGATGGATAACCACATTTTCATAAGAATGTGTGTTTAGATGCAAATATTTTTTTAGGATATAAACAAACATACATCAAGTGAAACACAGTATGCATCTAAAAAGTAAGTATACTAAGGTTTTCATAAGATATTGCATAAATCCATATGATAGAAATGATATATTAAAGTATATTTCTATAAATGGGTAAACATATCTAATTGAGATAGTTGGAGAAATATAGAAATGGGTTTATTCAATGCTAGGGATGCAAAAATAGTTTACATAGGAATGAGTTTCACAAGAGGTGCGTAATAGAAGGCTCTTGAGACACATACTTTATACAAAGGATAGAACCACATTAATGGTTTTATATTCACCATGGTAAGTGATACATTATTCATTGAGAATAATAATTTCCTATAAGTAGGTAGTATAGAGAAATTAGATAAATTTTTAAATATCAATTAAAATTAAATAATGGATCCCATATATCAAAGTAAAAGGGGGATTATTATTTTTTATACTGTGGTGGGTATTCAAGTGATATGATACATGGGTGGTACAAGAATGATAAAAATAAGGGTTGATTGGTAATACCAAGTCGTTATTCCTAAATCTATTATAATTTTTATTATAATAAATAATTTATATAATATTTTTATTGAGCATTGGATGTCAAGACCACCAATCCTTTAAGGTTTCAATATGATATAAGTAGAAAGGGGTAGGGAAATCAAAGAATGAAAATAAGGGTGCAAGTTACTTAAATCTGGATAGGATTAAAATTAAACAATGATATATTAGATTACTCATTTGTAATGAATCCTTTCCATGTGTCTACCTTAGGTTAGTGGGCACACCATGGTTTTCTAAGTATGATATGTTTGAAAACATATTTAAAATAGATAATGGCCTTGTATTTAATTAATACCAAGATGAAAGTAATTATCCAAGGATTTAATTAAAGTAGAAACCTATTTTCTAGGTAATATGATCTAATATGGTAGATTTAATGATTTATTAGACATAGTAAATCATAAAAATACTGACATATTGTTGAAAAATACAAGTAGGAACAATTCGAGAGAGAGTTGTTACCAATGTCATATGAAATATGTCACTCCAAGAAAATATGTATGGGGCCTGGGAGGAGATTAATGTGGGGAGTTGGAATTCCATATGCTTCTGTGTTGGATCAATCACATATGCCATGTTATGTACTAAAACTGATATTTCTATCATATGATTTATAGTAGGAAAATATTGGTTATATCCAGAAGAACTGAAAGGGAATCATTGAGAACTATCAAATTTTACTTGAAGATGTATAAAGGTTATAAATAGTGTATGTGGAGATGAAGGGATACTAGTTTTTATAAGACACAAACCAGTATTCATTTGATCAATGGGATCCAATATCGCATTTAGGCTAAGGTAATGAGAAATAAATGCTCATTCAAGCCCTTGGTAAGAATGTTTATAAATTCTAAGTGTGTTATGGCTTATGAGGAAGTTAATACTTGTTTTAAAATATGAAAATATTTTTTCTTATTCTTGTAATCACACATAGTATGAAAAGTATCATCATAATGTAAATTATGATACTCTTATTAGCCAAGATGTCATGTTTTTAAAGTGGAAAAAAGGAATAAATTCAGGGTTTAAATCTCTTAAGGATTTTTACTCAAGGAAATGAGGTAGCACATAGCAGAATAGCCATACAGAGGATACATGGTAGACCTAATAGATAAATCCCTGACTCAACAGAAACATGATCTCAATCTTATAAGAGATAACAAGGATGGTTAGAAAGATGGATCCAGTGTAAGTGGGATTATTGTAATAGTGGGTTCCCTTAACCCAACTAAAAAGTAGTTTTCAATTACCATTTCATGTATACATTGAGATGTGCATGATGTACACTTACCATTATAGTGTAGACATTTTTTCATCCACTATTTAATGATAATTTCAATAGATGCTTTTTCATGTCAAAAGTTTATAGCAGATCCCAGGCTATAATAAAAACCTTAATATATTGTGAAATTAATCTTAATCATATGTCTTATGGTCTAGAACCATCATACTAATTAGTAATAGTATATTCCTAACTATTAGGTGTTGGGGGTTTATAATCATTGAGACTTATTCTTAGTAATTTCACACATGGTGATATCTAGTAGTTGATATTGTGTGGATAGACCCTCCAATAGAAACATCACATGTTTTCAGTGTCATTGGATGTTCTTATCTATAAATGTGTGTATTGGTCTCCTAACTTGAGATCATTATCAAAGTGTTCAACTTGATCATGTACTTTTATATATGGAAAAAAACCATGCTAATGAAATCATGATGAGTTAGCTTATGTTGGGTGCATCATTGGTGGTATGGAATTAGTTGAATGATCAAGATGGAATTTTTCACTTTTGAGTTGAGGTAGTGGTATATCTAGCTTAGTTGATCAGAATAGCAGTACCTCCATAAATACATGGACATGATATTTGAATCTTAATCCATATAGATAGATAAAAAACAATAAAGGAAAGATTATGATACATGTTTTCATCCTTCTTTATGATATATCGTATGACAAAGAGATTATATTACACAGTACGTGTTCATAGGATAGTTTTCATTACAATGATTATTCCCCATCTCTTTAGGGGCCTTGATGTGTTTCTAGAATCCACTATTGGCCTTTGAATAATATTCACTGCTATTGAGATAAGGTCCTAGAGGGTCACACACAATATCACATTCAAGATTCTACTATATTCTAGTGAATATATATATATAGGAATTTGTGGGCCCCGCTATAGTTTCTGAGAGTTGGATAAGTATTATCAATCACTGATGGATAAATAAATTCAATTTTATTTGATTATAGAATAATTATGTTGAATTTATTTATTAAAAATGCTTACAAGTTTTAAGTAAATACCTGAAATAAAATTAAAAAAAATAATGTTATTTTAATATTCAATATTAATTTAATATTAGTAGGAGTTACGAGTCGAGTTAATGAATCGGGTTTATCATGTAATACATTTAATATATATTACAAGTATGTGATAAAATATAATTAAAATTTATGATGTAGTTATTTCATCGTAATTATTTATTTATATCTTATTTAGTAGATATTAAATATACAGGGGTTGGTGAACCCTAACTGGGTATTTTAGACATCCACTATATAATCAAATAAGAAGATCATTTTTGATATAGAAAATCATTCCAATTAATTGAGAGATCATATTTCTTCTAATGTCCTTTTGATAGAAAGATTCCATCCAAGCAATCGATCAAAGGACGTCTTCACTGATCTTATGAATGGAGTCAAGGTGATCATCATGATATTGAAGGAATCATCGTATCTCCATGCTAGCACCTTAAATTAGATGATAAACATTATCAAATATTATTGATGCATGTTTGGATGATCAATATGAGTTTGGATTCAGATCCTTCAGGCAACAGTCACCAGTTATGAGCTATAGTCAAATTCACATCGAATAAAATTAGGTACTTGTTTATTTATTTTTTTCTTATTAAATTCACACTAAATCCTCAAATATCTATTGGAGATATGATCATTTGAGATGACATAGTTACATAACTTCAGTGATAATAATTTTAAAATACTTATCCCACTAGCTTTCATTATGCACCATGATACCTTCAAATTCTAATCTTTCTTCAGTCTTAGTAGGCATAGGTGTGAGTCATTCCTTCATCTATTTATTCCTATTGTGAGAGTTAGAGCTTTGAGTTTAGACTTTATCCCAGAAGCTTGGGCTAGAGGTTCCTATAGGGATTGATTCTTTGATATCACTTATCTATCGGTAGTGTGATCTATATATTTCTAGAGAGAGCTTCATGAAATTTTCCTGACCCTAGTAACATGGATTTAGTGCTTTACTTTTTTAAATTTGCATAATATACAAGGAATTTCATCCTAACGGACCAAATAGTTTATTAGTCTCGATAAAATACATACATACATACATAAAATTTACATTAAATTTTAAAACATAAAATAAAAAATGAGTTTCATTGATTCTTCCATTATTCCCCCCTTTGTGTAACCCAACATATCAGTCATATTATACATCATAGAATCCTTGTGAAAAATGAAACATATAAAAGTAGTGATATCTAATACTCAGTAAGGGTAAACGTACAGTGGAAGCTATGAGTAAACAATATGGAAAGGTAAATAACTGAAAAACATTACATTTAATAAATAACATGATCATAATACGATGGGAATAAAAGATAATAAAATAATTCTATATAATTAATCATATGAAAATGAAACATAACCATGGATATTCTAACTAATCGAATAATCACATGGAATATCAATAACTAAATTCATAATGATGGAATGCATAATGAAAAACATCTAAAAAATATTTTTGAGGATTCATACCAAGAATATAATATTTTCAAGGCTTATTTCCAAGAATCTAACATTATAAAGGGTTTTTAACAATAATTTAATAAATGGGAAAGGCCTTTCCCAAAACCCAGTATAGTTTGTCTCATGAGACCTACCGATACATTGAGGGGTTATAGAGGGATCTACCCGTAACTTACTAATTCTAATGCATTCCTCATATGAAATTTGTGAAACATAATAAACATATGAATTTTTATTGAAACTATCATAAAAAATGTAAATAACTTTCCCTATTAAATAAACAGAATCACAAACCATCCAAAATAATATGGTTAATAGTGTCAAACTAGTATATCCACATTGAAACTAATCAATAACCATTCAATAGAATATGGTAGATGGTATCATAAGAGATTTAACTCAATAAATTAAAATATTAAACAAAGGATGGTGATATAGATTAAAATAATTTAAATCAGATCATTGAAAAATTCTTGGGGAAAATAATCTTTAAACATCACAATGTGTCCCATACCACTTTGAAACAATGGAATTATAAGCCCCATGATAGAATAAAATTAAATGAAACTTATAATATCATTAAAATAATGAGATTAATTATATAAAATTTAAACATAGTATTTTATACACCTCATAAAATAATATAGGTGTATGACATAACAAATGTCTCAAAGAAGGAAAATACTGATAAAAATCCAGTACCGCTTTGGTAACTTTGAAAACACAAAACCAAGGAAAGAGATATACACAAATTGATATGTAAATAACCATAAATATAATGATAATGAAATTAAAATATATTCATTTTTATCATATAAACCATAAAATAAAAATAATTTGTAAATATTGCATGTATCTCACGAAAGTAAAAGTGAGACGAGAAAAACTCTTACCTCACACTTCCCTTGAATATATCATTATTTAAACTCTTTTAAAGAATGATATTAATTAATTTTAGAACTATATTCATAATTATTATAATTTATATGATACTTTTATAACATCTTACCACCATATTATTAACAATATTTCAGTATTTTTATTATTTCGGGTGTGTTTGTTTCATGGTTTCATGATCGGTCATTTGTGTATAATTATGGATTACCTTGTAAAATAAGAATAAAACTAAAAAAGTGGAATGAAATTGTTTTAATGAAATTATATAAGTATAAATGTTCCCATATATCATTTTTATTTCTTACATTAGGATGATTTATTAGATAAAATGTTAATGATAAACGTTTATTATATTTTGGTGGTCTTTCTGAACACCACAAACTAGTTTTGTTTTATTTAATATTATGAGTATATATTGGTTAAATAACATTAAATATTATATAATATACATATTAAAATATTGTTCAACCATAATAATAGTTTTATGACCATACATGATGGAATTAATAGAAAAATAACAAAATCATTATTCACAGAGGTGATTAACCGCCATAACTTGGACAATGGTTTCATTTCATAGAATAATATGAGGTAATAAAAGGGGTGTATATAAGATATTACATTAAAAATATATAATTATAGTATTTAAATGATTTTGGAATTAATAATTATTGATTTATGAAATATATGAGGATAAAGTAGAAGAAAAAATGAAAATAAGGGATGTTTTGAGAAAATTACCTCTTGAATAGCACCTCCTTGGGAGACCCTTAAGAACCTTGGGTTTGGTATTTTAGTGATACTAGAAGAAATTTTACATGGGGAGAGTGAGTAGGATAGGTTTTTTTAGATATTTGATGATATTCAAGGCTTTCAGTTGAAATGGGGTGGAGAGGGGTGGAATTAATACCTGAGGAGAGATGGGTTTAAGTGATTAAAATGATTATTATTTAATAATCAAAACTGACCACATTGAAGTGGAATTAATTTAAATTGATAATGTTTTTAATTAATGTTGTGTAGTATATTTAGGGTTTATAAATACCACATCCAACAATTAAATATTTTAATTTTTAGGTATGTAAAGTTTTTAACTTTTAACATTAACCCCTTGTCTCTATTTTACCTATACTGCACTAAATAATTTTTTTACCAAGGTAAATTTTATATAACTAAAAATGAAATTGACATTAAAACCTAATTTTACCTTATTATTTCAAATATGGAGTATATTTTTCAAAATTCAATTCACATAATTACCTAAATTAAATTTAAAATTAATCTCGTAGACACAACGAAAATGGGTTTTTAAAGTGAAAAGTTCAACATTTCGAAAGGTTTTTATATCCAATGTTGTAACATCCAAGATCCAGAAGCCACACAATGGGTGCCCTGAACCCAGTTGATCACATGACTTTAAGCGCATTTCCCCAAACTCTAGAGGCTGCTAACTAGCAGCGAGGGCCTAGGTCTGATAGTGGGGAAACTATGCCCTCATTTGTCAAAGTGTAGCACAGCAGAAAAGAAAATAACATATAACAGCAGAAGCAGTAAACAATATGAAATAGAAATGAACAACTGTAGTAAAATATAAACAACAGTTATATATAAAAATCCAGCATGTCACTATTTCTATGAAATCAGCCAAAATAGGATACACTAGAATACAATACAATACAACTCAAAGTACATGGTACAACAAACAGAACAAAACAGAGTGAACAGAACGTAGAAACATCACAAGCCTAAGATTGGTCACATGCTCTCCTACTCCTCTGCTACAATCATTACCTGTATAGGGACCCTTTCCCCTATTGACACCTACAGTAATATAGTCTATTTGGGCTGAAGACATGACCCAAACAGGGTGTGAGAAATAAATCCCAGTAGGCACCCACCAAAGGCTTGTGCCCAACTGTCAGTGAAAATGTGCAACAGCAATGTGCAAAAGTAAATCCAGTAAACTAGTGAGTACTCAAAAGTAACCATCACTACTAGTTTCATTTCCATTTTAATTATTAATTATCACCTCCAAGATTGTGCTTCGGCTTGGTAGGCACAACATAGACAATCACCATAGTGAATATTCTAAATAGTTTTGTCCTCATACATACTATCCTTACCCTCAGGTAACAAAATAAAATACCCGCAGGTGATTTCCATCAGGCATAATGATCATTTCCCTCAGGAATACGTGATATTTCCCTCAGGAACAGATACTACTGCCCACAGACATAAACAATGGTTACCCTCAGGTAACCAAACACTACCCATAGGCTAAGTAAAACACTACCCACAGGCTAATAAAACACTGCCCACAGGCTAATAGAACACTGCCCTTAGGCTAAAGGAACTGGGCCGAGCCCAAAGCATAAACAACAATTTATATAAACTTTCTCTCAAGAAAATTCAATGCACAATATAATCACGGCATACCCTTGGGTATCCTGTCCAAACAGATAAACAGAGGAACGCACCCCTGGGGTGGTCCTGGATCCAAGCAGTGATCCCAAACAGTAGTTTAAACTTATCATTAGATTATATACGCAATTCTAGATATCTTTTCAGAAAAGGCATCAGCCATACGACACCCCAACCATGAGCGTGTAGCACAACGGTACACAATTTCAACACAACAGTTGAAAATAAACATCAGACCACCTACCTCGATTGTCTCTGATCGGTATATGTGAATGACGCCTACCGAATTATCCAAGAACAACGTAGATCTGGGATAAATGTTCACTCATTAAAACTCCAATAACTTTCCCTTGAGAATGAATTGGTAAGAAACACACAAGGAGAGGGAAGAACTCACCCGCATGGTTCAATCGAGACAGTCAGAGAAGGATTCGGATTCCCAGTGTGTGGTCGGGAGATCTCCAAAGCTCCAGCCTCCTCTCTCGGCTCCAAAATGAACTCAAATCCTCCTCTACCGAATGAGGAGGCTACTGCCTGTTTTAAGTGAAAAAAAACAAACTACACGGTGTGTAATCTCAAGTACATGGTGTGTACTTTTCATTTTTTAAACTGTTCCTCTGGCGGCTTCTTTCCACCACAGAACTATTCATCCATCGACATGAGTACACGGCGTGTATTCCTAATTACACGACATGTATTGCCGCTCTGCTGGCGGCTGCCTCCACCGCCTTACTGTTCACCTGCCGACTGATTACACGGCGTGTAATTACTAAGTACACGGCGTGTAGTCTGTTTTTACACCCTTTATTGCCAACAGGCCTACACGCCCTGTGTACTCATCTCACATGGCCAAAGTACATGGTGTGTGGAAAAAGTACACAGCGTGTACCCACAAAATGTGGGATTTTACCCCATTTTCCTTATTTTCTCAAAAACACATAAGAAAAAGGGGAAAGAATAAACCCTTACCTCAAAAAATAAGAACCGAGTTCTTACAAACTACTCCCCTTAAATCAATTCCTCCCCGAATTTCCCTTCCAAGGGTGGTGAAGATACAGCTGTGAACAACTCTGTCCACTAAGCACGTATGTCGATCTCCTGCTCCCAAGTTTCATCCTGCACTCAGCCATGCTGTCATAGCACATGAATGAGAGGAACTTTCCGGTATCATAGAACCTTCGTGCTCCTATCAACAATACAAATTTTATGCTCCTCAAAGGATGCATCGACCTGAAACTCAACCTCCATGGGCAGAAAAACATGAGAAGTGTCTGAATGATAATGACACAGCTGAGATACATGGAAGACGTCGTTCATGGATCGGTACCACTGTGGTAACTGCAACCGTTAGGCAATTGACCCAACTCTCTCCAGAATCTCAAATGGCCCCACATACCTCAGTGAAAGTTTACCCTGTCTCTTGATCCTCCTGTGTCCCAACCTCAGTGAAACACGCAAGAAAACCTAATCCCCGACCACGAACTCCAAGGGTCGTCTGCGGTGATCAGCATAAGATTTCTGATGAGACTTTGTAGTAGCCATCCACTTCTGAATCAACTGGACCTACTCAAAAGTCTCCTGCCCGAGACGTGGTCCCAGTAAAGCTGCCTCACCTGCCTCCATCCAGCAAAAAGGTGATTGGAATGGCCTACCATATAAATCCTCGTAAGTTTTCATCTCAATAGTTTCCTGAAAACTGGTATTATAGTCAAACTCGACCAGGGGTATGTGTTTCTCCCAAGATCCCCCAAAGTCCAGGACACATGCACGTAGCATGTCCTCAAGCACCTGTATCGTATGCTCTGACTAGCCATCGGTCTAAGGGTGGTAAGCTGTGCTCAGAAACACCTGTGTACCCAGTTCCCTCTGAAAACTCTGCCAGAAATGAGATGTAAAATGGGAATCTCTATCTGAAACGATAGAAAGAGGGACCCCATGAAGGCGTACTACCTCTCGGATATACAAAATTCTGAGCTCGTCAACACAGACAGTCTCCTTGATCGGAAAAAAGTGAGCTACCTTTGTAAGTCTGTCCACAACAACCCACACGGCATCACTACCTCGAGGTGACCTCGGCAACCCAGTCACGAAGTCCATCATGACATCATCCCATTTCCACTCTAGAATGGGTAATTGTTGTAACAGTCTAGCTGGCCTCTGATGCTTCGCCTTCACCTAATGATAGGTGGAACATCTCATTCCAAAACCAGATACTTTTCTCTTCATACCCAGCCACCAATACTGACGTCTCAAGTCACAGTACATTTTGGTAACTCCGGGATGCACTGCCCAAGCTGAAGCATGAAACTCCTGCATCATCTCCTTCTGTATGTCCCCTAGAACCCACACTCATCCATGGAAACGCAGTACCTCATCATCGCCTATCGTCCATCCAAGAGGAGGGTCCTCACTTGCCACCGACTCCTGTAGAGATAGGCCTTCTGAATTTGATAGTTGTCTCATCCTCACTCTATCCAGGAGGGTAGAAGTCACAGCTAAGGAAAAAAGATAGGTTTTCCCCTAACTATCATGCATCTCCAAATGCATCTCAGAGAACATAGACATAAGCTTCCACTCACCTATAGCCTCTTGCACTACCTGTGTATAGGTCTTCCTACTTAGTGCATCAGCTACTTCATTACCCTTACCAGGTGTATAGGCAAGATCAAAGTCAAAATACTGAAGGTATTCGACCCACCTTAGTTGTCTCAGGTTTTAGTCATGCAGAGTAAAGATGTATTTGAGACTTTTTTGGTTAGTGAAAACCAAAAAATGCTCTCCAAATAGATAATGTCTCTAACAGTGCAACGCATGAACAATTGCAGCCAACTAGAGGTCATGCGTCAGGTAATTCCTCTCATTTGGCCTCAACTGCCGAGACCCGTACGCAATAACTCGATCGCCCTGCATCAACACTGCACCCAGTCCAATACCTGATGCATCACAGTATACTGTATAGATCTTCCCTTACTTTGGAAGTATCATTATTGGTGCTAATTTCAACCTACCATTCAGCTCCTGAAAAGGCTGTCTCGCAAGCTTTTGACCAAACTAACTTCACACCCTTCTTAGTCAAACTCGTCAATGGCACTGCTAAGCGGGAGAAGTCCTGTATAAAACGACTATAGTAACTATCCATTCTCATGAAACTTCGTATCTCAAACAAGTTCTTAGGCTGCTCCTAGGAAAATAATACTCTCACCTTCTCTGGGTCTACTGCAACTCCTGCCTCTGAGATAATATGACCCAGAAAGTGAATCTGGTCCATCCAAAAGTGGCACTTTGAGAGCTTAGCATAATTGATGCTCTCTCAGTGTACTCAAAATCATCTCAATATGGGTGGCATGGTCATGTAGAGTGTGATAGTACACCAAGATATCATCCACGAAGACTACCACAAAAGAATCCAGATAAGGGTGGAACACACGATTCAACAAATCCATGAAAACTGTTGGTGCGTTCGTGAGTCCGAACGGCATAACCAAGTACTCGTATAGACCATGTCTGCTCCAACAAGCTATAAGCATTATGTCTAATGGTATAACGCATAACTGATGATATCTGAATCTCAATTCAATATAAGAGAACACTCATTCACCTCGAAGTTGATCAAAAAGATCATCAATCCTCAGTAAGGGATATCGATTCTTAACCATCAGCTGGTTCAGTTTCTGATAGTCCACACAGAGTCTGAGGGTACTATCCATCTTGTTTGTAAAAAGGACCAGTGAACCCCAAAGAGAAGTACTGGGTCGGATAAAACCCTTTTCTTGCAACTCCTCTAACTGCCTCTTGAGCTCCTGCAACTCAGGTGTGGCCATCCTATAGGGAGGAATGGACACTGGTTTCACTCCTAGCACAAGCTCAATAGAGAAATCCACCTCACGCTCTAGAGGTAGACCTGAGAAGTCATCTAGGAAGAAATCCCTGAAATGATCAACTACTGGAGGGAAATCCTTCTAACACGCTCCCTGGTCATCTAGATATAAGATCGCAATCTGGGCTGTCACTCCACCTTGCCCACGATGCTCAGGTTCAGCTCAGCTCGCATGGACATCCCACTCGCCCTTGTATAGAAACTCTCCACCCTATGGTGACTTGAAACTCACCCTGCGACGATAGGAATCCACAAAGTCTTGAAAGGGTACCTACCAGTCCATCCCGATAATGAAATCATAAGCTGTCATCTCTAAGACATAGAGGTCCCATAGGAAGTGACCCCCACCAACCTCAAGGGGGAACTCCTTGCACTGACACACACCCACCGTCCTCACTCCCAATGGAGTTTATAGCATCATGGTATTAGAAGAAGAAGAAACACATAGCCTAAGGCTCTCCACAATGGCCACAAATATAAAACTATGTGTAGCACCAGTATCAAAAAGTGAAGAAGATAAAACAGAAGCATCAAGAATAGTACCTATGACAATAGAAGGTCCGGGATCCTGCTCCTATTGGGTATGTTGCACTGCATATTCCAACCCAGTGCTGCAGCCCTGCGACACAGCCTGGCTACCCTGAGTTGACCTGCCCTGCTGCCTCTGAGATCCCGGTGTCTGGCTACCACGGCCACGAATACCATCTCTGCTTGCACGCCCCAATGTACCCCAATTTCCTAACTGGTAAGAATCTATTGGTCCTTCTCCCATATGTAGAGACTGCATAGAACCCCTCTTACTAGCCAATGATGGAAAAGCCCTACAAAAATGCTAGAGATAATCCATCTTTCCACAAGCTCGGCACTCCGTTGGGTTATGCGAACACTGGGTTCTTTTGTGCCCTTCTCTACCACACTGGTATCACATGACCTGGACACCTGAAGTGTTCTTTTGACTAGTACTACCACTGTGAGAGAAGTCCATTTGCCTCTTCCTCTTGCTGGTAGAAATAGCACCTGAAACTGGTGTCGAACTGCCCTGGCCCACACCACTAGATTCCCACAGGTTCCACTCTATAATCAGTGACTGGTTCACAATAGTATGCATGGTAGGCAACCTAAAAAATTTCACCATCGCTCAGATGTCACATTGAAGACCATACTCAAGGAGCCTAGCCCTCAACATCTCATCACCTACCAGAACAGGTGCAAAACGTTGTAGCTCGGTGAAGCGGGCAGAATAATTCATCATTAACATGGCACCCTGCTGCAGATTCATGAACTCTCAAGATCGATCTTCCCTCAGCGTCTCTGGGAAGAAGAATTCATATAAAGTTGCCTAAAAATATTCTCACGCCATGTCTTGGTGATGCTCAGATTGGGTGGTAACATCCCACCACCTCTTGGTGGAGTCACGCAGCATGTATGTAGCAAGCTTGGCCCTCCTCCCTGGAGGCTTCTCTAGATGCTCGAAGATCATTTGCATCGAATCCAACCATGACTCTGCAATCTGCAGTCTGTCATACCCTGAAAACGTAGGTGGATGATGCTGCTGGAAGATACGAATGAGCTCTGTCATAGATGTGGCAACCAGCGGTGCTCCCTGGAAGGTCTTCATGAACCGTATGAAGCCTTCATGGAACTGTGCATCTGCTCCTGTGTCTAGTATAACGGTTGGTGCCACATCTGGCACTACTGGAGGTTCCATCAGTATCCCATGGCCTACCACCTCTGGAGTAAAATCATCACCGCTCTCTTGGAGAACAACTAGTGGTCATCTCGGTGGCATGACTCTACAAAGTCAACCGCACACCTTAGATCCATATTTATTAAAGACTGAAAATGAGGAGACCAAGAAGGGAACAGGAGAAAGAAGCCATTCAAGATTTACAAAACTTGACTACATGGCATGTATAAAGACTACACGGAATGTTCTCATAGGTCGTCCACATGGGTGTTTACTCCAGCTAAAACTGGTCATGTAACACCCCAAACACATGGCATGTCTTCTGAATACACGGCGTGTACGTGAATCCTTCTTCCCTTCCCGAGTCCTTCTACACGGCTAAGCCACATGGCTCTCCTAAAACAAAACTACATGGCGTGTCCTACAGGCACACGGCGTGTACTTGGAAAGATAACACTGACCCATGTTGTTAGTGACACGGCTGGGTACCAGGGTCAGACTACACAGCGTGTTCAAGGTCGACACGGTGTGTATGACTTAAGGTTCCGCCGTCTGTGTTGCTAGTTACATGGGTGGATACCAGGTCGACACTACACAACGTGTACAACCGGTACACGGTGTGTTCCCCCCAAAACTTCCCTATCCTGTGTCTCTGCCCACACGACCTATGACACGGTAAGAGACTACACGGTGTGTACTTAAAATTTTTCCCTTTCTTCCCGAACAAAAGAACACACAGCGTGTGTCCAAGGAACTACACGGCGTGTATCCTGGGTTTTCCAGACAGTAAACCTTAGAAACTACTCTGGAACCCAGAAAAAAACATTGAACAACTCCTAAGTGCCAAATTCCAATTCGTAAGTGCCCATACTCCCCATGAATCAAATCTTGGCATCTTATACATGTTATAAAAAAGTAAACTAGTCGATGATCCACCAAATTTCGGTTATTGAGGGCCCATACTCCCCAAAAACCAAAGTTTGGCATTCATCCTATCAACAAACTCACACAAAAATACCCTATCAAATATAAGGTATTTATCAAAGTTGCTATCATAACAGCATGCTTTTCTAGCACAAAAATTATCACAACAACATGCAATTTCTAATGCACCTACATGGCATGGAAAGAATGCATGACATGTGATTTCTAGCATGTTCCTAAATGATGCATGAGATGTCATACCCTTATCTCATCGAGTTTCAACTAAATAGAACCCATGTATGAAATATAAATAGCACACTACAAGTGTGTCACCCAACGGTGAAAATCAAATCAACTGTAAAATTGAAAAACTAGAAAAATTGCAATTAAACGAGGTAGATTGGATTTTCTCTATACACAGGTTAGCTACTCACAAGAACAACTTATTACCAAATACCAATTCTATCCTATCCCTACCTAAGGCTCCAAATAGTAAGTCAAAGAAAAGAACTCCTCTGATACCACTTTGTAATGTCCCGGATCCGGAAGCCACACAACGGGTGTCCCGAACCCGGTTGGTCACATGACCTCAAGTGCATTTCCCCAAACGCCATATGCTTCCGACTAACAGCGAGGGTCCAAGTCTGATAGTGGGGAAACTATTCCCTCATTTGTCAAAGTGTATCATAGTGGAAAAGAAAATAACATACAATAGCAGAAGTAGTAAACAATATGAAATAGAAATGAACAACTGCAGTAAAAGGTAACCAACAGTTATATATAAAAATGCAGCATGTCACTATTTCTATGGAAGAAGCCAAAATAGGATACACTACAATACAATATAATATAACTCAAAGTACAGGGTACAACAAACAGAACAAAACAGAGTGAACAAAACGCAGCAGCATCGCAGGCCTAAGCTCGGTCTCGTGCTCTCCTACTCCTCTGCTACAATCATGTACTTGTATAGGGACCCTTCCCCTGTCAACACCTGCAACAATATAGTCTGTTTGGGCCGAAGACATGACCCAAATAGGGTGTGATAAATAAAACCCAGTAGGCGCCCACCAAAGGCTCGTGCCCAACTATTAGTGAAAATGTGCAACAGCGGTGTGAAAAAGTAAATGCAGTAAACTAGTGAGTACTCAAAAGTAACCATCACTACTAGTTTCATTGCCATTTTAATTATTACTTATCACCTCCAAGTTTGTGCTTCGGCTTGGCAAGAACAGCATAGAAAATCACCACAATGAATATTCTAAATAGTCGTTTCCTCATACATACTATCCTTACCCTCAGGTAACATAATCAAATACCCGCATGTGATTGCCCTCAGGCATAACGATCATTGCCCTCAGGAATACATGATATTTCCCTTATGCATAGATACTACTGCCCATAGGCATAAACAAAGGTTACCCTTAGGCTAACCAAACACTACCCACAGGCTAAGTAAAACACTGCCCACAGGCTAATAAAACACTGCCCACAGGCTAATAGAATACTGCCCTCAGGCTAAAGGAACCGGGCCAAGCCCAAATTATAAACAAAAATTTATATAAACTTTCTCTCAATAAAATTCAATGCACAATATAATCATGGAATACCCTTGGGTATCCTGGCCAAACGGCTAAACAGAGGAACGCACCCCCGAGGTGGTCCTGGATCCAAGCAGTGATCCCAAATAGTAGTTTAAACTTATCATGAGATTATATACGCAATTCTAGATATCTTTTAAGCAAAGGCCTCAGCCATACGACACCCCAACCATGGGTGTGTAGCACAACGGTACACAATTTGAACACAACAGTTGAAAATAAACATCAGACCACCTACCTCGATCATCTTTGATCGGTATACATGAACGACGTTTCCCGAATCATCCAAGAATGATGTAGATCTAGGACAAGTGTTCACTCATTCAAACTCAAATAACTTTCCCTTGGGAAATAATTGGTAAGAAACGCACAAGGAGATGGAAGAACTCACCCGCGTGGTTCAATCGAGACCATCAGAGAAGGATTCAGATTCCCGGTGTGCGGTCGGGAGATCTCTGAAGCTCTGGCCTCCTCTCTCAGCTCCAAAATGAACTCAAAGCCTCCTCTGCCGAATGAGGAGGCTACTGCCCGTTTTAAATGAAAAAAACAAACTACATTGTGTGTACTCTCAAGTACACGGTGTGTACTTTTCATTTTTGAACTGTTCCTCTGGCGGCTTCTTTCCACCTCGGCACTGTTCATCCATTGACATGAGTACACGGCGTGTATTCCTGATTACACGGTGTGTACTATTGCTCTGTTGGCAGCTTCCTCCACCGCCTTACTGTTCACCTTTCGACTGATTACATGGCGTGTAATTACTAAGTACACAGCGTGTAGTCATTTTTTACACCCTTTATCGTCGACAGGCCTACATGCCATGTGTACTCATCCCACATGGCCAAAGTACACGACGTGTGGAAAATTACATGGTGTGTACCCACAAAATGTGGGATTTTTCCCCATTTTCATTATTTTCTCAAAAACACATAAGAAAAAGGGAAGAGAAGAAACTTGTACCTCAAAAAATAAGAACCAGGTTCTTACAAATGTCAGTGTAAAATTGATTAAAATTACCTAAATTGGTTTTATTTGTGTATAATTTAAGTAATTATATGTTAAAAAAAATTAAAATATAATTTTACTATACAATTAAATTAGACAAAAAGAAGTTTTTAATTAAAATTCAGTATTGTTTACAACTCATCAAAAAATGAAACATATCATAAAAATATAAAAAATTCACCCTAAGATAATTTTGTTATTATTATTAAAAACTGAATTTTATTTTTTCAAATAAATTTTATAAAATTTTCTAAATTTATATTTAATACGGGCGCACTATTAAAAGGGGGTAAAATTTCCTTTTAGAAAAATATAACTTTTATGCTTAAGATTGGGTTTATTATTATCTTAAGCCTATAAAATTTATTTGTTGAATTTTAAAATATTTTAATGAATATAAATCATATAAATTTTATTAATATATTTCACTAATAGTGATTAATTTAATTTATTAAGATAAATTGTCAATGTGGGCATAAAAATATTTTTTTAATAAAAACACATCCATTATATTCAATTGGTTTTTATTTTCATTTCCAATTAATTGGTGATAAATGAATAAATTTTATAAACATGTTTAAAATATATTTTCATAATTTAGTTAACCATATTCACACCCACCAATTTAATAGCTAGTTTATAATAATCATGTTAAAATAATAATATTTTATAGTATATCATGGTTCTTCTAAGATCAAGGTTGCATGGAACATATACTTATCAATGAAATTGAATTTTTTTAAAAATATTCATACCATAAATTCTTGGGGAATTAAATTATCCCCTCCTTCAATAAATTGTTTCCTCACAATTTGAAACTACACTTTGAAAATCAAAGGTTGATACTTGAAAATTCCTTTGTGGGAAACCCACATTGTAAATAGGGTTAATAAAACATCCCCTTAATAAGAGGTAAAGGGAAATTTGAAGGTCGCTATAAAATTAGGATTTTAAATAGGATAACATTAATGCAAACTGAAAACTAGGATATAGAGGAGAAATCAAACTATCAAGTTCTGATGAAGAGTGATAGAGGACATGGTCATTAAAAATTTAACCACCACAAAACCATAAATCTTATTATCAGTTAAAAGACCATTGATTTCTTAGTAATAATAGTAAACAGGTAATGTTTTTGTTCCAAAGTCCCTTTTCCTAGAGTTAAGTAATTATTTTACTTTCCAGATAAGAACTTGAGAAAATAAACTTACTTGGTTACATTTCATGATATAAGCATAATCTGTCCTTTTGGTTTTGCTTCGATCTACTTCCACTTCATTTCATACATTATAAAATGAATGCTGAATAGGAATTTTTTTATGCCTAAATCACTTTAATGAATCATAATATCCATAAGTCATTCCTTTATCATTTAAATGTTTTTTGAAACCAAAATATTCATCACATGGTATCCAATATAATAAATCATACTTTAACCTCAAAAAATAATATTCAATGTTCAACTTAATCTATTCCATAAGTATTTTATTTTAAAACTCATCCAAAATAAGTCTGTCCAAATTCAAAGACCAAAAATTTATAAGGAAGGTTACTAAATTTCCAAAATAAAATTAACATCATATTTTCCTAATAACATAATGTAGATCTTATTATCACATACCAAATATATGAATACCTTGATATCATTTAAACCATAATAAAAACAAGCATGATTCCAAATAAGATCTCAGGTTGTTGAATATATTCCTTAAATCTAAACAAGTTGTAAACCCCACATAAACCATCAATTCACTAACTACTTTCATGATCATAAATATTATATCATAGAAATATCTTTATAATTATTATCTCAACATCAAACATGTATTAATTTTATTTTCCCCAAATCATGTGTTTTCCAAAAGATCAACTTGCAATAGAATAACTTCTCTTGGTTATTGGTACTAGTCATCACATGCTTCAAAGTCCTTAAAGAATAAGTATTATAGTACAACCCTTATATACCTTATGATTATTATAACCAGAGTATAATTGATAAAATAATTCTTGAATCCAAATACACAAGAACTTTAATCATTATACTTTATTATTAAACCATTAACTACGCTTCATCATCATATTCCTTAATATCTCATTCCTTTCATTTTCTATTTTTAGTCTCTTAATCATCAGTAGTGTGACCATTAATTATATAAAATTTCTAATTATCTTCATGATTTTCCTCCCTGGGAAATTTATTATCATAATGCTCATAATTTCCTCATTTAAAACATTCGACCAATGATAACACCTTAGGGAGACTATTATTCCAAACATTTCATTTTCTTACATGGAAATTACTTGTTTTATATCCTTCTTTCCACTCCCAAAAAAAATATTTATCTTCCTCTAAGACATTCACTTGGGTGTTTCTTCTCACATTCTCAATATATAGGAAACATCATCATCTTTCCTTTATGGTATTAACCACTCGAAATCTCAGTGAACATTATCCTTCTTTTATTTGGTGAGTCTGAGAGTCGGTTACGGTTCATGTTGTTAATAATATATCATTCTAACTATTTAAGCATAATCACAATATTTTTCATTCCAGACATTTATCCCATTTGGTTTCTCAATCATATATTTTGTATAATATTCAATTTTAACCTATTTCATTATAGTTTTCACCACTGACTAAACTAAAAAATTAAAGTGTAAGAACTATACTAATCAGAGTGATCTAATATTATGAAAATTATGTTTAAATAATGACTTTTTCTTATCTATATATGAGTCTTTAGGTTCAATTTATGTTATCCATGGTGATTTCCAAATCTATATGATAATATCCTATACTTAGACTCATCCTCAACGTCAGTCATAGGGTTTCATTTTATAATATATGTTTCCCTAAATCTAGTTCCCAGTTTTTATAAAAAGTTCTATATGATACCAACTATAATTCCCCTAACCCTAGTAGTAAATAGTGGGTTCCTTACTTTATTACGTTGTCCTAAGATACAAGGAATCTCAACCCAAAGAATCTAATAGTTTATAAGTATTTGTAAACTAGATACATACTTGAAATTCACATTACATTTTAAAAAATAAAATAAAAAAAATTATTGAGTCTACCATTATTCCCCCATTTGTGTAGCCCTGCATATCAGTCATATTATACTTCTTATAATTTTGGGAAAAAATGAAACATATAAAAGGGTGATATCAAATGCTCAGTAAGGGTAAGAGTATAGAATAATCTATGAGTAAACAATATGTCAAGTTAAATAACTTAAATATATTCTATTTAATCAATAACTTAATCAAAATATGATAGGAATAAAATATAATCAAATAATTTCATATAAATAATCATATGAAAATGAAACTTAACCATAGATATTCTAACTAATAAAAGAATCTCATGGAATATCCATAACAAAATTCATAATTATGGAATGCATAATATTGAAAATATGAAACATACTATCAAGGATTCATACCAAGAATATAATATTTTCAATTCTTTATTCCAATAATCTAACAATTTCAAGGCTTCATGCCAGGAATCTAATAAATGGGTAAGGCATTGGCCAAAACCCAATCTAGTTTTCCTCATGAGACCTACTGATACATCAAGGGGCTATAGCATACCTCACTCATCACTTACTAAGTCCAACGCATTCCTCATATGAAAGTGGTGAAGCAAAATTTTTATTTAAACTACAATATAATATGGAAATAAATTTCCCCATTAAGTAAACATAATCACAAACCATCCATAATAATATGGTAAATAGTATCAAATTAGTTCATCCCTTATGAAAATAATAAATAACCATTTAATAGAATATGGTAGATGATATCATAAGAGATCAAACTCAATGAATTAAAAGACTCAAAAAATTATGTTTATATAGATGAAATACTTTAAATGAAATCATTAAAAATTCTTGAGGAAAATAATCATTAAACATCCCAAAGTGTCTCATACCACTCTGAAACATTTGAATTATAAGCAATATGAAGGAATAAAATTAAATTAAACTTATGATATCTTTATAATAATGATATTAATAATATAGCATGTTAATGGAGAAGTATATATACCTCATAAAATAATATAGGTGTATAACATAACAAATATCCCAAATAAGGAAAATCATGACAAAAATCTGTTACCGCTATTGTATCTTTGAAACCATAGAGCCCATGAGAGGGAGATATTAAAATTTATATTTAAATACCTAGTAATTTAAGGAAAATAAACTAAAAATACATTATTGGGAATCATATATACCACACAACAAAAATAAGTGTGGCATGAGGCATATATCTCACAAAATTGTGTGACAAGAAAAACCCATACCTCTCACTTCCCTTTAGTGTAGTGTTATTTAACCTCATAGATAATGGTTTAAATAATGTTATTAATTCACTAAAAAACTATATTTAAAATTATAATACCTTATATTATCCTTTTATAACATATTATCACCCATTTGTTACTAATAATTCACTATATTCATTGTTTTGGTTGGGTTGGTTTCGTGGTTCCATGATCGGTTCATTTGTGTATAATTATGAATTATCTTAAAGAAAGGGAATACAACTAAAAAAGTGGAATAAAATGGTATTAATTAAATTTTAGGAGTATAAATTCTCCCATTTATCATTTTTTTTCTTAAAATATGATGATTAATTAGGTAAAATGTTCATGATAAACGTTTAGTTTTTTTTACGATTTTTCTGAACACCACGAAATAGTTTCATTTTAATTAATATTATGAGTATATATTAGTTAAATAACATGAAATATTATATAATATACATATTAAAATATTATTTGACAAAAATAATAATTTTATGACCATCCATGAAATGAGTAATGGAAAATGAATAAAAACATTATTCATGGAGGTGATTAACCAGCATAATTTAGACAATAGTTTCATTTATTTTAATAATATGAGGTAATAAAAGGGGTGGATATATTATTTTACAATAAAAAAATACATGCTTCTGGAATTATTATTCCTTGATGGATGAAATATATGTGGAAAAATTAGAAGAATAAATGAAAATAAGATAGGTGTTTTGAGAAAATTGCCTCTTGAATATCACCTCCCTAAGAGACCCTTGAGGACATTGGGTTTTCTCTTCTCATTAAAAAATTAAAACTTTAATGTGGGGAGAGTGATTATGAAAGGTTTGGTTATATATTTTAGGAGATTTAAGTATTTTTAGTCAAAATGGTGTTGTGAGGGAAGGTATTTATTCTTGAGGAGATGTGGGTTTAAGTGATTAAAATAATGATTATTTTATAATTAAATCCAATGACATTGAGGTGGTGTTAATTTCAATGAATTATATTTTTAATTAATGTTTTTTATAATGGTTAGGTTTCATCAATACCTCAACCAACCATTAAATTTTGTAATTTTATGTTTTTTAATCTTTTACCATTTAACTTTAACCCTTGTCACTATTTTACTTATGTTGTGGTAAATATTTTTTTACCATGGTAAATTTCTTATAATTGCAAATAAAATTGAACTTAAAACCTAATTTTAAACTTTTTATTCCATATATATAATCCATTTTTTATAATTCAATTTATATTATTGGTAAAATTATATTTGAAATTAGTCTCATTGACATAATGAAAAAGCAAGTTTTGAAAGTGAAAAGTTCAAATGTTTAAAATGTTTCTACATTCAATTTCAATTTTAAATTGATTCAAATGACCTTAATTTGTTTTATTTATGAATAATTGAACTAATTATACTTTAAAACAAAATTAAAATATAATTTAATGGTATAAGTATATTTGAAAAAAAAGGCATTTTTTTAATTAAAATTTAGAATTTTTACAATTCATCAAAAATTGAAACTTATCATAAAAATACCAAAAATCCACCATAAGCTATTTTTTATATTATTATTTCAAAAATTGAGTTTATTTTTTCAAATTAAATTTATATTAATGTCAAAAATTTATATTTAATACATATGCGCCGTGAAAATTCTGAAAAATTATCTTTTAGAAAAAGATAACTTTTTATGCTTAAAATTGGATTTATTCTTATCTTAAGAATATCAAACTTGTAGTATTAATTTAAAAATATTTTAATTAATATATAATATATAAATATCAATAATATATTTCACTAATAGTAATTAATATAATTTATTAAGATAAAATGTCACTATCAGAATAAAAAAAAAGCTTTTAAACAAAATACATCCATTATATTCAATTGGTTTTTATTTCAATTTCCAATTAATTAATAATAAATTAATTCATTTTATAAAAATTTGTAAATTATATTTTCATAATTTAGTTAATTCAATTCACAATTAGCAATTTAATTGATAGTTTATAATGGTTGTGTTAAAATAATAATATTTAATAGTATATCATGGTTCATCTATACTCGATGTTTCATGAAACTATACTTATTGAAGAAAATGGATTTATTTAAAAAAATCATACTATAAAATATTAGGGTCTTTCACTTCATGTGGGAGCTGTTTATCATCATGATTAAACCTTATGACATCATCTTGAGTATGGATTGTCTTTTCAGGTTTCAAGCCCAGATTGACCATCATCTTATGTGGTTCATATGCCTTCAGATAGATGGGATGAGATTCTCCTTAGTGGGTGATGGAGATCTCATGGAATATTGAGAGGGTATTACAGGTAGGAAGTTGAAACCCATCATCCATAATTTGTTGAGTTTTTTCATTGGTTCAATGGTCTCTTCAAGCATTTAGATTCCTTCAATTGTTGGGGAAATTATAGATGTCATCCCTGAGGATGTTTTGGGACTACCTATGTGGCAGTAGATTGACTTTTGCATTTAATTCCACCCTGAGACTAAAATAATATCTTCTTTATAATATCTAATGGCCCTTACTGAGCTCTGGGAGCTGAGGGTGCAGTTAGAGGACATTTAAGGGAAGGATTTTATCAAACCTAGTGTATCACCAAGGGAAGCCCCAGTTTTGTTCATGACAAAAGGTGGATAGAAGATTAAGGATTTATTTTTATTTTTATTTCCTTAATTAGACCATGATAAATATAAATCACCCCTTTTCTAGGATTTAAGACCTCTTTGATCAGTTGTGAGGCATGAGTTAGTTCTTGAATACTGATCTTAAGTCTAGCTACCACCATTTGAGGGTTTGTGAGGATGATATTTTGAAGATGAAATTCTGATATCACTAAGAACACTATGATTTATTGGTTATGCCTTTTAGTGTGACAAATTCCCCCACTATTTTAATTGCTTGGATGAATTGGATCTTTCATCAAAACTTCAACCGATTTTTGGTGGACTTTATTGATGACATATTCATCTAATCTGAGTCATATCAGGATCATATAGAGCACTTAAGGATGGTTCTTGAGCTTACTCTAATATCACCAACTTTATGGTAAACTATATAAGTTCTGGTTCTAGATCAGTGAGGTTCACTTCCTAGGGAATTTCATTTATGATCACGGGTTAGTTGTGGACCCAGTGGAGATTGAAGTGTTGATTTCATGGGAGATACCTAAGAGTGTGTCAGAGGTGTGGATTTTTCATTGATTGGTGGGGTACTACAGGTGGTTCATGGTGGACTCCTCCAGGATTGAACCCCCTTCGACCACTTTGACATGGAAAGGTAATTTGTTTACATAGACTAGGTAGTTTCAAGGAGCCTTTGGGTAGTTTAAGATGAGGCTGAATAGTGATCCTATTTTGATACTACCATATGAGGGTGTGGAGTAAATAGTTTATTGTGATTCCTCTGGAGATGGACTCTGCTATGTGATAATTAATAGGTATGTGGTGATCACATATATGTTGAGGTAGTTAAGACCCCGTGAGAAGAACTATTTAACTCATGACTTGGAGTTGGTATTGGTAGTATTCTCTTTGAAGATGTAAAGGAATTATCTTCTGGGAGAGCATTTTGTTGTTTACTCAGACCATCAAAGTCTCTGGTATATATTCACATAGAGATATATGAATATGAGATAGAGGTGCTGGTTGTAGCACCATTAGATCTATGACTTCGTGATAGTATATACTATTGGTAAGGGAAATGTGTTTAGAGATGACCATAGTAGGAGGTCTAATTCTCATTTGGTGGAGGAGGTGGCTAAGCGGTTGGCTTATTTATAGATGACCCTAACAGAGGAGAGGGGTGCAGCTTATCTTCATTTAATAGTGTTGACTACTATACTTCTCCAATGTGTGAGGGAGGCCCAAATGGGAGACATCGACTATGAGGTTCTCTATGACCATATATATTCAGGATATTCACCAGATGTATTTTTTGAAGGAGGGGAACACATCATCATTTTTGTGGGAGAGGCGGTGGTTTCAATTTTGGTGCTAGAGAAGTTGATGAGTGAGTTTTTTACTTATCCTTTTTATATATATCCTATTATATGGACGATTTATAGGGACCTTCAATGGTATTTTTTATGAGGTGGCATGTGGTAGAACATTGTTGATTTCATCTCTCGGTGTCTTATATGTTAGCAGGTGAAGGTAGAGAATCATTTTATGGTAGGTTTGACATATCCTCTTGATATCCTAGAGTGGAAATAGGTTGTAATATCCATGGAATTTTTGACAGGACCTCCATGTACAATGAGAGGCCATGATTCCATATGGGTGATAGTCGACCGACATATAAAGTTAGCACACTTCCATGCATCAAGGAGTAGATTTCGATAGAGAGTCTAGGAAATTTTTATATGTGGGGGATTATCTAGATCCATGGAGTACCCATGAATATTCTCTCTGATTGAGATGTGAAAAATTTTGGAGAGGCTTACAGGAGGCATTCACGACCCAATTACAGATGAGTACATCATTTCACCCCAATATGGATGGGTAGACCGAGTGAAATATCTAGGTATTGGAGGATATGTTGAGGTATTATGTGTTAGAAATCTTTTAGAGCTAAGATGATCACTTTCCATTGTTTTATTTTTCTTATAATATTTTCTATCACTCTATGATTGGAATAGAACCTTTCAATGCCTTGTATGGAAGACCCTATAGTTCACCCATGTGATGGACTAATATTGGTGAGGTATCTCTAGATAGGCCAAATATGGTGTAGTTGATTATAGAGGAATTTTAATTGATCCATGATCAAAAGATGATAGCCCATATATGATATAAATATTATGCAAATCGATGTTTTAGGCCACTAAAGTTCAAGTTGGGAGACTGTGATTTCTTGAGAGTCTCCTCACAATAAGGATTGTGTAGTTTTTTTTGGGAGGAAATCTATCCCTAATATTAACTAGGTTGTTTGAGATCCTATGGGGGGTTTTCAAGGTTTATTACTGCCTAGTCTTACTGTTGGTAAAAAATCCCTCAAGGTATCATTGAAGCCTTTTTGAGGTGATTGTGTTTGTTGACAAAGTGGACATCTGAGTTGTGATTGTTGACAAAGAGGATTTCATGGTGGAATGTCGAGTTCAAGAGCTGAGGTCAATGATCCATGTTTGATTCAAGAATGTCGATAAAAGGAATGGATGATCTGGAGGCGGTACAAAAGAACAGATACAAGGTGGCACCGTTTTCCAGTGTTTGCCAAATTTTTGGGCCTGAAAATTGGCAAATGAAGAAAAGTGTTTTTGGCAAAGGGACTTGCGCGCCGTGGACTTGGAGTATAGGAAACTTGCGCGCCATATGTTTTTCAAGATCAGAAGATCAAAATATGGCTAAGGAAATTGGTTCGCGCAAGTTTGGGAGTTGGTCGCGCAAGTGTCTAAAAGGAGAGAAGACTTGTGCGCCGAGATTGGGTCGCGCAGGTGACTTGCGCGCCGTCGCGCAGGGTGGTCAGATTGCCTATAAATACTGGACCACCTCTCCTCATTTTTCACCGGAGTTCAAAACGAGAGCTCTCGTCGCGCAGGTGTGGTGGTCGCGCAAGTGGTGTGTGTGGTCGCGCAGGTGGGACTTGCA
Organism: Viscum album; assembly: GCA_963277665.1. NCBI lineage: Eukaryota > Viridiplantae > Streptophyta > Magnoliopsida > Santalales > Viscaceae > Viscum > Viscum album. The sequence continues at coordinate 1,403,205,575 of OY728131.1, forward strand.
CGCCAGTGGTTGAAGTTGTGCGCCGGTGTTAGAAGTTGCGCGTCGGTTGGCAGTTACGCGCCAATATTGGTTTGGGCGTAAAAGGAAGAGAGTCGCGCAATTTTGGAGTTGAGGAAGCTTGAGTTGCGCAAGTGTCTGAGGAGGACTTGCGCGCCCGTTGTGACTTGCGCGCCGATACTTGCGCGCCGAGGTTTACTTGCGCGCCAAGTAAGGTTTGTTCCAGCAGTGTTTTTCGGGCTGCGTGGAAGCTGGAAGTTTGCCCGATACCTTCGGTGCAAAGAGATATTCATCTACGGGTGAAATTTGCACTTCAACAGATCATCTACACACAGAGGAAGATGCATTCATTCATGCAAATGAAGAGACCTACTGGTCTATAAACTGTGAGTGGATTCCTTCCAAGAGCAGTGAGCTTAGGAAGAGGAAGAAGGTGATCCTCTCCACCAGCAGTGAGCCAGAGAGAGAGAAATAGGGAGTGACCCTTGGGAAAGCAGTGAGCTGACCCTAAACATTGTAAAGGCAGTGAGCCTGGGCATAGAAGTGATCTAGCCCGAACTTTGTATCCACATCTAGTGAAGAATAGTGGAATTTGGTACGACCGGCAACTTGTCGGTGTATGCACCTTGGACGTAGCCCAGTGAGGGTGAACCAAGTAAAAATCTCTGTGTCTATCTATTTGCTTCCCTGCATTGCATTAAAAGCATCATCATTAGATAAAGAAGTAAAGAAGTTATCACAGTTTACACACAAGAGCAAACAAAGTGACCCTTGTAATAAAGAGGTCAAGATCCAGTGGGGTAGAAAGAACTTTGAAAAAAGAATATCCATACCCTGATTCACCCCCCCTCTCAGGGTATACAGGCCCCTATTAGTCCTAACAATTGGTATCAGAGGCAGGTTGCTTTTATCAGATTTGTTTGCTTCGACTTGGTGTAGTCAATCTGTGTGCTTAAAGAATTAGTCTGCCCTTATCTCGGTGAGCCATGACAAAGGGAAAAACATCCAAGAAGAAGCAAAAGTTAGGTGGTATTCCTCAATGTGGAAGTATGTATGGAAAAAGTGTGATTCAAATAAAAGAATCAAAAAGTTTACTGAAGGAAGGTTTGGATGAATCTGATAGGGAAATGATTGATTCACTCAATCATGATGTTGGAATGAGTTAAGTACATGAGCATCATAGTGATGCAGAAACAGAAGAATAAATTGAAGGAAGAATAGATATGCGAGCTGATTTGGAGGCTGCTCTTGAGGAGATATATGTTTGGAGAGCAAAAACAAAGAAATCCAACAAAGTTGTTCACGATGCCAAACTCTATATGCAGCAGCAGGAAGAAGAGAAGTCTGAGTTGATGGAATAAATTGAGAAACTCAAGTTATCAACACGAGAGAACTCAGAATCGGTTAGTGAGTATAAGATTAATATTGAAGAACAAAAAATGGAGATTGATGGCTTGAATAGAAAAGTGAAAGATCAATTCAAAAGCATCGAAGAACCTAATATTCCAAGTGACGTTGGAAACACTGAAGAAGCCAAATCTAAAGATATCTGGATCAAGGGATTGGAGATTGAGGTCAACAAGCTAAAAGGATTAAATCAAAGGCTTATTGATATAGTTACTGACCTAACAGAGAAGAATGATTCTCAAGGTGAGGAACTACAGAAGCTGGCTAAAGGAAAAGGAAAACAAAAGGCTGGTAAGTGTGAAGAGAATCAAGAATCCGATGAAGTTCAGAATCTGAAAGCCAAGAATGATGATCTAGCTACACAGCTGTCTGAGTTAGTTCAGAAGAATCAAAGACTACAACAAGAGAATTCATGTTTCTCTGATTCTCTTGCTCAAGAAAAATTGAAAGTAAAAGAGCAAAATGTTGTGGTTAATAAGCTGAAGCATGAACTAGAAGATGAGATGATTTGTGGAAAGAATCTCATAAAAGAACTTGATGCTCAACTTGTATCAAGAGATTTGAAGATTCAAAAGTTGGAAGAAGAGCTACAATCAGTCAAGAAGGAAATGGAGAAGTCTAAATCCAAAGATAAGCCCAAGTTGAAGGATGCACTGCACTTATTATTTGATCATCCTTTGGCAGGTGATGATAAAATGAAGTCCAAATATGTTGCATCAGAGGAGAAGCATGAAAGGATTGTATCTTCCCAAAGGTCAACCTTTTTGGGAAAATATGGAATTGGATATGATAATCCCACTCCTATGGATGATAAGAAAAATGCAGTGAAAAATTCCAAAGGTAAGAAAAATCCTGTAGGTGCTGGAGATAGGCCTATGAGGATAGTTTCAAGGAGTGATGATATGTGCTATTTCTGCGGAGTTCATGGCCACACATCAAGCTTCTGTACAGAGGCTCTGGAGTACATTTCAGGCTGTGAAAAGAGAAACATTAATAAATCTGAGAACAGGAAGAAGCATCATGAGAAATTAGAAAGAAGAGCTTCTCAGAGGAAATCATATATTAGATGCTATTACTGCGGAAGAATGGGACACACCATGAGCATGTGTCAGGAAGCTCAGGAGAACAATATCAGAGGAAGAAATCAAGGTGCATCAACATCTCAGCAGAGAGATGATAAAATGAGGTATGCCTTTGAGGGAAAATGTTTTATATGTTATCACTATGGGCACATGGTGAGACATTGCAGTAAGAAGAAAGCAGGAAAGGGAAAGGAACAAGAAAAGAGATCTCCACCACAGGAAGTGTACAAGAAAGAAGCCTGTACTGGGAGACAATGTGGTAAGGAGAAGAATAGGCTTCGAGCCTTGGGGAAATCACATGGAGCTGAACGAAAGGTGTATCAGTCACCTCCTCTGTCATACTCACAACAGCTCTCAAGGAGAGAATGTGAGCAAACCTGGAAGATTAAGGGGATATCTACTCCAGCGGTGATAAAGAAGAATGGACGTTCAATGGAGGACCCACCACCAATGAAAAATAGGGTGGTAACTCATAAATCTGATAAAAGGCAGATAATAAAAGAATGCATCGAAGAATCCACATGTCGTGTTTCTCAGCGAGAAGTGAAGGAAAGAGGAAGACCCCTAAGATGGGAGAAGAAGAAATGGAAGATGCCAAATAGAGAGGTTTCTACTCAGAGAAATAATCAAGGAAAATGGAATTTTGGTAGAACCTAAAAGAAGGAAATGTGTACTAGTGGGTTTATACCCCAAGCGGTGAGAAAGGCCGAGCCTACCAAATCTACATATCATAAAAAGGCTCAGAATGTAGGCAATGAATTCCTAGTCATATGGCCAGAACAATTGAAGTTGGCTAGGCAGTTGGAGGAAGCAAGAAAGGAGTGTGATGCTCTCCAAGAAAGAATCAAAGGGTTGACCCATCAGGATCAACCACAATCCTCATCTTGAGGAGTCCAGAAGAAACCCCCCTCTCCCTATGTATATACAAGCTATTAACTGATGATCTGTGTGTTTCATGTTTTAGGGAGATACAATCCATGGGGAAGTGGCATCTAAGGATGCGAAGTGGATATGTGATATGCTCCACAGTTTCAATTGATTCAAATCAGGTACCAGATTTGAAGAAGAAAGGGATCAGAAGAGAACAATAGGAAGTGATTGTGTTATTAACTCTATCTCTTGTTTCCTACATCGAGTTCCAACTCAGTAGGCTTAGAGATTTGGTTAATGGCTCGATGCTGAGTGCCAGATTAGAATAAATGGTGCACGTGGAGAAGAATGGTTATGGGTCTCTATCGTTGGGCCTACCAGATTGAAGTGTTGTGTAACACAGGGGGAGCATTTAATAACATAATCAGATTCCAGATCCGTCAAGGAAATAATTGGATGACCCAGCTCAGGTGTTGTCTATTGCGATAAGATGTATTGTGGGAGAAGAAGCAATGATCAAGCATTTCATGATTATTTATTTTGATCTAACATTGTGGTATTAGCTGACTGTTTTCAGGATACCAAGAAGCTGCGAGAAGTAGTTGAAAGGAATGATTCCACTGAACAATGAAACAGTGAGAAATTTTTTTTTATAAACGTGATGAGGATGAAAGCAGCAAAGGGGGAGCATAAGTGACTAATGATGATTTGGGAAAGAAAAATCCTCATCTGTACAATAGTCAAAGAGATGAGCTGAAATTGACATGTAGAATATCATTGGTGGTTAGTCAGCTCTAGCTCAGACAAGGAGAATGGAATCACTGCAGAAAACATCTTTTATATCCCAGGTTGAGCTGAAATGCTTTGCTGATTTAGCTGAAGATGAAAACGGGGATCATGCCATGAATGAAGAGCTAGATCAGAATTGAGAAGAATTAGATGTGGGAGATTGTTTCAAGGCCAGCAGACAAGAATGTCATTGGGACCAAATGGGTCTATTGCAATAAGATGAATAAAGATGGCACAGTGATTCGGAGCACAACACGTCTAGTGTACAAGGGGTACTCCCAGATCGAAGGAATAAATGGTGATGAGACATTTTCACTGATTGCAAGGCAGGAGACAATCAGATTATTCCTAGCCATTGCAGGGCAAAGGAAGTTCAAAGAGTTCCAGATGGATGTAAAGACTGCATTTCTAAATGGGTTTCTGGAAGAATAAGTGCATATCAAGGAACCATATGGTTCTCTTATTCATGAGGATGAGAACAAGGCTTCTCAGATGAAGAAGGAATTATGTGGGTTGAAACAAACACCGAGAAAATGGAATTCAATGCGGAATCAATATTTGCAGAATCTGTGATTCAAATGAAGCATAGTGAAGGTGTCTTTCAGAAATATGAAAAGAAGGTTCTGATGCGTGATATCAAAGAAATCCCAAAGAAAGCCACATGCTTGCAGTGAAAAGAATACTTCGGTATATCAAGAGCATAGTGGACTTCAGCTTGATATATAATGGAAAATATCAGTTGGAATTATTGGGATATACTGATGCAGATTGGTCCGGTTCAGCGGATGACGGGAAGTTAACGTCAGGAGGTGCATTTTATCTTGGCGGACTATGTATTTCTTGGTTGAGCAAGAATTAGGATTGCATTTAATCAAGCACCGCAGAAGCTGAGTATATTGCGGCCACTCAAGCATGCACACAGTTATTGTGGATGAAGCAACAGCTTGAAGATATGGGAGTTGAAGTGAAGTCTCCGATTGGAATCCAGTGTGACAACTCAAGTGCTATAAATCTTAGAAAAAATCCTGTCCATTATTCCAGGACAAAGCACATTGAGATCAAGTATCATTTCATTAAGGAGAAGGTTGAGCAGGGCATTGTGAAGTTGGAGTATGTGCCTACAGAGCTATAGGTTGCAGACATTCTGACAAAGGCCTTACCCAAGGAAGATTTTGAGAGGCATCGACTGGCTCTGGGAGTTCAGTCGATTCCCCGCACTTGAAATAGTGTGGATGTGGGACCCCCCCCCCCCCCCCTCTCCCCGAGGTATGATGTGTTTTTCCCTAATATGATGATATGTGTTCTCTACTATGTTACAGACTACAAAGAAGTGTCCTTTGGGTTCGTTGACAAAGGGGGAGAAAAGTGTTTGTTAAAGGAGGAGAAAATAGTGATTGGGAGACCGTGTGGCTATTTGAGAAATCATGAAAGATACAGGGAGAAGCTGACAGGTGGAGCATCCAGAAAGGGGGAGCAATGAGAAAGGGGGAGTGTATTAAATCTAATGATGCTAGAAGTGATCACTCAAAGAAAAGATATCACGGCAGCTGAGGATCGTGATAAAAGCAGAAGAGTGGTGTTGGACAGTGGTACAAATATTTCCAAACCAAACATTGGTCTTCCAACAAGCCCATCAACAATTGGTATCAGTTTTGTTCAAATTGGTATCAGTTTGGTGTCAACAGTGGATGTCAGAGACAAAGTGATTCATTGATGAACTTTTCATTTACTCTTGTTTCTCATGCCGAGCATTGCTCGTGTGGGCTTAGAGTATGTGTTGAGTAAATCCTTGGTTGCTATCAGAATCACAATGAGGCGAATGGAGGCTGAAGAATCAATGACGTATCTTTGTTTGGAAGAGTTGTCAACAAACCCAAAGGGGGAGATTGTTGGGCAAAAATCCCTCAAGGTATCATTGAAGCCTTTTTGAGGTGATTGTGTTTGTTGACAAAGTGGACATCTGAGTTGTGATTGTTGACAAAGAGGATTTCATGGTGGAATGTCGAGTTCAAGAGCTGAGGTCAACGATCCATGTTTGATTCAAGAATGTCGATAAAAGGAATGGATGATCTGGAGGCGGTACAAAAGAACAGATGCAAGGTGGCACTGTTTTCCAGTGTTTGCCAAATTTTTGGGCCTGAAAATCGGCAAATGAAGAAAAGTGTTTTTGGCAAAGGGAATTGCGCGTCGTGGACTTGGAGTATAGGAAACTTGCGCGCCATATGTTTTTCAAGATCAGAAGATCAAAATATGGCTAAGGAAATTGGTTCGCGCAAGTTTGGGAGTTGGTCGCGCAAGTGTCTAAAAGGAGAGAAGACTTGCGCGCCGAGATTGGGTCGCGCAGGTGACTTGCGCGCCGTCGCGCAGGGTGGTCAGATTGCCTATAAATACTGGACCACCTCTCCTCATTTTTCATCGGAGTTCAAAACGAGAGCTCCCGTCGCGCAGGTGTGGTGGTCGCGCAAGTGGTGTGTGTGGTCGCGTAGGTGGGACTTGCGCGCCAGTGGTTGAAGTTGTGCGCCGGTGTTAGAAGTTGTGCGCCGGTTGGCAGTTACGCGCCAATATTGGTTTGGGCGTAAAAGGAAGAGAGTCGCGCAAGTTTGGAGTTGAGGAAGCTTGAGTCGCGCAAGTGTCTGAGGAGGACTTGCGCGCCCGTTGTGACTTGCGCGCCGATACTTGCGCGCCGAGGTTTACTTGCGCGCCAAGTAAGGTTTGTTCCAGCAGTGTTTTTTGGGCTGCGTGGAAGCTGGAAGTTTTCCCGATACCTTCGGTGCAAAGAGATATTCATCTATGGGTGAAATTTGCACTTCAACATAGCATCTACACACAGAGGAAGATGCATTCATTCATGCAAATGAAGAGACCTACAGGTCTATAAACTGTGAGTGGATTCCTTCCAAGAGCAGTGAGCTTAGGAAGAGGAAGAAGGTGATCCTCTCCACCGGTAGTGAGCCAGAGAGAGAGAAATAGGGAGTGACCCTTGGGAAAGCAGTGAGCTGACCCTAAACATTGTAAAGGCAGTGAGCCTGGGCATAGAAGTGATCTAGCCAGAACTTTGTATCCACATCTAGTGAAGAATAGTGGAATTTGGTACGACCGGCAACTTGTCGGCGTATGCACCTTGGACGTAGCCCAGTGAGGGTGAACCAAGTAAAAATCTCTGTGTCTATCTGTTTTCTTCCCTGCATTGCATTAAAAGCATCATCATTAGATAAAGAAGTAAAGAAGTGATCACAGTTTACACACAAGAGCAAACAAAGTGACCCTTGTAATAAAGAGGTCAAGATCCAGTGGGGTAGAAAGAACTTTGAAAAAAGAATATCCATACCCTGATACACCCCCCCTCTCAGGGTATACAGGCCCCTATTAGTCCTAACACTTACACCAATAGTTGGAGTGGGGGAATAACATCTTCCATGTGTCGCAGCTGAGGAGATACATGGATGATATGATACAAGTCATTGATAGGGCTGAGATAGACATTGAGGATGGGGACACCTTCATGGGCTGATAGTTATTAATCGAGGATCATTAGGGGATGATCTTATGAGGATGGACTATTCTCTTGGTTCGTGTGTTGTGGAAGTATGGGAGCATGGATAAGAGATCATAGGAGCAGGAGATCTAGATGTGGGATCAGTATCCCCACCTTTTTTTAGATTTTACTTTTTGTGGATGAAAATACTTGAAGGGTTGAATGATTTAGTGACCCTGTTTTTCCTTTTAAGACTTTGAAATATATTAAGGAATGATTTTAGAGCCAGATGCTGAAACGGCGTGATATTTTAAGGATTGATGAGAATGGAATTGATATTATAAAAATATTACATATATTAATATCACACAAAAGACATTTTTTAGGAATGATAGAATAACTATTGAACAAACCCTTAGATCGTAAATTGGATACCATGGTTGATTCTGGGATTTGAGGTTTACCCTAGGTGCGACTTAAGACTGGTCAGCGCCAAATGTCTGGTTCAGGCTTCTATTGAAAAGTGCATTAAATTTAAATAAATAAATAATTTATTTATATATTTTATTAAATGACCAAATCAAAATCCATCATAAATACCCTCTTATGAATATTCTATAAGGGTTAGCCACATAACTATTGTAAAATCTGAGAGGAGTTTTAGAGCATTCCTCATTGGAAAATCAGAATTGGATGTCAAATTATAACCAGATCATGGTGGATTGACACGCAGTAGACACAACAGGTCTTCTCCTTCACTAAAGAACATGTTCTTCACCAATGATCAAACTTTTTCAAGGAATGGATCATCAATTTTGTTTTTTTATCTTTTGGTTAAATATTTAATCATGTATTTTTTTATGATATTCTTGATCTGCATTTTCACACTCTTCGTCTAAGTCTATTAAATGAATTAAATTGTTTATTTGATTTATTCTTGTTATTTCAGGATTTAACCCACAATTATCTATTTTCATATGATTTTTTTCCAAGAACTCTTATAAAATGATGGTTTTTCCCTTGTTCGTGTGCGGTTATCCTTTTTTGTCGTTCTTCATCATTGACCTATGGGATCACAGTTTTACTTTGTCGAGATGATCCCAAGAATGATCAGACCACCGGATTCATAGTAGATGTGTACATGATGACTGGATTTATGATTTTTTTATAGATTATTATGATATTCAGATAAATATTCATAGATATAAGACATGGACCAGTGAAGGGCAGTGACATGAGGTGCTACAGGCAATGGGAGGTGATGCAGACTTTGAGCGGATCACTAGATTCCAATTTTCGGTCATCATAGGTTTAGAATTGATGGATGGAGGTGTTTTTCATTGATCTTTGGTGATAAAAAGACCAAAATCATAGTGATGGAAGCATATGTAGATATGCATGAAAACCAAGGTTTTTGGCCAGTGGAAAACATGACTACATAGCATGTAGTCTAGATGAACACATGTCGTGTATCCCCTAGCTGCGGCACTAGGGTTTTGGGAAAATTTAAACATTTTATGCCACTTATGTGGTCCTAAATGTCATATAAACCTACCCAAGTGGCCAAACTATGTGCCAGCAGCACACAACCAAGCCCCCATGTGGATGGACACGCCATGTACTAAAGTACACGTACATGGGAAGGAATACACGGGCATGGGATAAGATGCATGGATAAGGCCCCAGTTGTTCATACATGTTGTGTATCCTAGAGGGACTATCATGTACATAGATATTTCTTCCCAATCCATGTCTAGGGAGAACAAGGATAGGTAGTGGAGTGGGACCATATGTCGTTTTCACCCTATACACATCCCCTACTCTTATGTGAATCTTCTAACTCTCATATATATTTCTAAAAAACACAAATTTTGGCCCAAGGGTGTCATATCCTGAGTTTTTTTAAATAGAATGTGATATTGGGCTTCATAGTGGATTTTGAGATATGATTTTAGATGTTAGATCATGAATATTATTTAGGTGATGCTTGATGATGGAAGTGATCAGGAAGAATCCTCATAATGGTGTGGGGGCCAGTACTCCCCTGTTACACTAGGGAATTGGTTCCTCATTCTATCATAGAGATATCAGGGTTGGTGCTCCCTTGTCACACCAGGGTGTGGGTTCCCTAGCTTTTCAGAGATATGTTAGGTTCAGTACTCCCCTATCACACCAGGGCACGAGTTCACCATACTCTATATACAAGTAGGGTTAGTAATCACCTTACTACTATATGGTGTGGATTATCTAACTATAGAGTGGTAATCCCCCATATTAGACCTCTATTAGGGTGCAGGTACTCTATGGGAGATGTGGATCTCTTTTCTTTGTAGCATAGTTGTGAGGTTTGATCCCCTTCACACATATTCTGGTGAGGTTACATTTGATGTTGGGTATCAGTAATAGACTTTTGAAGCTCTAGGATTACTCATCTACTTTGGTTGGTCTGTGAGATGGATATCCCCTTTCTTTCTCATAAATTTTTCCTTATGATCAATTATATGTGTGTGTGTGTGTCTATTGGGTTTCATTTCCCTCTTTCTATGGGTTGAGTTGACTTTGGTTGTATCTATCTTTTGTTCCCTTTCAGTTTTGAGGCATCCTAATTCATATGTATATACTCTCACCTGTATGGTATTTCCCCACACAAGTAGTGTTTTATGAAGATTATGGATAATTCGACAATGATTATGATGGATCATAGTGATACTTGGGCGCATTTACTATGTATAGTGGTTGGGTATGGAGATTAAGAGTTTAACTCTCTTAGACTTCTTTATTTCTAGTTTTTGTGAGTTTGGGACATCATTTTTGGTTGGGAATTTATTTTTACCCTTTACACTTTTTTATTATATTTCTATACACAATTTCATATAGATGGTTAGTTGTCTACATACAGGTTCATTAAGAAAAGGCATACCATTAGAGTTATTCCTTCTAATCACTGAACACTAACCCCTGGCCTATTGAAGGTGGGATTGGGGTTGTAACGGCTCAGCCTTCCATAGGCCATGTGGGCTCCGATGGGTCATGTAATTATAATAATGTCTCTAAACATCTGTTAAGGTCCTTCATACCCACCTCTAACCTCTAATGGGTCTTTCACATCCATTAGGATCAACCCACTACATTAATACCAAAAGAATCCATAACCAGAAGACATGAATAACATGCATCATCATAAAATAAGGAGTACACAAGGAAGTGACAATAAGGGTAACATACAAAATCAATCATGTATTAGAAAAGAGGGTATCCCCCACATAAGTTCAAATTAACCAAAACAACACAACTAAACCAATTCAGATTTATTTTTGAAACTAAGTCAAAATCCCCTTTTTAAAACCATTTATAAATAGCATCATAGGTTGTCTTACTTTCATTAGGCCCTTGGACCAAAATATATATCAAAACATCTTTAGAAACCCTTTTCCCATTTTAAAATACTATTTCAAAACCCATTCCTCAAATTACCCATTTTCTTTTAAGATTCCATTCAAGAAAAACCAATTTTCAAGACACATTTTAAAAGGAAACCTATTACCTTTTGAAATCCAACTCATTATACTAATGAATATATCTAGGGGTCCACTGAAACACACTTGACCAAGTCTCCACCATCGAATCATTTATCAAGTTATGGGGTCCATTATGACTATTAGGCTGATATGAGCCTATCCTAATTTATGGTTGAGATCACATAAGCCATGAAACAAGTAAAAAGTTATAATAATAATGGAATAAAAACATAAAATCAAAAAATGAGAAAGAGGCCCAAATGAAGTCAATGCCACCTACCTCATATTATGTTACATCCTTTGAAACCATATATAGTCATCACTACCATGGATCATCTAGGAATCTCTTTGAATCTCATATGCTTATCTAAAACCCTGATATTATATAACTAATTAAAAAAATTATAATTAATTATTAACTTAATTTATAAAAATTTATAATTAATTTACAATCCCATCATATTAATTTCAATAGTAAAAAAATTCCTAAAATCTTAGAGACATCTCAATGCACCCAAATCGTGACTAATTACCCAAAGAATGTCCATGGATTACTCCCAACTCCATCCTAAGAAAAATAAATTTCAACCAACGCCAATTTGATAATAAATTCCTTTAATTTAAAATAAATCCTAATAAAAAAACATCAGGTGAATTACTTTCATCAAAACGGCATGTGAATGTGCATACATCTTCTCATCACATCCACAGGTTATGTCGAGTGAAAGACCTATCATAAACATGATCTAGTGGAATCATATAAATAATACTAGATGGTTCACACCAAAATATCTACCCAAATACCTTCCTAGAACCCCTACCCACATTCTATAGGAATTATTTTAGGTATAAAACCATCCTTAGAGGTGTTAAGATTTTTATCTAAGGTGATTGTCTGAAGAAGATATATCATTTTTTATTATGTTTTTCGATTTTATTTATTCTTTAACTTCCTTAAAGTATTCTTAATAATTTATTAAATAATAAATCTATTATACTCAATATATTTAGATGTTATTATTTTAATATAATCACATAATTCCATCTCTAATTTCATCAAATGGGAAATTAATTATCCATTCATGTGTACGGCGGACTACCACCTCACGAAATGATATAATTTGTTTTCAATCACCATATATCATGACTAATTATAATGATGGAATTAATGTGTATATATGATATTAATTACATATTTATTAATATTAAATAATAATATACCATTTATGTTCTTACCTTTCCATGCACATAAAAATGATAACATTGTTCGTGCATACGTGTGAACTATCACCTTCACGAAGCGATGAGATTAATTTTCAAACACCCCATCACATGTATGATTTATATATTTATATTTAAATTCTTAATATGATATTAGTTATATTATTTTAATTCTGGATAGACAAAATAATACTTAACTTCGTTCCATAATGATCGTTGAAAAATGAAAATGTTACTCATCTATATGTATGGCTTACCGTCTCTATGATTGTAATGTAGTTCATTTTTCTTATCCATATTTTATGTATGGATTTAAAAGAAAAATTTATGTATAAAAATGATTATTATTCCATGAATATTATTCATTATATGATGGACTAATGACCACTTTCACTATTGACATCATACAAACATCATTTTGGACTCAAGTATCGAATATCGTCAAAGCATCTGACGTGAACGTAAATTTTTAAGTAATTTTAATCCCAAAGTAATAGGTGATATAAAAGGAATAATATTAAATAAAACGTTTCTCAAGAAATTAAATAATTAACATATGTTTATTATTTAGTAAGATAAATAAAACACATGATGAATCAGACTCAATGTAAGGGACTTCTTCTCAATTTTCTTTCATTGAGGCGTATTTTGTATGTTATGCACCTATATTATTTTTTTATGTGTATATAACTCTCCTTTGACATTTTATACCATGAATTTATTTATTATAATGATATTTAAAGTTTTTTTATATGTTACTCATTCATGTGACATAGGATTCTACTAATTAAATAGTAGTAATGGAATTCTTAACCCAGTTTCCATTCATTAGGTTAAACATATACTTCTTGATTATGTCGTGATAATATTATGTGAGAAATGAATTTTTAATATCTTATGTTGTATTTCCACTTTTTTTATGTAGATTTATAGTGGATACACATAATCAATTAATTTTATTAATAATCACTTCAATAATATGATATTCGTAAGGGACACTTTAAGTAAAACATTGTTTTATCTATTTTAAATATTTATTCTTCTAAATATTTTTCTTTCATGTCGATGTATTCAAATTGGTTTTTTTTAATGTATTTATATAGAAATGAATGTTTTAAAATGGTTATTTTTTAATTTATTTCAAATGTTTTAAAGTGGTATGGGACACTTTGATTTAAAAATATATTTTTAAATGTTTTAAATGGGTTTTGAAAATGGATTGGTTATTCAATAACCTGAAACGTTTTCTTATGGGTGAAAATAGAAGTTTATGTGTGACTTGTTGAAAATTGCAATATTTTATGTGTTATGATTATATAATAGTACTTTGGAATTTTGTAGATGGTTACATGATAAACCAAGGATGGGTGGTTCTATAATAAATCAAGTATGGTTGGTTACATTATAACCTCCAATGCATTAGGTATGGTGGTCGGTCGTATAGATATTCCATTTTTAAGAGTGACATGTATGGAAGTTAGATACATGGTTATTCCATTTGAGTATAATTATTTACCAAGTTACCTACTTATCTTTTACATTTTTTCATATGATTTTCCATGGAAATTTTTTGATTTTCAAAAGGTAACATAATGATCTTTTTGATATAATAATTCCTTTTACAAGGTAAAAAATGTATGCTTTTAAGGAAATGTTTTTGGGTTTTCCCTGAACTAATGGTTTCCTTTATTGTAAGTTACTTACTGAGATTTTGTGATCATCCCAAGTTTTGAATTGTTTTTCACATGGTTTAAAGAAGAGTAGGGACAAGGTTGACGTCATAAAGAAAATTGTGAAGAAACGTCATGAAAAGAAAATATGTTTTATTTTTAAAAGGGTTTCCTATAGTGGAAAATGGTTACTAAGTATAATAGTCTACTTGTAATTTAGGAGTCTACTTTTTAAGAGTTTTCCTAATTCTCTAAAAATATAAACCAAAAAGATATTTGGGAAAAGAATGTGATTTTAGTTTTAAAATAAATATACTATGTAATGTTTAAGTCTGGGTCCTTACATAAAGGCCCAGTTGAAAAAGTCTATAAAAGCATATAAAAGAAAAAATACTGAAATCCAATTACAAATAACCCCAAAGGCCCGGTCATAAGTTGAGAAAATATTGAATAAACCATGCTTGAACTACACTGTTTCCCGAGAGAATCATCATCTACCGCTTCCATTGAATGTAAACCTAAGGCATGTGACTCACATCCCAAGGATAGTGCCACAACCACTAGAATATCTGAATTATGGGTGCAGATATTGACATCGACCACCCAGTTCCCATCGTGGAACCTTGTTTTGTCACCAACAGTTAAACCGCAGATCGGTAACAACAATCCAGCAGTTGCATTACCCCATATAATCACTACCCATCGAACCCCATATCAATATTGATTACAAAATTCCCACTTCATTGAAAAACATGTCAACAATAGGACATTGAATAGTTTCATATTTGAAGCAAGACTAGATATGGAGAGGAGGATTCTCATGCACTAATTTCATTGACTATCAATCCCAAACCTATGACGTGCATCCTAGAGATGGAATCTCCACCACCAACATAGATCTGAAGTTGTGCATTGAACCTAAAAAAAATCAACAGAGAATAAAGAGTTGATGAATATATAATCAACTAATGATAATGAGAATCCAACTTGTGAAGGGGGGTCAATGAATAAAAACATAGATTTCATAGAGTAAGATGCGAGATAATTAAAATGGGAATTACTCTAGAAAATTCCATTATAGGATAATTAGTCATGAAAAAACATAGGGCACTTTCGAGAACACTAAAAATAAAATAATATATTTATTCTAAATAGAAAAATCCCATTAATTTCAAAATCACAGGCTCTATCAGCCATTTCAAGTAAAACCAACTAATAAAATTGTTTCACAGATTCTTTGTTCCACTGCATGAGTTTTATTTCCAAAATTGGGTTCTTATCATGACAAAAAATCCTAAAAATAAATTTTCCTATGGTAGACAAACAATCACAATCATAGTCTCAATCAATAAAAAAAACCCCTTCAATAA
This sequence comes from Viscum album, assembly GCA_963277665.1. Lineage (NCBI taxonomy): Eukaryota > Viridiplantae > Streptophyta > Magnoliopsida > Santalales > Viscaceae > Viscum > Viscum album. The sequence continues at coordinate 1,403,220,974 of OY728131.1, forward strand.
ATATTAATCCAATCATCCATTATAATATATTTTATAAAGAATCAACTATATTATAAGTTACTTCAATTAAGAAATTATTTTGATGAGGCGACATGTCAAACAACACCTCCTATATGCACATGTATCATGCACTAAGCATGATACTATCATGATGAATGAACAAATCACTATCTCTCAGCCAATCTTTATAACCCATATTGAGTCTCATCCATCCCATATGGGGATCCTCGGTCAAATATGATACCTCACTCATCTTAGAGTGTTAGTCCTAAAATTGTATATCCCTAAGAAACTTGGGATTCAACTGATATCATTTTGGCTAGGTATATGCTCGGTCTACCTCCTAAGTTCCAAAAACCTATCTCTTACTCAATATAATACTTTCTCATACTAAAATATTCTCTAATAGTACTTTTTAATTCTATGACCCATATCACCAAAATAGCACATGAGTAGAGAAACTAAGAGATCTTATATGTACCTCATCATGCGCCATATTCTATAGATTAGTTGGGAGGGAATAAAATAGTCATGTAGAGGTTATTCCATCTAAAATAAAGCTCAAGTAAAATTTCTAAATCTAGAAAAAATGGAATGAACGGTCTATATAACGGACATCCCAAAAACATGTAGATGTAAAATAGGGATCCAAAAAGTCCCCCATTGTCCATAATAGAAATTAGTAACAATATATATAATGTAAGAAAAAATAGTGTATTAGTAGTAGAAAATAAGTAAAACATTCATCATATATAAATAATGTCACACTAGAAAATACACATATTGAACAATAACCAAAAATAAACTACACCAGCCACTTGAAAAACTCACATAATACAAAATATTAAATCCTCAAATTCCAAAATCTACTAAATGAACCAAGTTTCCATATCTAAGAGATATTAGTTCTTTAAAAGAAAATAAGAATGTCTTCCCACATACATCAAAATCCAATTCATGTATATTGGTAGGGTGAGTCCAATGACCTTGTAGAAATCCCCAATACTTCAATAATATTGATTGCTACTATGATCAAGTGTATTTTCATGAAATATATATATATATAAGGTGAAAAAAATCTCATGAAACACACCCACTGAAAAATGTGATGTAAATTCATAGAAATCATATAATTCAGGTCATCAAGGGTTATGACATACCACCAAGAACACTAATTATACCTGCTTTGTCTATAATTATATTATCTCAGTGCCTATCGCTCCAACCACCCATGGGAGAAATTATTTCCCCATAATCCACAGTTAAACATAATACCTTCTTTGGAATGTTTCATATGTCTCTAAGCATAGGTAATCACACATGGGAAATATACCTATACCCAAAACATAATTATCCAAATAGAGGAATATGCCCATACCTAGAACCATCATATACTTGATATCTTAGCTCACCCAGAACCATCACCATATCTAGGGGTTATCCCACCCTAGAACATCTAAATATCTACACATGGGAAAAAATATTACCATGGAACTATGAGGAATATCATACACTCTAAGGGCCACATCCCCTACTTAGAACTAGGTATCAATCCTTGGTTACGTAAGGATCATATCCATTCCATGGTGCCTTAACCCTCATTCGAAAATCATACATACAGAGAAGTAAATCGTATTTACCCAAGGGACACAGCTCACGCCAGAACTATGTCTCACATGCACCCAGGGAATCCCACCCTGGAACCTCATTTATATCATATATATATATATATATATATATAAACAAACATGAGGCATTATCACTTATAGAAACCTCATATAGCATGCACCCAGGGTATTCCACCATGTAACCTTAGACACATCAAACGCATACCACAGGGGTTGGACATCTTCACAAACCCATCTCATGTTATTGTGGTTGGCCTCTCAAGTGCATGTACTTCATTAACTAATACATCCATATCATGCTCACACAAATGATCAGTGTTCTATAGTGACATTGGAATCATCACTATCCATATTTCACACTAACCCACTCTAGGTTTGTCATGATACTAGGGTACCCACAGGGGTCTCCTAGATCACAACCTTACATGGACACCATACATGGGTATCTTATTCAAATTTCAATCTCTCAACCCATCATGGCATTTCAGTCATAATGTTTTCCAATATCTATTAATGTCCTTCAGAACTATCTCTACTTTCTATGATGTCTAGCACACCCACGTAGATCAACCCACCACTTTGATACCAAAACAAACCAACATCATCCAAAATGAATAACATTTGTCATCATGAAATAAGTAGTAAAAAATTATTTTGTGAAACCATCATGTCACTGTAGTGATTAATTTTATTTATTTTATCTTGTATTTGGTTGTTCTAAGTCCCATTGATTTTTGGTCTGGAATTTCAGAGTTTTCATGCACACAAGGTGTTGAACAGCTTACCCACCCTGTTAGGAGTAACTGTATAGAGCACCCCAGAAACTAGGAGAGTGGTATTATCCTGGTAAATGGACTTTTCATGTTTGGAACATGGTTTTTAAAACCATTTGGCCTCCTAAAATAACTTAAAAATCATTTTACCATAATTCCATGTTCAAGTTAACGAAGGTTTCACCTATTTCTTCACCCATATGCCTCGACCGAACCTTGGGATCCCAAGAAGGAGTTTCAACCTCCTTACCTCTTTAATCTTGGCATGTTATTAGTTATTTTCAAGTGGTTTCAAGATAAATATTCCACTATTTCTCTCTTTATTCCTTTATTCCCCCCTATTCTTTTGATTACGGCTCCTCCCATAAACCCTAGAACCCCTGTGTCTGATTTTAGGGTTTTGGTTAGACATAATTTTTTTTTTTTTTGGTATTTAGGGTTTATAGACATCATATCTATCCTTTTTTGGGTGTTCTCCATTAAAGGAAACACATTTCGATGAGTTTTGACTAATTTCTCACCTCTTTAAAGTTGGTGTTTTGGTGTAGTTATTTCATTTTGAAATGCCTATGAGGATTTTTTAAATGGTTTTAATGGTGTGTTGGATTTAGATTTGGTTTTGGTTTTCATTAATTGAAAAATAATTTATAAAGTGGATATTTTTTTCCAGTGAGGTGTTGACCTAAAAATGATTTAGAAAGGGGTTCATTGATGAATTTCAAATGTTAGTTTTAAATGAGTTTTTGGTTTACCCCTTCTGAGAAATTACTTATTGGTTATTTAAAAATAATTTGATGGAAATTATGTCCCTCGTCCTTAGGTTGGATTTCAAATAGGAAGACCTATGTTTTAAAGAGTTTCTTTAAAATTATTAGATAGTGTGTGTGATTTAAATGGATCTTAAAATATTCCAAAAGAATTTTTTTATGAAATTTAAAAAGATTTGTAATTTTGGGAAATGTTTTATAGTAAATAACAAGTTGGCATTTGGTTTTGAATGAATTGTTATAAAATACACCTTTTGATTTACCCTTGAGTTGTTTACCCCTTGGGGGGTTGTTTATCACTGTGTGATAGTTGTTTCTCCCCTTATGTGGGAATGTGTTTATTTATGTCAAGGATATATGGGATATATGGGACCATTCATTATGACATTGATTGGGGTGAGGGAGGGTTATTTCTTTCACCTTTCAAGTTAATCCTCACTTTCATGCTCACTATCATCCCCTATTAATTGGTCATAGGAACCTAAGTATTGAGTGGGAGTTATATTCTTATGTTACACTAGTTAGTTAACATTATTCTAGTGATCCTCTAGTCATTATAGGCACCAGGACTATAAGGGTAGTGCCATTGTAATGATCTTGTGTGGGCTAGTGGGATGGATTTTTGGTTTGGACTCAGTATATGTTGGTAGCTAGTCTGTGCAAAAATTTAATAAAGTTACTTGCATCTCATATTATAGTACTATGGTAAATCCCTTGACATATTTGATTGCTTTTTTGGTGGTTGATATTTGTGTATTTGATCTAGTGTGAGTTTACTTTATTTCACCAGTATATATTATTGTGGAAATCATATATTTCTTTCTTTTATTTCTATAATGCCTTGTGACATTGTGTTTCCTGATTTTTTATGCTTGACCAGTGTGTGTTGGGTTGTTTCTTTTAAAATAGTTTCTTTTAAATGTTGGTTGGAAAACCCGTTTTTGATTTAAAGACTCCCATGATGAATTCTAATAGTGGAATTTAAAATGGGTATTCCAATTTAACAATGGTGTAGACAAAAGGATGCTTATAAAGTAATCGATTTCATTTTAACAAAACAATGAATTATTTTGAGAAGTGTTTATTGAATAAAACTCTATTTTAATGAGTAATAATTTGTTTTGAAAAGGGATTAGACCAATAAAATGTTTTTAAAGAATGCTTTTTCATTTTATGAAAACCAAGAGGAAGATTTTGGAAGGTGGTTATGAACATGATAGAATATTTCACATGATTTATTTTTGTAAAAACTATTTCCTTAGTTTTATTTTCAAAATATAATTCATGAATTTATTTATGAAACAAATTTTATAGTCTCAATGGGTGGAAACCTACTAGGTTTTTTAGATCATTCCAATATAGTTTAGGTTCCAGGATTTTAGTTGGATTTTAGTTTTTTTCTTGAGGCTGACATGGGTTGAGTTGGATGGTGATGATAAACAATAGGTTTCATGGAGATGGTTTTGGGCTTGGCATGTGTTGGTTGTGGTTGTTTTTATTTCTAGATAGTGTTTTATCTACCTTTCTTGTAACTGCATTAATTTTCTCTATTATACCTATTTATTTCATGTCAAATAATTATACTTATTGATGATTTAAATATTTATTCAAATGGGTTGGATCGGTATTTTTAGTTGTTACATGTTTGGAATGTTCATTTATTTTTGCTTATTATATGTTTGATATTGCATCTACATCCAATGTAATGATGGTATATGTTGGACTCTCAATAGGTTTTTTACTATAATTTATCTCTGATTTGGGTGAAATCATTCCCAAATGAATTCCTTTAATTCCTAGGCAGTTGTTTCCAGCCTTTGGGGATCCAAAATTCCCTATAAGACTTATGGTGAGCTCGGTTGGATGCTAAGAGGGTGGAAGCCCGGGTTGGTTTTCAACAAAATGGTATCAGAGGCCTTTGTTTCTTTGGTGAGATCCTAGATTCTTTATTAAACCTCTTGTTATTTAGGTATTTCATAATTGAGAGGAGATTAAAGTTTTGTGGTTATGAGAGGTAAGGGTGGGGATAGTCTAGCTAGCTCTTTCTTGTCCTGAGCCTCAATATTTCTGGGGAAGTTAGGTTTCAAATTGTGAATTTGAGTTTATTTTATGTTTTTTCTAGTGTATTTTGATGTGAATTGTTATTTTTATACCCTTTGAGTGTATAAGTAATTTTAGAGGTCACTTTTTGGGTTTATCTGTGAAAATAGGGGAAAACATGATCCACAAAGTTAGATCACAAGGCTTGGTAAACCATGTGGTGCCTATGTGTTTTTTGCATCTCACCTTCACAAATTCCATTTCATGGTTGGCACATGGTTCTACAACCATTCAAATCAAACCATGTATAGGTCTATTTCTTCCCAAGTTTAGTTCTTTTCACTCATCTCAATTATAAATTTATTATAAAGTTATTATCACTTATTAGGGATGGATTGAGGATTTTTTTATGCTATTTTGATGTGGTTCATATAAACCTTGTTTGACTGTTTGTTTGGTTCTTTGGTTCTGAATAATTTTAAAATCCTTATTTTAAAAAAGTGGAATTTTTTGAAAATTTTAATTTCAAAACTTGGTTTTATAAATTTTTATAAAGTGAATATCACCATAGTTTTCATGAATTTTTTTTATGAAATGGTTATCTATATTATGGTGTTGGAAAAAAAATTAACGGGGAAAATGAGATGTTTCAAATTTTCTTCATTGGATATTCTAGAAAGTAGTTGATTTCAAAAATTGGAATTTATAAATTTTTTTAGGATTAAAGGGTTTTTTTAATAAAATTTGGAATTTTATTTAAAAAATCAAAGTTATTTTTGATGACCACACATTAAATGATTTGGTTTTTAAAATAGAATATAATTTTGAAAGGAATTTTGAGACATGCCTTTTTTTGATGATGTGTGATCCACTACGGTGCATTTTTTTTCAAAGAGTAGGATTTGATATGTTTTCAAGTGAATTCCATGGTAGTGGGTTTTTTCAAAATTTATAGTTAAAGGTTGGTAATTTCAAAAAAAATATTTCCTTGACGTTATTACTGTATTCCTTTCTTGGTAAATTTTTGTTTTTTTTATTTGATCCCTAGATTATGATAGAGTAGTTTGGTTTAAGTTTTGAGACATTAATTGATGGTGTTCATGTATTCCTTTTTATTTATTATATTCCTCCAAAAATGGTCAAAAGAGTTTCTCCAATTCTAGAATCTACCCAGACTCTGAGTGAAGTGGTGTACATGGAACCTTCTTTTCTCTCACTCCCCATATTGATATTATTAAATCATAATCTTCCTTCCTTATGTAGTGATCAAATATTTATGTAACAATTAAGGTGGTTGGAAAGTATTGAGTTGATCTTCAATTCTATCATAAAACCTCAATCTTCATAGGTGAGAGTAATTATGATCTTTCTTATCAGTTTTAGCAATGTTTGGTGGGACTCTATGTCACCTTATAAGTTTTTTGAAGGTATGTATTGTTAGTCTTTTATAATAGTATTTATTTTGTGATTCATTCTAGCGGTTTTAAAGTGTATATGGTTCTTGATCTTGTGATCCTTCATCAGGGTGCATGATCAGTGGGGAGTACATTGATCACTTCTCAAAGTTTGTTATATTCTATTTGAGGATGGTAATAAAATATTCTATGAAAGATAATTTCTTCATAGGTGGTATTTACCGAAATTTTTGTCCAACTATACTTTTTTTTACCCTAACATCTTTTCAGGAGGTTGTCAGCAAGGCCATTCAGGTGGAAGTTGACTAGTCTAGGAAACCAATGGTGGGTGATTCCTTAGTTCTATTTGATAGAATAAGGGTAACTATGTGGGTGAGGAGAATAAGTATGATGATATAGGGCTAGAAGAAAGGGGTTCACCTTGTAGGGAATAAAATATCTTGTGTGTGATTCTAGTGTGGGGATCCAAGGAATTTAAAGCCCTCTTATTTTAAACTTCCTAGTGGTTTCCTCTATTTTTTCACTTATATCATATTAAAAGGTTTTGTAAGATTGGTTTTGGGAAGGCGTGTTGGGTTTGATCCTTTTATAGATGGTTTGTTTGGGTCTTTAATTTGATGGTTGTGTTTTGGGTTAGGCTTTTGGATCTTCATATTTTTTTTCCAAAATCCTATGGTTTGTTCCTTTATGGGATATTTCTTTTCAATGGAATGAATTTAATTTTATATAATGCCTTGTCCTATTTTGAATGGTTCTAATCACCTTTTTGATATACCTCATTTTTTTGGAAAAACATTCTTGAGGGTGGTGGTTTATACCCATTTTTGTGTTGAGATTTTAAGGTGCTAGTTGTTTGGATATGAGAAAGGTCTTGTGTTCAGAATTGGATAACTATGGTGGATGATCCTCCAGTTGGGTTTTCATACGAGATAGAATTTGTATTGGTCCATTAGGATCTTCCATGTGAGGGTGATCTAGCTTATGACCCTATGTTATCTGTGTGTTTCATGACCTAAGGTCAGTGGTCATGTCCTTATTTTGTGGCTTCCTTTAGTTTTTTCCTTTCTTATTTTGGTTTGGAAGTGCTATTAGTTTTAGAGTGATTCTCTCTCATGGTTTCTTGGTTATTTTGAGGATGGTTCTCTTAGTAGTTTTTAATGGTTCCACCATGTTGGAGAAATTCTAAATGGGGGGATACCATGTTAGGTCTACCTTGCTTCTTATGAATTCTTGTTTGATGTTCTTGGTTCGGTTGTTCTTGGATATTTTTGACGAATCTTATGGATGATCAATTCGATCATTTTTTAGGATATTTGTGGTTCGTTTTGAGTCCAGATCATATTGATTAGTTTTCTTTGGTTTGGTTCTTCTTGGGGTATTCCATTCCCAATCACCTTTTTAATTTTGACCACAAAAATTTGGGGTGAATAAAGTGGCATGTTGGAGAGAATTGTGAAACCTGTGTTTCATTATAGTAGTTAACTTTATTTATTTTATCTTATCTCATGTTTTCTAAGTCCTAGTGGTTTTTAGCTTGGAATCAAAGTTTTTGAGGCTTTCTGGGTGTTTCATGGTTTACTTGCATAGTTAGAAGTAACTATGTGGAGAACCTTGAAAACCATATGAGTAGTATTGGTCATGGTAGTTTCCTATGAATATTTAGTTTACAGTTTGAAAACCCACGATACCAAACTGTACGCCCTGCCAAAATCACTTAAAATATAATTTTACCAAAATTTCTATATTTATTAAAAGGTTTTTCCCTTATTTATTCCCCCATATGAATAAATTTAACATTGGTAGCCCAAGGAGGATTTTTATCCTCATTCCCTCTTCAATCTTGGATTTTCCTTGGGGATTTCCAATAAGTTCCAAGGTAAATATTCTTCTCTTTCCCTCTTTATTTTTTTCTTCCTCGTTTTCTCTTGGTTTTGGCTTCTCCCATAAACCTTAGAACACTTATATCTAATTTTAGGGTTTTGGGTAAATATAATTTTGGGTTTTCTGGAGTCTATTTCTTACAGGAATTTTCTATATCCTTCTATGGTTTCTCATCATTGAAGGCGGCATGATCTGATGGGTTTTGGCTCATTTTCCATCACATTATGGTTGGTATTTTTATGAAATTTTTTTATTCTGAAAATGAAATTTTGATTTTTCTTTATAGATATCTTTTTATTGAAATTATTAATATATTTGATACCCATGTTATGATTTTAAATTGTTTCAATGTGTTTTAAGCTTAGAATACAAGTGTTTATCTCTTAAATTCAATATTTTCATGTTTAAAATTGAATGTTTTAATGTGTTATGCATATGTGAAATTCCTATGAGTCTTTTTGAAATGGTTTTTATAATGTGTTTTGTATTTTGATCTGGTTTTGGTTTTAAATGAGTGAAAACTATGTTTCAATGTGGAAACTATTTTAAAGTGAGGTGTTGAACTTAAAATGTTTTATAAAGGGGTTCTTTGATGAATTTCAAATGTTGGTTTGAAATGAGTTATGGTATACCCCTTGTGAGAAATTCTTTAATGTATCTTTAAAATTTTTTGATATAAATGTGGGCCCTTGGCCTTGGTTTTGATTTTAAAGAGGAAGGCCCACATTTTAAAGGGTGTATTTGAAATGTTTAAATAGAGTGTGTGATTTTAATGGATCTTTAAATATGCTTAATGTGGTTTTTAATGAAGTGTAAAATGGATTATATTTCTGATACATGTTTTATGGTAAAGTTGTGTGTGGAACTTTGATTTTTAATGAATGGTTATGAAATAAACCTCTTGATTTTCCATTAATTTTTTATCCCTTTTGTGGGTTGTTTATCATTGTGTGATGCTTATTTCTCCCCTTATTTGGGAATGTGATTGTTATTTCATGTATGTATGGGATATATGAAACTATTCATTGTGAGGGTGTTTGGTGGTGAGGGAGATTTATTTATTGTATTGTGTTTGATAATATTGGCATGCATGTTCACTCGACTCACCAATTTATTTGTCCTAGTAACCCAAGTACTAAGTGGTGTGTCAATTCATATATTAAACTTATTGGATCACACAATACTAGTGGCCATCCAGATATGCTAGGAAATAGTTCTAGGAGGGGTGTGTCAATGTAATGAGGCTTGTTTGGGCTAGTTAAATGGTTTTTGGTTTGGTCTCAGTATATGTTGGTAATTGGTTTGATAAATAGTTTGATAAATTTAGATGTGTTTCACATTATGAACTTAGGGTATAGCCTATGAAACTTTTTATTTCTTGATTGGTGGTTGATATTAGGGATTTTGATCTAATGAACAGTTGCTTTGTTTCTTATTATTGTATTATTTTTTCACCCATATCTTTCTTTTATTTATTTTCATTATGCCTTGTGACATTGTGGGGCCTAATTTTTATGCTTGACCCGTGTGTGTTGGGATGTTATTTTAAATGGTTTTTTAATGTTGGTCAGAAAACCTATTTTAGTTTAAATTATCTCTTTTTTAGTTCTTAAAGTTTAATTTAAAATGGGTGTTTTAGTTTAATTATTGTGTAGTCCAAAGGTTGTCTATAAAGTGAGTGTTTTGATTTTAAGAAAACAATGTTTTTTTGAAATGTGTTTATAGACAAAAAAATTATTTTAATTGGTAATGGTTGGTTTTGAAAAGGTATTAGGCTTATAGAATATTTTTTAAGTGTGTGTTTTCATTTTAGGAAAACCAATTGAAACATTATGAAAAGTTTTTACAAACATGATATTTTCTTTCACATGATTTATGTTTTTTAAATCCAATTTTCATAATTGTATTTTCAAACTAGAATTCATGAATTTCCATATGAAATGAATTTGATAGTCTCAGTGGGTGGAAACCTATTAGGAATTTTAGCTCATGCCCATACATTTCAGGTTCCATGTATTCATTTATATTAATGTTTTTTTCTTAAGGCTGATGTAGGGTGAGTTGGGTGGTGGTTAGAAATTGAATCTTTCATGGAGATGGTTTAGAGCTTGGCATGAGTTTGTTAAGGTTGTATTTATTTATGATTATTGTTTTCAGTCCATTATTTTATATTCTTATATGTTTTTTTGTACCTATTTATGCCATGTTGTATCAGTATTCTTATGAATGATATTTATATTTATGAAAATGGGTTGGATATGTACTTTTGGTTGGGATATGTTTGGAATGTTCATTTGTTTTATTTTTCTTATAATTTTCATATTGCATCGATTTCCAATGTAAGGGCTATCTATTCCAGACTCTCATTAAGTGTTAAAATATATTTCATCACTGATTTGGTAGAAATCATTCCCAAACTAATTCATATTATTCATAAGAACTAGTTTCTAGCCCATGGGTATCAGTAATTCCCATCGGTCCTCATAGAAATATGGGTCAGGTGTAAAGTAGATGGAATCCTAGTTTGGGTTTCTATATCAATCATAGAAAAAGGAATATAAAAAAGCTCTCATGCCTTATAAAATAGGTAATTACCCACACAATTTCAAACGGACCAAAAGCTGAACTAATCCCTTTCATCTTTTATTGGGAAACCAGGACAAATTCCCCATGTTAAAACCATTTAGAAAACGAATCACATGGTATCTTACTCACATTAGGCTCCTTTCCCAAAATCCATAAAAACATACTTTAGAATTCCCTTTTCCCATTTTGAAAAACCATTTCAAACCCCATTCCTAAAATTACCCATTTTCCCTTAAAATACCATTTGAGACAAACCCCCTTTAAAAAAAATAGAATAAAATATCTTTCCCTATCAAATTAAACTCATGCTACCAAAAAATCCATAAATGGGTCAACCAACGCTCATTCAACCAAGGCATAACCATCAAACCATTTCGAAAGCTATGTGATCCAAGATGAGTATTAGGTCAATATGATCCCATCTAAATTTATGGTCAAGATAACACAAGCCATGAAATATAAATATTGATATAATGAGGATGTCACACAAATATATAATCTTTAAATGATAAAAATAATTAAATAAATTCAAGGTTTTATACCTCATATGATGTCATTTCCTTTGAAACCATGCTCAACCATCACTACCTAGACTCTTCCAAGCATAACCTCAAATCCCAGAAACTTATATAAAATAATTAAATTCTATAATTAATTATAAAAAAATTATAATTCATTATTTAATTCATTATTTAATTCATTATTAATGTCCAATAATTAATTTAAAATTTATTTAAATTGATTTCAATATGCATAAATACCTAAAATCTAATCAAGTTATCCCAACACACTAAAAACATGACCAACCACCAAAGGAAGGTCCATCATGTATTCTCAACTATATATCCATAAAAATCCCTATCAATAGACATTGATTCAAAATTAAATTTATTTTATTTTGGAAAAAATTAAGAAAAAAATTATTGGGTGATGTATCTTTCTAAAAACAGCATGTGGTAGTGTGAAAACATCATTCTAGGATGTCCTATAGCTATGTCGAGTGAAAGACCAATCAGAATTGAATGATTCCAAAATAATATGATGTAATTATCCCAAGAAATATTCCCAGTTCACATCAAAATCATAAATGACTAATGGAAAACAAAATGGAAGGAAGATGAATAAGAATCTCACCTAGATTTAAAATGAAATCACACCAAAACTACATCAAATCAAGGGGAAAATAAAGAGGAAGGAGGGGGAGACAGTACTTGTTTTCATGAGTTAGGGGAAGAAAAAATGAGGTTGAGGTTTAATGTTTAAGGTGGTAGAATGGTAATCCCACCCTATTTAATGAAATTTAGTAGGAAACATGGTTTTTCCACATCGTTTTCCAAATCATACACAAATTGTGCAGCCTTCATTGTCCGACGACACATTCCCTAGATGGGTTTCCCACATAGTTTTTCAAATCATGCACCAACTATGGAAATCCCGTATGTAACAAAATTTAATGTTTTTTATAATCTCTCATCAACTTTGTTCCAACCATTCATCAAACCCTATTCAAAACTAAGCCACATAGTTACCTCGAACGGTTTCTACTAACCATGTGGTAACCATGTATAGGGTTAAAACCCAATCCAAACTTCCAAACTTCAACTCAAATCTCCCAAGAATCACTAATGAACACTAAGAAACTTTTAGACCTCAATTCATATGAAAAAATATCACTTAGGGTTTCTTCAAAACATAGAATTACAATATGAAAATAAATTCTCAAAATAACCCTAGCCCCAGAATTAAGAATTCAAATTTCTTATAAAATTTACATCTAATAATAGAAAAGTGTTTTATAAAAATAGTTAAAAGTATGGAAAACCCAAATCTTAAAATATTTGGCTATGGTATTTTATTTATATCTCTAATAAAAGCGGTACTGTATTAATCCTTCCTACTTTTTGAAGGAATCACAGAAAATTAAGATAAATATCAAGACTCTATTTCTAGCTTGGAATTGACACTACAAATACGAGTGACCATATTAAATATCATGGGAGATTTTGAATTAGTTATCAAGAAAGTTAATGGTGAATATTCAATCAATATGGAAGATTTGATTCCCCTAATTAATTATGCTTGAGGGTTGATGAGTAAATTCCCCTTAGATCCAAAACTATCTCATATATCATGTTCATAGAACAACCAATAATATTTACTTGTCAATGTATCTACATACTTGGTAGATCCATATCAAGATAAAATATCCATTCACATCATACATCATAGGGTGATTTCTATATTCATCAATAGTGATATGAAATAAACTAATGAAGTTAACACAACCAGAAGTCAAATTGAGCCTGTATCCTCATTGATTGATGCAATAGTTTGATGGATGTCTCGTATAACATACAGCCACTGAAATGGGATTCTCCTACTGGATCTATCTAATAAATAATGGATCCATCATCAGGAAATGAATTTCTTCTTATATGATGGCCCAAATTCTAAAAAATCTCTCTATAAGTGAGGATTTGATAGATTCCTCCTTAGGTGTATCAAAATAGGAGAAACCCTCATTGTTATAAAAGAATTCCACATTGGCACCTGATGTTCCCACCAGTTAGGAATCATGTTCTTCCATCAAATCAAGAGTCTTAGATACTTATGGTTTTCAATGATGCAGGACTGCATGGCATTCAAAAACAAAATTCATAACTATCAAATACATGTAAACTTAATTCATCAATTTCTATAATTGTTTCACACCGCTAAATATTAATGTACTTTTTCCATGTTGGAAATAGATTCATGGTTACATACCCTCTATCCATATCCAGGTAGTTCAGGTTCATTTTAAATACCCCGACCTCAGTTATAAGGCCCCAGCCTTAAACATTACATAATCTAGAATTAAGTTAATAATTTACATTGAGGATCTTTTTAGGTTGATATCATTAGAGAATTAGGTCGTAAAAAATACATAACAACTTGAATATTACAAGTAGATACTTCTACTCAGTATCCATTTTTTTCATAAAATAAAAATTCTTGAAAAAAAGAGTCATGTCTAGTTCCATGTTTTAGACAACATAAATTTCCTTGATCACATCCTTGACCCTGTTAATCTTTAAGTCATGTGAAAAACATTTCAAAAACTTGGGATGAGCATAAAAAGCTGCATAAGGATTATAAAATAAAGATATAAAACATTATTCTATCAATACATACCAAGCATAAGATCATTTTAGCATACCTCATGAAATCATATGATTTATGAATAACACATAGAAATCATAAATCATAAATGTAACTTGTGGCATCCATAACATACTTATGTTGTAGATTTCAAAGCTAAATAGGGAGTTATGTTTGGAATACCCATCATAGTATATTCCCTAAATCTCATATCATAAAAATTAATGTTTACCTCATTCACATTACCTAATGCATTGGAGAGATATCTCGGGCTCACCCGCCCTAGGTTTATCACAAAACCACCCGTATACGTAAACAGTGCCCAAGAACCATAACATAATCATAACACATAAAACTAGCATAAATAAGAGATAACCTATCCACATTGCATTCACAAGATATCAATTCAAGGTATTGACATAATCAATTCATTTAAAACATTCAAAAAGAATAGTTTTGTATCAAAGTGTCTCATACCACTTTGAAAATTTTGAAAGGGTTTTACACATTAAAATACTTAAGTCCATATAAATAAATCCTTAAAATAATTTCTAAAATATGGATATTAAAGACAAGGATTTAGAAAATTAAATCTTTAAAACATTTAAAATGATGTTTTAGTTAAAGAATCCTTTACCACTAGAGAAACTCTTGAATAAAAATCATTAAAAAATAACATCAAAGAAAACTGTAAATATCATGATAATATAGAAATTCATGATATATAATGTCAAAATGGTTGTATATACACCTTAAATAATAATAATGGTATAGAATATCAAGATATGTCTCAATGAAGGGAGATTGAGACGTAGTCCCTTACAAAGATTGTACCATAATATTAAGGATAAATCAATGACATAATTATGTGTGAAAAATATAAATACACCTAATATAAGTGGATATTAAGTGTAAAACAATCAGAGGTAGTTCAGATATATTCATAGCACAACATAATCAAGAAGTATAAGTTTAACCCAAATAATTGAAATTGGGTTACGAATTTCTCTTACAAAAATTCGGCAGCCTAATGGCATCACTTAAAATTTCAGAAAAATAGGTTATGAGAGAAAAAAAGGCATCTCATAACTTGGACATAAAATTTACAGCAATAAGGATATAGAAGAACATATCCCAACATAAGATAATGGAAATTAAAATATATAACATAAAATAAGTCTTTGACTAAAAGAGGAGGGTGAAAGGTTCTCATACAAAGAACATATCATTACATTAAGGATATATCAATGACATAAATATGTGTGAAAAACATAAATACACCCAATATAAGTGTATATTAAGTGTAAAACAATCCGATGTCATTCTCACATATTCATATAATGACATAATTAATAAGTAGAAGTTTAACCCAAAGAATGGAAATTGGGTTAAGAAGTCTCCTTACCTCGTGTCCGACTTGACTCGTTTGTTCTTTAATCTCCTGAATAATAAACTAATGTTAATTTATACATACTTAAAAACCTTTTACATATTTATTATTTCTTTTATATCACTTATTACTATGTTATAAACATTACATAATCATTTATGTTAATAATGGTCGTTTTGTCGATATTTGGTACTTGATTCAAAAATGAACTTCTTATAATTACAAGTTGTCCCTGTGGTCAAAATTCAATTATATCCAGAATTATATTCATGATTTAGATATCATATATATCATATATATATCTGGTATATATATGTATTTATAACAGTACATAACATTTGGAGGTAAGAAATGAAATATACCGTTCAAGGAGATGGTAAGTCATACGTACGCTTGAATGCTACTTTCTTTTCTATTTCATATTTAATGGAATGAAAACTTAATGATACATAGTTATATTTTAATTATAGTATAATATCATATATAATTTCATTAACTACATCTATTATATGTTCCACATATTGCATGAACGGGTCATATCACTTTGAGGGGAGGTAGTCTGTACTTCCTCAAATGAAATTATCACGTTTACCCATTATGAAAACCATAAAGGTATGCTATAAATGAAAAATAAAGAAGTATAGAGAAAATATAAATATAATATATATCACACATAAATACATTTCCATCATAATGGCCACTATAAGGTGTGATAGGAGAAGATTGAACAATCATCGTTTTGTGAGGCAGTAGTTTGTCATCCACAAAAACAGTATGTTCTATACCCATTAGATGAAGGTGTGTGTAAGTATAGTTTGAATAATTCTCATAAAAATAACCTAGTGTATTTAGGATACTGTTGTTTTTATTTAAACAAATAATAATAATATAATAGGGAGTGTATAAGGAAAATAAAAAAAAGAACTTGAGAGAAAACGTTGTCTTTAAATCGGGTAACTCCCTTTGGTTTGAACCAAAAGGCTTTCTTTTAGTGCTTTCTGCCTAAGGTAAGGATTATAGGTGGAATAGAGGGATCTTTGGAGCTTATTTGGGTAGATTTTGGATGATACAAAGGGTTTTAGATGTGTTATTAATAGGTTAGAGGTGATGGTCTTTTATAAGGGGGAGGAGGGGCTCTTTAGAAATGTTTGAAAATGTTATTTTATTATAAACTGATTTTCATTTTCAAAAGGTCCAAAACTTATTTAATTCGAAGATACGATGACTCTTGTTTGAAATAAAATCATAGAATAAGAATTAGATAGGTTTTGGATATATTTTAATTTTTATAATCTTGTTTATTTAAATTATTCATTAATAAGGTAATCACTGCATCATCATTGCATCATAAAAAATTTTATTTATTTGATGTCTAAAAATTATAAATAAAATATCATGATGTAGGAAATCATTTTATCTTTCAAATAAATATTTATAGTCGAATAGATAACGTAGATAACCCCATGTAAAACAAAGAAGTGATAGAAATTAATTTAAAATTAATTCTTGTTGTCAAAACAAAAAGTGTGTTTTTAAGAAATAATAACTATCAAAAGATTGACACTTGTTTATGTCCAATTTCAAAGTAAAATTATTTCCAATTACCAAAATTGGATTAAATAGTAAAAATATAATCAAATTACACTTTAAAACCAATAAAAAGAACAACCTAACTTTATAAATAAATTGGATTAAAATGCAGTTTTGAATTAAAAAGCAGTATTTTTCACTATTCATTAAAAAATAAACTTTATCAGAAAAATACCAAAATTTCATCCAAAGTAAATTTTGATGTCCTGATTCTAAAGAAGAATATTATTTTGACAAATAGAACATATAAAAGTGACAAAAACTAGATTTAAAAAGGGTTCTCCATCAAAAGGCGGTAAATCGACCTTTTAAAGAATATTAGTGTTTATGTTTAAAATTGGATTCATTCACATTTTAAGCCTCTAAAATTTATTGGATAAATGTAAAAAAAATTAACAAACATGTATAATCCTATTGTAGTAAGTTCTGTTCATTCCCGCCATTACAACGGTTAGGCGTTAACTACCATTTAAAATAATAATATTATTATATTATTTTTTGGTATAACTCAACATTGTGTGCAATGTAAGATTTTAAAGAAACCCGTTGTTGCGTATCAGGTACGCCATCAAACATAGAATCCCCTTTAAATTAAAATTAATATTTAATTCATAAATATTAATAAATATGAAAATGTCATATTCTTTATTTACCTGATATGTTACATCCTTCCCCCCTTTTGGAAATTGCATCCTCACAATTTTATTCACTTATCAAATAAATGGGGGTATTTATCCCTCGTAGCATTTTAATATTTTCACGTTGCATGTTCAACCTTATGGTTTTTCCACAAAACTTTTACCTGATGGATTACCTTATTCCGCAACACTTGCTCTCTTCGGTCAAAAATCTGGACTGGTTGTTCCTCATATAAAAGATTCTCTTCCAACTGAACTACCTCTAGACTCAAAACATGAGATGGATCTGACATATACTTTCTCAACATTGAAACATGAAAAACATTGTGTACCTTGGATAAACATGGAGGTAAAGCCACTCTCTAGGAAACTGATTCAATTTTCTCTAGGATTTCATAGGGTCCAATGAACCTCAAACTCAACTTTCCCTTCTTACCAAAACGCATCACACTTTTCCATGGAGAAACTTTGAGAAAAACATGATCACCTACCTCAAAAGAAAGATCCTTCCTCTGGTTATTCGCATAACTTTTCTGCCTGCTATGAGTTGTTCTCATGTGATTCTGAATCAACTAAACATTTTTCGTCATCTCTTCTACCAATCCTGGTCTCATAAACATCCTTTCACCCACTTCATCCCAAAAATCTTGAGTTTGACACCGCTTCCCATATAATCCCTCAAATGGAGCCATCTATATACTAGAATGAAAACTATTATTATAAGAAAATTCAACCAAAGAAAGATGTTGGTCCCAACTTCCCTAGTAATCCAGTGAACAAGCACATAGCATATCCTCCAAGGTAAGAATTTTTTGTTCTGACTTCCCATCTGATTGAGGATGAAAAGTTGCACTAAAATTTAATTCAGTACCCAACGACTTCTGAAGGCCTTTCCAAAAGTTATAAGTAAACCTGGGATCACGATCAGATACAATAGAGAGGGGAACTTCAGGCAACGTGATTATCTCTTTAACATACAATCGAGAAAGTTGATCTAGAGATAGAGTGTCTCAAATAGGAAGTAAATGATCATATTTAGTCAATCGATCAACAATAACCCAGATTTCATTATTACCTCGAGATGTCTTTGGTAATCCCACAACGAAGTCCATGGATATATTTTATCATTTCCACTCTGGCACCAGTAAAGGTGAAAGCATCGCTTTTAGTAACTGCCTCTCTGCATTAACATGTTGACAAGTTAAACACTTCACAGTAAAGTCAGCAATATCTCTTTTCATTCCATCCCACTAGTTTTACTCCTGAAGAACTCTTTACATCTTAGTACTTCCAGTATGAACTGAAAATGGAGAACTATGAGCTTCACATAATAACTCTTTCTTCAACTGTGAATCACATGGCACACATAATCTATTCCCAAATCTCAAAACACAGTCTCTATCAATATTAAACTCAGGTAACTTACCCTTCTGAACCAATTCTACGTTTTTCTACAACTCACTGTCATCTTTATGCACTTGCTTTATTCTATCTTCTAGGGACGATTGTACTAAAACCTAAAACAAAAAAGAGGAATTCTATGCACCAACAACTTCCAGTCAAAAATTCATCAAATCAAAAACCAAAGGATCTCATTCCAAGCATAGCATGGTTAAGGTAGCATTACTCTTTTGGCTCAAAGCTTTAGCCACCTTATTTGTCTTTCCTTGATGGTAATGGATCATGCAATCATAATCCTTGATTATTTCCAGTCATCTCATCTTTCTCGTGATTAATTCTTTCTGAGTAAATATATACTTCAAACTTTTGTGGTTAGTATATATTTCACATTTTACTCCATAAAAATGATACCTCCAAATTTTTAAAGAAAAAACAACAGTAGCTAATTCCAAATCATGTATAGGGTAATTTAAATCATGAGGTTTCAACTGACGTAAAGCATAAGCAATTACCTGATCATTCTGCATAAGGACACAGCCAAGTCCTTTTAACGAAGCATCACTGTAGTAACAAATTCACCATCTCTGGAAGGTAATGCCAAAACTGGTGTATTCACCAATCTTCTTTTCAATTCTTAAAAAAAATCATCACATTCTATTTTCCAAATGAACTTAACACCTTTTCGAGTTAACTTAGTCATTGGGATAGATAACTGTGCCAAATTTTCAACAAACCTTTAGTAATAACCTACTAAACCAAGAAAACTATGGATCTCGGTTATATTTGTGGGTCTTGGTCATTCTTCAACAACTTTTATTTTATCAGGATCAACAGTTATGTCGTTTTTTGAAATAATGTAACCAAGGAATGAAATTTGTTGTAACCAAAACTCACACTTGTTGAATTTCCCATACGGTTTCTTTTCTTTTAAGGTTTTCAAGACAACCCTTAAATAAATTTCATTCTCTTGTTTACTTTTAGAAAATACCAAAATATAATACATATATATATATAAGACAACCACCATTTATCACCTGAGTCAACGGAGCCATCACTGTAACAAACTGTTTATTTCTATTTTCGACCATCTCAGGATGCTGATTTAGAAGGTCATTTCCCTCTGTATGCCTTCCCAACACAGCAGACCTATTTCCTCTATGAAAAACCATTATGAACAGATAAATATATTAGGAGAAGCAACATGGTAATCTTCAAATGCTATATCATTTCAATCTTACCATAAATTAATTTATGGATATTAATTTAACAATATCCTAACTCCTAAAGTTGTCTAAACCGACCTCTGATACAAACTATAAGGCCCCAACCTTAAACATTACATAATCTTTAATTAAGTTAATAATTCACATTGAGGATCTTTTCAGGTTTATAGATTTAGAGAATTAGGTCATAACAAATACATAACAACTTGAATATTACATGTAGACACTTCTACTCAGTATCCATTTTTTCATAAAATAAAAACTCTTGAAAAAAAGATTCATATCTAGTTCCATGTTTTAGACAGCCTGACTTTTCCTTGATCCCATACTTGACCCTATTCATCTTTAAGTCCTGTGGAAAACATTTGGGATGAGCATAAAATGCTCCGTAAGGATTATAAAATAAAGAATGAAAACATTAGTCCATCAATACATACCAAGCATAAGATCTTTAACATACCTCATGAAATCATATGATTTATGAATAACACATAGAAATCATAAATCATAAATGTAATTTGTGACATTCATAACATACTTATGTTGTAGCTTTCTCAACTATGAAGGGAGTTACGTTTGGAATACCCATCATAGTATATTCCTTAAATCTATTAGGAGAAACATTAACGTTTACCTCTGTCACGTTACCCAATGCATTAGAGAGATATCTCGGGCTCACCCGCCCTAGGTTTATCAGGGAACCACCCATATATGTGAACAGTTCTCAATAACCATAATATAATCATAACACATAAAACCAACATAAAGGAGAGATAAAATTTCCACATTGCATTCATAAGATATCAGTTCAAGATATTGACATAATGAATTCGTTTTAAACATTCAAAAAGAAGAGTTTTGAATCAAAGTGTCACATACCACTCTGAAAATTTTGAAAGGATTTTACACTTTAAAACACTCATGTACATATAAATAAATCCTTAAAAACATTTCTAAAACTTGGACAAGAAAGATAAGTATTTAGAAAGTTAAATCTTTAAAACATTTAAAATGATGTTTTAGTTAAAGAATCATTTACCACTTGAGAAACTCTTGAATAAAAATCATTAAAGAATAACATCAAAGAAAACTATAAATATCATGAGAATATAGAAATTCATGATATAGAATGTCAAAATGGTTGTATATACACCTTATAGGATAATAAAGGTGCATAATGTCAAGATATGCCTCAATGAAAGGAGATTAAGATGTAGTCCCTTACAAAGACTATACCATAAGATTAAGGATAAATCAATGACATAATTATGTGTGACAAATATAAATACACCCAATATAAGTGGATATTAAGTGTAAAACAATCATAGGTCATTCACATATATTCATAGCACAACATAATCAAGAAGTAGAAGTTTAACCCAAATAATTGAAATTGGCTTAAGAAGTTCTCTTACAAAAATTCGGCAACCTAACAACATCACTTAAAATTTTATAAAATAGTTTATGAGAGAAAAAGGGTATTTAATCACTTGGACATAAAATATACACCAATAATAATATATAAGAACATATCCCAACATAAGATAATGGAAATTAAAATACATAACATAAAAGAAGTCTTTGACTAAAAGAGGAGGGTGAAAGGTTCCCATACAAAGAACATATCATTACATTAAGGATATATCAATGAAATAAATATGTGTGAAAAACATAAATACACCCAATATAAGTGGATATTAAGTGTAAAACAATCAAATGTCATTCAGACATATTCATATAATGACATAATTAATAAGTAGAAGTTTAACCCAAAGAATGGAAATTTGGTTAAGAAGTCCCCTTACCTCGTGTCTGACTTGACTCATTCGTTATTTAACTTCATGAATAATAAACTAAAGATAATTTATAATTGCTTCAGAACCTTTTTAATATTTAGTATTCCTTTTATATCACTTATTACTATGTTATAAACATTATATAATAATTTATGTTAATAACGGTCGTTTTGTCGATATTTGGTACTTGAGTCAAAAATAAACTTATTATAATTACAAGTTGTCCATGTGGTCAAAATTTCATTATCTCCATAATAATATTCATGATTTAGATATCATATATATCATATATATATCCAGTATATATATGTATTTATAATTGTACATAGCATTTGGAGATAATAAATGAAATGCACCGTTCATGGATACGGTAATTCGTACGTATGCATGAACGCTACTTTCATTTCTATTTCATATTTAATGGAATGAAAACATAATGATACATAGGTATATTATAACTCCAGTATAATATCATATATTATTTCATTAACTTCATCCTTTATACATTCCACATATGGAATGAATGAGTCATATCACTTTGGGGGTGGTAGTCTGCACTTCCTCAAATGAAATTATCTCATTTACCCCTTATGGAAACCATAAAGTTATACTATAATTGAGAAATAAATAAGTATAAAGACAATATAAATATAATATATATCACATATAAATATAGTTCCATCATAATGGACATCATAAGAGGTGGTAGGAGAAGATTGAACAATCATCGTTTCATGTGGGAGTAGTTCGTCGTCCACAAAAACAGTATCACTACAAAATATTTCACTTTTTCCAACATAGGCATATTTGTTGGTAAAAGTAAATTTTATGTTGGTAAAACATTTTACCAATATATATATCTCTGTCACTAAACTATCACTAAAAACTATATCGCTAAATGTTTTTGCAACAGATAAAATAGTGCTGTTGCAATTATAATAATATCAACAGATAATATATATGTTGGTTAAAGTGTTTTGCAACATAATCTACTAACAAATTTTACTGTTGGTAATAATATTACCAACGTATAATATATGTTTACAAATTACATTTAAATAAAAATTATAAATTTTTATTACCGATAAAATTTCATATTATATTTATTAATTAATCATTTATAATACATCTGCTTTAATTATTAAACTAAAAACGATTTAACACATGTTCAAACATTGAAAAACAAAAATTATATTAATAATGAAATAATATATTAATAATTACATTACAGCAGGATCTATCACCCACCCCCAACCCATCCATGTCAGCGAACCATCTCCTACACATGCGACCAGTGAGTATCCCCAACGACTCATTCATGCCATGCTAGCACAACAACGACCCATCAATGCCAGTGAGCCAGCACCAACACCAGCGACCCACGAGCACTAGTGACCCCTCCATTCCATCAAGTCAGCTCCAGTAGTAGCACATCCATGTCAGTGAGCCAACTCCAGCAACCAGTGACCATCAGCGACTAGTGACCTTTAGCGACCCATCCATGCCCCAAGACCAGCAAGCCAGCACCAATATGAGCGAGAAAACTCAAGTCACTACTCCTGCTCCAATCTGCAAGAAAAAAATTGGGCTAGCTCCAATACTAGTGAGAAACCTCAAGTCGTTGATATGTCACACCCTTCAGCTCCAATATCTACATCGCAAAACAACCAAAAAACATAAACCAAAAATCAGTGCAAAATATATGCATGAATTGAAACCAAAATAGAAATAAATGGATGCATAAAAAATGATTTTCATAGTGAACAATTTTCATCATCTTTGTTGACATCTCAAAAATCGGTAGTCCGAATGACTCAAATCAATGCATCATTTCTCCAAAAAATTCCAACAGCATCCCAAACACTATACTATCCTAGAAATCCTTTTTTAGGTATTTTTCAAAATAAATCCACTTTATGCTAAAGTGGGAACCATTAGAGAAGAATATTATTGAAATATGAATCATGAACCAAAACACCACATTCAAAATAAAAGAGGAACATAAATAGAAACACTTACCAACTGTGAAACAAAAAAACTCAATAGCCACGTAAAAGAACCAGTGCCTCTAACCTCTAGCACCAGCTCTCCATGACCTCTAGTTGCCAACACTAGCTCCCATCAATCAACAGCATTAGATACATTCAACATCTAGCTTCTCCAACCCTTTTGAACATCAAATAATGTGACCAAGGATGAGGGATGAAAAATAATACATGAAGCCACCTAGAAAAAAACCCAGACAATCAAGCGAAAACCAACAATAACTGATAATAACCCCAGAACCAATATCCAAAACAATTGTTTATCCAAAATGGGGCCTCATTTGTCCTTGTATATAAAGTCAGCAATCCAAGGGATGAAAAAACAACATTATTAATTCAAGATGATGGTGGTGGTATGGATCCTGAGGTGATGCATCGTTGTATGAGTTTTGGATTTTCATATAAGAAATCAAACTCAGCAATTAGGCAATATGGAAATGGCTTCAAGACTAGATCCATGAGATTGGGGGCTGATGTTATTGTCTTTAACCGCCACCTGGACAATGGGAGACTAACTAAAATCATTGGTCTACTCTCTTACACATTTTTTACTCAAGAAGGCTTTGATAGGATTGTAGTACCAATGGTGGATTATGAATTCAGTACATCGTCCAACCAACTAGAACCCTTTCTTCTGTATAGTAGAGACCATTTTAATTCTAATCTTTTGTTGCTGCTTTAATGGTCTCCCTATTCAATTGAAACCAAGCTTCTAAGTCAGTTTAATGATATTGGATATCATGGAATGAAAATTATGACATACAACTTATGGTGTAGCAGCAATGTGATTAAAGAGCTTGATTTTGAGTCTGATCTAGAGGATATTTGTGTAGCTAGAGAAACCATGAAATTTTAGACTACAACACGTGGAGAATAGGCTTTATTTTTCAATTTGTGTATACTTCTCAATATTGTACTTGCGAGTACCTAAACATTTCAAAATGGTGTTTCTGAGTAAGGTCTTTCAGCTTCACAATATTGATGATGATCTAAAATTCCCACAATTCATTCTATATAAGACTCAAAGTGGTGGATGCGTGGAGGTTGTATCAAAACTCATCACTCTTTATTGAAATTTCATATACATTAATGCCGGCAAAGAGGCAAGGTCTTAAGTAACCTTGTCGTCTATAAATTTTCACCACAACAATACTATTTCATAAGAGAGTTTTTAAAGCATCGTGGAATACCAATGTGAGTAGATCTAAGGCAAGGACCATCTTCAAAAAAAATAAGAGGAGATCATCCGCTTTGTCATAAGAAGAAAAACTCTCATAGTAATGATGGAATGTACCAAATGAATGGGACAAGCCTAATCTAGTACAAATAAGGGTCATGAATGAAACCATTATGAACCCCAACTTAATTGATGCCAAAAGAAATCCAAAGGGGAACAACCAAGTAATGATAAAAAGAGAATGACACACTCAGCTACTGGAGGAAGACAAAAATAGAACAATACATGAAAGAGAATAATGTCAAACCTAAAGACAGCCCAAGGGATACACGAATAGAGATCCTTTCTATAAAGCCACATGATATACCAAAATTACTATTTCCCTAGATTGTGGTGGATGGTTTATCTCCAAGAAGATAAAGTACATTTAGAGAGAAGAATATTTCTAATCATTCCCACATCATATTTAAAAAAAGTTAGAAAATATGAGAGAAAATACGTCAGAAAACAATAATACCAAGGTTTTGAGAAAAGAAAATAATTTTTGAAAATTGGTATTCAAATAGTGAATTAGGTAGATCCAGTGCATGTTGTTCAATGAAACAAGAATCTAAACAAATGGAAGCCCATAACAACTAAGATTAAAACACAAAAACTCACATTTTCCCATTATTGAATGCATCAAGTCCTGAAAATGTCCATCTCTTATAAGCCTTCAATAATGGACTTTAAGCTCAGCTCTAGAGGGGTGAAGGTGATGCCCAGACTTCTAACTTTCTCTTTAAGCACATAGTGTGTAGGGTAAAAAGGTTTATCATCTGTGCACCTTTGAAGAGTGGGATAGAAGAAACTGAATATCAAAATGCATGTTGGTTAATGTTTTTGATGAAGTGGTAATATTGGAATAAGTAAAGATCCTATGACTCTAATGTGCATAGGGCCCAGATGGTTTTATATGACCTTTTAATGAAGAAGAATGGGAACCAATAAAAAAGTATCTGATTAAATCAATGCTCAATTTCTGTAGAGGTGGACACAGACCCATAATTACAAAAGTAACATCTCTTGTCTTTGATCACAATACAACCCAACTATTTCTTTTTAGAGTTTATCATTATAATAATCTATGTAATGCATATAAAATCATTATTAAACTGCACAATGATAGGATAGTTTATCTTCAACACCCTATTATCTTAGAGGAACAATATGTTGTATTTAAAGGTATGAGTACTCATGGGATGGTAGTCTTATCATAAGAGATATTGATAGAACTATATTACAAGGTATTAGGTAGAAATGTTATGGGTAAGATTGATATATAAACGTCATATTAAAAGGTTGAGTGGGGATTAATTCTTGATGATCTAAGGAGGATGGGATTTCTTAAAGGATTTTTGGACTTGGATTTTTGATACATCTCATTGACCTAGTTTTTAATTTCACTTATCGGTTGACCATATAGATTCCATAATCCATTTGGACTTGGTTTTTTGTAGTGTTTTTCAATTAATGATGTTCTACAAATGCCTAAATAATGTTTTGTTAAAAACATTTTTGTTCGTGCATTGTTGATGTGTGAATTTAATGATCCTCTCATGAAAAAATCATTTCTTCATCACATCAACCCATTTTTGAAAGGTCACTTACAAGAAACATATATAACATGGATATTTCCTATAATCATAAACAAAATAACCACAATTTGTTGCGAACATATATAACATGTCAATGTCCAAAAATCATAAGAAAAAAAACACATAAGATGGACGCCAACCTTCATAACCTATTTTGTATCACCTTATAACTACTTTAATCAATGACACAACTTCAAAATCATAAAATGAATTTTAAAACTACATATAAAAAATAAGAAAAGATTAGGAAAACATATAAATACCTTATGTCTTGAGGAAGAACGCTCAATGTTGAAGTGAAATGAAAACTTGAGAAACCTCGATATGTCATATAAAAGTCCATGAAACACAAAACCAAAATGATATTAATAATCATTCATAAATCATAAACATGATAAAGCAATATCATTTTAATAAGGCATGTTAAAAAAACTAAAACAAAACAAAACAAAACATGACAGTATTTTTTCTTGGTAGGAATGTCTAATCCGAATGAATACAAATTTCAAACATTGGTAATTCATGGCATTTGTAGACTGGAATGTAAGATTAATAAATATCCTAGAATAAAATAAAAATAATAATAAACTGAAATAATGTGTATTTGACATCATTGAACAAATCTAAAACAAAACACTTACTCAATCCCCTATAAACTCATGTCGATAGGTCCTATGTTTGAAACCGACATTTAAAATTATTATTATGTACTGGTAAAAAAAATGAGGCCTCAAAATCATAGATTTACATTAATATAAACTTTGAAATATCAAATTTGAGGTTCCTTAAATAAGTAAATCGAGAAAACATAAATCAATTTACCGAGCAACCTTTGATTTTTACCATTTAATGATCATTTAAGATATTAAGATTATATTTTTATTGACTAATTAAAATCATAAATACGCATTCATAAATAAATATAATTAAAGATCATATTCTACTATAAATTTTGTTATTGAAGCAATCAATGAGTGGTTATATCATAATCAAAATATTAAAATTTCTAAATAAATTTGTAACTGTGTTAAAATTTACTTCACAGAGACTTGAGATTAAGTATTTTGAAGCTAACTATATTTTTTTTGTGGGAGAAGAAATTATCTATAAACATTTGGGAGGAGGCCTAAAAATATAAACAAATTTTAACCCAATAAAAAATGGTTGTATTGAGAACAATTTCTTATTACATTGGAATGTGTATCAACTTTCACATATAAGGTTGTATTCTCATTTTTATGGTGCACATATATCACCAATGAAAAAATCATCCTTCTTTGAACCCAAAATAATAAGGCTCATTACAGTGCTATTTGGAATTAAGAAAGTGAATGTGTAATGAAAGTTATAACACGATGTAAACAGATTTGCGTAAAAAATGAATGATGATATGAAAACAAATAAAATTGATAATCATCATATGTATTGATAAGAAAAAAAATCTTTTAGGTAATAAAAAGAGGGATAAAAGATAAATAATAACTTACTCGGCATTGAATACAACTTTTTCTCTAGTGCTGGCAAAATTGTTGAAGCAGAACATTAAAAAGAATGAGCAATGTAAACAATTATTTATTAAAAGAAAGTAACTAGAAATAAAGCCTGGATTGAAAATGGAAGATAAGGGAGAATCTGAAAAAGAGTGACATTAGTTCAATCAATATCATATACGTCCCCTTGACACACTGACTTCGGAAGATTTAGCAACTTCATATTGAGGAAACACAAATAAAAATGATAAGTAACGAACAAAATGAATTAAAATTTATTTCCAAAATTAAATTTGATTATAATTCACTTGGAATTATAAATCACCTACCAGTGCCTTACCAAGCACACTTTTTTCATTCCCATTTCCATCCAAAAACATGATATGTAAAAAACTTGAAGCATAGCGAGCACACCAACACATGAGCAGAGTCTGCAAGAAGTCAGAGATATCGGCTTCGCAGCAATGAAATCACCCAAAGATTGCCTCAGCCTCCTCAGTGGATGCACCTCGTCAAGGGGACACAGACTTTGATAGCCCTTTGGAGTTCTCACTCCACTTCACCTGCCAAAGTAGTGGGTTACTTATCCTCTTCATTGTTCTTCTTACCTCTCAACTGCTCAAACTCACTGACCTTCTCAACAGAGGGTGGCATCCCTTTCTTCACAAAACCATTTCTTTCCCTGCTATGATCCCTTGCAGGAATCATAGACCCCAGCTTCTCTAGAGTCTGCCTCATCTCTCCATTTTGCTTCTGCAAAGCTTCTAAATCTCTAACCAAGTAGAAACACATACCCTTTAGAAATTCCCTCTCACCCACATCACCCACTCTATTTTCCGCTATCGACTCCTTAACCCCCTTAACCCTCTCTATTCTGATCTCATCGATAGTCAATCAGGGTAGATTTTTCCAAAAATCCTCTGAAAGATTCATACCCACCAGAAATTCATATTCACTCCCTCCATCGCCAGCAACACCGTCCTCACCCTCAAGGCCAATCCAGATAGAAGCCCACCTTGTTCGCAAGAAGAGTCCTTTCTCAAATTTTTCCGCATAGATGGTATTCTTGGGGGCATGAAGTTCCTAGTCCCATCGTTGGCAGAGGCCCCAATAGTCCGCTCATCAGTGTCAGGATTGTGACTTCCATAGGCCATGGAATCAAAAGCAGATAGACCAGTCAGGTGCGATTCAAAGCCCTCATTGGAACCCAAGTTCGGTGCATGGGACGCGTTCTTCAAAGACACGAGCCCTACACCATCATATCTGGAAGGAAGCCCGCCAATAGGGTTAGGGTTTGGATTCCTGTAGAACTGCGATGAAACATTTTTCTTTATGGATAAATCTCCCAAATTGGGCTTGAACTGGAGAAAGAACGGGGGCTTTTGCGAGACCGGGAGCAGAGAGAAGTGAGCAGAGATCGAAAAGGGGGGGTTAACGGGGGACCCGAAAAAACCCACCTCGGACCTGATAGAGATGGAGAATGGGCTAGCGATGGCGGCAGGAGAAGCATCTGCAGCGGCAGAAGGGATACAGGAATGATTGAGCATGGGACCGGACGTGAAGTTGGTTTGAATGGAGAAGGAGAGATTGGAAGGGTCGCCCGCGATGATGGAAAAGTGAAGGGAAACCTGTGGATGCTAACAGGGATCTTGGCTCGGAGAAGGGTTGACCGTGGGCGATGTGCAGAGATTCTAGGGATGGATAGGGTTTAGCCAGGGTGATGAATACAGAGGGGTCACACGGGGATATCGGTCTAAAATGTTGTGGATGATGGCAGTCGAGCAGGGGTGACATCTTGGAACACCTGGGATGGCATGGTTCATGAGGGGTTTCACGCAAGGATGTAGTCCGTGAACAAGAGGGGGTTCACGCAATGATGTCGGCAGGGGACGCCAGCTGGGAATAGAGTGGGGGTTCATGTGAAGAATTCATCGAGGAACGTTGGCCGGAAACAGAGAGGGGTTTCTGAGATATGTGAAGAACGCTGGCAGGAACAGAGAGTGGGTTCCGCGAGGAATGCTGGTGGGAACAAGATGTAGGGTTGGGGGCGCGGGGAACGGGTGTGGGAGGGTGGGTCATCGCACATTAGGGTGGTTGTATTTTTTTTTTTTTTTTTTTTTTGGTATATATATAATTAAAAAGTTGATGAATTTATATAAATTTCTATATATATATATATATATATATATATATATATTCAATTTTTTATAAAAAATTTAATACTATTAAATAATTTATTGCGGTGAGTTTTTATAATGGTAAAAGATTTGTCAATAATAAAAACAAATAACTACGGATACATTTATTGGTAAATCAATTGTTGGTATTATTATGATAATGCAACAAATATAAATGTGGGTAAATGATTTGTTGGTATTGAACTATTAATACAAATAGATATATTTGTTGGTAAAAAAATTGTTGGTACTTGTAGTTAATATCAACAGAATTTAATATCTGTTGGAGTTAATCATCTTTACCAACATACATATTATCTGTCGGCAATTTTCTGTTGGTAAATGACACCTTTTTTGTAGTGTATATTTTATACCCATTAGATGGAGGTGTGTGTAAGTATAGTTCGAATCCTTAACATAACAAAAACCTAGTATATTGATGATACTGGTGTAGTTATATAAAAAAAGAATAAGAAGAACATAGATAGTGAAGAAGGAAAATAAAAGAGAGAACTTGAGAGAAGAATTTTATTTACTAAAAGATATATGTTTATGTCATTTTTTTTCTTTACTTTAAATTAATTAATATAAAGTATCATTATCACTCCCAAGTGGCTCCATTGGGTCTCAAAATCGACCCAATGATGCTCATAGTCAGACATGTATCAACAAATAGTATTAGGACACATGTTATGGTAATTTAATATTATTATAATAATGTTTTTTTACTATTATTTACCAGATTTACCCTTTAACCATGGTAAATAAAGTATTTTCTGAAATAAATATTCAAAATGTCTAAAAATAAAAGTGAACGATTTACACAATTTGGACCTCCTCATTCCAAATATGGAATCCATTTTTCCAAATTAAAAACACATAAGTGGTAGAAACTAATTTAAAATTAATTCTCGTTGTCAAAACAAAGTGTGTTTTTAAGAAATAATAACTATCAAAAAATTGACATTTGTTTATGTCCAATTTCAAAGGGAAATTACTTCCAATGACTAACATTGAATTAAATTGTAAAAATATAATCCAATTAAACTTTAAAACCAATAAAAAGAACAATCTAACTAGATAAATAAATTAGATTAAAAGACAGTTTTGAATTAAAAAGCAGTATTTTTCACTATTCAATAAAAAATGAACTTTATTATAAAAATACCAAAATTTCATCCAAAGTAAATTTTGATGTTCTGATTCAAAAGAAGAATATTATTTTGTGATATATAACATATAAAAGTGACAAAAACTATATTTAAAAAGGGGTCGTCATCAAAAGGCGGTAAATCGACTTTTTAAAAAATATTAGAGTATTTATGCTTAATATTAGATTCATTCACATTTTAAGCCTCTAAAATTTATTGGATAAATGTAAAAACATTTAACAAACATGTATAATCATTTTTTAGTTAGTTCTATTCATTCCTGCCACTACAATAGCTAGACGTTAACTACTATTTAAAATAATAATAATATTATATTATTTTTCGGTATAACTCAACGTTGTGTGCAACGTAAGATTTCAAAGAAACTTGTTGTTGCGTATCAGGTGTGCCATCAAACATAGAATCTCCTTTAAAGTAAAATTAATATTTAATTCACAAATATTAATAAATATTAAAATTTCATATTCTTTATTTACATGAGATGTTACACCAATAGGCTAGAGTTGGTGGTTACTTTACTACATTGGCATAATATACAAGTAATCACATCTAGAAATATTGAATAGTTTAGTAGTTTAGGTAAACTAAATATATACTTGAATCTCACTTTATATTTTAAAACATAAAATACAACATAGTGAAAGTAAAAAATATGCATCCTTTAACTTATTCAAATATTCTTTCTTCATATCATAGGGAAAGGAAAAAAAATAAGGGTGAGCTCAAATGATCTTTAATGGTTACATATAGTAGAATATATCATGGATTAATAAATAAAAAACAATAATGTATGGTAAATAACTGAAAATTCATTTCATTTAGTCAATAACATGAGTGAAAATAATAATATAGTAGGAATAAATGATTATCAAATAATTCCATATAAATAATCACATGATTTTAAAGTTTATCCATGGATTATATCGATATAGTAATATCATGGATAATGATAACTGAATTCCAAATTATGGAAATTCATAATATTGGATGATATGATCTAAGACATGATGATATTTATACCATCAAGACCTTTCTCCAAGAAAATTTAATAAATGGGTGGGAATACACCAAACCTATTTAAATAAGGTTATCCAACTAATTGGTCTTATGAGACTACCAATGAATCAAGGGTATATATAATTTTGGGATCTAACCATCACTGCATGTCCAATTAATTCCTCATATATCAAATAATCGATTTAATTCATGAACAATATATTGTATCCATAAATTTCTATATTGAATAGAGAATATGAAATATAAGTATTTCCGCAATAAATAAAAAAAATTCAAAGTAAAACATCATATGTAGAAATGATATAAGTTTTAATCAATAAGTAAATTCATGATAAATAATATAGATATTTAAGGGAAATGTAATGCCCAATGATCACTAGAAAGTGAGTGTTTCAAGGGAAAGATAACGAATACAAAAAATTAATCAAGAAAGTGAATGTATATACACTTCCTAGTCAATTAGACCATAAACTATCCAGAGAAATAATAATTATGGTATAGTTACAAAATATCCCTAGAAAAGTATAAGTAAAATAAATATTTTTTTTCCATTAATTAATAGAAATTCCATAAAAATATCAATAAAATGTTCTTGAGGAAAATAACCTTTTGAATATGAAAATAAATTCTAAAAACTAAAAATTTAAAAATTATTAGAAAAAACATTTTATTTGAAATGAACACTATGAAATTATAAATTAAACTTCCAATAAATGAGTGTTCATAATGGAGGTAATTTTTTGTTCATGTCAAGTACATTAAAATAAATGTTTCCTTCACATTTTTGTAAGAAAAGTCAAAAAGTTCATCATTTGGAAAATGATGGGAAGAATAATTTTAAATAGCTTTTAAAAAGTAAATCATCATTCAAAATTTATTTAATAAACCATTGTATATTATTAAAAAAACATTTTTATAAAACATGGATTTGGAAGAAAAATGGTTTCTAAATGAAGATAGTAATAGATTCAGGTTTTATTAAAAACATTTTCTCAATAATTTTAAGTATAAAAGAGAGTAAAATTGTATTGTTACTTGAAAATTTCATGAATAAATAGGATATAATGAAATTAAAGGGTTTTATTAGACAATTAATAGATAATTTCCTTCAATGTAAATTCAAGCATAAATAATCTTGATAAAAATGAGACTGTGAGATAAACTCATACAAAGATCATAACATTGAAGTGAGAATTAATCAAAGAAGTAATTACATGTCATAAACTTTAATCCACATGAATCAAGTGTAAATAAAATATCAAATAATTAAATTTAATAACACAAATGATATTATAATGACAAAGATAATGAAGAAGTAATATAACTCAATGAGAATAAATTGAGTTATAAAATTTCTTACCACTAGGTAACGTTCAATTAAAATCTCATTGGATGAAATAACTCAAATTAAAACTTAAAATAACATATATTATGAAGGATTTATGAAATAAAATTTAAATTTTTTATTTTATACACCATATAAAATAAATTTGGGGTATAACATTAAAATATGACTCAATGCAGGGAAATTGAGATGAAGTCCCTTACCTCATGTTTCCCTTTAGTTGAACATGATTTAAAATAATTTAAAATAATTTTAAGAATTTTATTAATTTATTAATGAGATATATTCATATTTATAATATCATGTATTATCTTATTATGAAATCTTATCACCCATTTGTTAATAATATTTTATTATTTCCATTATTTTGGGTGTTAACTACTTCATTTTCTCAAGCATGTTTTTTGTGTGTAAGTTCTAGTTATTGTATATAGGATATAGATACATAGTATATATAATTTTATTAATGTTATAAATATAAAATTTATTCATTGTATACATTTTTAAAACTATTCTTGAAAGTTAGACATTGAAAATGAATCGCATCGCTCCATAGAGGTGGTAGGTCGTACATACACATCGGTGACGATATCATCCCCTAAATGGGTGAAAGGGTAAGTAATTGTATGATATATTAATTTAAAATGATTAATATCATATAATATTTATTATATAAATTAATTATTTACATAATTATGACTATCCATGTGATTTGGTGATGGAAAACAAAATTAAATCGGTTCGTGAGACAATAGTGTGTTGTACACACAAGTGATATATTTGTTTCCCATTTGATGGAGTATGAGATGAATAAATATTATGCCATGAACATAATAGAATCTCAGTATATGGGATATATTAGTATTATTATATTTTAATTTTTAATACATAATTTATGTTGGAAAAATAAGCAATAAAAAAAGAAACTTAGTGAAGACAATTACATTCTCTTAGAAGAACCTCCTTTGGACCTCTTATTAAGGACCCTATGGTTGTTATTTTGGGAATGAATATAGATCTATAATGTGTATAAGTATGTTGGATAGATATATATTTAGGTTTTGGTGGATCCAAATGGATTTAAAGGTGTGAATAATTGAGGGGAGGGAGTTCCCTTTTATAATTGATGAGGAGTGGTATTTTTGTAAATACCCAAAACTATTCAATAATGGGAAGTCACTCTCACCCAAAGTTCCTAAAAATTATAAATAATGGATTATGTGGATTTTAATATGATATAAACCCAAAAAACAAAAAAAATAAACATGTTTGAAACATTTTATTCCTTATACTCTAAGTTTACTTTCTTTTTCATTTTATTTTTCACCACGGTAATTAGTTTTTTTAATAAGTAATTTATCCATTAAGAATAAAATAAAATGAGACATATTATAAAACTTAGAAGCAATTATTATTATTATTAAATCAAATTTCTCAAATAAAAATATATTTTTATCAAAAATTAATTTCATTATAAGCACATGTAATGCGCAAATCCATGTTTTAACCTTAATCGTGGTATACAAATTTTACTGACTTTGTTAATCATTATGAACAAAAATTAAGTTAAACTTATTATATAATATAAACTATTATGATTTCAAATATTCAATTCATTTTATGTAATTTAATTCATATAATTGGAATAATTTAAATTAAAAATAAACCCAAAAATAATGTCAAAAAATGATTTTTTCAAGAAATGCATTTCTCAAACAAAAGATGAACTTATATTAACTATATGACTAGTGATCATCATTATATGAATTTAAATAAATATATTTAGGTATATAATCCAAATATTTTATTTTTTCCCTTTCTTATTATTTTTTATTTTAATTAATTAAAATAGATAAACAGTACACACTTAAAAATAGTTTTCAGAAAAATGTGTTTTTAAGCATAAAAATAAACATATGCCAAATTTCAATATAAACAAGATTCAAATGAAATTAATTAGATTAAATAAAAAATAATAACTATTATTTTACATCAAAATAAAATTAAAAATCAAAATTAGACGTTTAAATGACATAATTTAATGAAAATAAAGGATAGTTTTACAAAAAAGTGATATTTTTCACTATTTACTAAAAAATCACTTTTTTCAGAAAAATCCAAAATTTTCATCCTAAGTTGATTTTAACATGAATATTTAAAAAATAAATTTAATTTTTTGAAATAAATTTTCTAATATTGGTATAAATTAATTTTTATATAATGGTGAATAAAGAGAAGAAACCTCTTTTTAGAAAAATATTGGTTTTAAGCACAAAACTAGAATTATTCTTATCTCATTATAAGGCCCCAGCCTTAAAAGTTACCTAATCTTGAGATAAGTCAAAAATTTACTTAAATTCACTTTGAGGATATTTTTTGGTTTATATCTTTAGATAATTAGGTCATAACTCATACATATCAACTTAATTCTAACAAGTAGACACTTCTACTCAATATCCATTTTTTCATAAAACAGAAACTCATTAAAAAGAAACATGATTCGTTTCATATTTAAACAGCATGAAATTATCTTGATCCCATCCTTTAATATATTCTTCTTTAAGTCCTATGAAAAATATTTCAAAACTTGAGATGAGCATAAAATGATCAGTAAGGGATACACAAAGAAGGAAAACTATTAGTCTTGGTAAAACATGAAAACAATGAATACTTTATCATAAAGTAATACTTTTCACCTTTAAGAAGTAGTAAATATACATCATTTAATATAAGCTCACTACTTACCCATTTTGTAACCAAAATATTACTATAAATACCAAAGAAAGAAACATATAACATATAAAGGTAACTTGGGACATAAATATACTTAAATGGAATAACCATATGGTCGACTTCCACACATATCACTAAATAGAATAGTTATACGGATGACTTCCATACCCAATGCATTAGAGTTTATAACATAACCACACATCCTTGGTTTATCACGTAACCACCCATCATTTAGTTTTTTATGTTACCACCCATCTTTGGTTTATCACGTAACCACCCGTAAAACGTCCAAGTACAATTATATAATCATAAAACACATAAAACATAAATTATTACCATTATCCACATTTCACTTATAAAATTTAATTTACAATAACAATAAATAATATCAAGATATTGAAATATTAAATCCACTTTAAAATCCATTTTCAATACCAAAACACCCAAAAAGGTAATAACATATTTATTTTCCTTTTAAAAACATTAAGGCTTACAGAGGAAGCCAAATATCAAATAACAGTTATGGCGGTGGAGGTGTTGTTGTCACTGTATACATTAAAAACCTTCCTTTTTTCATTTAGTAAAATGCTTCATAGAAAAAAATTCCCATTGAATGAAATTAAAATTCAAAGGGTTTTATTATACATCGTATAAAATAAGGTGGTGTATAACATCAAAATATGCCTCCATGAAAGGAGATTGAGATGAAGTCCCTTACCTCGAGTCGGACTCGCCACGTACAATCGTTATGTTCCTGAATAATAAACATAGTTTAATTTATACTTTCTTGAGAACCTTCTTCAAGTTTATTATTCCTTTTATATCAATTATTACCATTTTATAAAAATTACATAATTATTTAAGTTCATATCGGTCATTTTGTCGATATTTGGTACTTGAGTTGAAAATGAACTGGGTTTGATGTAAATTGTCCATGTAGTCAAAATTCCATCATCTACAGAATATTATTATTCATGATTTACATATAATATATATCCATTATATATGTATTTATTATATCCATAATATTTTTATTTAAGAAATGGAATGCACCATTCATAGAGACGATAGGTTATACGTACGCATGAATGCTACTTTCATTACTTTATCATATTAAAGGAATGAAAAATAAATAATAAAAAGGTATATTATAATTCTAGTATAATATATATGTTATATATATTACATAAGTTTATTAATTATATCCTTTATACGTTCCATGTATGTCCTGAATGAGTCATATCACTTTGAGGGGGCAATATTCCACAATACATCAAATGGAATTTTTGTATTTACAGATTATGAAAAGAATAAAGGTATGTTATAAATAAATAATTCATAAGAATAGATACAGTGAAAATATAATATATATTATATATAAATAAAGTTCCATCACAATGGCCACTATGATAGGTTGTTGGAGAAAATTGAACAATCATTATTTCGTGAGGTAGTAGTTCATCGTACACAGAAACAGTATGTTTGTATCCATTAGATGGAGGTGTGTGTAAGTGTAGTTAGAATATTTATCATAAAAACATCCTAGTATATTGATGATATTGTTTTTTATGTAATCATAGAATAATAATATCATAGGGAGTGAAGAAGGAAAATAAAGGAAAGGAACTTTAGAGAAGACGATACCTCTAAAACGGGTAACTCCTTTTGATTTGAGACAAAAGGCTTTCTTGAATTTACTTATGCCCAAGGTAAGGATTATAGGAGAAAGGGAGGGATTTTTAGAGCTGATTTGAGCATAATTTTGAAGATACAAGGGGCTTTAGAGGTGTGATTAAGTGGTTAGAGTTGATGCCCTTTTGTAAGACTGGGGAAGGGAACTTTAGGAAAGTCTTGAAATATTATTTTATTATAAATTGGTTTTCAAAGTATAAAAATTAAAAATTGATATATTTCTAGGATAATATGATGATGGTTTAAAATACTCTCAACCAATAGGTTTTAGACAAGTTTAGTTCACAAAAATAACCTTATATTTTAGCATTAACCCTTAGTTAAAAATATTAACTCTTACTATATCTTCTTGTATTTTCATAATATATTGTTACTATAGTTACTATAAAATCACAATAGAACAAAAAATAGATTATTAATTAAATTTTTAACATTATATAAGTCATTTGGCCGAATATTAGTACTATTATATCATTTATTAAAATAGTATTGTTTTTTAAAAACTCATTTATGTCAATTTTGACCCTATTTAGTAATTGATTTTTATTAAAGTCATAAAAACTTTATTCCTTCAAATAAAAGGAATTGAATCATCCCTAAAATTTTAATTTCATCAAAAAAATTCTTGTATGGAATAAAAATGTTCAAATTACCTTTATTTTAATATTTATAATATCATTTATTTGAATACTTCATTAATAAGGTAATCACTGCATCATCATTGTGTCAAAAATAAATTTATTTATTTAATGTATAAAAATTATAAATAAAATAACATGATGTATGAAATATTTTTATATTTATAATTAATATTTACAGTCATAGTTATCAGTTATACAAACCTATATTAAAATTTCTTTATTAAAGGATACATGTTTATGTTATATTTCTCTTTTTTTTAAATTAAATATTATAAAATGTCATTTTTCACACCCAATTGGCTCTCAAATTCCAAACGTTCATCTTAAGGACACTCATGGTCAGAAATATCTCATAAAATAGGATTACAACAAATTTTATGATATTTTTATATTATTATAATATTATTCTTTTACCCTTATTTACCTGATTTACCCTTTAACCATGGTAAATAAAAATAATTATTGAAGTTACTATTTATAATGTCCAAAAATAAAAGGTACCTATTTACACAATTTGTACATTATAATTTCAAATATGGAATCTATATTTTAAAATTCAAAACACATAACTGGAAGAAATTAATTTAAAATTAATTCTCATTGTTAAAATGAGAAGGCAGGTTTTTCTTAAAGTTAAAATATTACAAAATATTGAAATGTTTTTACATATGAATTAAATATATAATTAATAACAATGTCCTACATTATAATAAATGATAAAAATATATTCCATTTAAACTTTAAAACCATTAAATAATATTATTTAACCATATAAATTATCTCGATGGAAAAAGTTGTTTTCAATTAAAATTTAGCGTATTTTTACTATTCATCAAAATATGATAGTTATTAGAAAAATATAAAAAAATTATCCAAAGTAAATTTTGATGTCCCACTTATAAATAAGAAGTTTATTTTCTCAAATATAACATATAAATGTGTCAAAACTAAATTTAAAAAGGGTTCTCCATCAAAAGGCGGTAAAAATGCATTTTTAGAAAAAACACTTCTTTTATCTGAAAAATTAAATTTGTTCATATATCATATCTAGAAAACATATAAGAAGAATTTAAAATATTACATTGAATATATAAAATACATTTTTCAT
Organism: Viscum album; assembly: GCA_963277665.1. Taxonomy (NCBI): domain Eukaryota; kingdom Viridiplantae; phylum Streptophyta; class Magnoliopsida; order Santalales; family Viscaceae; genus Viscum; species Viscum album. Next base: position 1,403,261,477 of record OY728131.1, read on the forward strand.
TAAATAAAAAATCAATAAATAGTGATATGATTTTATAAACACAATTATTCTCTTTTTAAAATAGGTTTTCATTAAAACACATCCTTTATACTCAATTCATTTTTATTTCCATTTATAATAAATTTGGTAACCAATGAATAATTATTTAAACATGTGTAAACCAAATTTTCATAATTCAGTTGATATTATTCAATCCCTCTATTCCAACAGCTAGGATATAATGGTATCATTTAAATAATAATACTTAGTTGTTCCTTTAAGCTCGATGTAGTGTATCATGTATACTATTGAACATAGTGTTTCTTTCTTAAAATTAAGGATGTTACATCATTCCCCTTTTTGGAAATTGCGTCCACTTAATTTTAAAATTTGGCTCAGTAAGTTTATTGAATATCCCACATCAAAAAAAGAGTTAATAAAACTATCACTTTAAAAGAAAGAAAGAGAAGTAAAAAGGTCACTCGAGATAACACATACTAGTATTACATGTATAAAAACATGTATATAGAATAAAAACTAACCATATTATTCTTATGGAGAGTGATAGAAAACATTATTAGGAGAAATTTAACAACCAAAAAACCATAAAATTGTGATGGGTTAAACTGTTTTTGATTTCCTAGTTGGAAAAGTAAATGGAAAAGGTTTTGGTTTTAAGGACATTTTCATAAAGTTGATGAATTATTTTACTACTACTAATAAGAACATAAGGAAATACTTGATTTTCAAGTATAGTTTCATTCTTGAATAAATATATACCACAAACTCATCTTTTCTCCAAACGATGAGTATTCAAGATGACTAGGTCACACTTGAAGAGCTAGAATCAACTTCTAGAGAATCTCATAATCCAAAAAATATAAACTATATATATCCCCTATCTTTATACATTAACCAAAAACCAAAACGGTTAGTAAAAGATCAAATAATCCCCTAAAAATAATAATCCTTTATAAAAATAAATACTAATCTTAATCTCTAAAATTCAACGAACAATACCCAAAGTATAGTAAAGGCCATTCAATAAACAATTTTCCTTAAGATTATTAAAAATAATCCAAACTAAAATTGAAAACCCAAATTCAAAATGATTTTATCACATAATATTCCATGATAAATTTTAACATTTATCTTTAAATAACATCAACTAATCTTAAAGTCTCATTCTTAAATGTAATTAACCTAATCACATGTTCTCCATGATAGGTTAATAATTTCCATAAATAACCCAAATTTTCATATGTCTATAATGAAAACATAGATTCTTCCAAAATAAAAGTCAACCATTTCTCCTCAAATGAAATCCCATAGTATTCTATTTTCCTTAGGCATATATTGCTCCCAAAAGAGGAAACATCTTCCAAAATAACTTTTATCACTTAATCACCAAATCATTTTCCTATACTAAGGGTATCCATTTGATAAAACATATGTTCCCAAAATCAACTTATTCTTGATCCAAAAAATTATTTAACTAAAAATAATAATTCATACTAACTAGGTACTTCACATAGGCCAGTGGTAGGTGATGCACCCTTGTCTCCCTTAGGTTTTGGGTAAGATTCCCATGGCCTTGATGGACATGATGGTTTTTCACCCATTTTGCAGGTTGTCCCTTTTTATAAAACTCAAAAATAACCCTAACATGTTTTATCCTCAATGGTTGTCTTATACCTCTCATTTTCATTTCAACTCATAATGACCTCAACATCTGAATTCATGAAGTTATATATATATTGAATTTTTTTTATTTCACCTTAATATGATAAAATAAAACTATTCACAATAGAAAGAACATCATACCTTGATCATGGTGTCCACCTGGTTTAATTGTCATCTTATTCATGTAGATATAAGGTTTGTGCATTGCAAAAATGATTTAGAAATCCTTAAAAATAATTTTCTTCCTTTATCCAAATACACCTTGTACAACTTGGGTTATATGGGTGTTCACATAAAAATAACTTCAAAAATTAATCATATATTACATATAATTTCAAATCATCTGATAAAACATGATTTTTATAAAACAGTCGGACTGAGTTTGAGTTGAAACTTTCAATTAATGGTTCTTTTAAAATACCATATGTATGTGCTGAAAGGATATATTTTAAAAGATAATAAAATATGTTGCGCAAGGGTCTCCTTATTTAACACCTTTTTTAAAATCATAATATGCTTCAAAATCTTGTGATAAGGTAAAATATTTGAAAATTCATTTATAATATTTACTTTTCCTGAAAATATGAGAATATTGACAAAATAGGATTTGATTAAATACAAACCATGATCCACAATGGTATCGAGGTATAGTGGAGGTGTTTTAAATATAAAAAAACTACTTGCAAGTGAGTTGTATGTTATAAAAAGTTCCACAATCATCTGAGCGTGAATTTTTAATAATTATTGCAAGCAAGTAATGAAGAATAGATAGGAATATTGTTTGATATCCTCCTACTTCCATTTGTAACTAACTTTACTTGATCTGAAAAAGTTATAAAATAAGGATTTAACTGAAATAATAACTATACATAGAGTTACCATGTGTTTACCAAAACATCTAATTCCTAAAGTTGTCTAAAACGACCTCTGATATAAACTATAAGGCCCCAAACTTAAATGTTACCTAATCTTGAGATAAGTTAACAATTGAATTTATTTCACTTAGAGTACCTTTTTAGGTTTATAGATTTAGAGAATTAGGACATAAATCATACATAGCAACTTAAATATTACAAGTATACACTTCTACTCAATATCCATTTTTTCATAAAACAAAAACTCTTTAAAAAGAAACATGGTTCATTTCATGTTTAAACAACATGACTTTTCCTTGATCCCATCCTTGACTATATTATTCTTTTATGTCATGTAAAAAAACATTTCAAAATTTGGGATGAGCATAAAAATCTTAGTAATGGATACATAAATAAGGAAGACTTTTAGTCTTGGTAAAAACATGAAAACCATGAATACTTTATAAAAAAGTACTACTTTTCACCTTTAAGAAGTGGTAAATATACTTCACTAAATATAAGCTCATTGATTACCCTTTTTCTAACCAAAATATTACCATAAATCCCATAGAAATCAACATATAACACATATAGGTAACTTGGGACATAAACATACTTAAATGGAATAACCATATGGTCGACTTCCACACATATCACTAAATCGAATAGCCATACATGCGACTTCCATACCCAATGCATTGAAGGTTATAATGTAACAAACATTACTTGGTTTATTATGGAACTACCAATATTTTTGTTTATCATATAACTACCCATATTTGGAAAATCATGTAACCACCCATCAAATGTCCAAGTACTATTATATAATCATAAAACACATAAAACATAAATGATTTCAATGATTAGAATTTTACTCATAAAATTTCATTTGCAATCACAAGAAATAATTTAAAGATATTTAAATAGTAAATCCACTTTCAAAACCATTTTCAATAACAAAACACCCAAAAAGGGAATAAAGTATTTCTTTTTTTTTCTTTTAAAAACATTAAGGCTTCTAGAGGAAGCCAAATATCAAGTAACAATTACAACAGTGGAGGATTCATTGTCACCACCTATGTTAAAAAAATTCCTTGTTGTCATTTAGTAAAACTATTCATAGAAAAAATATTCCCTTTAAATGAAATTAAAAGTCAAAGGGATTTATTATACACCATATAAAATAATGTGGTGTATAACATCAAAATATGCCTCGATGAAAGGAGATTGAGACGAAGTCCCTTACCTTGAGTCTGACTCATCACATTCAATCGTTATGTTCTAGAATAATAAAAATAGGTTAATTTATACCTTCTTGAGAACCTTTTTATAGTTTATTATTTCTTTTATTTCACTTATTACCATTTTATAAAAATTTCATAATTATTTAAGTTCATATCGGTCGTTTTGTTGATATTCGGAACTTGAGTTGAAAATCAACTTGTTTTGATGTAAATTTTCCATGTAGTCGAAATTACAACATCTAAAAAATATTATTATTCATGATTTAAATATCATATATATCCAGTATATATGTATTTATTATATCTATAATATTTTTAGATAAGAAATGAAATGCACCTTTCATGGAGACCGTAGATCGTACGTACGCATGAACGCTACTTTCATTTCTTTGTCTTATTAAAAGATTGAAAAATAAATGATAAATAGGTATATTATAATTCCAATATAATATATATGATATATATGTTACATAAGTTAATTAATTTCATCCTTTATATGTTTTATGTATGCAATGAATGAGTCATATCACTTTGAGGGGTGGTAATCCATGCTTCCTCAAATGAAATTATCGTATTCACACATTATGGAAACCATAAAGGTATGTTGTAAATAAAAATTATAGAAGCATAGAGGAAATATAAATATAATATATATCATATATAAATATAGTGTCATCATAATGTCCACTATGAGAGGTGGTAGGAGAAAATTGAACAATCAACATTTCTTGAGGTAATAATTTGCCTTATACAGAAATAGTATGTTTGTATACAATAGATGGAGGTTTGTGTAAGTGTAGTTAGAATAATTATTATAAAAACATCCTGTTATACTTATGATACTGTTGTTTTTTTAATCATATAATAAGAATATCATAGGGATTTAAGAAGTAAAATAAAGGAAATGAACTTTAGAGAAGACACTACCTCTAAAACGGGTAACTCCTTTTGATTTGAGCCAAAAGGCTTTCTTGAATTGCATTCTGCCCAATGTAAGGCTTCCAAGAGAAAGTTAAGGATGTTGGGAGATTATTTGAGTATAATTTGGATGATAAAAGGTGATTGAGAGTTATGAGTAAGTGGGTAGATATGATTCCCTTTTATAAGAGGGGGGAGGGGAACTTTAGGAAAGTCTTGAAATATTATTTTATTATAAATTTATTTTTGAATTATAAAAATTAAAAAGTTATATATTTTGAGGATAATGTGATTATTGGTTTAAATACTCTCAAACAATAGGTTTTAGAAAAGTTTAGGTCACAAAAATAACCATATCTTTTTGCATTAACCCTTAGTTAAAAACATTAACTCTTACCATGTCTTCTTGTATTTTCATAATATATGGTTAGTATAGTTACTATAAAATCAAAATATAACAAAAAGTGTATAATTAATGACATTGGTAACATTATATAAGTATTTTTTTCTGAATATTATATTTTTAGCACTATTATATCATTTAATAAAATAGTTTTTTTAAACTCATTTATGTCAATTTTGACATTATTTAGTAATTGATTTTTTTAAGTCATAACAACTATATTCCTAAAAAACAAGAAATTAACTCATCACTAACATGTCAATGTCATCTAAAAAAATTGTGGATGGCATCAAAATGTTCAAATTACATTTATTTTAATATTTATCATATCATTTATTTGAATCCTTTATTAATAAGGTAATCAGTGCATCATCATTGTGTCATAAATAAATTTATTTATTTAATCTCTAAAAATTATAAATAAAATTACATGATGTAGGAAATATTTTTAGATTTATAATTACTATTTATAGTCATATATATCAGTTATATAACCCTATATTAAAATTGTTTTAGTAAAAGATCTATGTTTGTGTTATATTTCTCTTTTCTTTAAATTAAATATTATAAAATGTCATTTTCACACCCAAGTGGCTCCCAAATGGAAAGAGTTCCTCATAAGGATGCTCATGGTGGTAAATATCTCATAAAATAGTATTAGGAAATTTTTTTGGGTAGTTTTATATAATTATAATATTATTGTTTACACTTATTTACCTGATTTACCCTTTAACCATGGTAAATAAAAATAATTTCTGAAGTTACTATTCATAATGTCCAAAAAAAGGTACCCATTTACACAATTTGTACCATATGATTCCAAATATGGAATCTATTTTTCCAAATTCAAAACATAGAATTGGAATATATTAATTTAAAATTAATTCTCATTCACAAAATGAGAAAGTAGATTTTTTTAAAAAGATAAAACATTGCAGAAGATTGAAATGTTTTTACGTCTGAATTCAATAGAGAATTAATACCAATGAACTAAATTATAATAAGTGATAAAAATATATTCCATTTATTTTTTAAAACCATAAAACAATATGATTATTCATATAAATTATCTCGATGGAAAAAAGTTGTTTTCAATTAAAATTTAGCATATTTTTACAATTCATCAAAACATGACAGTTATTAGAAAAATATCAAAAATTCATCAAAAGTAAATTTTGATGTCCCAATTATAAATAAAATGTTTATTTTTTCAAATAAAACATATGAAGGTGTTAAAAACTAAATTTAAAAATGGATCTCCATAAAAAGGCAGTAAAACTTCATTTTTAGAAAAATAATTCTTTAATCTGAAAAATTCATTTTGTTATTATATAATATCTAAAAACTTATAAGATGATTTTAAAACATTAAATTTAATATATAACATAAATTTTTCATTAAATAAAAATCCAAAAAGATTGATATGATTTTATAAACACAATTATTCTCTTTTTAAAATAGGTTTTCATAAAAAATGCATCCTTTTTATTCAATTGGTTTTTATTTCCATTTCTAATAAATTTGGTAACCAATGAATAATTACATAAAAATGTGTAAATAAAATTTTCATAATTTAGTTGATACTATTCATTCCCTTCATTCTAATGGCTGGGTTATAATGGTAACATTTAAATAATAGTATTTAGTTGTTCGTTTAAGCTCGATGTAGTGTATTATGTATGCTAATGAACATAGTTTTATTTATTAAAACTTGGGATGTTACACTCATGACTAAAAATATTAGATGGATGATAAATAATTTAATTTAATATATAATATATCTATTTTATTAAAATAATTAACCAATAATTATTAATTTAATTTATTATGATAAGAAATACATTGTGTGCATAAAAACAGATTTTCTTAAAAAAATTATTTTGCTTTCAACTGATTTTTATTTTTATTTCTAATCGATTGATAACCAATGAATTTATTTTATACATTTATAAATCATATAATTTTCATAATTTATTAATTCTTATTCATGGATTATAATATAACAACTAGGTTATAATGGACATATTTAAATGATATATTTTGTGGGTTGTCTAAGATCAATGTTTCATGTCATGTACGTTATCGAATATAATGTTCTTCTTTTAAAAAAATCAGTGTGTTACATGTAACGACTCAATATTTTTAAATGAAATTTTCTTCCTAAATGTGTTTTATATATTATATAATATTATACCTGTACAAAATATAGAGAAAGTAATAAAATTTTATCTCACTAATATAGATCATTACATTTTCCAACTATGAAACCAATGAAAATGTCAAAAATTATAATTGGATAAAAAGTATAAAATAGAAAAGCTAAAATGGGAAAATATAGAACTCCCCAATCTATTAGAATCATCACCCCCATGGAAAGCACTTCAAAAATGAAACAAAATATTTATAAACCAATCAACATCTTATAAAATGAAAATATAACCCTTGGAGGAATTGTATTGAATTTTGAGTAAAATAATAAAGTGGTGGTTATAGGGTATAAATGGAAATGTGACCATTGTGATTTGATCGTTACATGACTGTTTGTCAAATATGACCATTGTTCAATATAACAGTTGGTCAATTTGATCATTGGGAACTATACCCATTGGTAATAATTTTACCATTATAAATAATTTTTATAAGTAGTAATGAAAAGGAAAAATTGATGCATAAAGGAGAGATGATGGCCTCAACCAGTAGATTCATGCCATTTGAAGCCCATTTGTCAAAACTTGGGAGTGAGGTAGTTTCACTGGGATTTTCCCTTGACCAATCCCAATCTATGCTTCAATAAGTGAATCTTGAAAAAAATAGCCTATAGGAGAAGTTCAAGTTAGTGTATATTACCACTCAGTCAATGTTAATCAATCCACCCCATGAAACTACCACTATCGCACACCTTATCCTTAGGGCGCACGTGGGTGTAATAAGGGTTTACATATACAAGACTTAGTTTTATAAAGTCTAATTTTCCTGTGTATAAATAAAATTTTTATTCCATTAATTCCATTTTAATAATATTATTTCTTAATAAAATATATGTTTAATTGATTTAAATTTGATAAATTGATTTCTGGACACAAATAAAACATAATTGTTTTTTTAAGAAAATATATACTTTTTATTATAAACTAAGTTATTCATAATAATATTTTTTTAAAATAAATAATATTTTAAAACACACATATTTACATATAAATGATAAAATAATTACATGATTAATTTTTATAGGTTTCATAAATTTGACTGTACCTTAAAGACTGTTATTTTTTAATAAATAAGGGTTGATGTATATTTTAAAGTTAAAATTATCATATTTAGAAAATTATTATGATAAAATAAAGATTATATTTAAAATCATCACATTGAAATTATGATAGGGTGAATTTATAAGAATTTTCTAAAATACTTTATTCTCCATGAATAGTAAAAATACAATTTTGGGTTTTCAGTAAGTTTTATGACTTAATATTTATTTCATACAGATTTAATAATTAATTAATTACAATACAAGACCTAATATATGTTATTTTATTAATATTATGTATTTTAATAGATTTTAATCAATTTCCAAACCTATAAGTGACTTTCCAAAGTCTAAAATAGAAATTTTGATTTTTTAAAAAGTATTTTGTAGAAAACTTACTTTTCCATGTCCAAAGAAGTACTAAAAATGTATTTCAGTTATGGGGGATTAAAATATCATAAATTTTTACTCAAATTTCCAAAACCATTATAAAAAATCATGGTTATTCCAATGGTTTTTCATTTTCCACAACCTAGATTTCTAAGAGCTATATTTGGAAATTATTAAACAATTCCTCCACTTTTTCTAGAAATACCCACCCATTTCACCTCTCTCATTCACTCCCAATCCATACACAATTAATATTTGGTTATTTTTATTCCCAAGTAGACCCCACAAGGTTTCCTTAATTGTAAAGACCTGGAATTTCCATGTAATTTTTTTTAAATAAATGTGAATTTTACGAGTCCGCAAAATTTGATGGCGGGTGATTCCAAGGCCCAGAGTGTCTGGAATCAATTTCTGAAGTTTTTTTCAAGTACGTTCAGTAAAAGTACGAGTGGGTTTTTATAACTTTTGAACCGGTGCTCGGAATTGAAATCTGAGGGCACCATTGAACTCGCAGCGCCAATATTTTCTTAAGAAGACTTTCACCTCGATGGTAGTTGGTCGAGGATGAAAGATAGTTTTTGGGTTTTTTGTGGAAAATAGTAAAATAAAATGAACTTCACTTTATTTTATTTTTGAGCCACCATGTGGAAGTTGGAGGTGGTTTCCACCAGAACTAAACCTCCTTATGGGAGTTGAAGTGTGGGGACCACCCTAACATAACCTTTCGTGAGAGGTTATGGTGGTGGGGCCCACCCGAACCTAACCTCCCGCGAGAGGTTATGGTGGTGGGGACCACCCAGGACTAAACCCCCATTTTAATTTTGTAAAACCTCTCAAATCCCCTCATTAATGAGGGGGAGCCTCTTGACCTCCTCTACCCAATTAATTCTGCCAATGCACTTGCCATTAATGTGAAAAATCCTCCCCGTTAATTAATTGAGCACATCAATTAATTTTTTTAGACCTTTTTGAATTTTGTGCCAACAATTAAATAATAGATAAACTTAATCTATTATTTTGGCTTGGCATATTCATCTTGGTGGAACTTGGGAGAGGAGGACATAGGGAGAAAGCTCTCCAATGAAGAACAAAGAACGCGTTCTTCCAACGAAGAATACCGCCAAGGAGCGTCTTTGACTTCTTCCCCTGAATCACCTTGCAGAAGCAACCAAAGAGGGACATCTTTGATGACCAACCCTCCCTCCTCATCACCATCAATGAACCGACGCATGATCTTGGGATTGAAAGTGTGTGGCAGACACGACAAACAATGAAAACTCCGTCTTCTTCCCCGCGACTTCGTCAATGAATAATGAACAAAGGTAGGGGTTTAATTTAATTTAAGTTTTATTTATTCCCTTGTTCTTCCTTTATTTAAAAAGGAAGAATGAGGGTGTTTTCCTTTTGCGGGAGTGTTGTTGTGCTTCATTCTTGTGAGCCTTTTGCTGTCACCCTAAAAGAGGAGGGTGCAGACCAAACCATCGTGTTCCGACCCCTCCGCTGATCTCCTTTATGGTGTTCTTCGAAATAGAGGAAAGCAACGTTAAAGGAAATGAAGGTGATGAAGGCAATGGCCGCGCTCCCCGTAGCCTCCATGACCCGCGCCGCCCCCGCGACACTCTGGCGCCCCGGCCGAACCGGCCCTGCCAGCCCGGGCCAAACTACGCCGCCCTCACCGGCCGCACTCCTGCGCCCCTCATGCAACCCGTAGCTCCGCCGTTTGTGTGCCCTGCGTGCCCCGCGGCTCCACTGTTCTCGCGCCTCGTGGCGCCCCGGCCGAGCCGGTCTCCCGTCCCCATCCGCGCCACCCCGGCCCCGGGCCGAGCCGCCCCGATCTGGCCCCTCGTGGCGCCCTCCAGGCTGAACCACCCTCATTACGACCCACGACTGGTCCACACCCTCGCGACCAGTCCGCGCTCTCGCGGCCCTCCGCGACCCCTCGTGGCATGCTGGGATGAACATAACCTGATGAACCACCTAACGGGTTAGGCCAGACCCAACGGGTCAGGCCGGGTTGACCCAAACCAGGTCATCCCATATTGGGTCAGGCCAGTGCGGTCTGACCGAGTCAGACCGGACCCAGGCGCACTACGACCCTTTACCTTCTTTGGCCATATCTTTGGAACCGGGAGTCTGTTTGACGAACCGTTAGTGGACCTGGTAATCTTGGATCACAAAGGTCCCTTTGAGTATACCCCACTAGAGTTTAGGGTATAGTTGAGATATGGTTAGGTTGGATCATGCACGAATCCAACCGGGCCCCTGGGACTAAAAGGCTAATAACTCACAGACTGAGCATCTGATTGACACGCCGTCTATTGCGTTGAGACCCCCTTGACGTGGAGGTCCTTTGAGATACTTCTTCATGGTACTTAGTGATATTTGGAGTATCAACCAGTATCTCGTGGAGAAGATCATTCTAGAGATGAGTGGTCAGAGTGCGGAGACCTAGTAGCTGGCTGATACTTGACAACTGCTGACTAATTGACTCGGAGTGACTCGACTAGCCCAGTGGAGAGCGCCTAGTTATGGAGACAGACCCAAGGCGGAGGAGTGCCTGGTTGTAGTGGCAGACCCACGGTACTCGACAGGAGGAGTACCTCTACAGGCTAATAGGGGGAGCTCCTGGTTGTGGTGGTAGATCCACAGTGGGGAGGGCCTTGGTGACACAGCAAACCCATGGTACTCGACAAGAGTACCTCAGCAGTCCAAGGTTAGTGGGAAGCACCTTAGAGTCATGGAATACCCATTTTACTCAATAAAAGAGGAGTTCTCCAGTAGTCGTGGTTTCGACAATGTGAATAAAAATCCTAGTTGATCTGAGTCAGTAACTTTTATGTTTTTCTCATGATTGAGATAGATCACTTGATAACTTAGGTATATGTATGGGCATATACCAAAGTATAGTTATCTGTTGATTTTATACTTTTTCATTTATCCTTTTTTAGTTTTGTGAGACCTTAAGGTTCTCAGGGCCCCTACTGAGTATCATTATACTCACCCTTGCACGGGATATGCCCACACCTCATTGTGTTGGATGCAGACGACGGACAACGCTGACCGAGATTGAGAGTACCAGGACTGGACGGTACATGGAGGAGACGGATGGTCGTGGAGTGTTGAGGAGGCGATCTGTACCTACCCTTCAGGTAGGAACCTCATAGGACGACCCAATGGATTTTTTTCCCTAATTCCTCAGTTGTACATGCACTTTCATTTTCTTGTACTTTCCATTTGGGCTTGTATTCTGGCCCCTTTTTACTTTCTGTACTCACTTGTTGGTTATAAAGTTTACTCATGTTTGTATCTATTGTGTGTGTTTACAATTTATAAAGGAAATTCCTTATCAGTTTTAGGGAATTACACCTTTAGTGCTAGTCTCCAGCCCCTGGCCTATGGAAGGAGGGCTTGGGGTAGTCACGACATGGGCCTCGGGGGACGGGTCGTGACAAATTGGTATCATAGGAGTCGGTTCTACCACAGAACTTAGGACTCTGATCTTTTATATGAAGCAACAGTGTTAAGTGTAGTGAGGGTGTTTTTCAGTTCAGGGATTCCAGTGTTGGTGCGGCGGTCGACATATTCATACACCAAGACCTTGACTTCTGATTTCCGACTCAATGCATGAAAACACTGATTGCGTGTGTGTTTTCAAAAGTTTTCTTTAAGTCAACACAACCAGGTCAGCTCACCAGGTATAGTCTTTTGACCATGTCTCATCTGTTTCTTTTAGGACTCCTCCCCATAGACAGTTGGTTAGAGTTTCGAGAGTTTTATGCTCTGATAGCCCACCGAGCAATGTGGCCTCGGTGTAGGGCCCTTTTCCAGCAGAGGCACCAGCGGTACCACTCCCCGTTGGGCCACTGATTTCACCAACCCCAGTAGCAGATGATGCACGCCGATTGAGAACGTTTCACGAGTTCCAATGACAGAGGCCACCCAGGTTCAGGGGAGAGACATACCCATATGCGGCTGAGGATTGGCTGGAGGCTGTGGTGAGAGTTTTCCAACTGGTAGGGACACCAGCCGACCTCATGGTGATTCTTGCTGCCAGAATTCTATAGGAAGCGGTGGTAAGATGTTGGAGCTTGATGCTCCAGGTTGATGATGAGATAACACTTCTCTGTTTAGACTTCAAGAGCCTCTTTTGGGAAGAGTTTTTCCTAGTGACTCTTCACGTAGTGCACATAGAAGAGCTACTTTGTCTGCAGCATGACTGTAGCTCAGTACTCAGCGAGGTTCATAGACCTCTCACGCTACTCCACCGATATGGTACGGTACCCTTTCATTAGGGCTTGGACCTTCGATTAGGGACTCAGGCAAGAGATCAGATCTTTAGTGATCTCACTCAGCATCCCGACGCAAGTAGGGGTGTTAGAGAGAGCCCTCATAGTGGAGAGTTTCCTTGCTGAGCAGTCTCTAGCAGCAAGATCCATCACTAGTCGACACGTATCGGAGTCTTATACAACTGATAGTAGAAAGATTTCATATAGGTCCAAGAGGACCAGACCTACAGGTGGATGACTGCATGAATCAGGATCGGTTGTGCGGGGCACCCGAAGCAGAGACATACATTCTAGGAGCGAGCAATGCTTCACATGCAATGGGCAGGGTCACATGGCTCATGACTGTCCGACCATCCATTCGGATGATCATAAGATGGTCGAAGGACTACCAAGACAGAGACAGAGATTCGATCGAGGTGGTCTATAGGGAGCAGACAGACGTGGCATAGGAGTTGGCCGTGCAGCTGGCGGTGGATGAAGTTTTGAGGTGTTACCACCACCACCACCAGAAGGTCCACCCTAACCACAGGGAACAGGTGGAAAGGGGAGAGCTCAGCTCCAGGAAGCTGAGGCCTATGATAAAAGTGCTCCAGATATGATATAAAGTACAATCTGTGTCTATTCCACCTTAGCTGTAGTTCTTATAGACACAGGTTCCAATCACTCTTTCATTGCCACTACCCTCGTTTGGGGCTCGGAGATTCTGATGGAGCCATTGACTCAATCCTTACGGCTAGAGACTCCTATGGGAGAAGACTCGATGATTACGCACTGGTGCCGACAGTGTGAGATTACTCTAGGAGACGAGAGCTTCGGCTGAGATCTCCTAGTAGCGACATCGAGGCCTTACGACGTCATCTTGGGTATGGACTGGTTATCTACAGTCCATGCTTAGATTGACTATATTAGGTGCAAAGTGCGGTGTGTCCACATGGATGGGACTAGTTTTACCTTCACCGGTGAGAAGGGAGCCATTGGAGCATAGGATGGACTTACTCGGAGGAGAGTGCAGCCGATCACTCATCAGTTGGCTTGCCTTACCCTCGGAGCGATCGATATGGGGAGTCTGAGCTATCCTGTAGTGGTGGACCAATACACGGATGTTTTCCCTGAGGATGTCCCAGGTCTACCTCTTCAAAGAGAGGTGTACTTTTACATTGACTTATACCCCGGGACGACACCGATATCTACACCAGTGTATCAGATGGCTCCTGTAGAGCTTCATGAGTTGCAGGTACAACTGGAGGACTTGCAAAGGAAGGTATTCATCCGGCCCAGTGTTTCACCTTGAGCAACCTCGATTCTGTTCACCAAGAAGGCAGATGGGATCCTGAGTATTTGTATCCACTACCATCGCCTAAACCAAGTGACCGTGAAGAACAAGTAACCAATCCCATGGATTGATGACCTCTTTGATCCGATGAAGGGAGCACAGTGGTTCTTGATGATAGACATCAGATCAGGCTATCACCATCTCAGAGTTCGAGATGAGGATGTGCATAAGACGACCTTTAGATATTGGTACAACCACTATGAGTTCTTGGTTATTCCATTCGACGTAAACAATGCTCCAGCAGTGTTCATGGGACTCATGAACAAGATCTTTAAGCCATACCTTGATCTCTTTGTCATAGTCTTCATCGATGAAATTTTGATCTACTCGACTATTGAGGAGGAGAATGCCTATCATTTGAGGATAGTACTGGACACACTCTGAGAGAACCAGCTTTATGGTAAGCTCTTAAAGTTCCAGTTCTGGATCTGAGAGTTTCACTTTTTGGGACATGTCATCTCAGATGCTGGAGTTGCTGTGGATCTAGTGAATATTGAGGTGGTACTTACTTGGGAGCCACCAAGGAGTGTGACAGATGTACAGAGTTTCATGGGTTTGGCTGGTTATTACCGGAGGTTTGTTCAAGACTTATCCAGAGTTTCAGCACCACTATCAGTCTTGAAAAAGAATGGGAAACCCTTTGTGTGGTCGGAGAGATGCCAGTAGAGCTTTTAGGAGCTGAGGAGGAGGTTGAATAGTTCCCCCATCTTGAGGTTTCCAGAGGAAGTCATAGGGTACGTAGTCTACTGTGATACATCAAGGATCAAACTCGGATGTTTCCTGGTGCAGGAGTGAGCAGTGATCGCTTATGGATCTCAACAACTGAGACATCATGAGTAGAACTACGCTACCCATGACCTGGAGTTAGCAATAGTGGTCTTCGTCTTGAAGATGTGGTGACACTATCCGATGGGTGAGCGTTTTGTCATGTACTCTGATCACAAGAGTCTTAGGTATATCTTCTCTTATAAGGACCTGAAACTGATATAGTGACGTTGGATTGAGTTCCTCTAGGACTATGACTTTGAGATAGTCTATACTCCTGGGAAGGGGAACATTGTTGCAGATGCACTCAGCAAGAGATCTGGTATACAGCTGCTAGGTGAGGCGACAAAGAAGCTGGCTGCTTTACAGATATCCTTTATAGATAGAGATGGAGCAGTCTTCCTTCAGTCTCTTACAGTCACTCTTCCACTTCTTCAGTGAGTTAGGGAGGCGCAACATGAGTATGCTGACTACAAGACACGAGGTGATCAGATATCCACAGGATAGACACCTGATGGATTTTCTAAAGGTGGGGAGCACATCATTCTCTTCAAAGGACGTACTGTGGTACCAGTTCCACTTTAGGAGGAAGTGTTGAGGGAGTTCCACACATCCCCTCTAGCAGTAAATCCAAGAGTGGCGAAGATGTACCAGGACCTCCGATGACAGCACTAGTGGCCGAGAATAAAGAAGGCAATTGCAGATTTTTTCTCTTGATGCCTCACTTGTCAGAAAGTGAAGGCGAAACATCAGGTACCAGCAGGCTTGGTTCATCCTTTAGAGGTCCCAGAGTGGAAGTGGGATGGTATATCCATGGATTTTGTGATAGGGCTTCCACGTACATCCAGAGGTCATGACTCGATCTAGGTGATCGTCGACCGACTCACCAATTCGGCCCACTTCCTACCGATCAGAGAGCAGGGTTTAGTAGAGGGCTTGGGACGCCTCTATGTGAAAGATATTGTGCGGTTACATGGAGTAACTTCGACGATTTTCTCTGATTGTGACACATGATTTACTTCCTGGATATGGAAGGGTTTGCAGGAAGATTTTGGGACACAACTTCATTTGAGCACCACCTTCCATACTCAGACGTATTTCCAGATCGAGCGGACCATTCAGACCCTCAAGGACATGTTTCATGCTTTTTTCCTCAACTACAATCACAGTTGGTAGGATCACTTACCTTTGGTGGAGTTTTCATATAACAAAATCTATCACTCCAGCATTGGGATGACACCTTTTGAGGCGTTGTACGTGCGACCTTGCATATCACCTTTGTACTGGACAGATGTAAAGACCCGTAAATTTCATGGGAATTTTTTTCTTAATTTCTTTGGGATTTTACGAGTACGCAGTTTTTGAAGGCACCTGATTCTGTGGCCCGGTGTGCCTGGAATCAATTTCCAAAGTTTAGCTCGGGTACATTCAGTGAACGAACGAGCATGTTTTCCTAAATTTTGAACCGGTGCTCGGAATTGAAAACTGAGGGCACCAATGAAATCATAGCGCCGGTAATTGCTTAAAATAACCTTTATTGGAGTTGTGTTTGCTCGGGAAGGAGTTGTTAAATTTTTTGGATTAAGCATAAGGAGAAATAAAATTGTGCTACTAATTTTATTTCACTTAAGTGGTTAAACCCATGTGTGGGATTTGGGGTGGAACCCACTAAAATTCTAATTCTTCTTGTTAGGATTTAGTGAGGTGGGGTCCACACGAGCCCCACCCCTTCAAATTATCTAACCCCCTCCACATGAGTTATAACTCTTCCACATTTATGATGACAACTTAACACTCCTTTTAATTTTGTCAACTCTAGTTTTAATTAATTAAATGAATGCCAACACACCTTTTATTCAATTAATTGAAACCCTTTAATTAATTGAATTTGGTGTTTTGAAATTTAAAAATGTTGGAATAAGTAAATAAAATAAGGCAAAGCCTTATTTTATTTTAGTTTGGTTTTTGGTGTGGAGAATTGAGAGAGGGAGAGTTCTATACCTTGAAGAACTTCATCTTCTTCGTGAAGAACGCCAAGACTTCGACAAAGAACGCCGTCACTGTAAGGAGAGATCGACGTGTTGTCTCTTCTACTCTCCGCAGGGAAGCATTCATGAGCTACTACAGCTACGACAGGGCAGCATGACGGTAGCCCAGTACTCGGTGAGATTTACCGATCTCTCGCGTTATTCCATAGACATGGTACGGGACCCATTCTTCCGGGCCTGGACCTTCAAATAGGGACTGAGGCATTAGATCAGGTCTTCGATGATCTCTCTCAGCATTCCGACACAGGCAGGAGTACTGGAGCGAGCCCTACTTGTGGAGAGCTTCCTTGCTAAGCCTACAACAGTAGCGAGACCTACCACAGGGCGGCATGTAGCGGAGTCTTCTGACGTTGTCATTCGACGGATGTCACAGGGGTCCAAGCAGACCAGACCATCAGGCGGACGACCTCAAGATAGTGGCTCAGAGGTGCGGGGCACACGACGCAGAGCCAGCCCT
This sequence comes from Viscum album, assembly GCA_963277665.1. Lineage (NCBI taxonomy): Eukaryota > Viridiplantae > Streptophyta > Magnoliopsida > Santalales > Viscaceae > Viscum > Viscum album. Next base: position 1,403,279,084 of record OY728131.1, read on the forward strand.
ACGAGGAGCAGACAGTGATATGCATGCGGTGGGCAGGGCCACATGGCTCGTGACTGCCCGACCCGCCATGCAGAGGAGCAGCAGACGATTGAGGGACCACCCAGGCAGAGGCAGAGGTTCAACCGTGGCGGTCCGCAGGGAGCATGAGGATGAGTCAGAGGAGCTGGACGAGCAGCAGGTGGTGGGAGACGCTTTGAGGCTCTACCACCACCACCACCAGGAGGTCCACCCCGACCACAGGGAGCTGGAGGATAGAGACAGGCTCAGGTTCAGGTAGTGGAGGCCTACGACCACGGCGCACCAGAGATGATTCTAGGTACTATCTGTGTCTACTCCACCCTTGATTTAGTTTTTATATACACAAAAGCGAGTCATTCTTTCATTGGCACTGCCCTTGTTCGGAGCTCGGAGATTCTGACGGAGCCGTTGGCTCGATCCTTACGGCTAGAGACTCCTACGAGAGTAGACTTGATGATTACGCACTAGTGCCAGCAGTGTGAGCTTACTCTAGGAGGTGATATCTTTGGCTGGGATCTTCTTGTAGCAGCGTCGAGGCCTTACGATGTCATCTTGGGCATGGATTGGTTATCTACAGTCCATGCTCAGATCGACTGTATTAGGCGCAAGGTACGGTGTGTCCGCACCGATGAGAGCAGGTTCACCTTCACCGGCGAGAAGGGAGCCTTTGCAGTGTAGGATGGACTCATGTAGAGGAGAGGACAACCGATTACTCATCAGTTGGCTAGCCTCATCCTAGGAGCAGTTGACGTACGGAGTCTGAGTTTCCCTATTGTGGTGGATCATTATGCCGACGTTTTTCCTGAAGACGTTCCAGGACTAACTCCTCATAGAGAGGTAGACTTCTATATTGACCTGTACCCTAAGACATCCCCGATATCTACTCCAGCATATCGGATAGCTCCCACTGAGCTTCGAGAGCTACAGGTACTGCTGGAGAACTTGCAGGGCAAGGGATTCATTCGACCCAGGGTTTCACCCTGGGCTTCCCTGATTTTGTTCTCCAAGAAGGCGGACAGAAGCTTGCGACTTTGTGTTGATTACCGTCGCCTGAACCAAGTGATAGTGAAGAACAAGTATCCATTTCCAAGGATCGACGACCTCTTAGATCAGCTCAAGAGAGCATGATGGTTCTCGAAGATAGACCTCAAGTCTGGCTATCATCAGCTCAGAGTTCGAGACGAGGATGTGTAGAAGATGACCTTTAGGTGTCGGTATGGCCACTATGAGTTCTTGGTTATGCCTTTAGGTGTAACCAACACTCCAGTAGTGTTCAAGAGCCTCATGAACAGGATCTTCCAGCCTTACCTCGATCGATTTGTCATAGTCTTCATCGACGACATATTGATTTACTCGACTACTGAGGAGGAGCACGCCTACCATTTGAGGGTTGTACTGGAAACACTTCAAGAGCACCATCTTTATGGTAAGCTCTCGAAGTGTCAGTTTTGAATACGTGAGGTCCACTTCTTGGGACACATCATATCTGAGGCGGGAGTTGCGGTGGATCCTGTGAAGATCAAGGCAGTGCTACCTTGGGAGCCACCCAGAAGCGTGACGGAGGTGCAAAGTTTCTTAGCTCTGGCTGGGTACTATCGGAGATTTGTGCCAGACTTCTCCAGAGTTTCAGCACCGCTTACAGCTTTGACGAAGAAGGGGAGACCCTTCATGTGGTCAGATAGATGTCATCAGAGCTTCCGGAAGATGATATAGAGATTGACCAGTGCACCCATCTTGAGGCTACCAGAAGAGGGAGTAGGGTACATAATCTACTGTGATGCATCAGGGATCGGACTCGGGTGTGTCCTGATGCAGGAGCGGGTAGTGATCGCCTATGGATTACAACATTTGAGGCAGCATGAGCAGAACTATGCTACCCATGACCTGGAGTTAGCAGTAGTGGTCTTTGCCCTGAATATGTGGCAGCACTATCTGATGGATGAGCGCTTTACAATCTACTCTGACCACTAGAGTCTCAGGTACATCTTCTCGTAGAAGGACCTGAACCTGAGACAGCGGTTATGGCTCGAGTTCCTCTAGGAATATGACTTTGAGATAGTCTATAATCCTGGTAAAGGGAACGTAGTAGCCGATGATCTCAGCAGGAGGACGAGCATTCAGCTTCTTGGAGAGGTGAAAAAGCAGTTAGCCTCTTTGTAGATATCCTTCGTGGATAGAGGCGGAATAGCCTTCCTTCAGTCGCTCACAGTCACACCTCCACTTCTTCAGCGGGTCAGAGAGGCACAACGTGGGGACGTTGACTGTGAGGCGCAGAGGGCACTGATTTCCTCAGGACAGGCACCTGATCGATTCACTGTAGGTGGAGATCATGTTGCCTTTTCAGAGGATGTACCATGGTACCCGCTTCATTACAGGAGGAGGTACTGAGAGAGTTTCACACTTCCCCTTTGGTAGTACATCTAGGGGTAGAGAAGATGTACCGAGATCTCAGACGACAGCACTGGTGGCCGGGTATGAAGAAGGTTGTGGAAGAGTTCGTTTCTCGATGTCTCACCTGCCAGCAGGTGAAGGTGGATCACCAGGTACCAGTAGGCTTGGTACAACCCTTGGAGGTCCTGGAGTGGAAGTGGGATGGGATATCTATGGATTTCGTGATTGGAATTCCTCGTAATTCTAGAGGACATGACTCCATTTGGGTGATCATTGACCGACTCACCAATTCGGCCCACTTCTTACCCATCAGAGAGTAAGGATTAGTGGAGATCTTGGGACACCTCTACGTTTAGGAGATCCTAAGACTTCATGTTGTGCCATCATCTATAATCTCTGATCGTGATGATCGTTTTACTTCTCGGCTTTAGAAGGGGTTTCAGGAGGCTTTTGGGACACAACTACGCCTGATCACCGCTTTTCACCCTCAGATGGATGGTCAGACGAAGAGGACCATTCAGACCCTCGAGGACATGCTCCGTGCATGTGTCCTCAACTTTGGTCACAGCTGGTAGGATCACCTAACCTTGATGGAGTTTGCGTAAAACAAAAAATACCACTCCACCATCAGGATGGCACCATACGAGGCATTGTACGGCCGACCTTGTAGATCACCTTTGTGCTGGACAGACCCTGGGGAGTCAGCACTTGTGGGACCAGCGATGATCTAGGAAATGATAGAGAAGGTTCAGGTTATCCAGGAGCGGATGAGGACAGCTCAGAGCCGACAAAAGTCTTATGTTGACAGGAGGCAGAGACCACTAGAGTTCGAGGATGGCGACCACATTTTCTTGCGGGTCTCACCTCGACATGGATTATGGAGATTTGGCCGGGGTGGTAAGTTATCTCCGTGCTTCATAGGACCATTCTAGGTTCTCAGCAGGATATGCGAGGTGGATTATCTCCTGGCTCTACCACCTCAGTTGCACTGGGTGCACGACGTCTTCCACGTATCTCAACTTAGGAGATATGTGCATGACCTGATGCATATCATCGACCATGGGGAGCTGGACATTGATGACGGGGTGACTTTTGCGGAGGTCCCGGTGGAGATCAAGGATCGACAGGAGCGGGTCCTACGTGGGTGGTCGATTCCTCTAGTGCACATCAGGTGGAAACACAAGAACCTCCCGGAGAGCACTTGGGAGCGGGAGGCTCAGATGCGTGCTCAGTACCATCATTTGTTTCCCTAGTTTGTGATGTATATTTACGGGGACGTAAAGCCCTGAGGTGGGAGTAATTTAAAGACCCATAAATTTCAAGAATTTTTTTTTCTTAATTTATTTGGGATTTTACGAGTATGCAGTTTCTAACGGCACCTAATTCTGAGGCCCGGTGTGCCCAGAATCAATTTCAGAAGTTTAGCTCGGGTACGTTTAGTGAATGAACGAGCGGGTTTTCCTAACTTTTGAACCGGTGCTCGGAATCGAAAACCGAGGGCACCAATGAAACCACAATGCCAGTAATTTCTTAAAATGACCTTTACTAGAGTTGCGTTTTCTCGGGAAGGAGTTGTTAAAATTTGTGGATTAAGAATAAGGAGAAATAAAATTGTGCTACTAATTTTATTTCACTTAAGTGGTTAAACACATGTGTGGGAGTTGGGGTGAAACCCACTAAAATTTTAATTCCTCTTATTAGTATTTAGTGAGGTGGGTCCCACACGAGCCCCACCCCTTCAAATTCTATAACCCCCTCCACATGAGTTATAAATATTCCACATTTATGATGACAACTTAATACTTCTTTTAATTTTGTCAACTCTAGTTTTAATTAATTAAATGAATGCCAACACACCTTTTATTCAATTAATTTAAACCCTTTAATTAATTGAATTAGGTGTTTTGAAATTTGAAAATGTTGGCATAAGTAAATAAAATAAGGAAAAGCCTTATTTTATTTTAGTTTCGTTTTTGCTGTGGAGAATTGAGAGAGGGGGAGTTCTATACCTTGAAGAACTTCATCTTCTTCGCGAAGAACGCCAAGACTTTGACGAAGAACGTCGTCACCGCAAGGAGAGATCGACATGCCGTATCTTCTCCTCTTGGCAGCCAGTGTGTGACGCCTTTCCTAAAGAACAAAGATGCACCCTCTTTCGATCTCCTTCTCGCGTCAATGGAAGGGAGACACCGCTCCTCCTCGGACGTTCTCCATCAACATATACGGAGCTTCACCTCGCGATGCTGTTTCCCACGACGATCATCGTTCGAAAACTTCTTCGAGGTAGGGGATTGTTTTACATTCAGATTTAATTTGACATTCATTGTTAATTTTGGTCACCTGTTATCAATATAATTGGAGGAGGTTGGACCGCACAAACACGGCCGAACCTCCCCCCCTTTGTTGTTGATTTTTCTTCGTGGTTTGGAACGGAGGCGGCGCTGTGCAACGACACCGCGCGGGAACGAGGGAACTGTGGCCGGTGCGGGCCGCGACGGAGGTGCGTGGCGCCATCACGCCACGCTGGTGCGTCAAAAGGGGCCGCGACCGGGGCGGGACACGACCGCGCCGGATGGGCAAGAGCCGCGGCCCTTGGCCGCAGTAGTTCTGCAGGGAGGCGGCCAGACTCAGCCGACCGCAGGCAGACAGGGAGGCGGGACCGGCTGGTCCTACGGTAGCAACACCGTCCGGACTTAATGGACAGCCGTTACCCGAAGAAACCGGGGGTTTGAACCCTCGACCAGTGCAGCAAGGGCAGACCCCCACGGGTCCACCATTTCGTCAATCAAGGGGGGCAGGGCCCCCCTCCACACTCCGCTCGGCCGAAGGCCGTGCCGCTGGCCATGCGGGCCGGGCCAGCCACGCCGGGCCGGGCCGCACCCAATCGGTCCGGACCCGGACTCGGGTCGGGTCGACCCAGGGGGTATTGGGTCGGGTCGGACCGAGCCCAAATCCCCTGTTTTCGAACAGATCTGTTCAAATGCCCATAACTTGGGCTACAGACCTCCGATCGACGCACCGTCAGTTGCGTATCAATCCTTGGATCGAGACGGTCGTTTCAATATATTACACTCAATGTTTAGGAGAACTTTGGGTACGTCTAGGTTGGTTCGAACACGAAACCAACCGGGCCCTCGGAGCGGAAACACTTATAACTTGAGCTCCGAACGTCTGATTGACGTGCCGTCAACTTTGTTGGATTACTCTTAGTGAGAAGATTCTTTTGGATTACTCCGATTGAGGTTTGGACGTAGCTGGAGTACGGTCGGGTTGGTTTTGGATTAAAAACCAACCGGACCCCTGGGACGAAAAAGCCAATAACTCTCAGACCGGGCGTCCGATTGACGCGCCGTCTATCGCGTTGAGTTCCTATTGATGAGACGGAACTTTGGGATACATCAACTCTAGACTTAGTGTCAGTTGATGTATCGACCCGTCTTAGCTCGTGGAGCAGACCCTCCCGGAAATCGAGCGTTCTGTGTGCGGGAACCTTAGAGCTGGCTGCGACTATGACGACGACGACGACTGTACTGAAATCCTCCGTGGGTTCGACAGCGACGACTACCGTACTGAAATCCTCCGTGGGTTCGACGGCGATGAATACTGTTCTTGTATCCTATGTGGGTCCAACAGTACTTGACTACTGTTCTTGTATCCTATGTGGGTCTGACAGTATTTGACTCTGTACTTGTATCCTATGTGGGTCTGGCAGAGTAGCTGGTCTTATATCCTTTGTGGGTCCGACAGCTTAGCTGGTCTTGTATCCTATGTGGGTCTGACAGCTTAGATGAATCAGTGGCTACATCTGATCATCTCTATCATCTTATGAAGTTTATACCTATGTGAGCTGAGTCTTGACTTTCAATCACTATCTTCGATATGATTGTTTTGCTATCCTGTGTGGATTGGGTTGTGTTATCCTGAGTGGATTGGATTGTGATTTCCTGTGTGGACTAGATCTAACTTGGGCTCAGATGTTGGAGCCGAACTGGAATTGATGACTTAGGTATATTTATGGGCATATACCTAAGTATATTTGGTTGTTACTTCGTGATTGTATCATTCCTTTTTGGTTTGTCCTTCGTGGATTCTGGGAGACCTTCGGGGTCTCGGGGTCCCTACTGAGTAGTGTATACTCACCCCTGCACGGGATATGCCCGCACTACGTTGTGTTGGATGAAGACAACAGACAACGCTGACCGAGGTAGGAGCTCGTTGAGCTAGACAATACCTGTAGGTTGATCACTGGACGAGACATACACGAAGCGGACGACTAGAGCCGAGGAGTGGAGGAGACTATCTGTACCCACCCTTCAGGTGGGATTTCCAGAGGACGGCTTGGTGTTGCTACTTTACTTTTTTTCTATTGTACTCTCTTTTCAGTTGTACTTTACTTTCAGTTGGGTTTGTATACTGGCCCATTTACTTTCCAGCACTTACTTTTGTACTCAGTTTACTTAGTGTTTACTTCAGCTTGCATACTATGTGGTGTTTGTTTTCTTACATAAAGGAAATGCATTCCCTTTTATCGGGTTTTACGCCTTTGGTTCTAGTCGCCAGCCCCTGTCCTATGGGAGGCGGGCTTGGGGTAGTCACGGCACGGGTCCCGAGGACGGGTTGTGAAAACTGACCCAGGGGAGTCAGCACTAGTGGGACTAGAGATAGTAAGGGCTACCACGGAGAAGCTGCAGATCATCCAGGAGTGGATGAAGACTGCATGGAGCAGGCAGAAGTCATATGCTGATAGGAGATGGAGTCCTCTAGAGTTCAAGGATGGAAACCATGTCTTTCTACGGGTCTCACCTCGACGAGGTCTTCGGAGATTTGGTGGAGGCGAAAATTTATCTCTGATATTCATCGGACCTTTTTAGGTCCTCAGTAGAGTTGGTAAGGTGGATTAACGCTTAGCTCTTCCACCTCAGTTGCATCGGGTGCACGACGTCTTCCACATATCCCAGCTAAGGAGATACGTGCATGACCCTTCCCACATCATCGACCATGGAGAGATGTACGTCGACGATGGGGTGACTTTTACAGAGGTTCCAGTAGAGATTGAGGATCGAAAGGAGAAGGTCCTTCATGGACAGTCGATACCTCTGGTGCGCGTTCGCTGGCAGCACAGAAACGTCCAGAAGAGCACATGGGAGTGAGAGGCTCAGATGCGTGTTCAGTACCCCCACTTGTTCCCTTAGTTTTGAGTTGTGTCTTACAGGGATGTAGAGCCCTGAGGAGGGAAGAATGTAAAGACATGGAATTTCCATGTAATTTTTTTAAAATAAATGGGAATTTTACGAGTCCGCGAAATTTGACGGCGTGTGATTCCAAGGCCTGGAGTGCTTGGAATCAATTTCTGAAGTTTTGTCCAGGTACGTTCAATAAATGTACGAGCGGGTTTTTATAAATTTTGAACCATTGCTTGGAATTAAAATACGAGGGTACCATTGAACTCGTAGTGCCAATATTCGCTTAAGAAGGCTTTCACCTCGACGGTAGTTGGTCAAGGATGAAAGATAGTTTTTGGGTTTTTCATGGAAAATAATAAAATAAAATGAACTGCACTTTATTTTATTTTTGATACACCATGTGGAAGTTGGAGGTGGGGTCCACCAGAACTAAACCTCCTTGTGGGAGTTAAAGTGTGGGGACCACCCGACCATAACCTTCCATGAGAGGTTATGGTGGTGGGGATCACCCGAACCTAACCTCCCGCGAGAGGTTACGGTGGTGGGGACCACTCAAGACTAAACCCCCATTTTAATTGTGAAAAACCTCTCAACTCCCCTCATTAATGAGGAGTAGACTCTTGACCTCCTTTACCCAATTAATTCTGCCAACGCACTTTCCATTAATGTAACACTACCACAAAACAGGGCGAGGGCAGCGCTGCCCTTTATCAGTGCTAAACAGAAAGCGTTGATAACGAGGTATGCCTTTATCAGCACTATATAAAAGCGCTGATAAATATTACATTTATCAGCGCTAAAATAAGCGCTGATAAAGGGTACCCCTTTATCAGTTCTTTTTTTACCGCTGATAAAAGGGAACATTTATCAGCGCGTTTTTAGCGCTGATAAAGGTAGCTCTTTATCAACGTTAAAAAAGAACTGATAAATGAATGTTTTATCAGTGATTTTATTTTAGCGATAAAACATACCTTTATCAGCGCTTTTAACGAGCGCTGATAAAGGTTCTGTTGGTTTTTATTTAATAACCCTAACAGGCCATCCTCGCTTGTACACGGTCAAGCTCTCGCGGAAGCTGAACCAGGCCCCTCGCTGTGCGACCTCGTCCTCCTCGTCCTCCTCCTTCCTTATCCTTCCTCCTCCTTCGTCCTCCTCGTCCTCCTCGTCCTCCTCATCCTCCTCGTCCTCCTCGTCCTCCTCGTCCTCCTCTTTCTCCGCCGCCACCGTCGCCTCCCCCCCCTGCTCCTGCTACCGCGACCGCCTCTGCCTATGCCGCCTCCACCCTCGCTGCCGTGACCGCCGCCGCCTCTGCTGCCGCCGCCGCCTCCGCCTCTGCCGCCGCCTCCACCCTCGCTGCCACGACCGCCACCGCCTCGTCCTCCTCCTCCTCGTGCTCTCAAGGTGGGAGGTGAGTTCCATGGATGGTATTCCCTTGGTATATTATTTATATATTGTGTGTGTGAGGACCAAATAGTGAATATATATGTGAGATAGGAATGATACCATATCTTGAGCCTAATTACAGTAAGTATTTCCATAATAGATAGTGTGGTATTAATGTGATTATGATTATGTCTAGGGATGTGATTCATAATTAGTGATGAGTGTCGAAATAAGAGATGTTATTGATATTTAGCAACACAAGTGGGTTGTTTGTGAATGATGTGGAATTGGATACTCTATAGGTTCTATAGGGATATCTTGACTCTAAGATGAAGTATATGGTAATTGGTTAGTTATGATGGTTCACATGTGTGAGAGGTTTACCAAGGTTATGTGTGATGACTTCTGTGGATAACCAACCCTTGTTTTCATTTTTTTTATTTTGAGTTACCATGGGCGGTAAGTTCTACCCCTTCGAGTTGAATATTTATGTATGAGATACAAAGGAAATAGTTTTTAATCTTATGGTTATATGGATTCCCAAAGATTATCCCAATGGAAATGATGATGGATCCATATTAATTTTCATCACATAGCATAATCTCATAGTTATATGATTAGACAAAGATGGATCCATAATACAAAACATATCACCTAGTATGTCTGTCACATATACGAATAAATAAATTAGAAAAAAACATGCTACAAAGAATAAAGGTACCATTAAATACTTACATTGGTTAACTTGTTTTAGAAATTTTTTATCTTCATCTGTGCCTTGTACTTGCACCCATGAATTTGAAGGTGAGTATGCATACACGATAGTTGACCTTCTTAGAGAAGATTTTCTGGAAGAGTATAAGAGACATGAAGCAATGAAGATCATTAGAGTGTTGGAGCAAATGTGGTTGCTACAAACAATGTGGCAATCGACTTGTGCAACGTGGCATAAGTTACAACTTGCAGGTATTGTAACTTAGGCTACGTTGCACAAGATGATTGCCACAATGAATAGCAAGATCTTCATTACTTCATGTCTCTTATACTCTTCCAGAAACTCTTCTCTAAGAAGGTCAACTATCGTGTACGCATACTCACCTTCAAATTCATGGGTGCAAGTACAAGGCACAGATGAAGATAAACAAGTTGACCTATGTAAGTATTTAATGGTACCTTTATGCTTTGTAGCATGTTTTTTTCTAATTTATTTATTTGTATATGTGACAGACATACTAGGTGATATGTTTTGTATTATGGGTTTATCAGGAGTCTGTATGATTTCCTGTTTCCACATTTCATTTTAAATAGCATGTTATAATTATATATTTACTTTACCCTAATGGATCAAATAGTCAGGCATATTGTAGATGTTTCTAGAATGTTGTAGGATTATTTTTCCCCAATGGTAGTACATTTTTAGGATGTTTTCACTGATGAGGTATAAAATTTACTTCTTAATAAAGAGATAAACTTTATAATCTAGTTAGTTTTGGGAGAAAATTCAGTTTCTATCACAATTTCTAAAATAACACCAAAAGAGCATCAGTTGTTTGAATTACAATTTGATGATATAGAATATAATGGTTTCATATGGCATAGTACTTTACCTGGGGTTTTATAGATCTCTAAAATAGATGATTGATTGGTATTTATTATTTTGTTGGACTATTGGAGATTGAACCTAATGAGAGTCATGAATATGTATCCTTATCCATGCATTGATAGTCACATTGATCATTTATGAGGTTCTATGATCTTCTCCAAGATAGATTTGACATTAGGATACCATTAGATGAGTTGGACATCGATGGACCTACCATGGACTGCTTTTAGGAGTAGTTATGGCCTGTATGATTTTTTAGCGATGATTTTTGGTTTAACTAATGCATTGGTTGTATTAAGGGACTTGATGAATAGGATATTTCATCCTTTTCTGGATCAGTTTTTAGTAGTTTTTTTCAATTAAATATTAGTGTACTCCCAACCCATAGTTGATCTTGACCAAAATCTTATCATCACCTTGAGTACATTGAGATAACATCATATTTATTACTGTTTTCTCCTGTTACTCATTGGTTTCCTCTTGTTCGCATGTCATGTATTTTCTAAGGCATCATTTAGTCTTTATAAGACTAACTTGGAATAAATTTGATATATGTCAGATTAAATCAGGTATCTTATACATACATGATGTTCACCCTACTGGACACACCATGTATATGGATTTCACATGTGTTTAAAAGAATTTGTACCATGATTTGTTTTTATAAAACCCAAAAAATGCTACCTGATTAATTAAAACATAATATTAGGCAAGTTCTCGAGATCGAACCCATAAATACGATGAATATTAATAAAGAATGGATGAATTCCAATCAGTTGAAAAAAGAGTATGAAGATGGCGTGAAAGAGTTTATCAAGTTTGCAGAAGATCATGCATGCGACCCTTCTCAAATCCATTGTCCATGTTTACGCTGTTGTTATTCAAGACAAATTAGTCCAGAGGAGTTGGAATAACACCTGATCTGTCACGGAATAGATCTAAGTTATACATTTTGGAATAAACACGGGGAAAAAACCAATGTAGGTAGTGACTCAGAGAACACGAAATTTTATAGATCATCTGATATGATTAGAAGCGTGAACAGTGAAGACGATCGTATGGAGGGTGTGATTACAGATGTGAACGATGATGAAGATCGTATTGAGGAAATGAAAAGGACAGTTGAAGATGAACTTAGTGATTGCACAAAATTGTTTGATAAGTTAAAGAGTTGTGTAAAAACATCATTGTATGCTGGTTTCACTAAATATACAGCATTGTCAGCCGTATTAAAGCTGTATAATTTGAAAACAGGCAACGGGTGGAGTGATGCCAGTTTTACGAAACTACTTGCTCTCCTGAATGACATGCTCCCAGAAGATAATGAACTACCAAGCCGAATATATGATTCCAAACGAATGCTACGATCGATGGGTATGATCTTTGAAAGAATACATGCTTGCCCGAATGACTGTATATTGTTTCGCAAGGACCAAAAATCACTTAAAGAATGCCCAAAGTGTGGTTCTTCCCGATACAAGAAAGATGATTCTAGTCCTACGAAAGTTGTATGGTACTTTCCAATCATTCCTAGGTTTAGACGCCTATATGGAAGTTATGAGACTGAAAGACAATTGACATGGCATGCAGATACAAGAATTAAAGATGGGAAACTACGTCACTGTAACACCCCGAGATTTTATGAAAAATAATCTTTTTAATTTCATTAATGTCTTGTGTTGTATGCTACATTAAAAGGATCTTGCACAACACAAATCCTTGACTTGACTTGCATTACACGCAATCACGACCTTCCTCGATAGCGTGTGTAGTACGCAATACCGTGTTTCATTAAACAACGATATGCTATTAAAATATTATTAAAACTAGCCATTATGAATAGTAATAACCACCTTTTAAAATTTTAGAAATTTTATCTCTCAAAATGGAATACATTTTTGGATTCAGAGTATCGAATTTAGCCTAAGGTGAAATTTTGGTACTTTTCGGATAACTTTCATATTCTGATGAATAGTGAAAATTACTAAATTTTAATTAAAAACAACCTTTTTAATCAAAATAATTAATAGTGATAAATTATTAATTTGATTGGTTTTAAAGTATATTTAGAATATATTTTTACAATTTAATATAATTTTGGTCATTGGATGTAATTTCACATTTAAACAAGTTATAAACAAGTGTCAATCTTTTGATAGTTATTATCTCTTAAAAACACGCCATTTGTTTTGAAGACGGGAATTAATTTTTAAATTAGTTAATGTAACTGATATGTTTTGAATTTGGTAAAATAGACATCATTTTTGAGTTCATAATATCAAATATAGCTTAGGCCTAATTTTTGGTATTTTTCTGGAAACTTTCATTTTTTGATGAATAGTGAAACCACTAAGTGGTAGTAAAAAAAATGAATTTTTCATAAAACTTAATTTTACCACTTCTGTGAGTGGAATTTCAAAAATCCGAGACACACGGTTTACGTCAGTAAGTAAAATGTGGTTCGATGAGATGAAAATAATTTTTGGTGAATAGTAACTTTTTACTTTTTTTTACCACGGTTAAAAGTAAATAGGATAATTAAGGGTAAAAATGATATTATTATTACCCTAACACATGTCCTAATTATATTGGATAAGTTTAATTAGACCAAAAACAACATTAGGAATAAAATATGACCATTTAGGCCCACTTGGATTAGATTAGGACATTTATTATTATTTAATTCAAAGAAGAGTTAAAAGAGTTAAAATCAAAGTTTATTTACTAAAACATTTATAATATAGGGTTATACATAAGATAAATTCGATTGTAAATATTCATTAGAAACATAATAATATTTCCTACATAATGATATTTTATTTATAATTTTTAGACATTAAATAATTTAATTTATTTATGACACAATGATGATGCAGTAATTACCATAATAGTGAAAAATTAGAATAATTGATATTATAAATACCCAAATAAATATAATTTTAGACTTTTTATGAATGAAAATAATTTTATAGGTTAATATGGCATGTTAGTATTGATTTAATTAACTTTTTTCTAACTAATAATTCTGTTATGATTTTCACAAAAATCAATTACCAAATAGTGTCAAAATTGACATAAAATAGTTTTTAAAACAAATATTATATTATTAATTGTTATTTTATTCCTAAAAATCTATGGTTCAGCCAAATGACTTAGATAAGGTTATATATATTAATAATAAACAACTTGGGGTTCGTTTGTCTTGTTATAGTAAGTTTATTAACCTTATAGTGTAAGAACACAAGAAGACACGGTAAAAGTAAAATTATTTAACTTAATGTTAAATCTAAATGATAAGGTTAAAATAGGAACCTAAACTTGTCTAAATTCTATTGGATAAGATGATTTAGATCCATCCCCACCTTAGCTTCGAAATAAATCAATTTGGAGCTATTTAAAACCGAATATGACTTTATAATAAAATAATATTTTTAGTTTTCCAAAGGAGCCCCTCTCCTCCCTTATAAAAGGGAACCTCCTCCCTCTCTTCCTCACACAACTTTGAGCCTTCAAGCTCGGCCAAACCCTGAAAAATTCTCTTATCCACTTCCCTAGCAACATCATAGAGGTTCTGGTCTTCCTCAAAGACCAATTTTAGTGCCCTAAAAGGAGGTCTCAAAGAAACACTTCAAAGAAGAGGTAATGTCCGTTACCAATTCTTTCATCTTTATTTCTTCTTCCACTTCTTATTCTTAGGTTGTTTCATTATGAAGTAATAACATCAATATAACTTATATACTGATATGTTATTATTATGAAACAACCTTATTTCACCATCTATCCATCCTACGAAAAACGAAATCACCGTGCGTGCGTACGTACGGAATACCGTCTCCACGCCGTGGTGTAATATATTTTCCACCACCACCTTACTTGGATGGGTATAATGGTGTAAATAATAACTATATATGATTATTGTAAAGTGATATTGATTCTGAAATAGTATACATACACTCCAATACAATTCAACAATCATGAGAATGATATCATCGCTCGTGCGTACGTACGGACTACCGTCTCCACGATGCGATGAGATTCATTTTCCACGTTAACCATTCATGAATGATTATAAAGTATATATAATAAGTAATAATGAAATATATGACATTATAATGATTCTGGATTTATGTGTATATATATGTATGTCATCTACTTAATTCCATTCAACTCAATAAGGAAAAGAAAACAGCGTTCATACGTACGTACGGTCTACCGTTTCCATGAATGGTGTATTTCTTTCCATTTACTGATCTATTATATTCTGAATATATATTATATATAAATCATGTTTTATATTCTGGAATTAAGTAATCATGATCTAAGTAATCATATGAATAATTACAAGTCAAAACACAGACGACAAATGAAACGATTTTACCCAAAACACTCTTTAACATGGAATTTACAAAAGAACGGGTAATATAAAGCCATAAGTGAACCATATATGATATCATAACAATGATTATGATTCTGGAATAAGTCTATAACATTATTTAAATCATTATACAGGAGGTTCAGACACTTACAAGGAAAATCAGACCTAAGGTAAGGGAAATATCACAATCTCATTTTTATCCGAGATTGTTTATACTTTGGCATTTACTGGGGTGTATTTTATCATCCACATCCATGTTTCCTCAATATGTAATATTTATATCCTTCTACAATAGTTTATATCCAATTTTACCCTTCGGTGAGTTTTTAGTAAAATATATGAAAAGAATATTTTGTCGTTTTTCGTACGAGGTACTTTTTTGACTTTTCCGACAAAAGTACGAGAAGAATGTTTTCTTTTTTAACTTATACGGCATGAATGGATTTTTAAAACATTATTTCCAAGAATATTCCTTTACAAGTTTTCAAGTTTATTTTTAATCAACTTCTTTTAGTTTAGAATTGTATGATATTTTAAGAAAGGAAAAGTATTTTTTTTGAAGTAGAAAGGATATTTTCCTCAAGAATGGAGTTCAAGTGTTTTATCAAAATTATTTTCCATCTAAGATAATAAAGGGTTCTGTTTCTATCCCTATTATTACATGGATTTGATTATGTTGTGATGGAAATATTTTTATAAATTCTTTTATCCTATATGAATTGTTTTATGATGTCCTGATGTTTGAGATTCCCATTTTTATTACATGGGTTATGCAATGATGTATGATTTATGATTTTGTGGCACACATAAGAATGGTATCATTATGAGATGGGTGGGACCTATATCTCCCTCCAATTCATTGGGTAAATATTTTATATCTCATGAGATAGACATGGCTGGAATGGTAGGTTATACCGGTTCAGTGAAACAGGACTGAAACGAGGGTGACTCGGTTCAGAAATGGACTTTGTCCACTAAGATAGTCTTGGAAATGAGTCTTGAATAATAAGATATGATTCTCTATGATTATGTGTGTATGCCACAAAGTTTCATGTTTTAAGTTATGATTATTGGGATTACATTTCACTACTATGATTTATCTCATGTTATGAAATTATGATCTCTTTTGCAGGTTAAGATTTGCAAAAGATATGTTCTTATGAATATAATGTGATTGATATTTATTTTGTTTACCCTTACTGAGCATTTGAGCTCACCCTTTTATGTTTTCTTTTCCCCAGGATATAAATAAAGGTTTTAGGTAAGAAAAAAAGGGAAGATCTTTATGGGAGATGTTGAAGATCTTTCACCACGATTAGAAGATTATATTCCGAGTTTCCAAAGACACTAAACTATTACGGTCCTTGTGTGTGTGTTTTTGTTATGTACTAAGTATTCCGAAAAAGTAATGTAATGTCAATGTACGTCAAGCTTCAGGTCTCTATAGTTGGTATCAGAGGAAAGGTTTATTCAACCTTTGGAAACTAGGATGCGAGAACTTTAGTGAGATCCCTAGAGATATTTATAAGGTATGTCTAGGGATGTCCCTAAGGTTAAGTATACGTATAGGTTATAGTCCTAGAATTGCGCTAACGATATTATAATTAAACCTAAGATGTTAGATATTGAAGGTACTCCCCCTTTATTATGTTGTTTTCCCTAGCATGATTTTTGCCTCTCACACTATTTTTTTTGGGTTTTAGATGATGGATAGAACCCGAAGGAACCGTGTTGATCAATGCAATGGACAGTGCAATGATTTTCCTCCTGAACAAACAAATGTTATGGGAGATGGAGTGAAAAATATTATTGCTATACTTACACAAGCTATGAATCATTCTGGACTTCCAAATGAGCAGAGAAGGGAACAATATTCTATTGAGTCCTTCATGAGGCAACGTCCACCTTCTTTCAGTGGGTCTTCTGATCCACTTGTTGCTGAACAATGGATCGGTACCACCAAAAAGATATTTTTAGTTCTTCAATGTTCTGAACATGATAAAGTCATCTTAGAAGTATATCGTTTGGAAGGTGAAGATAATCAATGGTGGAATCTTATTAAGAATACGAGGCAAAGAGATGAAATTGAGTCCATGGAATGGGACGAGTTCAAGAACTTATTTTTCAGTAATTACTTCCCTCGTATTCTTCGAACAAATATGGAGAAGGAGTTTCTTGAACTAAAGCAAAAGGATGATGAATCTGTTGGTATATACGAAGCGAATTTTACAAGGCTTGCAAGGTATGCATCTGGATTTATCATCCAACCTGAAAGTAAAGTTGATCGATTCTTCAGTGGCTTAAAACCAAATCTTCGAAGGGCATTAGCTATAAGATACTTCAGTAGCTATGAAGAAATTGTATGTTGTGCTATCAAGGTAGAAATGGAAGTTGGTGTTACTTATCCATCTCATAGTTTTGACAAGAAACAAAAGATGGAGTTCAAGGAGAAATCTCAGAATAATGGTGAAAAGAAGATGAATGTTTCCTTATGCTCAAAGTGTGGAAAGAAGCATGGTGGAGATTGTCTTAAAGGGACTAGAAAATGTTTTAAGTGTGGAAAAGAAGGTCATCGATAAGCTGAGTGTAGAAGTAATGGAAAAAGGGTTTCTAATGATGGGAATAAAGAAAAGACTGCAGAGAACGCACCACCAACACTTCAATGCTTCAAGTGCAAGGAAATGGGGCATTATGCTAATAAATGCCCTAATCCAAGGGTTAGTGATGATCGACATGAGCAACCACATAAGGCAAAGGACAAAGGGAAGTCACATGCAATCACCATTGGAGATGTTGAATATGATAACGATGTGGTGGAATGATTAAGTGTTTATGTAATGGGATTACAAAATAATGTTGTATATAGTATCGTCGAATATTGGAATATTTATGTATTGGTCTACTGTGGTTTTCAATAATTTTATGGTACCGGTAACCATGGAAAGTGATTGAGATATTTTTGGAAAAAAGATGATATGCGCATAATGAAGGGAAAATGAGAAAATGAAATATTTTCCAGTATTCATGATCTCATGATTGATATAAGGACTAAGTGATATCATGGTTTGAGTATATAGAATTTTGAGGATTTTGGTATGTGGAAAGTGTTAACTTTTAACTGCATTCATGTTTTCACTAAGGTTCAATGGGTATTCAAGAGAATACATGATTAAGGCCTTTGAATGTTTGGAATGTGACCAACAAGACATATCTTATGATATATGGGGATCAACGATGGTATTAAATCTCTGGTAATCGTTTTCACTATATTATGAGAGTGGACTGCAGTATTATGGATAAGCCTAAAGATTGGAATGGATTATGTTGGACATAAGTTAGTATTGTTTAAGGATAGAAGTTTTTTTGATATTATTGATGGGATGTTATAGTAATATAGTTTTAGAGAAAGGACAAACTCCAGGACGAGCGACAACCCATCGCGTCGGACAAGGCCGTGGGAATCGAACCCTCAACTGAAGTGCGACTGGCCTTTATCGCCTACCACTGGCCTACAGGAAGTCCCTGTTTAGTAAAAACTAGTTTTATTATATTAAGCAGTATGATATATGAAGTATAAGTCCATTTTAGGAACCATATATCATTAATCTCACTATAGATGGACTTATGTATTTTTTGATAACTTTTCTAACCTTTTGTTTGAGACAGATGGAATGACCCATCATTCTATCACATGATCTGCTAACACATCATGAATGACAAATTCAACTTCATTTCTTTAAGAGATGAAGTGGAAATTTTCCAAAGAACGACCAACGGTGAGACTATACCGAAATCATGAAACTATTTCTTCTAATTCCAATTTCATCAACTTTAGGGAAACGATCTTGAAAACCAAAAATGTTGTCCTAGTTCTCTTATACCTGATAAATCAGATGGTACCTTAGATCATCACAAATTTATGGATTTGTGATTGCTGGCTTTTCCATAGCCATGTTCTCTACCACTCTCCATCAGAACATGATGGTAAGATTTCTCTTCCATATCCATATTTTCACCTATGTGGAAACCTAGTGATTAGTTTATTTGGGTAACCGTTACGTTTCATACTTTTTTTTTAAATATTGGTTTTGGTATTCCTTTTTACGATGTGGGTTTCTATCAAAGAAACTTTCGAATAGTAAACCATTTATAACCCCGACGAATTTCGAGGGCGAAATTCATTTTAAGGGGGGTAGAATGTAACACCCCAAGATTTTATGAAAAATATTCTTTTTAATTTCATTAATGTATTGTGTTGTATGCTACACCAAAAGGAGCTTGCACAACACGCATCCTTGACTTTCCTTGCATTACACGCAATCACGACCTTCCTCGATATCGTGTGTAGTACGCAATACCGAGTTTCATTAAACAACGATATGCTATTAAAATATTATTAAAACTAGCCATTATGAATAGTAATAACCACCTTTTAAAATTTTAGAAATTTTATCTCTCAAAATGGACTTCATTTTTGGATTCAGAGTATCAAATTTAGCCTAAGGTGAAATTTTGGTACTTTTCGGATAACTTTCATATTCTGATGAATAGTGAAAATTACTAAATTTTAATTAAAAACAACTTTTTTAATCAAAATAATTAATAGTGATAAATTATTAATTTGATTGGTTTTAAAGTATATTTAGAATATATTTTTACAATTTAATACAATGTTGTTCATTGGATGTAATTTCACATTTAAACAAGTTATAAACAAGTGTCAATCTTTTGATAGTTATTATCTCTTAAAAACACGCCATTTGTTTTGACGACGGGAATTAATTTTTAAATTAGTTAATGTAACTGATATGTTTTGAATTTGGTAAAATAGACATCATTTTTGAGTTCATAATATCAAATATAGCTTAGGCCTAATTTTTGGTATTTTTCTGGAAACTTTCATTTTTTGATGAATAGTGAAACCACTAAGTGGTAGTAAAAAAAATGAATTTTTCATAAAACTTAATTTTACCGCTTCTGTGAGTGGAATTTCAAAAATACGAGAGACACGGTTTATGTCAGTAAGTGAAATGTGGTTCGATGAGATGAAAATAAGTTTTGGTGAATAGTAACTTTTTACTTTTTTTTACCACGGTTAAAAGTAAATAGGGTAATTAAGGGTAAAAATGATATTATTATTACCCTAAAACATGTCCTAATTCTATTTGATAAGTGTAATTCGACCAAAAACAACCTTAGGAATAAAATATGACCATTTAGGCCCACTTGGATTAGATTAGGACATTTATTATTATTTAATTCAAAGAAGAGTTAAAAGAGTTAAAATCAAAGTTTATTTACTAAAATATTTATAATATAGGGTTATACATAAAATAAATTAGATTTTAAATATTCATTAGAAAGATAATACGATTTCCTACATAATGATATTTTATTTATAATTTTTAGACATTAAATAATTTAATTTATTTATGACACAATGATGATGCAGTAATTACCATAATAGTGAAAAATTAGAATAATTGATATTATAAATACCCAAATAAATATAATTTGAGACTTTTTATGAATTACACTAATTTTATAGGTTAATATGACATGTTAGTATTGATTTAATTAACTTTTTTATAACTAATAATTCTGTTATGATTTTCACAAACATCAATTACCAAATAGTGTCAAAATTGACATAAAATAGTTTTTAAAACAAATATTATATTATTAATTGTTATTTTATTCCTAAAAATATAAAGTTTAGACAAATGACTTAGATAAGGTTATATATATTAATAATAAACAACTTGGGGTTCGTTTGACTTTTTATAGTAAGTTTATTAACCTTATAGTGTAAGAACACAAGAAGACACGGTAAAAGTAAAATTATTTAACTTAATGTTAAATCTAAATGATAAGGTTAAAATAGGAACCTAAACTTGTATAAATTATATTGGATAATATTATTTTGATCCATCCCCACCTTAGCTTCTAAATAAATCAATTTGGAGCTATTTAAAACCGAATATGACTTTATAATAAAATAATATTTTTAGTTTTCCAAAGGAGCCCCTCTCCTCCCTTATAAAAGGGCACCTCCTCCCTCTCTTCCTCACACAACTTTGAGCCTTCAAGCTCGGCAAACCCCTGAAAAATTCTCTTCTCCACTTTCCTAGCAACATCCTAGAGGTTCTGGTCTTCCTCAAAGACCAATTTTAGTGCCCTAAAAGGAGGTCTCAAAGAAACACTTCAAAGAAGAGGTAATGTCCGTTACCGATTCTTTCATCTTTATTTCTTCTTCCACTTATTATTCTTAGGTTGTTTAATTATGAAGTAATAACATCAGTATCACTTATATAATGATATTTTATTATTATGAAACAACCTTATTTCACCATCTATCCATCCTACGGAAAACGAAATCACCGCGCATGCGTACGTACGGAATACCGTCTCCACGCCGTGGTGTAATCTATTTTCCACCACCACCTTACTTGGATGGGTATAATGGTGTAAATAATAACTATATATGATTATTGTAAAGTGATATTGATTCTGAAATAGTATACATACACTCCAATACAATTCAACGATCATGAGAACGATATCATCACTCGTGCGTACGTACGGACTACCGTCTCCACGATGCGATGAGATTCATTCTCCACGTTAACCATTCATGAATGATTATAAAGTATATATAATAAGTAATAATGAAATATATGACATAATAATGATTCTGGATTTATGTGTATATATATGTATGTCATCTACTTAATTCCATTCAACTCAATAAGGAAAAGAAAACAGCGTTCATGCGTACGTACGGTCTACCGTCTCCATGAACGATGTATTTCTTTCCATTAACTGATCTATTATATTCTGAATATATATTATATATAAATCATGTTTTATATTCTAGAATTAAGTAATCATGATCTAAGTAATCATATGAATAATTACAAGTCAAAACACGGACGACAAATGAAACGATTTTACCCAAAACGCTCTTTAACATGGAATTTACAAAAGAACGGGTAATATAAAGCCATAAGTGAACCATATATGATATCATAACAATGAGTATGATTCTGGAATAAGTCAATAACATTATTTAAATCATTATACAGGAGGTTCAGACACTTACGAGGCAAATCAGACCTAAGGTAAGGGAAATATCACAATCTCATTTTTATCCGAGATTGTTTATACTTTGGCATTTACTGGGGTGTATTTTATCATCCACATCCATGTTTCCTCAATATGTAATATTTATATCCTTCTACAATAGTTTATATCCAATTTTACCCTTCGGTGAGTTTTTAGTAAAAGATATGAAAAGAATCTTTTGTCATTTTTCGTACGAGGTACTTTTTTGACTTTTCCGACAAAAGTACGAGAAGAATGTTTTCTTTTTTAACTTATACGGCATGAATGGATTTTTAAAACATTATTTCCAAGAATATTCCTTTACAGGTTTTCAAGTTTATTTTTAATCAACTTCTTTTAGTTTAGAATTATATGACGTGTCAAGAAAGGAAAAGTATTTTTTTTTGAAGTAGAAAGGATATTTTCCTCAAGAATGGAGTTCAAGTGTTTTATCAAAATTATTTTCCATATAAGATAATAAAGGGTTCTGTTTCTATCCCTATTATTACATGGATTTGATTATGTTGTGATGGAAATATTTTTATTAATTCCTTTATCCTATATGAATTGTTTTATGATGTCATGATGTTTGAGATTCCCATTTTTATTACATGGGTTATGCAATGATGTATGATTTATGATTTTGTGGCACACATAAGAATGGTATCATTATGAGATGGGTGGGACCTATATCTCCCTCCAATTAATTGGGTAAATATTTTATATCTCATGAGATAGACATGGATGGAATGGTAGGTTATACCGGTTCAGTGAAACAGGACTAAAACGAGGGTGACTCGGTTCAGAAATGGACTTTGTCCACTAAGATAGTCTTGGCAATGAGTCTTGACTAATAAGATATGATTCTCTATGATTATGTGTGTATGCCACAAAGTTTCATGTTTTAAGTTATGATTATTGGGATTACATTTCACTACTATGATTTATCCCATGTTATGAAATTATGATCTCTTTTGCAGGTTAGGATTTCCAAAAGATATGTTCTTATGAATATGTTGTGATTGATATTTATTTTGTTTACCCTTACCGAGCATTTGAGCTCACCCTTTTATGTTTTCTTTTCCCCAGGATATAAAGAAAGGTTTTAGGTAAGAAAAAAAGGTAAGATCTTTATGGGAGATGTTGAAGATCTTTCACCATGATTAGATGATTATATTCCGAGTTTCCAAAGACACTAAACTATTACGGTCCTTGTGTGTGTGTTTTTGTTATGTACTAATTATTCCGCAAAAGTAATGTAATGTCAATGTACGTCAAGCTTCAGGTCTCTACAGTCACCCTGCAGATTCTCCTCAGTGGAAGAGAATTGATCACGAGTATCCTGAATTTGAGAATAAGCCGAGAAACCTTCGTCTGACATTATCTACAGATGGGGTGAATCCTTTTGGTTTTCAAAGCAGCAATCACAATACATGTCCGGTTAGGTTGGTAAATTATAATTTACCACCGTGGTTATACATGAAACGAAAATACATCATGTTATCTATGCCTATATCAGGACCAAAACAACCGGGTAATGATATTGATGTTTATTTGGCCCCATTGATCGAGGATTTGAAAATATTGTGTGATTCAGGTGTTATGATGTATGATACTTACAAAAATGAACAATTCACTTTGAAATCCATGTTGTACGGGATGATAAATTACTTTCCTGCTTATGGAAGTTTGTCAGGATATAGCATTAAAGGAACTCAAGGGTGTCCCATTTGTGAACAAGGTACACAGTCAATTAGGTTGAAACATTCATCGAAAACCGTGTTTCTAGGACATCGCAGATTTCTACCCCGACGACATAAGTACCGATCTTGGACGACATCATTTGACGGAAGTTTAGAGGAATGTACAACACCATATCCACTAACAGGTGATTAATTTTTTGAGAAAGTGAAAGATTTGGACACTACTTTTGGTAAACCATTTTCGAAAAACCTTACAAAAACTGGTTGGAAAAAGAGATCAGTTTTTTTTTGAATTACCATACTGGAATTGTCTGTATGTCAGACATTTTCTTGATGTTATTCATGTTGAAAAAAATGTATGTGATAGTGTCATCGGCACGTTTCTAAATGCACCCGGCAAAACAAAGGATGGAATTAAGGCTAGATTAGACATGGTTGAGATGGGAATATGAGAAGAGTTGGAACCAGTGAAGGGTGAAAAACAAACATTTCTTCCTCCTACTGCTTACACTCTTTCCAGGAAGGAGAGATATCAGTTTTGCAACTTATTGAATGACGTAAATGTTCTAGAGGGGTATTCATCAAATATCAATAACATCATGTCAATGGGAGATTTAAAATTAAAGGGTCTGAAATCACATGACTGACATGTTTTGATGCAAGATCTAATTCCTATAGCTTAACGTTGCATTTTTCCCAAGAATGTCCGCCATACATTAACGAAGCTATGTTTCTTCTTCAAAGCTATATGAAGCAAAGTTATAGACCCGGCGAAATTGCCAACTATGGAAAGAGAAATTGCCATCATATTATGTGAATTGGAAATGTTCTTCCCACCGACATTTTTCGATATGATGGTTCATTTGATGGTTCATTTGGTGAGAGAGATTTGACTATGTGGTCCTGTACATTATAGATGGATGTACCCCATTGAACGGTATATGAAGATTTTGAAAGGGTATGTCAAAAACCAAAGTCGGCCAGAGGGTTGTATTGCGGAGAAATATATTGTTGAGGAAGATGTTTAATTTTGTACCGAATACCTGTCTGGTGTGGAAATCGTTGGCCTACAAAAATCTCGTCACACTGAGTGGCTTGAGGGTGAAGGAATTTCTGGAAGAGAGGTTGTCACAATCAATATTACAGATCGGGAGCAGGCCCACCTTTACGTTTTGTATAACAGTTTCAACGTTGACCCATATGTTCAAACCCACAATGAAATTCTTAGGCGTTTGAATCCTTCTAGGGCTAAAAAATGGATATCAGATACACATAATCGACAGTTTATAGGATGGTTTCAAGACCATATTTTTAAGCAGTTAGATGAAAATCCAGACTCAATTTCAGAACGACTTCGATGGCTGGCCGGAGGAGAAAGTGTGTACGTATTATCTTACAATGCTTATGCAGTTAATGGTTATACATTCTATACTAATGAACATGATGAAGACAGTACCATGTAGAATAGTGGGGTTAAACTTGTGGCTGAGGCGATGCATGTTTCCGGTGCTAAGGAAAAAAATCCAATTTATGCGAATATATCATACTTTGGCATCATCAAATGAATATGGGAGTTAGATTATACGAAATTCAAAGTGTCGATTTTTCAATGCAAGTGGGTTGATAACATGACTGCTGTTAAAATAGATGAATTAGGATTCGTGAAAGTTGATTTCAGTAAGGAAGGAGAGAAAGACGAACCATTTATAATGGCATCACAGGTAGTACAAGTATTTTATGTTCCAGACCCCGCAAACCGAAATTGGTCAATTGTTCTATTATTGACCAAAACAACTGAAGGGTCAGATGAAAGTCCAACGAAGGTTGACCCTTTTATAGGGACTTCACAATCATTTCGCAGCGGTCCAAATGTAGATGGTGTTTTATATGTCAGAGGAGACCACAATGAAGGAATTTACATAGTTGATAGAGGAGTCAAATCACTTCATCCTTTAAAGAAAAAAAAGAGAGTACAATAATTAGGTTATTTGTTTATTGTAACATACATTGTGTTACGTTATGTTATTATCTGTTAACTGTTGTTTTTATGTAATATAAATTAAATATTAAACCACTTCTGCAGATAATGACTTCTGCACCTACTGATGTGACCAATCCCGAGGCACAAAAGGTCTCTCAACCAGCAGCTGGTGGTCCCACTGCAGAGAAACAATAGGTTTCTCAACCAAATGATGGTGGTCCCAGTGCAGAGAAACAACAGGTTTCTCAACCTGTTGTTATTGGTCCCAGTGCTGAGGTACAACAGGTTTCTCAACCTGTTTCTTCTGGTCCCATTGCCGATGCTAGCGCTCCGGGGGAAGATATTGATGCTACTTTTGAAAAAAAGGTAGGAAATGAAACCCTGAAAGTGCAAAAAAAAAACAAGAGCGTCGTAGTTTGACAGTGTTGGCCAAAATACTTAAGGCAAAAGAAAAAGGCATCAAATTTGAATTGGGATGGAATAAGCGAGGCCAACATGTTAACCCCAACAAATCCATATTTAGTAGTTACATTGGAATCCTCACTCGGCAACGCATGTCGATTTATGTACAGTCGTGGCACCATGTTGTCACTGGGATGAAGACACTAATGTGGGAAGAGATTACGGTAACATTATGATATCATTTTTTTAATTTATTAAAATAAAATAAAATACCAAAACATTGACTTACTCTTCATCATCCATTGTAGAGTTCATTTATAGTAGATGTCTCGCACAAGGAATATGTATTAAGAGTTGCAGGAAGGATTCATATAGGTTTCTGCACAATTTTAACGAAATATAATCTTAAAGATGCAGAAGGGAAAATCAAGCCGCACCCACCTCCTCTTTACGCACACTTGATATCCCAAGGAGCGTGGGATGCGTTTAGCAACCGTCATGGGGAGCATACTTTTCAGGTACATTGTGTGGGGTAATATATTGTTTGACGTTTTCTTGTATTCATCACTCTGATTGACAGTTTTTTATTTATGAAACAGCTACTGAGTGCTAAAAATAAAAAACGTGCAACAGAACCAGCGTACCCTTACCGTAAAGCAAGGATGGGGTACGCTGAACTTGAAAAAAAATTGGTACATCTTTTAAATCTACCCTACTAATAGTATGTGACATAAAACAACACTATAACCATGTTTCTCTGTTTATATGCAGATTGATGAATCAAAATCGAAATCCATATCCATCCCATGCCATGTGCTATGGAAGGAGGCTCGTGTAAATAAAGAGGGGACATTGATAGATTAAAACACACAAAAAGTGTGGGAAACATATGTAAGTATGACATAATATAAATTTGAGTTGATTTAAATCACTATTACATTACAATAACTACTTATTTTTCTATATTTTCTATCTTAAATATTCACAAGAATCAACAACAACCACACCAGATGCAGACATACTTTCAGCAGCCTTGAAGTAGCTAGAAAAGTATGGCCGCGTCAGAGGTGCGGGTTTTGGGGTGACACCCCGAACATATTTTCAAAAACAAAAACAAGCGGAGGATCAAAATGAAAAAAATGTAAAAGCTGCAAGAACAATTATCTATTTTTCAAGAAGAATTACAATACCAGAGAGAGATGATAACAAAATTGATGGGGGAGAGGCAAAGAGAAGAAACAACTCAACAACAACCCGTGCGTGACGATCTCGCCCCACCCCCCACCAGCTTTGAGGCGAGCCATTACCCTAAAAAACCTGACTTAGACGAGGTAATAAATGTTTTAATAATTGCTTCTGTGAAATGTGATTTACATAGACACTGATACCTTTCCTGTACTAATATTCCATGGGGTGAAAATGACTGTGATTTATATTTATCAACTCCCACCTATCGCCTTGTAGCGAGGGCTACGGTGTTCAATATGCAAAACGACATGCTACACAACAGACAGCTTCCAAAAGATCATCTTATAGTGTCAATTAACGTAGCTAATGAGCCGAGTGCCGAGCTACCTATTCCAAATGACGATGAAGAAATTAATACGGTTGAACAAGCTGTTGGAACATTCATCGCATGGTCGACATTTCTTGTAAAAAAACATGTCGACAAAAAGGTATTCATTTCTTATTTATTTTTCAAGATGGACCTTTAACATTTAATGAAAAAAGGTCTGAACCGATGACTGTTATTACAGAATGACAAATAATGTGGGGTGAAACAAAATATTAGCTCAAAACTATCTCAAGGATCAACCAACTGATTGAAACGGTCTACTGAGAGCACCTTCACCCGCCCGTTCTATATCCACAGTTAATATCATTGCAAACTCATGTGGATACAAAGTTGAAAGACGAAAGTACTCACATAGTTGCTTTCGAAAGAGATATGTATGGAGAGGAGATATCAGATTTCATTAGTGCTGAAAATGTAAATGAACTCCTCAAGTATGAATGGATAGGCGCCTCAGTTGTAAATGTATACATGAGGTAAGTTTTCATGATTTGATTTTACAAAAGCTGATATAATCTAATAATTTTGACTAAATACATTTTATAGTTTTCGCAGACGTATATATGAAAAACAATTGAAGGGATTTACCCATGAACAAAAATTTGGACTCGTTAGTCCTCACACCAAATCTTCAAAAGACGAAATAGATTCTGTTAAAGAGGCTGCAATAATGTCATCCCTGCTCAAATCGTTTGAAAAAAAATTACGGATGATAGACTCTTTTTAATACCAACGATGCAGGGGTAAAACTCTACAATTTAATCATATCAACTATATTTTCATTTCTTTCTTTACTTATTCCTTTTTGTATTTTTAGGGAGCATTGGATGCTGATTGCATTCAATTTGGATACTCCAAAGATTTATTTTTTGGATCCAATGCATGGATATCCAACAAACCGACCATGCATTATGGATTTTGTTAATTTGTAATACACTAGATCCAACATTTTAAAACTAAAAATCTAGTTATATAATTTATGTTATCTTTTAATGAGGATTCTGTTATGATAGGGCAGTGCATCGATATCGTCTAATGCATGGAATAAATCCAAGGCATAAGGATGAGCACGCCTACAAGATCTACAACTGGAAAAGTATCCAGGTATATATAATAACATTTCACTATCCAAACACATATCAAAACAAATTAATTATTGTTGTCGATGTTTCTTTAGTGTCCAAAACAAATAAACGGAAAGGACTGTGGTTATTATGTTTGTAAATTTATGAAAGAGATCATATTTTATCAACAAACTAGCATCCCTGATGAGGTATTTTTGAAAATAATTACGAGTTCATTTAAAATATTTATTAATCCTTTGTGTATTTATATTTTTTCAGTACTACCATGACTGTTGCAAAAAATCATATTCATAAGATGATATACATGTGTTTAGAAACGAATGGGCAACATACCTGATGGAAGATTGTACACAAATAAGATGAAGGTGAATTCCTACCACTTATGTTATCTATATATTATCATTGATTATCCTCCAAACTTCTTTGGTGAATTGAGAATGCTCCGATGTATTGAAATCTTAATTTATTACTCAATGTTTTCTATCCCTGGATTCATATTATTGATCTTTGAATAAATCAATATTGAAGTAAGGCATGATGGTGTGCAGTGCGTATGGGGTGAACGACGAAACCATCGAGGATCAACAAAATCCATTTTCTGTATCTCGTTTGTTTGAACTTGTATTTGAGAACATGTGTTGTTGTTTGACTTGCAAAATTATTTCTAGGTAGATGCATGGGATAATCAGTATCGTTGAGGGATTTTTTGGAACCAAAATATGTGTCCTAGGATAATTCAAGTAAGGTAAAGGCTGGTTGAGATGAAATCCAAGATCAAACGACCACTACATCATCAAAAGAATCAACCCTGTGATGCACCATCATGTAGAATATGGTCCTCGTGATGTTTTGAGGTGTTTATGGAAGGTATAGGGAGTCTGATAAGCCCCATGGCCACCATAAATAATGTTTACAGACAGATCCACATGTTTTTTGTGCCTCGTGCCTCTTTACAAGGATCACGCCATTCACATGGTCCATCTTAGCACATATGTCCCATTCATCCCATTGCTACTCTTGGAAGAACCTGAGAATCTAACAATGCATAAGCCCCACAAGACCCATACTCATCCAACCAAGAGTATTCCTAGTGTGAAGGGAAGCTAACCATGGGTAATACCCACAAAATACCTTTTTTTAAATATATGGGTTTTGATCCTTGTATTCTAAATAGGGTATGTAGGAAGCCTCCATGAGGTTAAATCCCAACCAATGGTAAACCATGGTGACCCCCTCACTGGGGTACACCTTCGCTTATTTTCCCTCTTGTATTTCCCTTAGTGGCGTCCGAATAATTCTTCAAAATGAGAAACCTTACCTTTATGGGATGCACCACACTTGGGTCAGACCTCATTGGGCGTTTTGATCCATCTATCAGGTAAACATTCCAGGTGCTCCCTCCTAGAGATGTACCTACCTGATCCACCTTTATAAGTGTTTTGATCCACCTAGGTCTTACATCTCTATAAGACATTAAATCATGACCCTCTATCCTTGTGGGATGTTAAACTCATGACATACCACAAGTTAAACATGGGTTTCCATTAATATATTCAATATTAATGTTTAATCAGTCCTTATTAAGATATTGTGGAGGTGTGGTTTTATGTTTTCCAACAGATTTCGAAAGATTCCACGCTTTATGTAGGTGATTCCATGCTTTTACATTATATGATGATTTTATTATCCTGTATTTGCTTGCTAAGTGTACTATATGAAATGTTTGTGTGGTTAAAAATGTGTTATCAAAGGAATTTGGGGTGTGTATAGACTTGAAAGTTATTTTTAAAATGAATGCAGTTGTATTTCTTGTGGATTTTCATGCTAAGTCCTTTAAATGTGTTTGAAGAAATGATAAAGTTGTGTGATTGGTGTTTTCAAATGGATTTAATGTGTTTTTGAATTTTAAAGAGGGTTTTCTTATGAGATGTAGAGATTATATATATGTGTATTTACATTTAATGAAAGTACATGAGAATTTATTGATATATATGATGTGTATAATGTAAATTGAGCACAATTTCCATACAAGGTATTTTCTTTATGATGTGCAGGGGACAGGGTGAGAGGGAAGGGTTGGTTTTCTGGGGGAGGGGGAAGGGGGAAAAGTGGTAGGGGGAAGGGGTAGGGGGTGTGATGGGTTCTTTTGAAATATGTAGGGGGTAGGAAAGGGGGTGTGCAATGGGAATAAGGGAAGTGCAGTGGGCAGGGGTGTGCTGGGGAAGGGGGCATGGGGTGTTCAGGGGGCAGGGAGTGTGCAGGGGTAGGGGGTGTGCTCGGGGGTGGGCAGTGTGTAGGGGGTGTGCTGGGGAAGGGGGCGAGGGTGATTCTTTTTTATGGAATGGGGGGACATAATATTTGTTTTATGTTTTGTGCCTCACTAGTATAATTGGTTATTTTATGTTTTGTGCCTCACTAGTATAATTCCATTTAGCAACCCCATTCTTTATTTCATTATTGTATTACTAACATAATATTTTTTTATTATGTAGGTGAAATCTTTTTCCTCAGTTCGAATGCTTTTTTCGGAAATCGCCGCCATGGACAATTTTTTAGAGCGGATGGATGCAAAAAGGATGGAACATCATTGTTTTTTAACTGTTTGTTAGATAAATGTAATTGTAACCAAATTAAACATTGTTTGAAATGTATATAGAAGTGTGTTGTTTTGTATTCATGATTTCAAGTAAATGTATGTATCATTTTTTGTCCTTTTGTGCTTTGTGTGTGGGTGTTGTGTGTGCTGTGTGCAGGTTTTGTTTGGACTATGTGCAGGTGCTGTAATGTGTGCAGGTGCTGGGAAGGTTCTCTGTAGGTTTTGGTTTTGGATAGGATCTTTGGCCTTTATCAACGCTAGTTAAGCGATGATAAATGGATAATATATCAGCGCTATTTTGAGCGCTGATAAAGGTAGTTTTTATTAGCGCTCACAATAGCGCTGATATATTATACATTTATCACCACTGAAAATAGCGCTGATAAATATTACCTTTATCAGCGCTTGCTTAGCGCTGATAAAGGGGCACTTTTATCAGCACTTTTTTTAGCACTGATAAAATTCCCCCTTTATCAGTGCTATTTTTAGCACTGATAAAGGGGACCCCCCTTTATCTTCGCCAAGATTAACAACGCTTTTTTGGCACTGTTAAATGCCGTTTTTAGTGCTATTATAAGCCATATTTGTAGTAGTGTGACAAATCCTCCCCATTAATTAATTGAGCACATCAATTAATTTTTTTTAGTCTTTTTTGAATTTTGTTCCTACAATTAAATAATAGATAAACTTAATCTATTATTTTTTCTTGGAATATTCATCTTGGTGAAACTTGGGAGAGGAGGAAATAGGGAGAAATCTCTCCAACGAAGAAAGAAGAACGTGTTCTTCCAAGGAAGAACACCGACAAGGATCATCTTCGACTTCTTCCTCGGAAGCACCTTATGGAAGCAACCGACGTGGGACGTCTTCGATGACTGACCCTCCCTCCTCATCATCATCAACGAACCAACGCATGAGTTCGGGATTGGAAGTGTGCGGTGGATGCGATGAATGACAACAATTCCGTATTTTTCCCCGCGACTTCGTCAACGAACAACGAACAAAGGTAGGGGTTTAATTTAATTTAAGTATGATTTATTCCCATGTTCATCATTTCTTTCAAAATGAAGAATGAGAGTGTTTTCCTTTTGTAGGAGGGTTGTTGTGCTTCATTCTTGTGATCCTTTTGCTATCACCCTAAACATGGAGGGTGCAGACCAAACCAATGTGGTCTGACCCCTCCACCGATATACTTTGCGGTGTTCTTCGAAACGGAGGAAAGCAACGTTAAAGGCGACGAAGGCAATGACCGCGCTCCCCGTGGCCTCTACGGCCTACACTGCCCCCACAACACTCTGGCGCCCTGGCCGAACCGGCCCTACTGCCCCGGGCCGAACCGCGCCGCCCTCGCCGGCCGCGCTGCCCTCGATGGCCATGCCTCCCACGCCGGACGCACAGCCTCACCGTCCGCGCCACCCTCGCCAGCCGCACCACCCACACCGGTCGTGCCTCCCTCGTTGTCCGTGCTTTTGCGCCCCTCGCGGTGCCCTACCGATCCCCGACCGAGCTGACCTCCACACGCCCTGCGCCACCTACGACTCCACCATCCATGCACCCCGCGCACCCCGCATGACCCGCGCCGCAGCTGGCCGAACTGGCCTGCCGGCCTCCATGTGCCCCGTGACTCCATTGTCCGCGCGCTCCGCAGTGCCCCGGCCGAGTCGACCTCCTGGCCCCGACCGCTCCACGCTGGCCCCGGGCCAAGCCGCCCCAAGTCGGGCCCTCGCGGTGCCCTTCGGGCCTCGCGGCGCCCACCGAGACAAGTCACGCCCTCGCGGTGCCCTCCGGGCTGAACCGCCCTCGCGCCGACCCATGGACGGTCCATGCCCTCGCGACCGGTCCGCGCTCTCGCGGCCCTCCGCGACCCCTCGCGACCAGGTGGGATGGGCCTAGTGGGCCGAGCTGGCCCGCCTAACGGGTCGGGCCAGACCCAATGGGTCAAGCCAGGTTGACCCAGACCGGGTTGGCCCAGACTCGGTCGGGCCGGGTCGGACTGAACCCAGGCCCACTACGAACTTTTACCTTCTCTGGCCATATCTTTGGCACTGGGAGTCCGTTTGACGAACTGTCAGTGGCCCTTGTAATCTTGGAGCATGGAGGTCCCTTTGAGTATACCCCACTACAGTTTGGGGTATAGTTGAGATATGGTCAGATTGGATCATGCACGAATCTAACCGGGATCCTGGGACTAAAAGGATAATAACTCACAGACCGGGAGTCCGATTGATGCGCCGTCTATTGCGTTGAGACCCCCTTGACGTGGTAGTACTTTTGATATACTTCTTCATGGGACTTCATAATAGTTGGATTATTGACCAGTAGCTCATGGTGCAGATCCTTCTAGAGATGAGCGGTCAGAGTGCGGAGACCTAGTAGCTGACTGAGACTTGAAAACTGCTGAACGATTGACTCGGAGTGACTCGACTAGCCTGGTGGGGAGCGCCTGGTTGTGGCAGAAGACCCACGGTGGGGAGTGCCTTGGTGATGTAGCAGACCCACTATACTCGACAGGAGGAGTACCTCAGTAGTCCAAGGTTAGTGGGGAGCGCCTTGGTGTCGCGACATGCCCACTGTACTCGATAGAGGAGGATTTCTCCAGCAGCCGTGTTTTTGACAATGTGAATAAAAATCCTGGTTGAGCTGAGTCAGTAACTTTTGTGTTTTTCTCATGATTGAGATGGATCACTTAATAACTTAGGTATATTTATGGGCATATACCAAAGTAAGTTTACTTGTTGATTTCATACTTTGTGGTTTATCCTTGTTGGATTTTATGATACCTTGAGGGTCCCGGGGTCCCTACTGAGTACCAATATACTCACCCTTGCACGGGCTATGCCCGCACCTCATTGTGTTGGATGATGACGATGGACAACGCTGACCAAGGCTGAGAGTACTAGGACTAGACGGTACCCGGAGGTGGACCTTACGGCGTATCGGTACACGGAGGAGATGGACATATGTGGAGTGCTAAGGAGGCGATCTGTACCTGCCCTTCTGGTAGGAACCTCAGAGGACGAACCAATGGATATTTCTCCTATTTCCTAAATAGTACTTGTACTTTCAGTTTCTTGTACTTTCCAGTTGAGCTTGTATTCTGGCCCCTTTTTACTTTCTTTACTCACTTGTTGGTTATACAGTTTACTCGTGTTCGTATCTGCTATGTGTGTTTACAGGTTATAAAGGCAATTCCCTCTTGGTTTTAGGGAATTACGCCTTTGGTGCTAGTTGCCAGCCCCTGGCCTATAGAAGGTGGTCTTGGGGTAGTCATGGCACGGGCCCCGAGGGACAGGTCATGACATTAATCCCCCAAGGTTCCAAACCTCAAGATTTAGGAGTAACTCTTCAAGGTAAGGGGATTCTCTTCATCTTCTTTTTAATTCAATAATTCTTTTCATGTATGTATTATAAAGGTTATATTACTTTCATTTATTACTCTTTTGATCATACCCTTACTTATAAAATTATTTTTTATCAATGTTAGACCCTATTTTTCTCTCATTTTACCCTTTTCTAAATCAGTGTTTTGTACCGTCATGTTGTCGAATTTATTTCTCAAATTTCTCTCTTTTATAGGAGAAATTATATTTTCCTTTTTATTTGAATACCCAAACCGGGTATTTAACTAGATGTAAACATGACTTATTGATTTGAGTATTTACATAAATGAAACCTATATTCCTTTTTTGTGGATTTTAAACGATGTAATGGTCAAGTATTTAATAACTTTTTACCAAATTATTTTTACATGAAACTTGTTCTTTATTTTTCATGGGTTATTAATGAAATAATGTATTATTATCAATGTGACTCACATTAAATTAAGGAATATGAAGGGTTCTCCCTGATATATCTCTAATGCATTGGGTAAAAAATCTAATCTCTAGAGATGACATGTTTTACGATACCTTGGTGAATAACCTAGGTAATTTTGATTTTTGAAACCTTGGAATTAAAACCTGGCGATATGATTATAAATGTCTCATTTAAATGTTGTATTCACATTTCCATGTTATGATTTCATGTTCTTTTATTTGATATGCCACATGTTCTATTGTTCATGGAATATTATTCTACCAGATATTCTTATTGGTATTCTTCATGATCACATGTTATATTCTTCCCTTACTTATTATCTTATTAGGCATTATGCTTACCACTTTCCTTTGATGAATTTCCCTTGGTTATGAGATACTATAAAATTAACCTAGGGTGAACCCATGAATGTGTCTTTCATGTGGATTTTTAACAATTTTTTTTTGTTTTTATGTATTATGTTTCTAATTTCCAAGAACATAAACATTAAAATATCTTGTGTTTTATTTCACATAATGAAAATATAGTGTAATTAAAATGTGGGATTCCATTGTTTTTATTAGAGTGTGTTTTAGTAATTTGTGTAAATTATGACTTGAAATCATTAGGAATAATCCTAGTTATATGTTTAAATGTAGGAAAAACATCCCGGTATCTTGGTAAGTATTAATTAAGCGGTTTCCAAGAAAATACATCCATGTATGGATACTACAAGTGGATGTGGATCTGGCATAGATGTACCTAGGATAATAAATAAAAACACTACATTAAGCTAGACTCAATCAGGAATTGGTGGACGACAATGTTCATTACTTCACACCTAGTTTGACACTCTCAGGGGATATTTTTGGTTAATCATAATCTTTCTATAAACCATTTTGAAGGATATATATATAATTTAATTATTATTATAGGATATTAATAAAATATTTAAGAATTATGTTTTAAGAAATAAATCCCCTTAGAATTATAATAATCCTAAAAGTAACACATTTCTCACAAAGGCTTTCTTAATTTAAAAAAATGGAAGGAAATAGGAGGAATTGTGTAAATGATGAGTGCAATGGAAGATTCACTAACATTATTATAATATAAGATTGAATGAAAACTTCATGAGGAAGAAGAATCAACTATCTCGAGTGATGAATAATAAATTGAACTAGGTTGAGTGACCCGACTTGCCTCAAAGGTGATGACTTTACATTGAGTTCTTGATGCATCAATGACCACCTTCTTTTAGTGGATATATCAACCCATTGATTTTTTAAAAATTTATTAGATCTATATAAAATATATTTGATGTACTCTTCTATTTAGAGATAGATAATTTCACCCAGGCAGAATGCCACTATGAAGGAGAAGTTGACCAGTGGTGAAAACTAATTAGAAACATGAATCCAAGAAGGGAGTTTAATTTTATTGTGTGGGAAGAATTAGAGGGAATATTTTTCAATAAATATTTTCCCCATTCGATGGGAACAAAAAGAATATAGAATTAATAGAGCTGAAACTGAAAGAAAATGAATTAGTGGGAATCTATGAGATAAAATTTACAAGTCTTTCTCGATATACCTCAATATTAATTTTGTATCATAATGGAAAGGTTGATAGATTCTTTGGTGGATTAAGACCCCATATGCGAATGGATTTGGAAAATCAATGCTATAAAATCAATGAGGAGATATCATGAAGTGTTATTAAGGTTGAATTGGATTTTTGATAGAGGCAGTGTCCACATAGGTTGAATGAAAAGAAGAGATAAATGGATCCAAGATTAGGGAAGAATTTTGATCATGGAAGAGGAGTAAATAAAGTGAAACTTTCCACATGAAACAAATATGGGAAGAATCATTCATGGAACTACTTTATTTGGAGTGAAAAGTGATAAAAATTTGGAAGAGAAATATATATAGCTTTAAACTATCATGGTGATGAGAAGACTCGAATTCTCAAAACCAAAGATAATGGTAATATAGTGTAGGCCCACCTGGAAGTTCAATTCTTCAAGTATGGATAGTTAGGGAAATTTTCCATTCAATATCCAAATAATAAGATAATTGAGGGAAACCACTGTAAAGCTCATATTAGGACAAGGGAGAAGGTTCATTCATTTACTATCATGAAGTATAAAGTAGAGGATCCAAATGATGTGGTGGTAGGTAAACTCATTGTGCTCTCGAAGCTAGAAAGTACTTTTTTTATTCTAGTTCTAAACATTACTTTATTTCATCCATGTTTTCAAGAATATAGAATCAATCCATAAGTCACTCAAAGTATAGTTATCATTCAAGACTCTTGTATGGATTATCCAATAATTAAAAGTGTATAGAAACTATAGTATTAACTTTGGTGAGTATAATATCCTCACAAATATAGTAGTCATTCCCATGCTGAAATTCAACATTATACTATGGATGAACTGGATCTCAAAGTAAAATGAAAAAATCAAATGAAAAATCAAGTAAATATTGATATTATTGAATGTAAAACCTAAAATTATTCTCAAAGGATAGATATCTTGTCCTGATATTTTTCTAGAAGCACCTCCCATATCCTTCTTTATGAAGATGATCGGTGAAGAGGGTGAAGGAAATAAAAGTACAAAGATAGAAAATATTCGCATCATTAAATAATACATTGATATATTTCCTAAAGATTTACCTGGACCTCCCCTAGAAAGAGAGGTAAATTTATCCATTAAACTCAAACTTGGATCCAAGAAATTATCGAATACCCCATATAGAATGAAAAATGTAGAGTTATAAGAATTAAAGAAACAAATTCAAGATATTCTAGAGAAGAGATTTATCTGACCAAGTGTGTCTCCTAGGGAATCACATGTTCTCTATGTAAATAACGATGGATCAATGTGGATATGAATTGATTACATATAAAATAACGGTATAATAGGGAAGAACATGTACCCTCTCCCAAGGATTGATTATTTATTTTACTAGCTTCAGAGGGATCAATTATTCTCCAAGATTGACCTTTAATTTGGTTTTCATCAATTGAGGGTGAAGAAATAAGATACTCCAAAGATAGACTTCAAAAAATACATGGGAATTGTGAGATTGTTTTTATGCCCTTAGGTTTGAATAATTATCCTAATATATTAATGTATTTGATTAATAGATTCTTTAATGAATACCATGATAAATTTGTGGTAGTTTTTATTGATGATACAATGATATATTCCAAAATTTTTTTGGAGGATGAGGATTATCAAAGTGTTATATTGAAAAATATGAGGAAGGATAATTTATTTTAAAAATTCATCAAATGTTAATTCTTGTTACAAAAATATTAATTCTTGGGATAAATTATAACCAATGAAGGAATCTCAGTTGAACCTACCAAGGAAAATGCCATAGAAGAGTGGCCTCATCCTACAATAATAACTAAGATTTGTAGTTTCCTTGGTTTAGTAGGATATTATAGGAGGTTTGTGAAAAAAACATGGATTTATAATCCAATAAACAAGTTGACTCAAAAAAATAGATAAGTGCATCTAGATAAAGGAGTGTAAGGAATGTTTCCACGAATTGAAGACAAGACTGGTTACTACACCTGTGTTAACTCTACCCTATGTCAGAGAAGGATTTTTTATTTATATTGATGAATCTATGAAAGGTCTTCGGTGCATCCTCATGAAAAATAAAAAGGTTGTCACTTATGAATCTCTATAGTTAAAGCCTCATGAGAATAATTATACTACAAATGACTGGGAGTTAGCTTGAGTTACTTTTTCTATGAATATATGGAGGAACTGTCTTTATGGGGAGATATGTGATACATACACATACCACCAAAGTTTGAGGTATATATTCATGAAAAAGTAAGTGATCATGAGAAAAAGGAGATGGTTGTAGATTCTTAAATACTATGAATATTCAATTCATTATCACCCTATATGATCAAACAAAATTTAACATGAATTAAGTAAGAAATTCCATGTTATGCTAAAAATGATGAGGATTCAAGGAGATCTATTTATCAAGGACCTAGTAAGGTTGGAAATGGGAATCATAAGGGAATGGATATCATCATTCCTATCCCAAATTATTTCTCAACCATAATTACTAGAGAAAAACAAGATAGATAAAATTGGATATCATTTTATAGAAAAGAGTATAGAGGCTGTGGAAAATGTGAAGTTTCCTAGGTTCAATATTGATAAAAAATATGTACTGAAATTTCATACATGGCTATGTGCCTCATCTATCTCAGAGATAAAAAAGTATATGATTGATGAATCTCATATCTTGACATTATATTTAAATCCTGGAAGCACTAAAATGTATAGTAATCCTCATGATTATTTTTGGTGGGATAATATGAAAAGAGAGATTGTTGACTACACAGCAAGGTGCTTGGTGTGTCAAGAAGTGAAGGAAAAGCAATAACTTTTTAAATGGGTATTGCAACCACTACCCATACCAACATGGAAGTGGGAAAATATCACCATAAAAATCATCATTGTTATTTGGAGAACATCTAAAGGAAACAATGTGATATGGGTTATAGTGGATTGACTCACCAAAATTCCCATTTTATCACTATTTGGGAAGATTTATCTTGACAAACCTACCAAGATATATGTAATGAAAGTGGTCTTTCTTTTATTTATAATTATGATCCAAGGTTTACATCTAAATTATGGATAAGTCTTAAAAATTCTTTGAATAATGAATTGAATTTAAATATGGTCTATCATCCCTAAAGTGATGGTCAATCTAAAATGACTATTCCAACACTTGAGAACATAGTGAGAACATAATCAATGGAATTTAAAGGTAGTTGGGATCAACACCTCCCATTAGTTGAGTTCTCATATAATAATATCTTTCACTCAAGTATTCAAATGGCACCCTATGAATCATTATATGGGAATTTATGTAGAAATCCTACTTGTAGGGATAAAGTTATTGAGAGAAAGCTACTTGGGTTTGATCTTATATAAGAGATGATAGAAAAGTTTAATTCCATCTAACAACACATAAAGGATGCTTAGAGTTGGGAGAAGAGATATGAAAAAAACTGTTAATAGGGATTGGAGTCTGATGTTGGATAAATTTTTTTTCTTTAGATATCACCATATAATAGAGTCATGTGGTTCGGAAGGAAAGCGAAGTTTAGCCATAGGTATATAGGACCCTTTGAAATCCTTGATCTCATAGGATAAGTGGCATATTTGATAAAAGTTCCACCAAATATATCTCAAGTTCATGATGTATTCCATATTACTATCTTGAGGAAGTACATACCTGGTTCATCACATATACGAAATCCGAAGGTGGTACAACTAGAACATGGCCTCTGTTACGAGGAGAATTTAGTGAAGATCTGGGACCGTAGAGACAAAGTTCTAAATAACAAGACAACTCACCTTGTCAAATAGTTGTAGAGGAACCAAAAATATGAAGTAGAATTGTGGGAAATAGGGGAGAAAATGAGACATAAGTACCCTCACCTTTTCTCAATAGAGAGAATTAGTTGAAATTTTGGGTGGAAAATTTCTTAAGGGGGGAAGAATGTAACATCTCAAGATTTTTAAATGATATATGTTTCCTAAATGTGTGTTATATATATTATAATATTATACATGTACAAAGTATAGAGAAACCAACAAAAATTTATATCATTAATAAAAATCATTACATTAGTCAACTATGAAACTAATGAAAATTTCAAAAATTACAATTGGATAAAAATTATAAAATAGAAAATATAAAATGTGAAAATATGGATCGATACAATCTGATAGGATCATAACCCCCATAGAAAACACTTTATAAATAAAATAGAATATTATTAATCCAATAAACATCTTAGAAAATAAAAATATAATCATAGGAGTAATTTTAGTGATATTTTTGTTAAAGGGATGGAGTGGTATTTATATGGTATAAAGGGAAATGTGGACATTGGGATTTGGACATAACATAATTATTGGTCAAATATGACTATTGGTTAATATAACTATTATTTAATTTGAATGTTGGAAACTATAACCATTGGTAATAATTTTACAATTATAAATATTGTTTATAAGTAGTAATGATAAAGGATAATTGATGCAAAATGGAGAAACCATGGCCTCAACAAGTTGGGTCATGCTGTTTGAAGCCCATTTGTCAGAACATGGGAGGGGGTACCGTCACTGGGGTTCTCCCTTGACCAAGACCAAGACAAGCTTCAATAATTGAATCTTGAATGAAACCTCCAACAACATAAGTTCAATTTAGTAGATATTACTACTCGAACAATGCTGCCTGAGCCACCCCCATTAAATTACCA
Source organism: Viscum album (assembly GCA_963277665.1). Classification (NCBI taxonomy): domain Eukaryota; kingdom Viridiplantae; phylum Streptophyta; class Magnoliopsida; order Santalales; family Viscaceae; genus Viscum; species Viscum album. The sequence goes on from OY728131.1 coordinate 1,403,320,597, forward strand.
CCATCACACACCTTACCCTTAGGGCATATGAAACTGTAAAAAGGTGTTATATGTCCAAGACATAATTTCATAAAGTTTAATTTCACCTTTTATAAATAAAATTTTATTCCATCAATTCCAATTTAAGAAAATTATTTTTAATAAAATAAATTTTTAATTGAGAATAATTTGATAAATTGATTTCTGGTCACAAATAAAATACAATTGTTTTTTATAAAACATATAATTTTTTATAATAAACTAATTTATTCATAATCATATATTTTAAATTAAATAATATTTTATAACACTCTTATAAATGATAAAATAATGTCCTGGGAGATTTTTATAGGTTTTGTAAATTTTATTGTGCCTTAAAAATGTTATTTTTCAATAAATAAGGATTTTTTATATATAAAAGTTAAAATTATAAAATTTAGATAAACATAATTATAAAATAAACATTATATTTGGAATATTCATTTCAAATTTAGGTTTTTTTGAATTTCTGATAATTTTCTAAAATTCTATACTTTTCTATGAATAGAAAGAATATTGTTTTGAGTTTTTGATATGTTTAATGAATTCAAATTTATTCCATAATGATTTAATAATTAATTAACCAAAATCCACAATCTAAAATATATTATTTTATTAATATTAAGTATTTTAATATATTTTAATAAATTTCCAAATCTATAAGTGACTTTGTAGAATCTAAAATAGAAAATTTGATTTTAAAAACATTATTTTGTTGAAAACTAACTTTCCCATGTCCAAAAAAGTATTAAAAATCCGAGTTCAGTTCTAGTGGATTAATATATCATAAATTGTGACTGAAATTTCCAAAACTATGAGAAAAAATAATGGGTAATTCAATGGTTTTTCATTTTCCACAACCTAGATTTCTAGGACCGATATTTAGAAATTATTAAACAATTCGTCCACTTTTTCTATAAATAACCACCCATTTAACCTATCCCATCAACTCCCAATCCATCCTCTATGAATATATGGTGATTTTTCTTCACACTGAGTCCCCCAAGGTTTCTTTAATCTCCCAAGGTTCCAAACCTTAATATTTAGGCGAAACTCTTCAAGGTAAGGGTATTCGCTTCATCTTCTGTTCCATTATATAATATTTTGTGTGTGCATATTCTAAAGGTTATGTTACTTTCATTTATTATTCTATTGATCATACACTTAAATATAGAATTATTTTTTTATCAATGGGATACCCTCTTTTTCCTAAATTTTACCATTTTCTAAATCCATGTTTTATACCCATCATGTTTCTGAATTTATTTCTCGAGTTTCTCTCTTTTTCATGATAAATTATATTTTCCTTTTTATTTGAATACCCAAACCAATTTTATTTACAATGGGTACCCAAATAGACAAAAAAATTATTATCGATTTGGATATTTACATAAATGAAACTCACATTCCCTTTATGTGGGTTAGAAATTATGTAATGGTCAAGTCTTTAAGAAATTTTTATGAAATGATTTTGATATAAAATCCATTATTTATTTTCCATGGGTTATTAATGAAATAATTTATTATGATAAATGTAGTTTATATGAAATTAATACATATAAAGTATTTTCCCTGATATAACTCCAATTTATTCGATAAATAATTTAATCTCTAGAGATTATATGTTTTTTGATACCTTGGTGAATAACCTAGATAATTTTGATATATGACACCTTGGTGTTAAACCTTAATGATATTCTTTTGAATGTCTCGTTTAAATGTCATATCCATATTTCCATGTTATGATTCCTATTCCTTTATTTTATACTCCTCACATTCTCTTGTTCACGACATACTATTATGCCTAATGTTCTTATTGGTATTCCTCATGATCACATGTTATTTGTCTCCCTTTCTTATTTACTTACTAGGATTTATGCTCACCTCTTTCCTTTGATGTATGTACCCAGGTTATGAGATTTAGTAAAAGTAACCTTAGGTAAACCCATAAATGTTTCCTTGAAGAGGATTTAGAAAAATAAAAATTTGATTTTATTTATTATGTTTCTAATTTCCATGAAACCAAAGATTAAAAGATCCTATGTTTTGTTTTATGTAATGAAAATTCAATGTAATTAAAATGTGGGATGTAGTATTACATTCTCCCCAACTTTAATAAATTTAATCCTCACATTTTGAACTTGTACTAAAAAGTCAAGGGTTTGATATTTGAAAATTCCGTTCTTAAAAACCCACATCATAAAAACCGTTAAAAAAATTTCCTCTTAAAAATAGGTAAAGGGAAATATAAAGTTCATATGGAATAACACATAAATAGGTTTCCAAGTAAGAGAAAATTTGGGGGAAATGAAAATATGGAGATTTAAGAAAGCATAAATAATTATAAAGAGTGATAGAGAACATTGATCATAATAAAGTGAATGGAAATGGGAAAGTTACTGACTAAAAACCCATAAATATGTGATGAGTTAGAATACCATTTTTCATCATAAATGAATAAAATAGGATATCATTTTTATTTAAATATTATTTTCCTAGATTTTAGGGATTATTTTACTATAAATACAGAGAACACCAAAAAATATTCTTACTTGATATATTTTTATTTTTTATAAGCACAATTTTATCCTATGGTTGTGCTTTGATCAATTTCAACTTCATTTTTTACTCAATGAATTGAATATCAAATATGAATATTTTTATTCCTAAATCACAAAAATTAACTTTCAATGGATCATAAGATCCATAAAATAGTGTCAAGTCATTTACTTTGTCTTTAAATATTTTCCAAAACCAACATTGTTAGCATAAGTTATCCAATATAAAACATTAATATTTAAAACCTCAATTATAACACCCAAAATTCAACATAATCCATTCCATAACCATTTATAAATCAAATCCTTTAATTAAAAACAATTTCACATATACCAGCACATCACATAGGCTAGTGGTTGGTATTGCACCCTTATTGCCCTTCAGTTGGGGTTTCAAGCCCAACAACCTAGCCATATGTGATGGGTTATCACCCGATATATATCTTTACCTTTTTATAAAACTATATTAATATAATTACTATAATATTCTCAAAAATATTATGAACATCATTAATCATCAAATTTCTTTTTAGCCACTAAGGTTTTCTATAGGACTTATTTTTTCATGAAATAAAATAATATTAATCGACTATTATTACACTAACATAAATGATCTTAATAATACTAAAGGTTATAAATACATTTAAACTTATGTTTACTAAAAATAAAATAATTATTTCTCAAATAACCTTCTCACAATTTATACGTAAGGGTTAAAAATACCTCATACGTCTATTAAATTTTAATAAATGTCTCCAAGGTACTTCCATCAAATAAAACCTCAGAAGGGGTATATTTGACTTTAAAATTATAATTAGTCTTATAATTATTAACCAATGATGTTTCCTATAGATCTTAAATTATCCTCATTTGAATCGTAAACATAGTGTATTTTTGGATATATTTATTTTCATATCTTTTATAATGGTTTAAAAAGAAAATGTGAATTATCCTATGTATATCCAATGGGAACTTCAAACTAGGTGTGCAGTAAGGACTACTTTTATGTACTAGGTGATAATCTATTCAAATAACAATGTTCCATTTTTGGAGTTATTACCCCGAATTAAAACTGTTCTAGAACCACATCCACTTATAGTGACTAGATAGGGGTGTATTTCTAGGAAAACCCCCATATTCTCTTCCTCAAAAAAACTATAGGATGTTATTATATATTTATACTCATAGTATATCACAGGGTTATGTTCCATAATATATGTTTTAATAAATCTATTTCTCATGGTTTCTATTAAACTTATTGAATACCAACTGTAAAGACCCCAACCCCATTAGCCCAGAGCCAGTGGTTACTTTACTACGTTGACATAATATACACACAATCACATCCCAAATGATCAAATAGATTTGTAGTATTGGTAAAATATATATATAATTGAATATCACTTTACATTTTAAAACATTAAATACAACATAGTGAAGGTAAAAATTCTCCATCCTTTAACTCATTCAAAGATTCCTTCTTCATATCCTAAGGAAAGGAAACAAAATAAGGGTGAGGTCAAATTATTTTTAAGTGCAACATAAAACATAATATATCATAAATAAATAAGGTACAATCAATATGGAAAGGTAAATAACTAAAAATTCATTCCATTTAGTCAATAACTAGATCATGATGAATAATATGGTGGGAATAAATAATGACCAAATAATTCCTTATAAATAATCCCATGATCTCAAAGATAATCCATGGATAATATCAATGAAGTAATCTCATGGATAATAATAACTAAATTTTTAATGAAGGAAATGGTTAATATTAGATGTCATGATCCCATATGTCATAATATATATGTTGTAATGGCCTTTCTCAAATATAGTTTAATCTATGGGTACAAATAAAACAAGAACACTTAAATAATGTTAGAAAACTAATTAATATCATGAGAATATTGATGCATCAAGGGTATATATAATTCTATGCCCCACCCATTACTACATGTCCAAATATTTCCTCATATATAAAATGATCGATTTAATTCATTACCAAAATGCATTATCCATAAATGTATGTATTGAATAAAGAATATGAAATATCAATATTTCCTCAGTCAATCAAATAAATTTCAATGTAAAACATTGCATGTATAAATAATATTATGTTTAAGAAATAAGAATATACATGATAAATAATATATATATTCAAGGGAAATGTAATTTATAATGATAATAATAATTAAATGTTTCAAGGAAAGTTAATGAATACAAAAGTAATTAAGAAAGTGAATGTTAATACCTTTCTTAGTCAATATAATTATAAAGAACCCAGATAAAGAATAAGGATGGTATAGTTACAACATATCCCCAGTGGATTATAAGTAAAATAATAGGTTGTTGTCATTGATAAATAGAAATACAATAAAAATATCAATAAAAATTATTGAGTAAAATATCCTTCTAACATTGAAAATCAATTTTAAAAACTAGAAAATTTCAATATATTTGGAAAAACAATATTTGAAATTAACCTTGTAAAATATTAAAGGAATATTCAAAACAATTAGTTGTTATGATGGTGGGAAAGTTTTTTTCATGTCGAGTATGTGAAAGAAAATATTCCTTTCTCATATTCATAAGAAAAGTCAAAAATTACCTGATTAGAAAAATGATTGGAAGATTCTTTTTAATCCATTTTTTTAAAATAAAAACATGGGTAAAAATTTATTTAATTAATTATTATATATTATTATAAAAAATCTATAAAATGTTTTTAGAAAACATAGATTTTGAATAAAATGAATTTTCGACCAAATTGAGTAATAAAGTTAGATTTTTTTTAAAAAATCTCAATAATTTTAAGTATAAAAGAGAGGAAAACATTGTTGTTACATGAAAATATCATTAATAATCAGATAAGAAGAAAATTAAAGGGGTTATTATACAATGATTAAAGAAATCCCTATAATTGTAATTCAATCATAAAAAATCTCGATTAAAATCAGATTTTAAAATAAAACATTAAAAAGATCATAACTTTGAAGTAAGAATTAATCAAAAAATTGATTATGTTTGTCAAATTTTAATCAATATAAAAAAGTGGAAATAAAACATAAAATAATAAAATTTTATTACACACAAAATCTAATAATACTAAAGACAATGAAGAAGTATTACAACCAAATGAAAATAAATTGTGTTATGAAATTCCATACCACTTGGTAACTTTTAAGAAAAATCATCTTGGATGAAATAATTAAAATTAAAACATAAAATACCATAAATTATAAATTATTCATGATATAATATGTAAAATGTTCATTGTATACAACATATTAACTAAATTAGACACATAACATTAAAATACGCCTCAATAATGGGAAATTAAGACAAAGTCCCCTACTTCACGCTTACCTTTAGTTGAAAATGATTTAACCTCCTGTATAATGGTTTTAAAAATGTTATTAATTTTTACTAGAACTATATCCATATTTATAATATCATATATGATTTTATTATAACATCTTATTACTCGTTTGTTAATAAAATTTTATTATTTTCATTATTTTGGGTATTAACTGCTTCATTTTTTCATGCATGTTTTGTCATAGAAATTTTAGTTCTTATGCATTGTATATAGATCCATTATCTATATAATTATATTAATATTATAAATATCATATTTATTCATTGGATACAATTTTATAAATATTCTTGAAATTTGGACATGGAAAATTAATTGCATCACTTCATTGAGACGGTAGGTCGTATGTATGCACAAGCGATGATATAATTCCCTTAATAGGTGAAAGGATAAGAAAGTGAAAGATATAATAATTTTATATTTTTAATATCATGTCATATTTATAATATATATTCATTATTTCCATCATTATGATGATCCATATGAGTTAGTAATATAAAAAAAATTACACCAGTTCAGGAGGTGGTTGTCCATTGTATACACGAGTGATGGATTTATTTCCCATTTTATGGAGAAGTATATGGATAAATATTATTCCATAAATATAAAAATATCTCATTATATGAGATATATTGGTTTTATTATATTTTAATTTTCTACACGTAATTGAATTTGGAAAATAAGAAATAAAAATAAGAAACCTAATGAGGAGAATTACCTTCGCTTAGAAGAACCTCCTTTGGATCTCTTATTTAGAACCATATGATTGGTATTTTGAGAAGAAAAATAGTTATATAATGTCTCTAAGGATTTTTTAGATAGATATTTTTAGGTTTTGGTCAATCCAAATGGCTTGATAGGTGTGAATAATTGAGGGGGTGGAGTTCCCTTTTATAATTAAGGATGAGTTTCACTTTTGTAAATGCCAAAAACTATTCAATAATGGGAAGTAAATATCACCCAATGTGCCTATAAAATTGATAAGTAATATAGTTTTTAGAATTTAATTTGTATCCACATCTCCACCAAAAAAATATAAACATTTTTTAAACATGATTTTCTTTGTACTCTAAGTTTACTCACTTTTTCCATTTTATTTTTCACCATGGAAATTAGTTTTTTTTACCTAGATAATTTATCCTTGAAGACTAAAATAAGATGAAAATTATTATATATTTTGGTCCCATTGATTATTAATACTAAATACAATTTATCAAATTAAAATCATAAATATTTGTAAAGTTATTTTTATTACAAGAAAATGTAAAGCACGAATCCTTATTTTAATCTTAATCATGGTAAATAAATTTTACTGTATTCATTTATCATTATGAAAAGTTGACTGTATCATATATATATTTTCCGACACTTTCAATGAAACTTGTTCAAGCTCCTTTACAAGACATATTCTTGGAACTTTTAACAACTAAAGCATCACATATTGAGCAATATAATCTTTTCAAATCACTTTTAATTTCTCTATATACTTTATGATTTACTTTTGAGCAGTGCGTTGTAATGAATTTTTTATTTACACAAACTTCCTATTCTTTAACTGGAGTGTTATAGATACACTATCTCATATTTCATTATCTGTATACCCATATAAAATGTGGAAAAGTTCTTACATGTATTGTCTTGTTTTTACTCCCATGTATAACTGTGGAAGAGACCTTGAACCTGGATAGCCTATATGCTATTGTTTGTATAACTGATCTACATTATGGATCAGATTATTATTATTATAATCTTATTAGTAATTGGTTATTAAAAAGTGTAGGGTACTAAGTCTTATCTTTAGATTGAACCCCTTGTTTACTCTGTTGCATGATATTTTATTTTTATTTTTATATATTTGAAAGCTAAAACTACATTTTATTTTAAAATCCATAAACAAAACTTATACATCAATAGTTAGACATAACCTGTGATTATATAAATCATTTGATTAAGTAAATTGGTTTCAAATGTTAAATTAATTTCAAATGTTATATTAATTGAACCCTAATCCTACTTTGATAAATATTTTGAAAGATTAAACTTATATTACTCTACTTATTGATCAACTGGGAATTTTAATTAATTTTTGGGATTATTTTTAAATTGATTTTAATAGAAATTTTTTATTGGGAACTCTATTCACCCCCCTATTAAGTTTCTCACTCTGACCAACATTTGGTTTCAACGTATTTTCAAATATCTTTTCTAGTGTGATTTAGTTGTCTTTTAATGATCTTAAATTTTTGTTGTTTCTAAATTTAGTTATTTATAGATAATAGACAAAAGGGTTTTATTACCAATATATCTCATTATTTTTATGACACAAATTATGATCAGTAGAAAATTAAAATAAAAATTCATCTTGAGAGCAAGGGTTTTGAAATTTAGACCGTCATTGAAGAAAATTGTGAATTACCCAAAACTACTAGAGTCACTCGTAGTGATCCTACTAAAAAACATATAATAATAATTTTATAGACATGAATTCTTTTTATTGTTCTTTGGGTTATGAGGAAATTAATAGAATTTTTTCCTACACAACTGCTTTTTAAATTTTAGATACTTTAGCTTTTTTTATGAGGGGACATCTAATGCTAAAGAAATATGCTTAAATTCTTATACTATTAAATATGATACTTTTAAGATGAAACTTGATGAAAATAGTTCAAATATGTATCTCAAGTTCAATGAGATCATGAATACTATGAATTAATTGTGGAAACCTATTTTTTACAAAGATCTTGTGATGCGCCTATTGTGGTTTCTACCAGATAGATGGAGAGAGAATTTTGTGTCAATCTGAGATTCATGTGATGTAAGAAAGTTTCCTATTATGGATCTGATAGGAAAGTTTATGTTTTATGATTAATAACTCAAGGTGAACAGATAATAGGAGGATGAACCAAAGAAAAAATGTATAGCCTTCAAGAATATTGCTTCAAATAAGTTGGAGAAAATCCAAGTTGATAGTTAAAGTGATGAAGAGTCACCTACTGATAGTGATGAATAGATGGAAAACTTGTATAGAAGATTACAAAAGTTTTATAATAGGAATAGGTTCTTTGAAAAACCCATTTACAAAGGAAAATATGATAACATAGGAAATTGTAGAAAGGAATGGAAGAAATATAATTCTATGAAATAAATAGTTTTCTATGAGTGAAAAAGGAAAGGGCATGTCAAACTTGACTACCCAAATCTATAATTCAAGAAGAATTATGATGATAAGGATAAGATATATAATAAATCCATGAAAGTAACCTAGAGTGACTCTAAGGATATATCTAGTGATTCAAACTTAACCCAAGAGGATAATCATGATAGATCTAACATGTGTTTTATGATAAACACATCTGAGATACTTAATGAATATATTGCTTCTCCTATTCATATTTATAATCATGATGGATATGAAAACAATGATGAGAACATGTATAACGAGTAAATGTTTGAATACTAAGATATGATAGAATATAAATTTAATGAACTCAAATATAAATATAAGATATTTAAGATGCATCATGCCTTAACTGCTGTTTTTAAAACTGATCTTAGTATTGAGAAAGATAAGAATGATCAGTTTCTAAAAGAGAAAAGTGATTTAAAGTTTTCTAATAAGAAAATAAATAAATAAAATAAAATATTTACAAATGGTTTCAATACTCTTACTCAGGTTATAAGAAAGAAAATTTCTCCCAAATACACTACTGGAATAGGTTATTAACTTAGTCAGAGATGAATCATTAAAAATAGTTTAACTCCTAGTTCTATTTCTATAAATCTTTTACTAATTTTTATTAATATAGACCTAAAAATGTTTTTATTTTTAAAAGTTTAAAATATGTTTATAGGAAACCTATGAATCAATTTTGTGTTCCTGAATCATTGATTACTAACATTTATAGACCTAATAAAAATTGGCTACCACATTCATTTTTGTGTAATTTTTTTGTAGGAACCCATATTTATAAGATCCTATAATAAATTATGGTGCTTGGGAAGTGTTTTTTCTAAACAAATGATAGTATATTATTAATTTTTTAAGAATATAATAAAGTTAGATTGTGTGTATGTCACTTTTGGTGACAATACCAAAGGAAACATTATTGGCCATGGCCAAATCTGTAATTCTAACACTATTTTAAATTCTAAAGTTTTATTTATATAAGGGTTAAAGTATAATATACTTATCATCTCACAGCTATTTGATGTTTTTTTTCATGTTAATTTTGAAAATAATTCCTGTAATGTTTTTTATTATAATAATTATATAGTTTTCCTCCTTTAAGAAATGATAATATCTATACTGTTAATTTAGATTCATTATTTTCTCAGAATATTTCTTGTCTAAGTTCATTTCAAAAAATATCTTGGATTTGGAATAGGAAACTAAGCCATTTCAATATTCATTCACTTATAAATTTGACTAGGAAAGGGTTATTCAAAGATCTACCAAAACTATAATTCCTAAATGTTAAAGTCAGTAACCCATGTCAAAAAGTGAAACAACATAAAATATCGTTCAAATAAAAAATAGAAGTTTAAACTTCTCAACCACTAGAGTTTTTCACATGGAAAGTTTTGGACCTTCTAGATTTTATATCTTAAATGGGAAGTATTATATTTATGTTCTTATAGATTAATTTTCTAGGTATACTTGGGTATTATTTCTATCTTACAAAATTGAAGATTGTTCCTATTTGAACAAGTATGTTAAATCTGTATAAAATATTAGTGATCTTAGAAGTATGACCTTAAGAAGTGACCATGGTCATGAGTTTAAAAATAAATAATTTAAATTATTTTTCTCAAAAAATTGATAAATTCATAACTTTTATGATCCATGTACCCCACAGTAGAATGGTTTGGTGGAAAGAATAAATAGGACCCTTCAAGTAATTTCTTGGACCATGCTAAATGAATATGAGTTACCTATTTATTTTTTGGTAGAATATGTGAAGACATATTTTTATATAATCAAATGTGTTATTATAAGAACTCTCTTAAAGAAATATCTTTATGAATTATGGAATGGTATAAATACAAAGGTTAATTATTTTATAGTTTATGATTAAAAAGTTTTTATTCTTAATACTGAGGATAATAATGAAAAATTTTCTTCCATGAGTGATGAAGGAATATTCCCTGGTTATTTAAATTCTAATAAATCTTATAGTGTGTTTAATAAGTGAAAAAATATAGTGTAAGAATCTATTAATGTCAAATTTGATGAAACATATCCACATAATTCTGAGATACCTTTATAAAACCTTGAGGATGGTCTATCAAATTTGAATAACAATGAAAAACCTTCTGAAAATTCTATGAAGCAAATAGAAAAATCATTCAGTTCTGAGGAACAAGATAAACCTAAACTTGTAGAAGGAAATATGATATTCATACCTTATTTTACTATAATTATTAGGTCTCATAGATACCATCCTATAGATGTTGAAGTTTGAGATCTAGATAGAGGAACAAAAACTAAAGCTTATCTTTGAAATTAGGTTGAACATCAATCGTTATTATCACAACTTAAACCTAAGAACATAAATGATGCAATTAATGATGAATTAGGGGTGATAGTAAGTCAAGAAAAATTAATAAATTTGAAAATAAAAATTCTAGGAATTATTAGTTAAACTTGAAGACACTATGACAATTGGCACTAAGTGGGTGTTTAGAAACAAAGTTGATGAGTCAGGTGCAGTAGTTAAAAATAAAACTAGATTGTTGCATAATGATATATTCAAGAAGTGGGTATTGACTATGAGGGAACCTTTTCACCAATTTATAAACATGAATCCATTAGAATAATTTATTCATATGAAACACATTTTGATTTTAAACTATATAAAATGGATTTAAGAAGTGCATTCATAAATGGTTATATAGTTGATGATGTTTTTGTTGAAAAACCCCCAAGATTTAAAAAATATTAATTTTTGAAACCATGATTTTAAATTAACAAAATCTCTGTATGGTTTAAAATAGAATCTTATAGATTTATAGGATAGGTTCATCTTTTTTTAAAGGTTTTTTAAAAGGAATACATGATCCCACTCTTTTTATAAAAATAACTTCAAAAGTTATTTTAGTGGTTCAAATGTATATTGATGATGTTATTTTTGGGTCTTATTAAAATTATATGTGTACTGATTTTTCTAAAATGATTTAAAGTTAATTTGAAATGATTTTAATGGGTGAACTTAAATTATTTATTGGTTTTCAAATTTTTCAAAATAAATATGGAACTATTTTAAACCAAAGTAATTACACTAAATACCTTCTAAAATTCTTTGGTTTGGATAGCACTAAATTTAGTGATACTCCCATGAGTACCACCTGTAAACTTGATCTTGATAAAACTATAAATTCAGTAGATCAAACTATTTAGAGAGGTATGATTAGAAGCCTACTATACTTATCTTCTAGCCAACCAGATATTATGTTAGGCATATATATGTGTTCCCATTTTCAAAAAATCATAAAGAATCTCATTTAGTTTATTTTAAAATATTTTTAAATACCTAAAATATACTAACAATTTAGTATAGTTCTATCCTAGAGGGAGATAATTTGAATTAGTGAGTTATTTAGACGTATATTTTGGTGGTTTTAAGTTAAATAGAAAAAGAACCTATGGAACATGTCATATTTTGGGTAAGTCTCTAGTATCTTAGTTGTAATGTCCTAGAAATTCAATGTAATTTTTTTTTCAAATTATATGGGATTATTTCAAGACCAGATCTATGAAGTAACTTCATTTTGAGGCTTAGTGAGCCTTGGATAGAATTTTGAACTTTTTTAGTTCATATAAATAAATAGTGAGTGAGTTTTTATAACTTTTAAATCATTGATCGGATCAAAAATATGAGGGCACTGTTGAACCCAGAATGGTAGGATTCGCCTAGAATGTACTTAACTTCAACCAGCATGGGTCGATCGGAAAAGTTAATTTTTGGACTTTTTAGAAAAAAATAAAATAACTTAAAAATTATTTTATTTGTTTTTTCTAATATTTGGGCGGTGACAAGGCCGCGCTGTGGGGCAGCGATGAAGAAATGACGAGTCACATTAAATGAATCTCATTATTGGCTCATAAATGTGCAGCGTAATGATGTATTAGATGAAGCATAACAGATACGTTGTTTCATAAATGAAACAATGTAACGATGCGATGATGCAGCGTAATGGAAAGGTTGCGACATGTTTTTTTATAGAATAACGCATTAGAGAAACGGGATCAAATCATGGATTTCCTATGACAAACCTGCGACAAGATTTCTCTCTAATGACGAATGAAGAATGTTGGTGGATCGCTAATGATGTCTAAGAATCTCGAAGAATGAGATTGGAAAGCAGTGAACGCTGACAGAATGTGAATCCTCACGGGCGAAGCACTTAAACAATGAACTCAATCGAGGTAGGGGTTTATTTTGTATCATGTTTCCCCGTCCTTTATTCTGAAACGACCAACGCGGATCAACCCATGAACAAGTTGATCCACAGATTGTTCGTCCTTGTGGGAGGGTGTTTTTCTTGGGTTTTTATATCAGGATTAATTATTTGTTGATAGAACCTCAATCTCAAACCTCCCCATATTTAAAACTCTAACATAGAGGGAACATGCCGGCACAAACAAGGCTCGAGCCCCTCCGCCTTGTGCGTTATTCATGGATGAACCTTCAAATTGATGGTAAGAAGGTTTTGAGGTCTTGGAAGGGAAGGTAGTACCCCACGGAGGCCGAAGGGACAGACGGTGTGAAGAATAGACCACCAGAGCAGACCCAGTGGTCCGCAGAATAACCCATCGTTGCGTCGGAGGTAGCAGTCATGGCCAAATCAGGAAGCGGTGAAGCGGAAGGAGCCAACATATGGGTTAGAAGCTGGCGGAGGGACATGATCCATAGTCACAGTCCGCAACATCACATGGAATGCAGTCCCCTGACCACATGCATAACCCGAGTGGTTGGGTTTGACCGGCCGCATGACAGTGCCCCAGACACACAACGCATTCGAGCTAAAGAAAGTGAATCCGCTAGAGGAGGACTAAGTAGGGCGCAACCCATTCCCAGTTGGTCGGACCTGTGCCATCAGTCTAGGTCGAATGAGACTGGGTCATTGGGTGACTTGGTGGGCTGGACCCCCAGCCGAACCGGGCTGGGTCCAGCGAGGCCCAATGGGCCCACCACTGGCCAGGACAGACCGGGCGGACCCGGACTAGAACTGTGTCGAGTTAGGTTAGTTGAACTAAAATCAGGGAATGTGGGGCCCCTGGGCTAGGTTGGTCGGGTTAGTCTGACCGAGTCGGGTCGGGCCTAGGTGCAACCAGCCCCTGTTTAGTAAATTTCCAATAACTTACAAACCTAGCATCCGATTTAAGATCTGTTTGTGGTGTTGGAACCCTCAAGATGAGAAGGATAATTTGAAATATTATAAGGAGGATTTCATGGAAGTTGAAATATGAAAAATAGATTGGAGAGTGATTCTCCTGAAATTAAGTGCACTACATGCGGAAACCCAGCTGTTGGCTGAGACCTAAAGACTGATGACAAGTGACCCTGTGTGGATTAGCTATGATGGACCAGTGGAAAATGACACTGTTTCACCCGGTAGGATCACAATGGGGAGCGACTCTGTGTGACCCGGCAGACCCATGGTACTCAATGGGGAGGAGTACCTCAGTATGGAAAAGGTGTTAAGCAGCTCTGTGTGACCCGATATGCCAACAGGGGGGAAAAGCTATGTGTGAACCAGCATACCCATGGTACTCATTTGGGATGAGTACCAAAATATCCAAAGGTTAGTGGGAAGCATCTCTGTGTGACCCGGTAGGCCCACTATACTCATAGAGGAAGAGTTCTCTAGTATCCCAAGGTGTTCGATGATACGATTGATGGTCATACTTTCCTTACTCTAGATTATACCTGGTGTGAGATATCTTGCTTCATGATCATGTTTCACGGTCATACTTCTTGGTTTTCTTGTGGATTGCTTTTTGGTCTTTCCTTATTGGTTTGGGGTCCCTACTGAGTATTTTTTTACTCACCCCTTCGCGGGATCTGCATGAACATGTTGTGTCTGGTGCAGATGACATACGACTTGGCGGAGGACTTGGTGGCCCAGGACCAGGCAGTTCCTAGTGAGATTAGGCAGGTAGGACGTACTCTTATAGCTTCCAACAGCTACTCTACACTTACCCATCAGGTGGGGGTTTCAGTGGATGACTTTCATGGTTTCTTTTTTACTTTCTTGTTTTTCAGTTTTTCTTTTGTAGGGTTTGTATTCTAGACCATTTGACCTACAGTTTTTACTTTTACTCAGTGGGTTTCTAGTGGCATGCATGTTTACCCTTCCATCTTTGGTATGTGGTTGTGTGTACATGCGTACAGGTACTCAAGAAAATTCCTCCCACTTACAGGTTGACTCCTTCAGCACTAGTCTCCAACCCCTATCCTTTGGGAGGTGGGCATGGAGGATGTCATGGAATGGGCCTTGAGGGACTGGTCGTGACCAAGTGGTATCAAAGATGGTTTGTTGTACCTTAAATACAAAGAGTTTTTTGTTTTTTTTTCAAGAAATAGTGTTAAATATTTCGAGTTCGATTTTAAAATTGAGAGAGTCCAGTGTTGGTGTGGTGGCTGATGTATCCATACAGCAGGATATTGAATTCAGCTTTCTGGATCTATACATAAAACACCGATTGCATGCATCATATAGGAATTTATTTTTTCCTCATGTTTTTCTTGAATTAGTGTTAGCTCACCAGGTATAATCTATTAACTTTGGTATATCTTGATCTCTATCAGGATGCCTACACACAGGTAGCTAGCTAGGATCCCAATGTGTGACCATGAGGACATCCTACCTAGCGATGAGGCATTGGATTTGGGACCAGTTCTAGAGAGAGCCCCGTTGGGTGGTGCACCAATGTCACCACCACCTTTTGATCGGTATTTACTACCAGCATTATCGATAGAGGACACATGCAGTCTCATTGCCTTGCATGATTTCCATAGACAGAGTCCTCCTAGGTTAAGGGGAGAGACAGGTCCTCAGGCTTCTGAGGACTGGATGGAGGTAGTGACGTGGGTCTTCCTCTTAGTGAGGATGCCGCTTGACCAGATTATGATCTTAGCTGTAAGCCTTCTTCATGGCTCAACAGGGAGATGGTGGAGTTTGATGATTCAAACTCATGATGAGTCAGCCCTATCTCGGAATGACTTCGAGAGGATTTTATGGGAGGAGTTATTCCCCCAAAACTTTGTTCTCGGTGCGCATATAAGAGCTTCTTCATCTACAGCAGGGTAGAATGTTAGTGGCTGAGTACTTTACAAGGTTTACAGACCTCTCCCACTACTCTACGGACATGGTGTGGGACCCTTTATTCAAAGATCAGACCTTTGAAAAAGGGATTTGACAGAAGATTAGGGAATCGATGATTTTATTCAGTATCTCCACGCAATATGGGGTGCTAGAGTGAGCTCTACTAGTAGAGAGATACCTTGTAGAGCAGGCACTAATGGTGGGAGCTACCACCAGGTGACAGGTGGCCGAGTCATCTGTAGCGGGCAGCCAACAGATGACGCAGAGGTCCATGTGGGCCAGATCTTCCCAAGAGTGGACCCATGACATAGGATCGATGGTGTGAGGCCACCAGGTCTGCGGGGGTCAGCATAGGAATAGTATGTTCTATACGTGTGGCGGATAGGGACATAAGGCTCATGACTGCCGACCCGCCACACAGATGATCAGCAGATGGTTGAGGGACTTCCAAGGCTGAGGAAGTGGTTCAAGCGAGGAGGTCCATAGATCGGAGGACGTGGTAGGGGAGTAGGCTGAGAAGTAGGTGGTGGTAGACGGTTCTAGGTACTGCCTCCGCCACCCCTAGGTGGTCCACCACGACCTTAGGGAGCATGTGGATAGGGGTGAGCTCAGCTTCGAGCAGTGGAGTCCTATGACCACAGTGCTCCAGAGATTATTATAGGTATGATCTGTGTCTTCTCCACCTTATATATAGTTCTTATAAACAAAATTTCTAGTCACTCTTTCCTTTCCATGGACCTCATTTGAGGCTCATGGATTCTGGTGGAGTCATTGGATCGATCCTTATGATTAGAGACTCCTTTGGGAGGGGATTCGATAATTACACATGGGTGCTGGTAGTGTGAGCTTACTCTAGGAGACAAGAGCATTGGATGAGATCTCTTAGTAGTGGAATTGAGGCCTTATGGCATCATCTTGGATATGGAATGGTTATCTACAGTCCCTGATCTGATCGACTGTATTAGGCGCAAAGTGAGGTGTGTCTGTGAGGAAGGGACCAGGTTTTCCTTCACCAATGAGAAGGGAATTTTTTCAGCACAAGTTGGACTTTCTCAATGGAGGTGGCATATGATCACTCAATAATTGAATAGATTCACCCTCAGTGTGGTGGGATAGAGGATTCCAAGAATTTATATAGTGGTGGACGAGTATGAGGATGTCTTCCCTGAGTATGTTCCAAGCCTACCTCCTCACAGATAGGTATACTTCTGCATCGACCTGTACCCCGGGACGATACTGATATCCACACCAGCATATCAAATATCTCCCGTAGAGCTTCATGAGTTGAGGGTACAACTGGAGGACTTGTAGGAGATGGGATTTGTAAGGCCCACCATTTCATCATGGGCATCCCCAGTGTTGTTTTCCAAGAAGGAAGATGAAATTTTAAGGTTGTATGTGGACTTCCTGTGCCTGAAATAGGTGACCATGAAGAAAAAGTATCCACTATTGAGGATTGATGAACTCTTCAATCAGATAAAGTGAGTGATTTGGTTCTCTATGATAGACCTTAGATTAGGATATCATTAGCTTTGGATACGGGATGAGGATTTATCGAAGACAACCTTTAGATGTCGGTATGGACAATATGATTTTTTAGTAATGCCTTTAAGTGTGACCAATGACCTAGAAATGTTCATGGGAATCATGAACAAGATCTTATAGCGTTACCTAGATCATTTCATGGTGGTATTCATTGATGACATCTTCTTGTACTCAGTGTCAGAGGAGGATCATGTTACACACCTGGGAATAGTACCAGATACACTCCAAGAGCACCAACTTTAAAGTAAGCTCTCAAAGATCCATTTTTGGATTCAAGGGGTACACTTTCTAGGATACGTCATCTTAGAGGCTAGAGTTGCAGTGGATCCGGTGAAGATAGAGGCAATAATTTCTTGGGAGCCACCTAGGAACATGAATGAGGTGCGGGGTTTCTTAGGGTTGGTTGGATACTACTGGAGGTTTGTGCCTGACTTTTCTAGAGTAGAAGAACCTCCATTATCTTTTACATGGAAGGGAAAACCCTTATTGTATAAAAAGAAGTGTCATCATATTTTCCAAGAGTTGAGGAAGAGACTGACAAGTTCCCCTATCTTAAGAATACTAGAGGATGATGTTGGGTATGTAGTTTTTGGTGACACAATAGGGAACAGACCAGGTTGTGTCCTGATGTAGGAGCGAGGGATAATTGCATATGGATCACGATAGTTGAGGCATCATAAATATAACTACATAACCCATGAAATTGAGTTATCAATAGTTTTATTTTCCATGAAGATGTGGTGGAACTAATTGATGGGTGAACAGTTTACCATCTACTTCGACCACAAGGGTCTCAGGTATATATTCTCACAGAATAACCTAAACTTGTGACAGTGGTGGTGGCTATAGTTCCTCTAGGACTATGAATTTTAGTTAGTATATACTCATAGGAAGGGTAACGTGGTGGTAGACGCACTTAGTAGGAGGTCTGGTTTACAACTGCTGAGTGAGGTGATTGAGCAGCTAGCCATGATGTAGATATCCTTTGTGGATGATGATAGAGAAACTTACCTTTATTTGATCACTGTAACTACTCTACCCTTAGAGAAAGTTATGAAGGAACAACTTTTGGATGTCAACTATAAGGCCTGAAATGCTCAGTTATCCTTAGGAAAGGCTCCTAATGGATTTTCAATAGGTGGGTAGCATGCCATTATTTTTAGAGGATGCACTGTAGTACTAGTGATGTTGCAGGAGGAGGTGTTAAGGGAGTTCCATAAATACCTTTTGGAAGTATATCCTAGTTTCTCAAAGATGCACCAAGATCTTTGACATTAATACTAGTGGCTGGGGATGAAGAAAGTGGTGGTAGAGTTCGTTTCACGATTCCTCACTTGTCAGCAAGTGAAGGGTAAGCATCAAGTTCCATTAAGCATGGTCCAACCACTTGAGGTACCAAAGTAGAAATGGGATAATATATTTATGGAATTCATGATGGGGTTACCACACATGTCCAGGGGCGATGATTCTATCTGGGTGATTGTTGACCAACTCACCAAGT
Organism: Viscum album; assembly: GCA_963277665.1. NCBI lineage: Eukaryota > Viridiplantae > Streptophyta > Magnoliopsida > Santalales > Viscaceae > Viscum > Viscum album. Next base: position 1,403,339,930 of record OY728131.1, read on the forward strand.
CGGCTCACTTCCTACCTATCTAAGAGTAGGGATCGGTAAAGGGATTGAGACGCCTCTATGTCCAGAAGATAGTGAGGCTACACGGGGTGCCTTCAATGATCGTCTTAGACCATGATGCATGTTTTATATCCCATTTGTGGAAGGGATTACAGGAGGAGTTCAAGGCTCAGCTGCACTTGATCACTACCTTTCACCCTCATACAGATGGTTAGAAGGAGCAGACCAAATAAACCATGGAGGACATGCTTCATGATTGCATCCTTGATTTTGGTTACATATTGGAGGACCACCTTTCAATAGTGGAGATTGAATATAACAACATCTATCACTCCACCATTGGAATGGAACCATTTGAGGTCTTATACGGGCAGCCTTTTAAATCACCTCTATACTGGACAGACCTAGGGGAGTGAGCACTCATGGGTCTAGAGTTGGTAAGACCTACCACTGAGAAGGTATAGATCATCTATGAGCGAATAAGAACTACACAGAGCAGACATAAATTGTATGTATATAGGAGATGGAGGACCTTGGATTTTGAGGAGGGAGGCCATGTGTTTCTTCGGGTCTCACCCTGATGGGGATTTCTATGATTTGGATGGGGTGGCAAGTTATCTCTGAGGTTCATCAGACCTTTCCGAATTCTGATCAGAGTTGGAAAAGTAGCGTACCACCTAGATCTCCCCCCATAGATGCACTAGGTGCATGATGTTTTCCATATTTCTCAACTGAGGAGGTATGTGAATGATCCATTGCACTTCATCGACTGGGGTGAGGTGGACATTGATGATGAGGCTACATTTGCAGAGTTCCCAGTAGAGATAGAGGATTGACAGAAGCAGGTCCTTTTTGGATGGTTGATTCATCTGGTGTGCATTCTGTGGTAGCACAGGAATCTCCAGGAGAGAACATGGGAGTGGGAGGCTTAGATTCGTGCTCAGTACCCCCATTTGTTTGTTTATCCATGTTTTGGTTTATGAGGACGTGAATCCCAGGGGGGGGGTAATGTAATGTCCTGGAAATTCCATGTTTTTTTTTTCAATTTATATGGAATTATTTCAAGACCCGATCTTCTGAAGGCACCTGATTCCGAGGCCTGATGAGCCCAAAATATAATTTTTACATTTTTTAGCTCATTTAAATAAACGTGCAAGAGGGGTTTTCTAACTTTTAAAACGGTGATAAGATCAAACATATGAGGGAACCATTAAACTCAAAATGGTAGAATTTTCCTAGAATTTACCTAACTTCGACTAGTAAGGGTCAACCAAAAAATTTAATTTTCATACAAAAAAATAAAATAACTTAAAAATTATTTTATTTGTTTTTCCCAACCGTTGGGCAGTGACACAGCAGCGTTGCAGTGCGGTGACGAAGCGACAATGAGTCACATTAAATAAAACACATTAATGGATCATAAACATATAGTGTAATGACACATTAAATGAAGCATAATAGATATGATATTTCATAAATGAAACAGTGTAACGATGTGACGATGCAGTATAATAGAAATGTTGCGATGTGTTTTCCTTTTTATGGAATAATGTGTTGGATAAACGGGATCAAATCGTGGATTTCCTCTGATGAACCTATGGTAATATTTCTCTCTAATGAAGAATGATGAACACCAGTGGATCTCTAATGACATCAACACATCTCGAAGAACGGGACTGAAAAGAAGAAAATTCCAATGGAACTTGAATCCTCACGGGTAGAACGCTTCAATGAAGAACTCAATAGAGGTAGGGGTTTATTTTGTTTAAATTTTTCCCATCCTTTATTCTAAAATTATGAACATGGATCAACCCATGAACAGGTTGATCCGTGGATCACCTGTCCTTATAGAAGGGTGTTTTTCATGGGTTTTCTATACAGAGATTCATTATTTGTTGATAGAACCTCATTCCCAAACCTCCCCATGTTTAAAACTCTAATGCGGAGGGTGCGGGCTGACATGAACAAGGCTTGAGCTGTAATATTCCAAGAATTTTCAAATAGATTTATTATAGAATACATAGATCACTATGTCTCTAAAAAATGACTTTGTTATAACCTAGCCAAGTAAACTTGATTTTGTCACTTGTCATGACCCGCCTTCACCAAAAGGAGGGAAGGGTTAGCAGATTGCCAGGACCTTCCTTATTTAAGTTGAAGGAGAGATAATGAAACCCGAGACCTGCCTTCAATAGGTCCCGAAGTGGCAACCAGCACCAAGGGTATATAAATTTCTCACAAATGGAAGGCATTACCCTTTTTTTTGTTTTATAAGATTGAGAGATGAGATGATGAAACTCAACAACACCCAGGTAAAAGAAAATTAAATCCAAAAATAAACCATTCCCACATGCATGTTCCAAAATTAAAGCCACAAGGTACAAAAGGTGACTACAAAGGTAAGTACAAAAGAGGAAAAGAAAAACAAAAACTGCAACTGCTCCAAAGGTCCGAGCTAGTAAGGTCCTGCATGATCCCCGAAGTCCTCCTAGAAACCTGAAAGAAGTTTTATATATGTAGGGTGAGAACACAAGTACGCTCAGTAGGTAAAACCAAAGACTCTCATGCACAAGTGGGGGAACATACTAAAGTCCCGTGAGAAAAGAGTAAACCAAACACCTATCAAGGTAAACTATCCACCCCAGGCCTCACCAAGGCACACTCCCCAAATAATGCAAGTCAAGTAATATATATAACCAGAGCACATCGATGTTTGGGTACCCCGCGCCACTTTCCCACTGGTTATTGATACATCCTACACATCGGACCAATCCCTCCATTCTCACCGCAGTCCCACTGCCACACCTACCCGCACACACCTGGGCCACAACCACACGTAGTCCCACTGCCAAAATCCCGCCCGCACACACCTGGGCCATAACTGTCACACATAACCACGCCTACAAACACCTAGGCCAGAACAACCACCACCACGCTCGAAGACACCTGGGCTAGAAAATCCACTACCACGCCCGAAGACACCTGGGCCTCATCCCGAAGACACTTGGGAAACCACCTGCCGCACACACCTGGACAACCACCACACTACCCCGCCCGAAGGTTCTTGGGATAATAATGGACCTCAGGCCATCACAGCCTTCCTGAAGATACTTGGGCTATCCGGGAAAGGGAGCAGAAAAGGAGCTAATAACCATCCAACAAGAATAATGTTGGGAAAAACACCCTCCCCCATGAAATGGGGGTGTTCGGCACTAAGTGATCAACTTGGGTGGGGCGTGAATAAGAAACAGAAAACTACAAGTATAGATATAGGTAACAATCACTCACCCAAAGTCTAGGTTTTTCTAACCGGCCTACGGAACACAACACCACTATATCCGAGTCACAAGTCACGACTCTTGCCAACAAAACCCATTTGCCCCATTCTTGTTTCATGTTCAGTAATAATGTTTAATTTTAGGCACTACTGGGCAACTAGTAAGCATAAGCACAAGTCTAGGAAAGTAAACAGTCAAGCATCAACCATAACGCCCACACCCAGTTCTCAACAACAGAGGATCCCACCCCAAATTCACACAACCACCAAGAGTACAAGACATGGGATCCCATCCCCTCTCACATTTCCAGCAATCGGCCCGAAAAGAAAACAACCAAATACCGCCATCAACACAAGTCAGGGTCATGCCGGTATTTTCAGATTTAAATGACTTAACACACTCCATGATTTCAATTTTCGTGTGTTTTAACTGGGGGTTATCATAGAAGGAAAGATCCTAGTGCCTCAATCTATTTGGCCGGATATACGTGATTAACCAATTACTTTTCACAGCAGGAGTTTACAACCACAACAATCCATTTAAAACATCAGCAGGGGTTCATTAGTGCACAAACAACGACCACCAACGGCCTCAATTTTCAGAAGGCATAAGCCAACACAACTCAACAAGATGGTCATAACATAAACAACATCAACGATCACAACCCCCTCTTTCTTTATAGAATTTGTTCATTATCTTTAATTAGGTCTGGTTTATCCAATCCTACAGAATCAAAAGCACACCCACCCCACATGATACACAAAAGAGAGAGGCAAAGGAGAAATTCCCTACTTGTTTGATCGACGATCGATGCTTAGGCCGGGCACAGAACTTTACGGATAACGATGCGGCGCGCCCGATGCACCAGAAGCTATTTTTGAAAATCCATGATCGAGGAAAGAGAAACCACAGCTAACCCTTGGTTTATAAGATCCGGGGACGGTTGGGGTGAAAACGCGAAACCGCGTAAGGCGCGGGGGTCGTGGGTTGACCACGCGGCTCCACTCGTCATTAAAGGGGGTCAGGTGGTTTAAACCGACTCATGAATTGATTAAGTATTTAATTAAAACTCTTATGCACATTACGGGTCTTTAAAACATGCTTAAACGAGTCAGAATAGGGTTTAAAACCCTATTTGCGCAAAAGGAGCGCTACTGGAAACAACTCGACAAGGCCGGGTGACGCCGATCGGTCTCACCGATCAGTCTCACCGATCGGTCGCGCCGATCGGTCTCACCAATCGGTCTCACCGATACGCCACCCCTTTAGGACCTGGATTTTGGCAAAGGGAAGGGCCAAGAGAGTCTGGGTCATCACATTAGATACCTCTCAAACTATTCTTGTCCTTGAGAATTTAAACAACCTAGAAGAAAAAGGTGGGTCTGAACAACCACCCCGAAAGATACCACTCAAGAGTGAACCTCGTTGTTAACTAAGAACACCTTCTTGTCACGAACCAAGAAACATACCATGCCAAACTACCCGGGCATGTGGGTTGGGGAGTCTCCTCCCCCATGTCTAGATATTATCCGCTTTGGGCAGCACTGACTCGCCTGCATGGGTTTAATCGCGTCCACCTTAATATGTCTTGATTAGGGGTTGGGTTCTCTCCTTCCCCATAGCCGGGGATTTTCACACACAAGTAGAGGAAAGAAAACCAGTACATTTCATAGCCAAAAGACAAAACGTTCTACCACAACAGGTACAACAAGGAACAAAACTCAAAACAACTATGGGTACTGGGTACACATCTGTGCTTCCCTATCCCACGTACTCTCCTCAAGACCACCATGTATCCACAACACACGAACCAAGGGGATGGTTCGCCCGCGAAGCACCTTCTCCTTGCGATCCTCGATCATCACTGGTCTCTCCATAAAGGCCACGTCGTCCTCAATGTCCAGCTCACCCCAATCAAGGACGTGTGAATCGTCGTGTAGATACCGACGGAGCTAGGATGCATGAAAGACATCATGTATCCTTAGTAGCGGCGGTGGTAACGCTAGCTGCTAAGCCACTTCGCCGACCCGCCGCAACACTTCAAAGGGTCCGATGAATCTGGGAGAAAGCTTACTCCCCTTGCCGAACCTCCGCTACCCACGCCGAGGGGAGACCTTCAAGAACACGTGGTCCCCAACCTAAAACTCCAAGGGCCTCCTCCTGGTATTAGCATATGACTTCTGTCAGTCCTGGGCCGCCTTCATCCTTTCCCGTATGAGCTGAACCTTATCTGTCGTGTTCTGCACTACCTCTGGGCCAAGGATGCCTGCCTCTCCTACTTCGGTCCAACACACAGGTGAACGGCATGGCCTCCCGTACAAAGCTTCAAACGGGGACATACTGATGGTAGAGTGGTAGCTATTATTATAGGAAAACTCTACCAGCGGAAAGTATCACACCCATGATTCTCCTGAGTCCAGAACACATGCCCGTAGTATATCCTCCAAGGTCTGGATGGTGCGCTCTGTTTTTCCATCTGTATGGGGATGGAAAGCAGTGCTAAGGTGTAACTGGGTGCCAAACGCGTGCTGTAATCCTCTCTAGACTCGCGAGGTAAACCGTGCATCCCTATCCGAGACTATAGACCTCGGAAATCCATGGAACCGCACCACCTCATCCACGTACTTTCGTTCCAAAGCATCCACAGTACTTGACTCCCTGATCGCCAGAAAGTGATCCGATTTCGTTATCCTGTCCACTACCACCCAGATGGCGTCGTACCCTCCTTGGACCTTGGGGAGTCCCGTGAAAAAATCCATCAAGATGTCATCCCACTTCCACTCAGGGACATCTAGAGGCTGCAGTAGGCCTCCTGGAACTTGGTGTTCAGCCTTCACTTGCTGACACACTAAGAAATTGGCCACAACTCTGCCACCGCTCGCTTAACTCCGGGCCACCAAAACTGCCTCTTCAAACCTTGGTACATCTTGGAAACTCCTGGGTGTAACGCCAGGGGTGAGTTGTAGAACTCACTGAGAACCTTGTCGCGCATCGCCTCTAGGACAAACAACCTCTTCTGGAAAAACATCCGGTTATGACCATCCTCTGTCCATCCTTCGGGAGCATTTCCCTGGTCAACTTGGTCATGCATCACTTCGCACTCTAGGTCTCCCCACTGAGACTCCTCCACTTGCTAAAACAGGGATGACTGCACCGTCATCTGATATAGGCAGCCTTTGCCGCTATCCATCTTCGTGTCCATGTGTAAGGCAGCTAACTCCTCCATCGCCTTCCAGGCGTCCGCCGACTCTCGGACCGCATCCTTCTGCGTCCTCCTGCTCAAGTCATCGGCCACCACATTGACCTTGCCCTCAGTATAAGAGATCTCAAAGTCATAATCCTCGAGGAACTCCACCCATCTTCGCTGTCGCAAGTTTAAGTCCCGCTGGGAGAAGATATACCTCAAGCTTTTGTGATCCGTGAAGACCACAAATCATTCCCCGATGAGGTAGTGCCGCCACAACCTTAGCGCAAAAACGACCGCTGCAAGCTCCAGGTCGTGGGTGGCGTAATTACACTCATGGGAACACAGTTGCATGGACCCATAAGAGATCACCCCTTGTCGCTGCATCAGCATGCATCCCAGACCCTATCCTGAAGCATCACAGAACACCTCATAAGCCGCCCCTTCTTCTGGTAATCTCAGTACTGGGGCACTGACCAACTTCTCCTTCAGATAGATGAAGGATGACTGGCACTTCTCACTCCATACGAAAGCCTGGTCCTTCTTGGTCAGATCCATCAAAGGGGCTGCTACTCGGGAGAATTTGGGTACGAATCTCCGGTAGTAACTTGCCAGCCCGAGGAAACTTCTGACTTCCGCCACATTCTTGGGTGCTTCCCAAGAAACAACTACCTCAACCTTTGATGGGTCAAACGCTACCCCCTGCTCAGACACTACGTGCCCGAGGAAGTGCACTTCTCGTGTCCAGAACTTGCATTTTGACAACTTCCCATAGAGCTGGTGCTACCAGAGGACCTCCAAAACTATCCTCAGGTGCTCTGCATGGTCCTCTTCTGACCTCGAATAGATCAGGATATCATCGATGAACACAACCACGAACCGATCCAAGTACTCTCGGAAGATGGAGTTCATAAGCCCCATAAACACAGCCGGGGCGTTCGTAACACCGAAGGGCATGACTACGAACTCGAAGTGTCCATACCTACACCTAAACGCTATCTTCGGGATGTCTCTCTCTTTCACCCTCAACTGGTGGTACCCAGACCGTAGGTCGATCTTTGAGAACCATCCTACCCCTTTCAGCTGGTCGAAAAGATCATCTATTCTCGGAAGAGGGTAGCGATTCTTGATCGTTACCTGATTCAGCCTCCTGTAGTCTATGTACAATCTGAGGCCACCATATGCCTTCTTTGTGAACATGACTGGAGCGCCACATGGTGACGCGCTCGGACGAACATAACCCCTCTTCATCAGATCATCAATCTATATCCGCAACTCTCGTAGCTCCGAAGGTGCCATCCGGTAAGGATCCATCGAGATTGGATGAGCGTCGGGCTGCAGGTCTATCCCAAACTCGATATCACGTCGAGGGGGTAGAGTCGTCACCTCCTCAGGAAAGATTTCCATAAACTCACGGAAGATCTCTGGAACTCCCACCATTTTAGCATCTACTGATTCCACTATCATCTCAGTCAACAAGGAGAGGAGAGGTTCCTCTCTCCTGTTTCCCTTCGGACTGCTCCGCTCGCCGGTGAAGGTAACACGTCGGACGTCCAAGTCCGAGAACACCACCCTTCTTCGGAAACAGTCGATGATGGCATACATAGAAAATATCCAGTCGATGCCTAGGATGACATCGTATGGATGAATCTGTAGCAGAAGAAGATCCCTAACTGACTGATGTGGCCCTATCATCATTCTACATCCCCGACAAACAAAAAACAAGTCGGTCTGACCTCCAAATGGTGTGCTCAACACCAGGGGCACTGGAAGTCTCTCGGCATCTAGGCCCATGGAACGGGATAGACTGGGTGCAACAAAGGAGTGAGAAGCTCCGGTATTGAACAAAGCATGAGCAAGAGTGCTAAACAGACTGATCGTACCTCGAAAAACCTCTGGCCCTGCTGGAACTGCTGCCTCTGCGGCGTGTAAATGTCCACGCCCAGCTCCCCTGCCCCTCGACTGTCAGCCACCTCCCCGACCACACCCTGTCCGAGGTACTTGTGGAGCACCCTGAGGTCAGCCTTCTCCTCCTACGTCTACCCTCGGAGGAGCGGGAGCTCGCTGTCCCTGCTGCTGCTGCTGGAAAGGTATGGCTGGAAGCTGCTGCTGGGGTAGGTGCTGGGGATGACTGCCACTACTGTACTACACCCGGTCGGGGCACTAACTCCGTAGATGTCCATGGCTCCCACAGATGAAGCACCGCGGTCCCGGGCCCGAAGGAAAAGGGCGAGGGCCGTGGGATTGAAATTGAAACTGCTGCGGTCTGCTCCCTGCAGGTCGGAACCTGGAGGGTCCTGACGCTGGAGGCCTGGTGCTGACGGCCTTCCGCTTCGATGGTCCCAGCTGGATCCCCTCTTGTGACACTCCTCCTAGAGCATGCATCCTCTCCACCACTTCGGCCTTCTTCTGGACCTCCAAGTACGTCGGCAGGGTAAAGGGGGTAACATCATATTGGAGGGAGGGTCGGAGCGCCTCCTCCAAACATCTTGCCTGAGACTCCTCATCGGGAAAGAGGTCCGGAGAAAAACGTAGTAGGTCCTTGAACTTGATCCCTAGCTCCCTCACGGACATACTCCCCTACTGGAGGGAGAGTAGTTCCTGCCTCTTTTCTGCCTTCATCGTCGAGGAGAGGAATTCCGCCCGGAACTCCCTCTCGAAATCCGCCCAAGCCACCTCAGACTCTCTCCTCTCCCCCAGGTAAAGCATCCACCACTGATGTGCCACTCCCCACATCTGGCTAACGGCCAGAGGAACCCAGTACTCAGTCGGGGCCCGAATCAGGCCGAAGGCTATAACTAGCTCCTCTAGCCAGCCTTCTGTCTTCATATTGGAGGTGCTGCCCTCATACTTCTCGAGGGCCTGTCGCTGGAAGGACCGAAGAGTCTTATGCCACTGGTCGCCCTCTTCCTCTCGATCATCTCTCTGCCGATTGGCCAAAGTAGTCTCCAGGGCCTCGATCGCCTGTACCACACGTGGTCGCCTTCCAGGTGCCATAACTGCAAGGTAAACAAGGAATGCCTAAGCCCAAGTAGTGCATAATATCATCTTCAAAACTTCTTAAAATTTAATTTATTCTTAATTCCCAAGACATCCCAGAAACACAAGAACACAAGTAATTATGATGCATGTACCTTTCCTAGGGTCTCTACCCTGCAATCAGTGTGGTCTCACTTGGCCGTTTGGTAGGTCCAGAGTCCTTGCATCGGATCACGGGGGGGCCTAAAATCCCGTGTCCTAGCCGGTCTTCCCCGACCTAATTCACGTGCCAAGGTCACCCAACACTGTTGCCTTACCATCCCATGCAATCCTCACTGTGCCTAACTCCAGACTCCATCCTATCTCTCAACCCTCTCCTCTGATACCATTTTGTCACGACCCACCTTCACCAAAAGGAGGGAAGGGTCAACAGATTGCCAGACCCTTCATTCTTTAAGTTGAAGGAGAGATAATGACCCCCGAGACCCGCCTTCAATAGGTCCCGGAGTGGCGACCAGCACCAAGGGTATAGAATTTTCTCACAAATGGAAGGCATTAACCCTTTTTTTGTTTTATAAGATCAAGAGATGAGATGATGAAACTCAACAACACCCAGGTAAAAGAAAAGTAAAGCCACAAATAAACCATTCCCACATGCATGTTCCAAAAGTAAAGCCACAAGGTACAAAAGTTGACTACAAAGGTAAGTACCAAAGAGGAAAAGAAAAACAACAACTACAACTACCCCAAAGGTCCGAGATAGTAAGGTCCTGCGTGATCCCCGAAGTCCTCCTGGAAACCTGAAAGCAGTTTTATATACGTAGGGTGAGCACACAAGTACGCTCAGTAGGGAAAACCAAAGACTCTCGTGCACAAGTGGGGGAACGTACTAAAGTCCCATGAGAAAAGAGTAAACCAAACACCTATCAAGGTAAACTATCCACCCCAGGCCTCACGAAGGCACACTCCCTAAATAATGCAAGTCAAGTAATATATATAATCAGAGCACATCGATGTTTGGGTACCCCACGCCACTTTCCCACTGGTTAATGAGACATCCTACGCATCGGACCAATCCCGCCATTCTCACCGCAGTCCCACTGCCACACCCGCCCGCACACACCCGGGCCACAACCACACGCAGTCCCACTGCCGAAATCCCGCCCGCACACACCTGGGCCACAACTGTCACATGTAACAATGCCTGCAAACACCTAGTCTAGAACAACCACCACCACGCCCGAATACACCTGGGATAGAAAATCCACTGCCACGCCCGAAGACACCTGGGCCTCATCCCAAAGACACTTGGGAAACCACCTGCTGCACACACCTGTCCAACCACCACACTACCCCGCCCGAAGGTTCTTGGGCTAATAATGGACCTCAGGCCATCACAGCCTGCTCGAAGATACTTGGGCTATCCGGGAAAGGGAGCAGAAAAGGATCTAATAACTAGCCACCAAGAATAGTGTTGGGAAAAACACCCTCCCCCATGAAATGGGGGTGTTCAGCACTAAGTGATCAACTTGGGTGGGGCGCGAATAAGAAACAGAAAACTACAAGTACAAATATAGGTAACAAGCACTCACCCAAAGTCTAGGTTTTTCTAACCGGCCTACGGAACACAACACCACTATATCTGAGTCACAAGTCATGACTCTCGCCAACAAAACCCATTTGTCCCATTCTTGTTTCATGTTCAGTAATAATGTTTAAGTTTAAGCACTAATGGGCAACTAGTAAGCATAGGCACAAGTCCAGGAAAGTAAACAGTCAAGTATCAACCATAACGCCCACACCCGATTCTCAACAACAGAGGATCCCACCCCAAATTCACACAACCACCAAGAGTACAAGACAGGGGATTCCATCCCCTCCCACATTTCCAGTAATCATCCAGAAAAGAAAACAACCAACTACCACCATCAACACAAGTCAGGGTCATGCCAGTATTTTCAGATTTAAACGACTTAACACACTCCATGATTTCAATTTTCATGTGTTTTTACCGGGGGTTATCACAGAAGGAAAGTTCCTGGTGCCTCAATCTATTTGGCCGGATATACGTGATTAACCAATTACTTTTCACAGCAGGATTTTACAACCACAACAAGCCATTTAAAACATCAGCAGGGGTTCATTAGTGCACAAACAACGACCACCAACAGCCTCGATTTTCAGAAGGCATAAGCCAGCACAACTCAACAAGATGGTCATAACATAAACAACATCAAAGATCACATCCCCCTATTTCTTTATAGAATTCGTTCATTATCTTTAATTAGGTCTGGTTTATCCAATCCTATAGAATCAAAAGCACGCCCACCCCGCATGATACACAAAAGAGAGAGGCAAAGGAGAAATTCCCTACTTGTTTGATCGACGATCGACGCTTAGGTCGGGCGCGGAACTTTATGGATAACGATGTGGCGCGCCCGATGCACCAGAAGCTGTTTGTGAAAAGCCATGATCGAGGAAAGAGAAACCACGGCTAACCCTTGGTTTATAAGTGCCGGGGACGGTTGGGGTGAAAACGCGAAACCGCGTAAGGCGCGGGGGTCGTGGGTTGACCACGCGGCTCCACTCGTCATTAAAGGGGGTCGGGTGGTTTAAACTGACTCATGAATTGATTAAGTATTTAATTAAAACTCTTATGCCCGTTACGGGTCTTTAAAACATGCTTAAACAAGTCAGAATAGGGTTTAAAACTCTATTTGCACAAAAGGAGCGCTACTGGAAACAACTCAACAAGGCCGGGTGACACCGATCGGTCGCGCCGATCGGTCTCACCGATACGCCACCCCTTTAGGACCCGAATTTTGGAAAAGGGAAGGGACAAGAGAGTCTGGGTCATTACATCACTTCTATGATGTGAATTTCAAAATCTAACAACCCAATATTTTTTAAAGGAATTTTTTTTCTTATAAATATTTTATAATCACATTAAATCAAAACATAATAAACTAATAAGTGCTATGTGACCCTTAAAACATAAGTCTGTCACTTTTGTGATGTGAATTTCAAAAATCTGACATACCCAGTTGTGTTCAGTAAGTCATTTGGAGTCTGATATAACAAACTTGATTTTTGGTGAATAGTAACATACTCTTATGAATAGTAATATGACCCTTGAATAGTAAATAATGATATTATTTTATTTTCTTAAGGTAATAAGATAATGGTATCGTAATAAATTTTTCAATGTCACATAAAACTAATTGCACTTCAAGATTGTTATTTTTCGAATTAACTATGACCTTATTTAAAAATTAAATTAATAATATTTAGAAAATTATTTTTGAAAAATGGATTTCACTTTTTAATTATACACACCAAAAAATGGTAGGGGTTAATTTTTGAAATTTTTCTAAAATTCTTGAATTTTTGATGAAGAGTGAAATATGATAAAATACCGTATATACAAATTATCTGTTAAATACACTATTTATGACATCACAAGTGATGTAAGGCCACTTGGTTCAAACTCACATAAACTTATTACTATTAGGGGTCACATGAAACCACACTATTGGTTGTCTTGAGTGAGATAATAAAATAATGAATTAAATATTCAAAATTTACTACTCTCCTCCACTATAAAAACCCCTCACCACCGCCTCTTCTCTTCACTCCTCTAAGCCTTGAAGCTCATCAAAGTTCTACCAAATTACCATTCCCTAGTATCTTCCCACGTCCAAGAAGCTTCTGGTCTTTCCAAAAGACCAAAACCCCTTCCCTTAAAGAGTTTCTCAAGGAGGTTATTTGAAGAGGTAAAGCACCCTTCTTTCTCATTTGGTTTTATTTCAATTTATCTACTTTTGTTATCCTATCCGCACCTCATCTGTCCAAATGACCATGATAACTCCAGTAACATCGATATAATGGATTTATATCATGTTAATAGAAGAACCATCATAAATATTCTTACTCCCTCCCTTTTATTTTTATAAACGAAATCGACGTCCATGAGGTACCGATTTATAACCTTCATGGACGACGAAGTTTTGTTCTTTAATTTCTTCTTAATTACTGGTCTTGAAACCATATTCATGGTTTAACCAGACTATAATATATGTGTTATAACCTAATTAATATTCAGTAACCAGAATATGTACATATAATTAAGTTATATGACAAAACTAGTTCATAATATTCCAAATACCGCCGAATAATCGAAGTGGTTGTCATCTAATGATTCATCCTCATTACATGTAAACAAATGATAGAAATGACCAATATAAATTATTTATGTTCATTAATAATATATAATTCCAATCCTGGATATTTATAACCATTCCACATGAACTTCATTACTTAAAAACAAGTGAACCGAATATGAAAATAAAGGAAACGAACACTCCAGAAAGACGAAATTCAATATAATAACTTATCAATAAAGACATAAATGAACTAACAATAATTATGGTAAACTAAATACATGTCTAATATGTTATTAAATAAGTTATTAAAAACTATAATTTCGTATTACAGGAGCTTAAGTACAAGAGCGGAATACGTTTGGAGTTAAGGTAAGAGTTTTCACCCGAACTTCCATTTTCATTCGGGTTACTTTTATTGTTTAATTTCCTCGATAAAATTAATATGTATTGTTATGTACTCCTCAAAAATTATGTGTGAGTATTCTATATATGTAAACCAACTAGAATACTTCCCTATTTTCTGGATAGTTACAAGTTTTAAAAGGATCTCTCAAGACCGTTTCCAAAAATACGAGCCCGATACAAAGGAATTTCTCAAATTCATATCTATTTTCAAGGGAAATATATAATATATTTTTGGAAACCATTATCCTTATAAAAATACTAATTTTAACATAAAATACTATCTTACTTTACTTCTGGTTTTATACAAAGATTTTTCCAAAAGAACTCTTCTTTTCAAAATATAAGAGTATTTATCACAAGAATTGCTTAATGATTTTAGAAAGATTATTCTCGTTTGATTCAACAATCTTGTTGATTATTATGTATTGTTGGGGTTAATCATTTATGATGTCATATAGAATATTTTATTTAATGTTTTATGACTAACTTTATTGTGGATGATCTATCCTAAAACCATTCACCATATTATTCCAAATGGTTATTGTTTGTGTTCAATAATTGGGGAAAGTTAGTTACATTTCATATGATAGTTTTAATATGAATATATATGTTGTTTATGTTTATCTCCGCTCATATGAGGAATTAATTGGACTTATTATGTAATGGGTGGGGCCCGCTACAGCTCCTCTATGCATCTGTAGGTCTTATGAGACAACTAGACGTGGAATTGGCCGAGGCCTTTCCCAATGTGATATATATTTTGGAAGAGGCCTTAATCATTAGACGTCTTGGCCGAGGCCATGAAAAAATGTTTCAGAATTTCTGGTATATGCACTTAACTCATTATGAAGCTAGTAATTGAAAGTTCATTTGGTTATTTGACTAGTAGAATACCCATGATTATGTTTTATTATGGAATTATTTACTTGGCTCATATTCCTGCCATAATGTGTTCAAGTTTATTATTAAAGGCATGTGTTTTAAATTATTCACCATGTCTAATGTTTATATTATATTCCCCTATATTTCTTACTCTTAATGAGAATTTGAGCACACCCCTTTCTTATGTTTCATTTTCTCAGGACATGAAGAAGTAATTTATGAATGACTTGCAAGCATAATCTAGGAGACGTGATGACTCTAGTGGAATAAATTAGTATTGTTTTTCCTTTCCATATGTAAAGTTTAACTTAAGTATGTGTCTTGTTTCAAATAATACTAAACTACTTGGTCCTTCGTGATTCGTATTCCTTGTATGTATGCCAACGTAATCAAATAAGGAACCGAATTCGGGCAACTGGGGTTGGGTCCTTACAAGAGCCCCTCTTCCTTGTTCATTTTTCAGGGAAAAACCTTTGAATTAGAAATATGAAGGTTTTGAGGTTTGGTAGGGAAGGAAGTTCCCTACAAAGGTTGGAGGCGCAAATGGCGCGAAGAATGGACCACCGGAGCAGATTCGTTGGTCTGCAGAATAACCTGCAGGCGACTACGACTGCGGGCCACAACGAAGCGGCAAGAGCCACCAGCTGGGCCGGTGGATAGTAGAGGGACGCTTCCCCTTGGCTACGTCTATGGACCGGCCCATAGCCTCAGATTGGGTCTTCACGTGGCAAGCAGTCCCCTGACCGCGTGCGCAACCCGGGAGGCCGGGTTTGACCGGCCGCGTGACAGCGCCCTGGACGCACTATGCATCTGGGTTGAAGAAAGCCGATCCACCAAACGTGGACCGGGTAGGACGCAAGCCGCACCCAGTGGGAATGTCCAGATGATACCGAGTCACTGACCGAACCCAGATCGGGTCACTGGGCCGGATGGACTAGACCCACCCCATCGGGTCAGGCCTGGCCACTGGCCAGTTCAGACCGGGCCAACCCAGAGCCGAACCGGGTTGGGTTGGGTCATTTAAACTAAACCGGGGAATGTGGGTCCCCAGGATGGGTTGTTCGGGTCGGATTAACCGGGTCGGACTGGGCCCAGATGCAACCGACCCCTATTTACTAAAATGATAATAACATACAAATCGGGCATCTGATTGATAAGTCGTTTATGGCATTTGAACCCTCACAATGAGGTGGATATTTTGGAATAATCTAAAGAGGATTTCATGTATGTTGAAATATTATGAATGGATTGGGAGTGGTTCTCAAGGAATCAAGCGCACTACGTGCAGAAATCCTGCAGTTGGCTGATACCTGAAGACTGCTGACAAGCGACCCTATGTAGATCAGATACGATGGCCCAGTGGGAAGCAACTCTGTGTGACCCGATAGACCCATAGTGGGGAGTGGATCTGTGTGGACCTACATACCCATGGTACTCGAAGGGGAGGATTATCTCAGTATGGGCAAGGTGGGAAGCGGATCTGTGTGACCCGACAGACCCACAATGGGGAGTGGCTCTGTATGACCCATCATATCCATGGTACGCATCAAGGATGAGTTCCACGACATCCCGAGGTTAGTGGGAAGCGGATTTTTGTGACTCGGAGGCCCACTGTACTCATAGAGGAGGATTTCTCTATCAACCCAAGGTGTTTGATGATACGATTGATAGTTATACTTTCCTTACTCTAGATTATACCTAGTGTGTTTTGTCTTGCATCATGATCATTCTTCATGGTCATACTTCATGGTTTTCTTGTGGATTGCTTTGTAGTTTTTCCTTGTTGATTTTTGGTCTCTACTAAGTATTTTGTTACTCACCCCTGCACGGGCTCCACCCACACATGTAGTTTCTGGTCCAGAAAACCGACGACTTGGTAGAGGACTTGTTGGCCCACAACCAGGCAGTGCCTAGTGAGATCAGGCAAGAATGAAATACTTCTATGGCTTCCAGCTACTACTCTACACTTACCCATCAGGTGGGGTTTTCAAACAGATGAATTTTAGGGTTTCCTTGTACTTTCCAATTTTTCATTTCATCTTTTGTTGGGTTCGTATTCTGGCCCATTTGACCTACAATTTGTAATTTTACTCAGTGGTTGTTTAGTGTAATTCATGTTTACCTTTACAACTTTGGGATGTGGTTGTGTGCGCATGCGTACAGGTACTCAGGAAAATGCCTCCCACTTATAGGTTGATGACTTCGGTGCTAGTCGCCAACCCCTGGCCTTTTGGAGGTAGGCTTGGGGGATGTCACGGCATGGGCCCCAGGGGATGGGTCATGACATTAGAGTAGTTAAAAGCACAATTTTTTTTGTCTACTACTGATGTTGAATACATGGTTGCAGGAAGTTTCTGTGTACAAATTTTGTGGATGAAACACACATTGTAAGACAGTGGATATCAATTAAAACATTTACCTATAAATTATGACAACTCAAGTGTGATAGATATTTCTAAGAATATTATGTATCATTCTAGGAAAAATAATATTGATGTAATACATCACTTTTTGAGAGATCATTTCCAAAAGGTTGATATAACTCTTGAATTCATAGGAACTGAACATCAGTGTACTGATATTTCTTCAAAGCCCTTGAATTATGAGATATTAAACTATATCAAACATGAATTTGGAATGATAATTTTTTGTTAATCATCCACCTTTGGATAATACACCATTGTATAATCCATCATTTGATAAGACACCATTAGAAAATACATTGTTGGATAAGCCAACGTTGGTGATCCACCATTGGTGATCCACCGTTGGTGATCCACCCTTGGTGATCCACCATTATAATGATCCACCATTGGAATGATCCATAATTATAATGATCCACTATTGGGTGATATATCAATCCTGATTTCTATTTTTCTACCAGTCCTAAGTTTCTATGCTAAGATTTTTATTTGATTTATCTATTTATATTTTATTATCTTTTAGAGTTCAAATCCCTAAATTATAAAATTCGAACGAAAATATGATTTCAAGTCACTCAATTGATTGTGCCTACCCTTGGTGAATAACCTTGGTAATTTTTATGACACCTCGGTCACAAAACTTGGTGATAGGATTATGAATATATAAAATAAATTTTGTAACCACATATCCAAGTTATGATTCATGTTATTTTATTTATGATATTCCCCTTTTTATATTTCACATTCCTTTATGATATACCTCAATTTCCAATCTATATTTCTCATGATCACGTGTAAACTATTTTCCATGCTTTCCCTTACTGAGCCTTAAGCTCACCCTTTCCTTTCATGTATGTCCCCAAGTTATGATTTTCAGTAAATGTACTTAGGATAAACCTATTATGAATCCTTTCAAGTGGATTAGAAGAATTTTTTAAGTATTCATGTATTATGTACCTTATTTCCAAGAAAATAAAATTTAAAAGATCCTCTATTTTTTACAATGTAATGAAAGTTATGTAATAAAAAGGTGGGGTATCATAGTTGGTATCAAAGGATGGCTCAGTTACTTGTGTAAATTTTTATTTGAAATATTTAGGAATAACCTTATAGAAATGTTTAAATATAGGAAAGACATTTTTTTTTATTTTAGTGAATTATTAAGTAAGTGGTTTCTTAGTAAATAAATCCATGCCTGGATACAAACAAGTGGGTGTGGCTCTAGCACAGATGTACCTAGGGGTAACAAATCATACAAGGTGCATTGATCCTGACTTGACATAACCTTGTACACAACATTAAGCCTTTTTCAATCTTGGTTGGACACTCCCAGGGGATATATTTGGTTAATCACAAGATTTTTATGAACCATTATGAAGGATTTACAGAAAATGTAATTGTTGTTAAAGAATAGCATATTTAATAATGATGTTTTAAGAAATAAAATTCATTTAGAATTATAAGATTCCTAATAGTAACAAATTTATAATTAGATAAAATTTCAAGGGAACAATTTTTTTAAGGGTGGAAGAATGTAATTATTCAAATTTTTTAATGATAATTGTTTCATAAAAATGTGCGTTATATTACATTGTACAAAAAAAAAATATATCATTAATAATGAAGTGAGTATAAATTGAAATGAGACAATCGGGTTTTGACCTTTATGTGACTGTTAGTCAATATAACCATTGTAAAAGATACTCTTAATAATAATTTTAACATTATAATTAGTGTTATAAATAGAAATGATAATGCTTAATTAATGAATAAAGGGGAAACGATTGGTGATGTTAGCCGAACCGCCCCATGAGTCTATCACCATCACACACCTCAACATTAGTTCATATGTGGGTGTTATAATGGGGTATGTTTCAAATCTATATTTACTTAATGTATAATCCCTTTGTATAAATAAAATTTTTTGTTCCATCATTTCCATTTTGAGTTTAGTTTTTCTTAAAAAAATGAAGAATTTGGTAAATTAATTTTTTGGAAAGAATTTTTAATTTTTAAAAAATATATAATTATTATAAAAAAATAATGTATTATTAATAATTTTTATCATAATTAAAAGGTATGATTAAAACACACTTATTTAATTTTAAATAATGAAATAATTTTTTTAATTGCAAAAAATTTTACTTTACATTTTCTATCCACTATTATTTTTAATAAATAATGATTTTAATATTTAAAATTTAAATTTATCATATTTATAGAATTATTATGATAAAATAAACATCATTTTTGAAATAAGAATGTTGAAAATAGGATAGGGTGAATTTATGATAATTTTCAGAAATACTTTATTTTTTTTTATGAATAGTAAAAATACAGTTTGAGTTTTTTGGTATGTTTAATGACATAATAATGATTTAATAAGTAATATAAAATTATATTCAACTATTTTTAATTAATATAACATATTATTCATCCCAAGTGTCCAATACCATGGTCAAGCCCATGGTTTATCGAATACCACTACCGAGTTGTCCAAGGAAATCAACAAAAAATATCTTACTTTTTCTATAGATACCCACCCATATATCTATTATATTCCATTAAAAACTAATACATCATGAATATATGATAATTTCACCTCCAAATTATTCCTCCCAAGGTTTCCTCAATCTCCTAAGGTCCAAATCTTCTAGTTTTAGGAGTTACTCTTCAAGGTAAGGGAAATCCCACCTTCTCTTTTCCTTTAAAATTCCCTTTTTATGTGGTATTTATTTCAAATTTCCATACCATGTTCTTATGAATATTTTATTCTATACCTTTATGATATTTTTAGTCTTTTATTAATGATAAACCCTTTTCCCCTCTCTTTTTAATGTTTTCTAAAACCATGTTTCATACTCGTTATGCTGCCAAATTTTCTTCTTAAAATTTATCTCTTTCTCAATAAATTGTTTTATTTTATTCATGTGAATAAAAAAACCTCTTAATTTTCTATGGGTATTCACTAAGATATAAAAAATATTTATTTTATTCTTTAATTGACATATATAAATCCCATATTCCTTTTTTGTGGGTTATAAATGACATAATGATCATGTTTTTAAGCACTTTTTAAAATGTTGTGATTTTGATACGAAACCCATTTATTTTATTCTCCACAGGTTATTTATGAGATGTTTGGTTATGATCTATCTAGATCACATGAAAATTAATACATACTAAGGGTGTGAATTGATAGCATTCTAATTCATTGGGTAAAGAATATAATCTCTAGATATTACATGTTTTATAATACCTTGGTGAATAACCAATACTAGAAAAATGTACTATTACCACACATCTATTTCCAAAATTTATTAAAATTGTGGAAACAAGTTCTCTAATACCACAGGTCCATGGAAACACAAATCTCATGATCTAGTTCATCCTCCCATACCTATCCCTCCTGATCGGGCCCTCCTGATCGAGCCCTTCCCTATCCCCTCACAGTCGAACCCACCACCTCCACAGATTCTCCTCCACAGATGCTCCCCATTAGCACTTCCCAGCCTCTGATGTGCTCCCAAAAATAGTCCTCCTCTGAAGTATCCAGCCCACCTCTTGGACGGATCGGCTTCGGAGCAGCCTCCACACCTCCCTGTCGATGCATCTCTGATGCGAACTCTCCACCTCCCCACAATCCACCTCCTCCGACATGGCTCCAATGCATCTTCAACATGGCCACACCACCTTCTCGAAACCTCTGCCTCTCCTAAATCATGATTATGATATCCTCATTCAATTAGTGTTTCATAGGTAATGAGCACCATCAAAAGTAGGTTCGTCTTCCATGACTCCTCATCGTCGAAGATGCTGCCCGTCAAGGGCACTCCTGATCTTTTACAGTCTGACTCAAAGAAGATTCTCATAAACTCATAGGTGATTCAGAGTCATTTAGATAGGGGTAGTGACTTATATGTTTATATCATCATATTTGATGGTTAAATTTATAGCATGTTCCAAAGCCAATGCCCCTGGTTGAGTTTTCTGGAATTTGATAGAGCCATACTTATTTAAAATTTCCATTCCATTTTTTTGAAACTTATTTTATAAGCATGTCGGTAGTTTCTCTCTTCATTTCCCCCCATTTTTCTCCTAATTTTCATTTAATTTAATCTAAATGTCTCTATTCTCTTGAAAAATGTGGTCTTCAAAGCCAAGAAAGTTTACCATTGAAGGAATACACAAAATAAAATACACATGTGACAGACTGAGGATTGTAATAAGCATGCTATTGAGTGGATCAAAGGTAAGTTAGAAAGATCATCATCTTTTTTGTCTATCCTGGAAACTCTTTTTTTATCTGGAATATTTATTTTGTTAAGTGACATTTGGAAGTTCTTGTATGGTGTGGTCTCTATATGCTCTAATTTTCATACTGATTTTTTTATTTTCGTTCACCTATTAGATTCACTGTTTTAAGTATGATATATTTTAAAATTTGATACACTTGGTCAGATGGAAACCCTCCTACCACTTATAGTCATATATAGACCAAGCCTATTAGGACCAATCTAGGATTTTATACTGGGAATATGCATTATATTTTGATCTAAAGCCTGGAGAGGCTTGCTTATTTTTATTTTTTAAATTTCTATAATTCTGGCCAATTTAAAGTATCAGGGCTAGAAGCTTGGCTTGATTGTTAATTTTTATTTAAAAAATTATTACGTTAAAATAAAATATATATAATAATAATGGTTTTAAAATATTAAATACATAATACTATGATTTTTTTAATATTATATTATTATCAACTGAGCAGGTCACGGTCGGGTCACTAATTGTGGTTCTGACCCGATCCAAATATTAATCAGACTCTTTAAAGTAGTCCATTTATACTGATGTGATGATTTCATTGGTAGTTCTTTTTAATTCTTTGGTGAGATGAAGTAATTAAATAACCAAACCAAATAATTAACAACAATTTTAGTTTATGCATGTTCTTGTTTTGGATAGACATGATTCATTTATACATGTTTATTGACTGTGTGTTTTAGGAACTCTTTTATTAGAATAAGTGTAAGTAGTTTTTCTTTTGGTTGAAATTTTAGATCATCTATAAGGATTAATTTATACTAGGAATCTAAAGGCTTCCAATTTATTTTTAGGTGTTCATCCAGCATGTCTTGGCTTTGAGACAATGGTGAAAGCTAATTTCATCTTTCATGTTTGTGGGTTTAGGTCATGACTCTTTATATTTTTTTCTTTTGATATAATTAAATTTTTTATTGTTTCTTATACTATTATTTTTCATGATTTTACTCTTATTATTATAAGATGATTGTTCTAACATGGTTTTAGATGATGGCTATTTTTGTGTTCTAATTTGGTGTGTTGGTAATATTGAATAGGTTTGTGACTTTCTCAGTGGAACTAATTTTGACTCAGAGGATGACTCGGGTAAGTCCATCTATATGTTTTTTTATATTTAGAGTGGATTTTATTATGGGAATGTCTTGTATATCCTTTAATTTGGTCAATATATTTCACCTTTATGCATATCGAGGGACAACCTACTGTCATACCCTATAGATGTTTCTTAAAATGGACGAACAAGTGATGGTAAATACTATGAGGGGGATGGGTGAATTAGGGATTTAAAACTTTTTAGTAACATGTATTACCTTATTCTTATTCAGTTGTAATCTCACCAATGGACTGAACACATCTTAGTTGAGTGACATGCGATGTACTGATCTACTTAGATTAATCACATGTGTCTTGTTTATTCGAATTGGTCAGTCTATTTTGGAGAATTGAGAACATATGAAATATTATATAATATATTTACATTTTCTATATTTATTTTTTACTCAATTCCTTAAAAACTATTATAAAAGAATTCAAATGATGTATATAGATATATCCTATAGTGGACACTTTCATTTCAAGATATGAGTTTTATTGTGATCATTATAGAACCCTTTATAACTTGAGTAGAAATGATTTTTTACTATTAGATACATTTTTCATACAATATTGATTGGGGAATTATAATTTTTTTAAATTCTATAATGGCATGTGGTGTTATACAACATGAAATAGAGTTAGTATAAATTTTAGTATAATGTTTTCTCCCAATATTTGAGTATGTTTATATGAAAATCATATCCAAAAGAGTTGGGTTCATTTCACAATGATTTTTAGTTATTTGAATAAAACCTATGATGCATACGTGAAAGTGGTAGATTATTGTAAATATGAACCAAAGAACATTATTGATGTGTCTGGTAATATATACATGTTAATTGAGAAAAAAATTATAGGTGTTTATAGGTTAAAAATGACCCAGGTATCCATTTGATGAGACTAGTTACAATTAGGGAATAATAATCCTAAATCATATACCCACAAGGAATAAAATATTATTGAAGAAATATTTTTTCTCATTAAATCAGAAGCATTGAGCCTCCTAAGTCCTCATTAAAAACTAATAGCTCAATAGAACCTGAATAGTATTGATCTATTTTTTCAAGCCCCTTTCTCCTTAATACCACTCATGTTATCATTATTGATGTCCTCCTACAGAATGACATGTTACTCTTTGAGTTTTCTTTAGGCTGATAGTGAATTTATTGAATCTATTAAAGAGTTTTTTAAGGGGTAATTGATATGATTTACACAGTTTATTTTCTTACATGATTTTCTATAACATTATTTTCTTAATCCATCATGTATACAGTGCTACTTGATGATTTCATTGTGATTATATTAAATAAATTGACTGATGATGACTATAGGAAGAATGTAAACATAACAACATCCATATTCCTAATATAGAAGATATATAATGATTTTTTATTTTCAAATATAAGATTTTATGTCACTGTTATGTTATCTTTATTATTGGATCAACATTGTGCTATTAATATAAAATTTTTATGTTATTATAACAACATATGTAATATAAGATATATAATAATGAATACATGATTAACTTCTCACAAAAATTATTGTTAATAAAAATCTTCTATTACACTTATATATCAATCTGAATATTCTTTGTTCATTTTTGGTTATGGAGTCATGTATTAGTTATCATGTAAAATTGACACACTAATCACATATATATAAGAAGTCATTATATCTCACTTAATTTCCCATTATTTATTTATAGTTGGTTTCTTATTATGAGGTCGGTTCTATCCACCGCCATCGAAGTAAGTGAGTTCAACATCGGATTCGGGTAAGGTTTGTTCTTTTTTTATTCTTTGGACTAATTTTAATTAGGGATTTTGTGATTTTTGGGTTCTCTATATTTTTGCAGTGTGTTTTGGATCTCATTGAGGTGGATTCAAGCCGCTGTTGGAGAAGGTGACTTACATGTGTATGCATAGATAGGCATATACATATATAATTTCCCCCTTTATATATATTCAATCATGGTAGTATGAATATATATATTGGGGCTAGGTGTGCTTATATATAAATATGAAAAATGAATATGTGTGTAAGTGAAAAGGGGTATATGAAAGTATAAAAATATATCTAAGGACCCCCTTGTTTATATTTGGCCATGAAAATATATACATAGGGGATTGGTGTCCTTATATATATGCGAAGGTGTATATGAATGCAAGAAAAAAAAGAAGATTCAAGTTGTCGTCTTCAAAAACAGTGCGCCTTGAGGTTGAGCTAGGTTACCTATACGTAACCCTTTAATTTGAATTCTATAATTACTTGATTTTTTAAAAAACTAGTTTTCATTATCAGGGATTAGCATTAATCTCCCTCCATGTGGTTAGTAGAAAATTTCAGACAAATCAATATGAAATTTTCTTCACTTTAGGGATGACAATATCCTCATTTTGATAAAACATGAACTGAGCATTCTCATAAAAAGCTAAAACATAAATAAAATATTTGTTTTCTTTTCATCAAACACAAACAACCATTTTTGAAAACCTGAAACTTTCTTTATTATCATAACAATGAAATTGAACTAGATAAAATCGACTACCTTACCCAGAAGAATTCAACGCTTAGTACCTAATTAGTTTTATTTTAACTTCTTGAATCTCCTTCATCAGTTCTCTTTGATTTCCCCACTCATTTGATGGTTAAATGTTAAAGTGATCAAGGAATAGGGTTCAAAGGTTTTATAATTAAGTGAGAAATAGAATGAACTTTGGTGTTTCCTCACTGTATATCCTCTAATTTCATGAAATTGAATCTCCTTCTAGAATAAATAATATAATCATGAAATAATTAGATTCCTGATAGATGATATCTCAATTGAGAAAGATACAATGATAGTTAAGGCATGAATAGTGAGGGGAATCCTTTATTGTCAAATGGTTTAGTAATTATCCTAAGGGTGGGTTGAGTGGTTTTTTTATTGATCAGATCACTAACATTCATGGGCGAGTGAGCTTTTCTAGGTAGAGTCTTCTTTTTGAGGTTGTTTATTGAGGTGATAGATTCAGTCCTAAAGACGTTTTATTAACTTTTCATTGGTTTTCATAGTCTGAGGCCTCATTCATTCCCCTTTTTTATGCTCATATTCTATACATTTGGGAGTTACATTCTTTCTTTCAGGGG
Source organism: Viscum album (assembly GCA_963277665.1). Taxonomy (NCBI): domain Eukaryota; kingdom Viridiplantae; phylum Streptophyta; class Magnoliopsida; order Santalales; family Viscaceae; genus Viscum; species Viscum album. The sequence goes on from OY728131.1 coordinate 1,403,365,788, forward strand.
TATATCATTGAATAAGGTCAGATATATTTAGAAAGATTCTTTAATGAAGTGTTCATGATTAAGGATTTCCTCTTGCACTGCCTTTGAATAGTTTTTATCATTCATAGATGAATGTGATCACTTGCATCATATGGCGAATTAATGGAGGAAACAAAAGAGTGTTGGTGGTAATGGAGTTGATAGTTCTGCTCTATGGTGATTTTTATATGGATTTTACATACTAGAGACTATTAATCACCAAAAATTCTATATGAACTATATTGAGTGTGATCATTGGTGGGGGGATGAATTGGTGAACCCTTTTTCTTTTTAAAAAGTTTTATTCTAAATTAAACATATATATTTGGTTAAAGATTTGATCCACCCATCATGTGTTTAACAAATCATTCCTCTTAGTTGGTATCACCTAACTTTCATAGTCCTTGATCCTAAAATTCTTTGACAACCTCCTTGAAATATGACTTTCACTTATATCTCTCATTATAGTAGAATGTTAAATTTTTTCTCTTAAATTCTTCACATCGAGTTCTACTAGATTTTTCATCATTTTTCAAACTCACTGTGATAGTAAATAATAGTTGATCCTCTTCTATTTCTCACTATTCTTCTACGATACAGTTGTATCATGAGACTTTTCATTCCCCCTTTAACACATAGTCTCTCTTAGATGATGTATAATTCTCCTATTTTATACATAGAAAATGATTTATTGAAAGTAGTATCATTTTATATAATTCATTTATAATTTATTATCCTGTATATATATATATATTCATAGAATAATATCATGAATACCATTTCTATGATTTTATTAGCTTTCAAATCTTTTATAAACACAGTCTTCAATCTCAATTAAAATTGAGATAATATCTCCCTTGAAAGCCCCTAAAGACTCAAAATTTATTCTCCACATAGTATATGAATAATTGCATCCTCACTCTCTCCAAAAATTACATTCCTTTAAATCTATTTAAATATTACTCCATTAATATATGAATTCATTCAACACTATGTAATATCCTATGGCATAACACTCCCTATGTCGTTCTTTTAGTATCAATGACTTCTCAAAACATACAAAATGAATGATCTATGATGTTTTCCATTCCATTTTAATCCTTACCCATTCTTCCCTCATTTGAGAAACCATGAGTATCTCCAAATATTTTTTTGACTCATAGTTTCTCATTGAAAAATTATAATCTTATCACAATCACCAAAACACACCTTAGTAAATAACTATAGTGCGGCTGTAATTTCACTTCACATCACCCTATAAAATGGTTTCTATCTCTTCACCATGGGTCACAATTACCTTGATTCATCTGGTGTAATACCAAAGTTAACTTTATGAAGTTATTTCAAATCATATATGACCCTTATGTAGCCATCAACTTTCTTAGACGACCTTCACATAGGTCATGAATTACGTTGATATAGTCTCCTTTTCTTTAGTGTGACCTTTATGTAGGTCTCAAATGACCTTTACATAGAATATTATCACCTTAAATATCCCATAGATTCTTTCCATACCTTTATACAGTGCTTAGAATACCTTTACGTAGGTAGTGAAATCTCTAAATCACCTTTATGCAATGCGAGTTTAGCTTTACATAGGTCTCAAATTACCTTTATGCATCTACCTAATTTCAGTGAAACCTTTATGTATAGCTTAAATTACATTTTTATATCTACTAAATCTCTAACTTACCTTTATATAGAATTCATACTAAATTTATACAATTATTTAACTTCATGTATTACCTTTATTTAGTCAACATAAATCTCAATTTAACTTTAAATAGGTAACAATTTCAACTGAAAATGAATTCATGCAAGTCTCAATCAATCCCAAGGACTTAAAAATTCTATAAAATGATGTATACATTGTTTATTCACCCATAAAAAAATTTATTTTTATTGAATATCAATGAAACAATCATCATAATTAAATTTTTAACTTTTTATTGAACCTCTTTACTTGAGTTCTTCAAGTTGTGGCCATAAAACCCATCTTAATTTACTTATTCTTCTTCAAAACCTTATTGAAAATAAAAAAAATCTTGATTTGGGAACTTCAATATACCCCTTTTTATTTTCTAATCTATACCCTTTTAAACTTCTCCAAATTCAAATAAATTAATGTCCCCCTTATTGAAAATAAATAAAAAGGGAATATGAGGGATTATACATCACTTATTTTATTCTTATTCTCCTTTATGAAAAGGGTTTTCCATAGCATCCCCATCTCCCTATTTAAATTTTCATTTCATCTTGATTCACTTATGAGAGAGAAGGATGAATCAATATGATTTAATATCAATGAGACTCTAGATAATCAACTCTAAATCCACATGGGATAACTTCATATTGAAAAAGAGTAAATAACTAAGGTTATCAATTCTATCCATAAATCAATGCATGTGTCACAATTCAAAATTTTCTAATTTTTGTGATATTCAAGAAAATTTATCAAGTTATGATCTATATCCTATACACATATAAAAAAACATTAAAATTTTCAAGTGTAATACATACAAATCCCCCTTTACCTTACCAAACACATCCACCAATAACCCCCTTTGTAAACACATTTTTCATAGTCAAAACTAGGGTAGAAAGTATGATTGAAATACCACAATATTTACTTTTACAAGGTTTTACACAAAATTATAGATTTTATGAATTGGCTCACATTAACACCCTTTCATCATGTTTTTCTCCCACTAAAGGGATGCACTCACCTTCTCTTTATCATGAAAATAATCATGTTTAATGATTGATAATTTATCTTTTTATATAGTTTTGATAGCCTCATCTTGATACACATTTATTTTATTTCTTTCAATTCCATTAAATTTAGTATAAATAAAATAAAGGAAATAATTATGGGTTACATTTCCCTTTAGTGAGAGTAGTAAGGTTAAGGGATGCATATCAAATAGGATCATCTATACTTCCCAACTATATAATTAGGAATACTCTTCCTGATTTCCCCCAAATTTTATTATCATTTGTCTTTGTTTACAACTTGTTGGAATCACTCTTCTTAATAGGATTATTGTATGGGACCTCTTTTATTTAATGAGAAACAAAGTCACATGCATACTTATATGATAGATTTATATTCATCATCTTTTCCATTTGTTTAGATAGTAATTTAATACAGTACTTTGCAAAATGACCACCGACCTTTCATCTCCCATACAACTCCTTCTGATCATCCATTTTTCTTCTTATGCTTTCATCATGAGAAAAACATTATTCTTCCTTAAACTTTCCATCTTAACTATTATTTGTTTGGTTAGATTTTAATATTATTCTTTTATCATATTCATATTTAGTAATCCATGGAGTATTATTTTCTAATTTCACAATTTCCATTTTTTTAAACTTGACATTATTGTTATCTCTCACAGTCTTACTTTTTATTTTATTTATAATACCCCCATTACTTCAACATAATTACATGGTAGTGACATATTAAACCAGATATTTTAGGCTCTATGTCCAAAGGCTCCACAACACCAATAGTAACCATTAAAGATTGATTTATCAACCTATTGTTGAGTTAGTCCGTGAAGATAATCATTCTTATAATCAATAAACCTAATAAATCATAGTTTATGGTCAGTTGGTAAGATGTACAAGGTGAAGGGGGTGTGCAGGGGAGGGGGTAGGGGAAAGGGGTGTGCTGGGGGTAGGGGGAGGGGGTGTGATGGGTTCTGTTGCAAGGGACGGGGGGGGGGGGGGGAAGGGGTGTGCAAGGGGTGTAGGGGTGAATGGGGTGTGTAGGGGGTAGGGGTGAATGGGGTGTGTAGGGTAGGGAGAAGGGGGTGTTATGGGGTAGGGGAGGGGAGTGTGTTGGGTTGTGTTGCAAGGGGTAGAGGGAGGGTGTTGGGGTGCAAGGGGTGTACAGGGTGTGTGTGTAAGGGTGCAAGGGGTGTGTGCAGGGGTGCATGGGTTGTGCAGGGTGGGTGTACATGGGGTGCATGGGATGTGTAGGGGTGCATGGGGTGGGCAAGGGGATGTGCAGGGAGTGTGTAGGGGGAGGGTTCAGGGGTGAAAGGGGTGTGAAGGCGGTGTGCATGGGGTGGGAAGGGGGTGGGTAGGGGCAGGGGGTGTATTGGGGGTAGGGGAGGGGTGTGCTGGGTTTTGTTGCAAGGGGAAAGGGGAGAGTGCAGGGGGGTGTGCAGGGGGTGCATGGGGTGGGTAGGGTTGTGCAGGGGGAGAGTGTAAGGGGTGCAAGGGGTGTGCAGGGGGGTGTGCAGGGGGGTGTGCAGGGGTGTAGGGGTGCATGGGGTGGGCAGGGGATGTAGGGGGTGTGTAGGTTGAGGGTGTAGGGGGTGTGAAGGGGTGTGAAGGGAGGTGCATGGGGTGTGTAGGGGTACATGGGGTGGGTAGGGGGTGGGTAGTGGGTGTGATAGGGGTAGGGGAGGGGTGTGTTGGGTTCTGTTGCAAGGGGCAGGGGAGGGTGAAGGGGGTTCAAGGGGTGTGTAGGGGAGGTGGTAGGGGCGACGGGGGGGGGGGGGGGGGGTTATGGGGGCATGGGAGGGGGTGTGCTGGGTTTTGTTGTAAGGGGAAGGGGTAGGCTTTAGGGGGTGTGTAGGGGGTGGAGTGGGTGTGCAGGGGGGTGTGCAGGGGGGGCTAGGAGAGGGGGTGTTCTGGGTTCTATTGCAAGGGGAAGGTGAAGGGTGTTGTGGGTGTGTAGGGGGGAGGGTGTAGGGGTATGCAGGGGGGTGTGTAGGGGGTGAATGGGGTGTGAAGGGGTGTTGGGTTCTGTTTGTTTTTATAGTATATGCAGGATATAACCATAGTTTCAAAATGTGGCTATAGACCTGTATCCATTATTATAAACTGTTACAGTAGATATAGATCCATGGTTTATAATTGTGGATATAGGTATACATGGTAGAAGTTATATCCATGATTGGAAACTGTGGCAGTATGTTTTGTACCACGGTTTAAATTGTAGCTATATACCTATAGCCATGGTTCAAACCCTGGATATATCCATGGAACCTATTTCCATGCCAATAGTCACCACAGTCTAGTAAACTATGGATATTACCTATATCCATGGTTTCTTGACTTATATCCATGGTTCTAAATTGTGGCTATTGCCTAAATTTCCAGTAGTTAACCTTGGTAATTTTTATGATACCTCAATGAAAAACATTGGTGATATGCTTGTGAATGTCTAAAATAATTGTTGTATCCACATATCTAAGTTATGATTCATGTTATTTTATTTATGATATGTTCCTTTTCTATTTATCATGACTTTATGATATACCTCAATTTCTTATCGATATTTCTCATGATCACATGTAAACTATTTTCCATTATTTCCCTCACTGGGCATTAAGCACACCCTTTCCTTTGATGTATATCCCCAGGTTATGAGATGAATTAAACATACATAGAATGAACCTATGATGAATCCCATAAAGTGCATTAGAATAATATTTTATTTTTTGATGTATTATATACCTTGTTTCCAAGAAACTAAACTTTAAAATATCCTCTATTTTTTATAATGTAATGAACATTTTGCAATAAAAAAGTGGGATTCCATAGTGAATAACTCTTCTGATGAGGATGTATAAGAATAAGTTGTAGAAGTTGACGTGGTTGTTGGTTCTTTTTATGAAGGGAGTGATCTGGTCATTTCTAAAAGTACTTTTATATCTTATGAAGCTAAAAGTCCACCTACTTCTCTCCCAGGCAGGGAGAGTATCTTGAGTGAAGGAGAAGATGAGGAGACTGAAGTCTTTAGGGAAGAACATATTCAAAGTACTTTTTAAACCTCTGAAGAAGTGGTGGAATTATCTGATTATGAGAATGGAAATAGTGATGGACACTTTTACTCGAAAGGTCACAATGATTCTGATGATGATGTTGTTGTTGAGAGGCATTAGTCGCATCATCCCTCTCTTGTTGATTCTGTTTCTACTATGTTTGTGGAGAGACCAGTTTTTGTTTAGATAGATTATGATTCTACATCTATTAGAGGTAAACTGAGGGAATATTTTGAGGGGGAGGAATACATAGGTTATACTATCTAAAAGTTAGTGCATAGGGATGTTCCTTCTGTATTAGTTTTAGTTAGAGCTACATCCAAGGAGGAACCATTTCCCATTTCAAATTTTCTTGGGATTTCAGTTCCTGATTCAGATGGATATGATGTCAGTGACGATGATCATAGTTGTCTTTCAGACCATGGTGGAATTGGTGTATTAGTTTCTATTATAAGATAAATAAAGGGATATTTGGTTGAACATATTAATGATATTGTTCAACTTCAGTATTTTCCTTCTGATACTCCAACTACTAGATGAGAGCATGTAGAGGCTGTTATGTCTAGTAATGAGAGAGTCCCTTCACCTCTTCCTGCTATTACCTCTATGAATTTAGAGTATGTTACTAAATATGATTTAGATTCCTTTATAGAGAGGTTACTTTTTTGTTTAAATGATATTCTAAGATCTCAGACTCCACCGGTTACTCAATTTAGTAAAAGTTCATTCCATGCACATCTTTGAGCTAGTCATTTTTCATATTCATCCCAAATAATTTTTGAATATTCAAGAATTTGAAATTTAAAATAGAATATTGTCCAGTGAGATGGATGCTATGATGTTTTTTATGGAGGATATGAGTACCTCTTTTGTTGCTCATAAAACTACTCTTTTGGAGAGGTTGGATAGATTTCCACTTGATATTGAATCTATATCCACTTTTCTACCTTTTTATTCCATAGTTGATGGTGATTTTATCAAATCCATAGTCAGAGAAGATTTTCATTCCATCATGGGATATCTGTATACATCCTGTTAGGAGGACCTTTGAAAAATCAAACATCATAGTGAGTATATATATAAACTGGTAAGAGAGTGTTTTAATAAATCCTGAAGTTATAAGGAAACTGTCACTAAGGCTATCAAATACTACCTTTAATATATATATATAAATAATGATTATAATTCACACTTTAAGTTTTTAGCTAAGAAATTAAGAATGCCACGTGTCACTAGGTCCTTCAAGGAATAGGTAGATCAGCTCAAAGTCTTAGCTCATATGATCATGTTTTTTATGGGAGAAAATGACTTCTTAAGTGCTATGGAGAGAGCTGGAAATATAATCTTGGAATATTTAAACCTCCTGAAGACCTTTTTGTATCTATCTGGTATAGAAATTGTGGAACCTTAGGCCATTCCTATGTTTTCCCTTACAGTTTCACCATCTTCTACTCCACTACCGCCTCAGTTTCATCCCTTAATAGTTTTACTAACCAAATAAGTTATACATCTTAGACCAGTGGTGATTCGATAATAGCCTTAGACTTCTTCTGCACCCTCAACCTCTACATCAGTGCCTCCTACTATGGTAATTTTAAATTCCATGATTATCCTACCTCCTAATGAGATGAGATTGATTCATAATAGGATTAGACTTTGATAGGGATTATGTATTCCCTTGTATTTATTTTTTTGATGTACTATTTTGAATAATTTCTTTATTCCATTTCATCCTTCATTACTTCTTGAATTTTCATGAATTTACTTTTATTATCTTTTTTATAATCCCAAAAGGGAAGAACTTGTTTATGGAATTTAAATAAGTTTTACATTTTAATTCAATTTAAATAAGTTTAAGTTTTAATTGTATAAGTTTCAAAATTTAAGTTTAATATTGTAATTATATTTCAAGTTCTTCTATTTCTAAGTATATCACATTAGAATTTTGAAAAGTTAAGCAAATGTCATTACTTTTGATTCATCTAATTATATCTATCTTTGTGTTATACATGGTTTATTGAATTCCATGAGTTCTCTTTATTACACATAAAACATAAACATTTATTTAATTTATTCTTCTCTAACTTCTTATTGGCCCTTGAGTTCTCCTTAATACACGTAATCACCTGAGGATATAAATCAAAAAGGGGTGAGCTAAAATACTAGTAAGAGTATAAGAACATGATACAATACAATATAAGGTGAGCATAATCATTATCATCATAACATAGGCACATGATCATAAACATGATATGAAGAATTAATAAAAGGCTTGAAAAGTGGAAATGCATAAAAATAAAACCTTATGTCTTTGTGGTTAAATACCACACATATTTATAAACAAAGATAGAATAATTTTCATGCATACTTCACTTTAACTCATGATATTCATCACATTACTCAATGAATTGGAGCGTTGTATCATTCTGGGCTCACCCGTCACATCATAGCATCAACATTATGCTATATAATTTTGGGTGCACCCATCAAATCATAACATTACATTATCATGAATGACACATAGAATATATATAAATCTTGGACATAAATAACCCATGTAAAGTAATGGGTTTCATTTCATAAATCATACATTCATAAAATTTGGGTTCCCAAATGAAATAGGGAATAACATACTTGATATAAGAACCATCAACATTGACTGAGAAGTAAACTGTGTGTTTTTGAAAGAAAAGATTTTTTGGAAAACATTGTGTTCGACATAAACTCCATTGGACAAAATTTATATCCAAGAAAAGGTAAGATAAATATGAATAAATTATTTTTAAGTAATAACCATACAAAAAATGGAGTGAAAGAGGGAAAACCCGAAGAAAGAAAGTTGGGTTCGAGAATTCCCCTTACCTTGTATTTGAACAATTTATTCACTTTAATGTCCTGTATAATGACATTAAATTAATTAATTAACAATTAAAGAACCATTTATACATGAACATGATTCATTATGGATTTATTAAGTGATTTTATGGTCCTTTGGATGAGTTATAGAGTTAATTTCAGTGTTCGAGAGTGTTAGTTTTCTTAGTTTTCATGAACGGTTCACTTGTACACGTGAATGGAAGTTCATGTAGAACATGGATAAACATCCAAAATTGATATTAAATTCTATTAATGATCTTACATGAGTTTAAATGATTTTATAATGATTTTTTATACCATGATGATGAATCTTTAGATAAAATTTAATGATGATCATTTTAGGTTAATTTGGGCGGTTTTTGGATCACAACGAACATGTTTTGTTTTAGAATTTAGTATTATGTATAAAATTTGTTTCCAGAACATAAAGGGGTTAAAAATAAACATTAAAATCTTTTTTCAACCATTTTATGGATTTATTTACAGCCTTTAATGTGTTTAAGGAAAATAGAAGTGCATCGCCTACGATGCAGGTAAATTAACACATCACAGGATATGATTTCATTTAATAAAAAAGGATATATAGGGAGGAGTTTAATGAATAATATTTCATTATCATGATATAATATTATTATATCAATCATACTAGAGTTATCCTGATATTTGGATAAGAGAAGTTGAGGATAAGAGAAGAAAATAAATGAAATTTGAAAGGAAATTGAAATAAAAGAGAGGAATTACCTCTTGAATTATCCTCTTGAGATCCTCCTCAAGGAACCTAGGCATGGTATTTTGATGAGAACAAGAGCTTATGGATGTGGGGGAGGGTATAGGGAAGATATTTGAATATAATTTGGACAAGTCTTGAAGCTTGATAGGTGTGAGAAAATGAGGTTGTGAGGGGTGGTATTTATAGTGGAGGGAGGGGTGTTTTCTCAATATTTAATTCGTTAGTTTATTAATTTCACTCAAGACAATAAATAGTGATAATTAAATGACTAAATACAGTAAATAGGGCATGTTATTTCGAACCAATGGCCATTTACATCATCCATGACTCAAACATGATGCAGAAATTCATTTATTTATCATATTTTTTAAATTATCAAATTTCACTATACACTAAAAACTAAATTATTTCAAAAAAATATAAAAGATTCACCCTAAAAATTTTTCAATGTGAATAATTCAAAAATTTACCCCATTTTATGTAAATAATTTTTTAAATGTGAGTAATTTAGTTTTTAATTAAAATCATGATTTACATGAAGAATACAAATTTTAAAATTAAAACTGCTTTTTGAACACTTTGAAAAATTAATTAAGGTCTAATAAAATTATCATATAATCATAAGAAATAAATATACTTGTTTATGAATACATTTTATGAAAATAAATATTCTTTTAAATTATTAAATTAGTCATTAAATATTCATGACTTACAAAAATTCCAACACTGTAATATAATTATATCATATTGTCACTTATAGGATGGATAAATTTATTTATACTATCATTGGTAAGGTTACTATTCACTTTTCCAATTTAATATTCATTAATATCATATTACTATTCATAAGGGTAACATTACTATTCATAAGGGTATGATACTATTCACTAAAAATTAAGTTTGTCCTAGCGGACTCCAAGAATCTTACTGATTGTTACTCTATATGTTAGATTTTTGAAATTCAAATAACATAGGTGGAAAGATTATGTTTAAAGGTCACATAGAATTTAGTAGTTCATTTAAGAATGATTTTTCATTGTGCTTATTAATGTGATTTTATGTGATTATACTATATGATATTACTATAAGAAGGGATAAATTTCATTGATAAATGTTTAGGTCATTACATTCTTCCCCCATTTTGAAAATTTTCCCTTTAAATTTCATTTTACATAAAAAGGTGGGGGTAATTCTCCTTTATCGCATCCTTTGGTTCCCAAGTTTCTTCTTCATACTTATGGTTCCTCCACAACACTTTTACAAGGTGTGTTTTCTTGTTGTGTAGAACCTTATCTCTCTGGTCAAGAATCTTTACTGGTTTCTCCTCATAAGAGAGATCATCCTCCAGATGTACCACCTCTGAGTTGAGGACATGTGAGGGATCTGGTATGTACTTCCTTAGGATTGATACGTGAAACACATCATGAATGTGATCCATATTCGTTGTACGTGAAATACGATAGGCCATGACTCCTATGTGGTCAAGGATCTCAAAGGGTCCAATGTACCTTGGGCTTAGATTCCCTTTCTTTCCAAACCGCATGAATTGCTACCATGGTAATATTCAAAGGAAGACTTTACCTCCAATGACGAACTCCAAGTCCCTTTGATGGTTGTCAGCATAGCTATTTTTCGAACTCTGAACATCTTTCATATGTTTCTGGATTCCTTGAACCTTTATTGTCATCTCTTGTACAAGATCAGGTCCATGTAGCTTTCTTTCTCCAACTTCATCCCAATAGGTTGGAGTTATATATTTTTTTCCCATATATAGCTTCATATAGAGCCATATGAATACTCGAGTGGGAGCTATTATTGTATGAGAACTCAACCAATGGGAGATTCATATCTAATCCACCTTTTAATTCTAGTTACCAAGCTCTTAGATTATCTTAGAGTGTCTGAATAGTCCTTTCATATTGAACATTAGTTTGTGGGTGATAGGTCATTCTGAAATTCAATTCAGTACTCAAGGAATGTTGGAGGCTCCTCTAGAATTTAGATGTGAACCTTGGATTGTGATAAGAGATAATAGAGATTGGAACCCCATGAAGTCTCACCACTTCCTTCACATATATCTTCACAATTTGTTCAAGAGAGAGATCTTCTTGAATAGATATAAAGTGGACAGTCTTGGTGAGTCAGTCCACCACAAACCATATCACATTATTTCCCATGTATATCTTAAAGAGACCCATGACAATGTCCATAGTGATATTGTCCCATTTCTACATGGGTATAGGCAATTGTTTCATCATCCCTTTGGACTTTTATCGCTCTACTTTAAATTTCTGACAAATCAATCACCTTGAGATATATTCCACAATATTTTTCTTCATGTTGTCCCACTATAAGTGTTCTCGTATATCACGGTATATCTTGGTGGTACCAGGATTCATAGAGAAAGGTGAGTTATGGGCATTATCAAATATCTCATTCTTTATCATAGGTGATGAAGGCACAAAAATCCACATTCCAAAATGAATAACACCATCATCATCGATATGGAACTCTTTCCACCTCCCTTCCTTTACTACATTAACATTCTTTTGTAACTCTATATCATTCCTTTGTGCCTCTTTAACCTTATCTTGGATATATGGTTGGGAAATAATTTGGTCAAGGTAGGATTTATTCCCTGCAGTTATGATTTCCAAATCCATCCTTTGTATAACCATGAAGATAGGGTATTTCTCAATCCACAACATGGATAGATTAGCAGGTTATTTTCTACTAAGATCATCAGCTACCTTATTAGCCTTTCCAGGATGATAGTGAATAGATAAATCGTAGTTTTGATTATCTCTAACCATCTCCTTTGATGCATGTTGATATCCTTTTGTGTGAATATACACTTTAGGCTCTTGTGATTGTTATATATGTCACACTTCTCACCATAGAGGTAGTGCCACCAGATTTTCAAAGAAAAAATCATAGCTGCTAGCTCCAAATCATGTGTCGGGTTATTATTATCATGGATCTTCAACTATCGTGAGGCATATGCTATTACATTATCATTTTGTATGAGTACACAACCCAAGCCTTTATTTTAAGCATCATTATATATCACAAACTTTCTCCACTTTTCAGTAATGTGAGTATAGGTGCAGTGATAATCCTTCTCTTTAGCTCCTTGAATATTTCCTCACATTATTCCATCAAGACATACTTTACCCATTTCCTTGTTAACTTAGTTATCGATCTTGAAAATTGTGAGAAATTTCAAAAAAAACGTCGGTAGTACCTAGATAATCCAAAAAAAACTATGGATTTTAGTGACACTAGAGGGTCTAGGCCATTCCTCAATCACTTTTGTTTTTGAAGGTTCTAGAGAAATGCCATCACTTGTGATCACATGTCCTAAGAATGTGACTGGCTTCATCCAAAAGTCACACTTTCTGAACTTGGAATACAACTTCTCCTTTCTCAATGTCACTAACAAATACATTATATGTTCTTCATGTTCCTCCTTTCTTATAGAGTAGATGATAATATCATTGATAAACACTACCAAAAATTTGTCGAGGTAATTTCTAAATACTCTATTCATAAAATCCACGAATATTTCAGGGGAATTAGTAAGTTTTGAGGGCATCACCAGAAACTCATAGTGTCCATACCTGGTACGGAAGGCAGTCTTCTGAATATCTTCCTTATTCACCTTAAGCTGATGATATCCAGAATAGAGATCCACCATTGGGAAGTGTTGAGCTCCTCTCAACTAAAAAAACACGTCATCAATCCTTGGAAAAGAATTATTGTTCTTTATAGTTATTTTTTTGAGTTCCTGATAATTGATACACAGCCTCATTGATCCATCATTCTTATTCACAAAGAGAACTGGATCACCCCAAGGTGATCCACTAGGGAGTATGAACCCTCTATACAAATGTTCTTGCAACTGTTTCTTTAACTCCTCCAGTTTGATAGGAGACATCCTATAGGTACACATTGAGATAGGAGTAGCTCCGGGTATGAGTTCTATTGAGAACTCTACCTCACGGTCTGGGGGTAGTCCGGGTAACTCTTCAGGAAATACATCATTGTATTCCCTCACGATGTTCATTTATACTAGTTTGACATTTTCCTTTGAATCAACCATTTGAGTGAGGTATTCTTATTCACAGGGAATCAACACCCACACCTTTAAAGGATTTCTCAAAGGATATTCATGATCTTCCTTGAATTTTTAAAGGATCATGGGATGGTTTGGATTATGAAATGATAATTCCTTTTCCCAAATTTTTATATGTGCTCTATATAAAAAGATCTAGTCCATTCCCATTATAGTGTAGAATTCCACCAAGGGAAGTATTATGTGATTTTCTAGAAGAATATTTCCACATACTCCAATAGGATAAGAGTCCAATAGTTGGGATTCAATTATTTCACCACTAGGTGTTTTTATAGATACATCTACTTCAAGGTTTTGGGGCTTTGATTCAATAGTTCTAGAAAACTTGTGAGATATAAAGGAATGCGTAGAACCAGAATGAAATAAGACTTTTTCATTCTTGATTGAATAGAAAGTGTACCAAGTATGACTTCATTTTCTTTCTCAACTTCCATAGTAGTGATGTCATAAGCCTTCCCTTTCTCCTTTGGATTTGTTGGATGATGATTCTGATTATCCTCAAGAACTCAAGGATTAGTGCACCGGCTTGCATAGTTCCTTGCTCTTATAGTTATATCATTGGACCATGGGTGGTGCTCTCCTTTGCTCCACCACATTCTCATGACTTCTCATGTATTTTAGACACTCTTGATCTTGGTGGCCTTCTATACCACACTTAAATAATTTCCCCATCCCTTTGAGGTAGTTCCCATGATGCTTCTTCCCACAGTCTTGACATGTGGGTGGTTGAGTTTTCTTGCCACCTTTCTCATTAGATCCTCTGACATGAAACTCCATATTTCATTTCTTATCACTATATCCATAAGACTATTATCCAAACTCCATATACACTTTTAGAGCACATTGAACAAATTATTCATAACTCCCAAAGTCTCAAATTGTAAGATCCTTTCAAATTTTGGTTTTAATCCACTGAAGAATCTATCAGTTTTTCTATCATTATTGATAACAAACCCCAAAGCTTACCTTGAAATCCTTTTTAAATTTTCATCATAGGACATGAAAAATTATCTATCCTTTTGTTTAGCTCTATGAATTATCTATACATATTCATACAAAGAGTTCATGGGAAATACGTGTTATGAAACATTATCTAAAAGTCTTCCCACTCCATATCTTCAATTTCATCTCTAAGTTTGGTGTTCTTAATCAAATCCCACCATTGGTCGATCACTCCATCAAGACAATAAATGGCCAGTCACCTTATCTATCTTAGAATAGTGAATCACAAAAAATATCTTCTCCATTGTTTTGACCCACTAATCTACAACAAGTGGATCAGAAGATCTACTAAATGTCAGTATTCATTGCTGTATAAAACACTCGATAGTTAGTTGCTTCCTCTTAGGTGAAGGAGTACATTTCACATTATTCAGGTTATTTTTCATAACCTGAGAAAAATGGGTAAGAATCTCCATGAAGTTTTGAACTCCACCTCCCAAATAATTGGGGATGTTGTTCGAACAATCACTGCATTCTCCCTCACATGGTTTGTTGGCCTAGTTTCTCCTGGTTCCCACCATTTTCTAAAATAGAAAAGATTAGAAAAAAAACATAAGTCAACAATTCATGAATAAATAATTTAGTCCTTTGTTAAATTAACACTAAAATCATATCTTATGGTATCCCTAGGTTTAGAAAAGCTTCTTGTGTGCTTAAATATGCTTAGTATCATGCCAGGGTTTTTCACTAAGGTTCACTAATCCTAATTCCCAAATTAACTAAATTGTGCCTCTAATACCAACTATAATAACCCTACTTTTATTACATTACTTTTACACCATTTTAAAGATAAAAAATATAAAAAACATTACACCACGAGGATACAATGTTTTAGTATCTTGAGAAAACTAGGACCATACATAACTTTTACAACATAAAACATAAACATCTATTTAATTTCTTATTATTTAGATTCTTATTAGACCTTGAGTTCACCTTATTACATGTAATCACATGAGGATATACATTAAAAAGGGGTGAGATAAAATCCAGGTAAGAGGATAAGAACATGAGACAATAAAAAATGGGGTGAGCATAATAATTATCATCATAACATAGTAATAGGATCATAAACATGATAGGAGTGCTGTATAATACCAGGAACACCCGTCACATCATAACATCAATATTACGCTATATAATTTCAGGCTCACCCATCACATCATAACGTTACATTATCATGCATGCCACATAGAACACATAAAAATATTGGACATAAATAACCCATGGAAAGGAATGGGTTTCATTTCATAAATCATACATTCATAAACATTGGTTTCCCAAATGAAATAGGGAATAACATACTTGATATAAGAACCATCAACCTTGAGTGAGAAGTCAAAGATATGTTTTTTAAAGAAGAGTTATTTTGGAAAATATTATGTTTGAAATAAACTCTAGTGGGAAAAATTTATATCCCATAAAAGGTAAGATAATTATTAAGAAATTATTTTTAAGTAATAACCATACTGAAAATTGAGTTAAAGATGGAAAACCCAAAGAAATAAATTTGGGTTCAAGAATTCCCCTTACCTTGTATATGAACGGTTTATTCACTTTAATGTCCTATATAATTACATTAGATTCATTAATTTAAAATTTCAGAACTTTTTATACATGTTAATGATTAATTATTGTTTTATTAGGTGCGTTTATGGTCATTTTGATGAGTTATAGAGTTACTTTCATCGTTTGGGAGTGTTCGTTTTCTTAGTTTTCATGAACGTTTCACTTGTACACATGAATGGAAGTTCATGTAGAACATGGATAAACATAGAGAATTGAAATTAAATATTATTAATGATATTTAATTAGTTTAAATGAACTTATAATGAATTTTTTTATATACCACGAGGATGAATCATTAGATAAAATTTAATGATAATCATTTTAGGTTGATTTGGGCGGTTTTTTGATCACAACAAACATGTTTTGTTTTATCATTTAGTATTATGCATAAAAGTTGTTTTAGAACATAAAAGGGGTTAAAAATAAAAATAAAAATCTATTTTCAAAAATTTAATGGTTTTATTTAAATCCTTGAAGGCGTTGAAGGAAATGGAAGTGCATCTCCCAAGATGTAGGTAAATTAACACTTCACGGGCGACAATTTCATTTTTTTAACAAAAGAGAGGGAGGGAGGATTTTAATTAGTAATATTCCATTAATATGATATAATAATATTATATCAATAATACTGGAATTATCATGACATTTTGATAATAGAATTTGAGGATAATAGAGGAAAAGAAATGAAATTTGAAAGGAAATTGAAAGAAAATAGAGAGAGGAATTACCTCTTGAATTCTCCTCTTGAGATCCTCCTCAAGGAACCTTGGCTTGGTATTTTGATGATATCAATATATCTTGAAAATAGGGGAGGTTCTAGGGAAGAGTTTTGGAGAGAGTTTGGACAAGGATTGAAGTTTGAGAGGTGTGAGGAAATGAGGTTGTGAGGTGTAGTATTTATAGTGGAGGGGAGGGGTGTTTTCTCAATATTTAATTCATTAGTTTGTTAATTTCCCTCAAGACAAGAAATTTTGATGATTGCATGACTAAATATAGTAAATAAAGTAGGTGAGTCTGAAATAATGTCCATTTACATCATCTATGACTCAAGAATGATGTAGAAATTCATTTATTTAGCATATTTAGTAAATTATTGAATTTCACTATTCACTAAAAATTAAAGTATTTCAGAAAAATCTCAAAAATTCACCCTAACCTTTTTTTGATGTGTATAATTCAAAAGTTTACTCCATTTTATGAAAATAATTTTCTAAGTATGAGTAATTTAATTTTAAATTAAAATCATAATTTACTTGAAAAATACAAATTTTAAAATTAAAACTCCTTTTGAAACACTTTGAAAATTTAATTAAGGTCTCATAAAATTGTCATGTAATCATAAGAAACAAAAATTCTTGTTTTTGAATACATTTTATGAAAATTAATTTTCTTTTAAATTATTAAATTAAACATTAAATATTCATGACTTACAAAAATACCAAGACAATAATATAATTATATCATATTGTCACTTGTAGGATGGGCAAATTTTATTTATACTATCATTGGTAAGGTTCCTATTCACATGTATGATTTACTATTCATTAGGATCATATTAATATTCATAAGGGTAACATTACTATTCCTAAGGGTATGTTACTATTCACCAAAAATTAAGTTTGTCCTATCGGACTCCAAACATCTTACTGATCGCAACTGTGTATGTCAGATTTTTGAAATTGAAATCACAACAGTGGAAAAATGATGTTTAAAGGTCACCTAGAATTTAGTAGTTAATTTAAGCATTATGTGGCATTGTCCTTACTAATGTGATTTTATATGATTATACTATATGATATTACTATAATAATGGAGAAATTGCATTGATAAAAGTTTGGATCGTAATAGTGACCATCAAAAAGGGGGAGATAGTTAGAACCTCCATAAATTAACGACCAAAATAATATTTATTATGTTTCTAATTTGATTAATTTTTTATGATAGTATCAAATTTTGTAAAAAAATTTGGCTAAGTAGAAAAAAATGCTACCTTTAGTAAAAATGTGCCACTGTTAGTTCAATTATACTACCTCCAGATGTGTGCCACAATTAGTTAAACTCATGCCACTGTCAGATCTATGCTACAATCAGACTTCTGATACCATCATAGTTGTGACACTGCTAGAGTCCTACTACTGTTAGGCTTATACCACCACCAGGATGTTCCACCATCAGTCTATTATACCACCAAATTTCTTCAACCATCAGGTTTAGACCACTGTTAGTTCTATTGGGCCACCTCCAGATATACTATCACCAGACATGCTACTTCCAGACATGATACTACCGGTTATGTTATACCACTAGATGTGATATTATCAACTTGTTCGACCATTGAACCATGCTACAATTCTTTTATACCACCATCAAATTAATCTTTCATCATTCATGATATCGTTGTTGTTTTATCCATCATTCAAATTAAATTCTTCCAACATCTAGTTTATGGGATTTAATGTAGGTAACCTCATGTGGATTTAGTTAATGATTATTTCTAAACCACTTCATGGATGTATTGAAGAATAAGTCATAGGTTTCCAGATTTATTGATCAGTATAAGGATTCAGGATATATTTATTATTTTTATTCAACATATAATTGGACCTGCAGAGTGATATATTCTGAATATATCCCCCATGCACAATATGGTTGGATTATTTCTGGGTTTTGACTCTTATATGCCGCAATAAATGTGACTGTGAAAGTGTAACATTCAGAATTTCAAGAAAATTTCATACACTGAATCAAGAGATCTGTGTAGAAGTTTTTCAAAGCATCTACAGATAGAAAAAATAACTCTACGACACTATATTTTCCTCCACTTTCAGATAAATTTGTTCAATATCCTTTCCAATAAATATTCAAGGACCTTTGAACAACTTAAGCATCATAGATCAAGAATCATCATCATTTCACATATCTTTTAATTTAAATCTATATTTTATGTTTTACTTTTGGGAAGTGTTTTATATTACTCTATTTATTTACACACATTGTCTCATGTGGTTTAAGTATATTGTTCTAGACACACTCTCTCATATTTATTTATCCGTATACACATGAAAACTGTGGAAGAGGTATTTTATGGAATTATTTTTTTCTTCCCATGTATAACTATGGAAGAGGCCTTGACCCTAGAAAACCTGTGTGATATTGTTTGCATACCTGGTCGAGGTTATGCATCAGATTATTTTTATAACAATCTTTATGGAATATGGTTATTTATAAGTGGAGGGGATTAAGTCTCTTCTTGAGACTAAACCGCTTGTTTACTTCATTGTGTGATCTTCTAGTTTTGTTTTTATTTATTTCTAAACTAACACTACATTTAATTTTTAAATCTATAAAAAAACTTATACTTTGATAGTTAGTCTTAACATGTGTTTATATAAAGAATTTTATTAATTAATTTTTTTTCCAAATTTAAAGGTATTTAAAATAATATTTTAATTATTCCCTAATCTCACTTTGAGAAATATTTTGAAATATCAAAATTAGATTATTCTACTATTTTCATAAAGTATGAATTTTAGTTAATTTGGGGTATTTTTTTATAATTATTTTTAACAAAAAAAATTATCAGGAACTCAATTCACCCCCCCCCCCAATTGAGTTACTCACTCCAACCAACACCATGTAACCACTAGGACCTTAAATAATTACATTATATACATGCCAGGTCTATATAAGAGATCCCTAGGGCACTAGTTTACTAGTTCACTTGGATAGAACCATTTTATCTCCCCTACACATGATCCTGGTCTATGTGGAGGTGTTTTATCCAGATTTATGTATGGTTTTATTCTTGTCATCATAGGATATGTATTTATTTCTAGATATCTTATCATGGTTACAGTCAATGTATCTTCTTTTCAAATAATCTTTAATTTTATCCTAGTGTATGTGTTCTCCTCATTCATGATGGGTTTATTTCAATGGAACCTACACTAGAAAAAATTCATTCCATATTTAAGAACTATGTGTGGGTTTATTCTTATTCTCACAAGATATGCAGTGTAACACCCCAGGATTTCATAATACTTTATCTCTTTAAAGAAATTCAATAGCTTGCGCTAAATGCAACACAAAGTTCGAGCGCACCATGACTTACCAAACTAGCCGTTCAAAAAGAGGTTATGAATAGTATTAACTGAATTTTGAATTTTATATACTCCATATAATTTTAACATCCATATTATGTGTTTATTATACATAATTTGAGAACAAATTAAATTTTTCAGATAAAAGAAGTATTTTAAAAAAAAAAATGAAATTTTACCACCTATTAATGGAGAACCCTTTCTAAATCTAATATTTGACACTTTTATATATTAAATTTGACAAAATAAGATTCTTCTTTAGAAGTGGGGCATAAAAATTTATTTTGGATAAATTTTTGTTTTTTTCCTGATAACTTTCATATTTTGATGAATAGTGAAAGATACTAAATTTTAATTGAAATTTTTTTTTAATCAAAATAATTTATAGTGTAAAATTATAAATTTGAATGGTTTTTAAGTATTATTAGATTATATTTTTATCATTTAATATAATTTAGGTCATTATAAGTAATTTCTCATTTAAATTGGATATAAACACATGTCAATCTTTTTATAGTTTTTACTTTTAAAAACCCACGTTTTGGTTTTGACAATGGGAATTAATTATAAATTAATTAATGAAAATTATATGTTTTTAATTTGGTAAAATAGACTTCATTTTTGAATTCAGAACATCAAAATTATCTTAGGGTGAATTTTTGGTATTTTTCTGAAAACTTTCAATTTTTGATGAATAGTGAAAAACACTACGTTATTGTTTAAAACTGTCTTTTATTTAAATAATTATTATTTTATTTTAAATTGATTTTAAAGTCAAAATAGACAAATAATACCTATATTAGTCTAATTTAATTCATTTAACTCATTTTATAATAAGAATAAATATATAAAATTTTATTGAATTTTTTAACGTTTTTACACACCTTCTAGGCACATTTTCAAATTTGCATAAAATGTAATTTTACCCCTTCTATGAATTGAATTTAAAAAATCCAAAAGACACAGTTGACATCAGTAATTAAAATTTGGTTCAATAGAATGAACATAATTTTTGATGAATAGTAACTTTTGAATTTTATTTACCACGGTTAAAAGTAAATAGGGTAATTAATGGCAAAAATGATATTATAATTACCATAAAACATGTCATAATTCTACTATATAAGTGTATTTAGAACTAAATAAATCTTATTAATAAAATATGATCCTATTTAATCCACTTGGATTAGATTAGAACATTTATTATTATTTTATTTAAAAAAGAGGTAAAAGTGTTAAATTCAAATTTTAGTAACTAAACCATTTTTAATATAGTGTTGTACATAAGATAAATTCAACTATAAATATTAATTATAAATAAGAAATGATTTCATACATCATGGTATTTTATATATAATTTTTGGACCTTAAATAATTAAATATATATATGACACAACGATGATGCAGTAATTACCTTATTAATGAAAGGTTAAAATAACTGATATTATAAATATTAAAATAAATTTAAATTGAGACTTTTGATGAATTAAATGTTTTTTATAGGTTAATATGACATGTTAGAGTTGATTAAATAATTTTTTTTGAAGTGATAAACTTGATACGACTTTCACAAAAACCAAATACTAAAGAGTGTCAAAATTGACATAAATGAGTTTAAAAAAAAATACTATATTATTAAATGATATAATATTAAAAAAAATATAAGGTTCATCCAAAGGACTTAAATAATGATATATATGTCATTAATTAATCACTTGAGGTTCTCATGGAATTTTATAGTAAGTTTATCAACCATTTATTATAATAATACAAGAAGACATGGTAAAAGTTAAACTATTTAACTAAGGGTTAAATCTAAAAGATAAGGTTAATATGGTGACCTAAACTTGTCTAAAACCTATTGGTTGAGAGTATTTCGACCCATAACCACCTTAGACTTAAAATAATCCCATTTGGAGCTATTATAAACAGAAAATGATTTTAAAATAAATTAATATTTCAATCTTTTCCTAAAGTGCCCATCACCTCTCTTATAAAAGGGTACTTCCCCTTCTCTTAAATTAACACCTCCAAAGACATTTTTCTCAGACAACCCCTGATCAAATCTCCCCAAAAATACCTTCACTTAGTCTTAGAGGCCTTAATTTGATCATAAAGCCATCCTAAGGATCCCTTTTGTTCAATTCAAAAGGAAGAACCTGAAGAAGAGATAATTATTTCATCACCCCTTTCAAAGTTCTCTTCTTCCACTTCCTCTTTCATTGTTGTTTCCATACCAAAATAATAACTAAAATACCTTATACATATTTTTATGTTATTATAAATATGGTACAACCATATTCATTATTCTATCCATCCTATGAATAACAAAGTCACCATAGGTGCGTACGTACGGCTTACCGTCTCCACGTCGTGGTGTAGTTTGTTATTCAACACTTTATTATTTGGATAGGTATAATAATGAGTATAATTGATGTAAATAATAAATATAACATTTTAATGATTATTTATATATAATATAACATCCATTTACATACTATTTCACCATTAATATAATGATATCATCCCTCGTGTGTACGTATGGCTTACCGTCTCCACAACGCGATGAGATTCATTTCCACGTTCACCATTCAAAAATGATTATAAATGTATATATTATTAATAAGTATGTAATATATGACATAATAATGATATTGGAAATATATATATATATGTATGTATTTATATATCTCTCATTCACTTACTTCCGTTCAATACGATATGAAAACAGAAACGATGTTTATGGGTATGTACGACCTACCGTCTCAATAAACAGTGTTTTCCATTTCATATATCTGTCTATTATACATAATTATATTTGGAATATATATGATACATAAATAATTTTTTATATTCTGGAATCAATTTAATCATGATATAAGTTATGAGATCAATAATAACAAGTTAAAACATGTATGATAAAGAAAACGATTATTACTCGAAATATTATTTTAACATAGAAATTATTATTAAATGGGTAGTATAAATCCATAAATGAATCAAGTATGATATCATAAATATGAATATGGGTTTTTATAATTTAATAACATACTATGGTCATTATATAGTAGGTTAAATATACCCTTGACCAAAGGAAAGTACAGGGTAAGGGTAAATTCCTCAATCTCATTATTATCCAAGATTGTTTATGTGTAAGTATTTACTAGGACATATTTATCATCCATGTCCATGTTTCATAAAAATGTTTTCAAAATGAATATTTTTAAGGTTTTGGGTAAGGGACTCTTTAGCAATATCATCATTTTAAATGTTTTAATGATTTATTTTTCTAATTCTTTTTAATTAATGTCCATGTTCTAAAAATGATTTTAATGATTTATTTATATGGAAATGATTTTTTTAAAATGTTAATTACTTTTAAAAGTTTCAAAGTTTTATGGGACACTTTGATTCAAAAATCTCTTTTAAATAACTTCCTTTATAAATGCGTGACTTTTAAATGATTTCACAAAAAAGGATATTTCTCTGAAAGAGTTTTTCTGATCATTTTAAACTATGTCAACATCCTTTATTGGATATTATTCTTGATTGAGGTTGATTTATTATAATACAATCTTCTATATTGTATTGAATGATTTATGATATTTTTTACTATAGATGTTATATTTTTATACCATTCATGGTTTATGGTTAAATTATTGACATTTTGTATGCTAGTTTTAATACAAATGTTTATGTTATATTTCAAAATTTTAATATGAGGAATTAATTGGACTTAGTAAGTGACGGGTAGAGACAACTATAGCTCCTCGATGCATCGGTAGGTCTCATGAAACAAATTAGTGTCTTGGAAAAAGGCCTTGACAAAATTTTTATTCTTTATCTTGGCATGAGGCCTTGACTATGTGGTTATGATGTCCAGCATTATGCATTCCCTTGTTATGAAATTAGTTATTACATGTGATTATTCGACTAGTAGAATATCCATGTGCATGTTTATTTAGTCATGTTTGATTTAAGTTTTCCATATTATGTTCAATTTTATGTTTAAAAGGTTGTTGTTTTTATTACACATCTTTCCTTAAAAGATTATTACTTCCGCTAAATTATTTACTCTTACTAAGAATCTGAGCTCACCCCTTTCTTATGTTTTGTTTTCCCAGGATTCTAAGAAGTGTGTTATGATTGATATTCAGGGTTAAGCTAGGGGAATAATCGTATTCTCAAAGGATTATTTATGTTGTGTTTTATGTTTGAATGTGTAATGTAACGTTCATGTATGTAATATATTTTCTAAGAATGCTAAAATGATCGGTTCTTCGGGACTTGATTCCTTGTAATCATGTCAATGTATTAAAATAATGCACTATCTCTAGGCTTTTGGGGTCAGGGAGTTACAGTTGGTATTAAAGGAATTTTAGCAACAAACTTGGAAATAGATTTAGATAAACTCTGATTTTTAAACATTACCCTAACATAGACTTTGAGGATTAGTATAGAAGAACTTCATAGAATTTTGGTAATGTATAGATTTTGTGAATTTCCCAAGCAATACATCCCTGTATAGATACGAGTAGGTAGAGGCGACTCTGGCACAGATATATCTAGGGGTAAAACCTGAAAACACTGCTTTGAGCTAGACTCGAATGGAAACTGGTGCACAACAACGGGCCTTGATACACTCTTGGTTACGACACTCCCAGGAGATATGCATAAGACAATTCACATTTTCTTTAAAAACTATTATAAAGGATTTATGAGTAAATATGTTAGAAAAGAAACCATTTTTATTATTATGAGACTAGATGTGTGAAAATCTTCAATTAATGTTGATAATTTTTCTAGTTTTTTTATTAAACATTATGATATGATCTAACCTAGTGTATGACGT
This sequence comes from Viscum album, assembly GCA_963277665.1. Lineage (NCBI taxonomy): Eukaryota > Viridiplantae > Streptophyta > Magnoliopsida > Santalales > Viscaceae > Viscum > Viscum album. The sequence goes on from OY728131.1 coordinate 1,403,390,854, forward strand.
CATTTAGAAATAGTGCCCAGTGGAAGGAATGAGAACTCCAACAATACTCATGATCCAAAGAGTAAGAAGGATCCTATCTTTCATGGTCTTAAGACAACTTTTTTGAATAGAAACAGCCTCCCATATATTCTAATCATTTGAGGAAATATTATCATGTGTTAATAAGATAAGTAATAAATTCTCTAAGTCATATGGATTTTAAGGGAATATATAGAAGAATAGTATAGGAGAGGGAAAGATAGATAAAGGGAAGAAGGGAAAGAAGTATTTTCCCATTTGTGATAATTGTGGAAAGAATCACACTGAGAAGTGCTTGAAAGGGATGGGTGTTTGTTTTAAGTGTGGATAAAAGGTTTATTAAAAAAAATAATGGAAAGGGAACAAATAAAAGACTAATATTTAGTGTTTTAAATATAGTGAAATGGGGAAATACGCAAATAAATTTCCTAAGAGTCAAGGAAATATAGCTCAGAAGAATCAAAGGGATCATGGTCAAGCATAATCTATTACTACAGTCAAGATGGAATAATTAATGTATTTGGATTTTTGGATTGAAGAATTGTGTCATTTGAGTATTGTATTAATGATGTACAAGTTATAATAATTATAAGCTATATAAGGATTGTACTATGGTACTATTTCATTAAGGATTTTAGATTTTATGGTACCATGTAAAGTAACACAGTTTCAAGTAAAACATTTTGAAAAATATATGGTTGGGGGAAATATAACCCTTAATATGTTTCTAAAACTGAGATAATGATTTCTGAATAAGATATAATTGAGTTAGATAAAGTATATTGGATATTATTAACGACTTGGAACTAATTAATTGTTTTTTTATTCCATCATTATTGGAGTTTACAGCATTTTTGGATTTAAGGAGTATATCCAGTATTCTATAAGGAATAAGGGAACATGAACGTATTTAATAAGGTTTTATGGTAATTTAGGTTGTTACCATGTTTTAAGAAAATAAATGATGAAGGTATTCACATGCTATTATGTGGAAAAACAGATCTTCATTATTTTTACCTTCCATATAAATTTTTAGACTGTGAGTTTGGACACAAGTATTTTTGGATAAGTCTAAAGGTTGGAATGGAATAAGTTGAGCACGTGATATTTTGTATGATGTTAAAGTATAATTTATTGGATACAATGACCTAACCTGATGGATTTTAGTAAACATATAGAGGATTAAGGAAATAATTGTGGACTTTATGATTTATCAAGTGCACGTTAGGCATAAAAAATAATTTTTGAACTTTCATTTCCTAGTGTAAGGGATGAAGTGAAAATAGATCGAAGCACAACCAAATGATGAAATTATGATTAAGATAGGTAGTAAAATCAAGTATGTTTTCTTGAGTTCTTATCTAAATAATAAATTAATCCATCCTCTTCAAAAAAATTTTTTTATCCTTATACCTAATGTTTTGTTGAATTGATGATACTTTAAATCATCATAGATTGATGGCTTTGAGGACCTCAATTTTACATTTATTGTACATTTATTTGTGATTGATGACCTCAATCACTCCCTATAAATATTTTAGTTTTACCTCCAATTATGTGTCTCTAATTTCCACCAATGTTCTCCTGTTCAAGATCATAATTTTGTGGTGACTTTTTCATTTTCATTTCCCTCTTAATAAGACTAAATTTTATTAACCCTATTTTCGATGTGGGTTTTCCACAAAGGTATTTTCTATTTTTAACCTTTTATTTTCAAAGAACAATTTCAAATTGTGAGGACGCAATTTATTGAAGGGGGGACAGTACTATAAAACTGGGCTTTGGAGCCCCCTTACCTATAGTGACCGCCACTGGTGGTCGCTAGGTTTTTCCAAAAAAGGGGGGGGGGCTTCAGTGCCCCCTGAACCCTCCTCCTCCCTCCTCGCCTCGCTGCGCGCCCTCCCCCGTCGCCACATGCCCTCCCTCACACCCTCCCCCGTCATCGCGCGCCCTCCCTCGCCGCCCTCCACCCTCCTCCCTCATCAGCCTCCGCCCTCCATCGTCTGCCCTCCGGCCGCCCTCCGCCCTGCCCTCCGTCTCCTCTGACCTTCCTCCGCCTCTACCCTCTAGCTCTGCCCACCCTCCGCCCTACTCTCCGTCCCCTCCAGCCTCCCTATACCCTCTAGCCTCTCGCCACCCGCCTCCGGCTTCCACCCCCTCCGGCCTCCGACCTCTCTGCCCTCCGGCCTCCGCCCTCGACCCTCCGCACCCTTGGCCCTCCCCTCCCCGCACCCCGGACGCCCCCCTCCCCCCGCACCCCGGACACCCCCCCGCACCCCGCCAACCCCCGTCCCCTCTATCTTCATCCCCTCCCTCTCCAAACCACAGCCGCCCATCCCCTCCCTCACTATCCTCTCCCTTGCCGCACCGCCGCCACCCGGTCCCCTCCCTCCCCGCACGGCCGCTACTCGTCCCCTCGCCGTTTCCGCCCATCCACTCCGCCCCCCTGTCCTAGGTCCCCTCCCTCATTGTCCCACCCTCTCTACACCGTCGGCGCCTCACCGCCTCCTCTCCTCCGGCTCCCCGTCGCCGCCGCCGCCCGTCCCCTCCCTCGCCGCACCGCCTCCGGCTCCGGCTCCCCTCTGCTGCCTCTCCTCTCCCTCGAAGCACCGCCTTCGACTCCCCTACCTTCCAGGTTTGTAGCATAATTAGTTATGACATGGGATTTCACTTACATATTTATTTTATAAATGGTTCACAAACAATTAATTAGTATTTATTTTAAATATATTTGATATGAAAAATGTAAATGTTTGTTATAGAGATCTTATTATGGATAAGAGTTGGATTTATCTTCCAAATTGAACATCTAGAGAATATTTCAATGGAATTATGCAGTTTATTAACTTCACTAGAGGCTTTGAAAGTGACTATATTAGTTTTCCATGTAGAATACATGTTAACAGATATCAATTCACACGAGATAATATGAGGGAGAACCTATTCTTTAATGGATTTCTGAAAAATTATAAGAGTTGGACTCTTCATGGAGAAGAATATGTTCGTTGTCAAAATACGGATGTAGTTCAGATGGATGTTGATGCAAGGATGAATGATACAATGCATGAAATGCTTACTGAAATGGTACATGGGTTGGATCCTGAAGGCATTGACATCCAAAATCTTGAGACCGGTGAGATAAATCTTCGCTCTGGTGTAGATCGTGATTCAAGGAGGTTTTATAAATCACTTGATGATGAAAAAACAGAATTATATCCTGGATGTACTTATTACAATAAATTTTCATTTATCGTGGAGTTTTTGAATTTAAAGACTTTGAATCATTGGTCAAATACATCATTTGACATGCTGTTGGTGTCATTGAAAAAGGTTCTTCCTGTCGATGCTAAGATTACTGAGTCGTATTACCATGCTCGTAAGTTGATAGAGAACTTAGGTTTTACATATGAGACCATAGATGAATTTTCAAACAACTATATGTTGTTTAGAAAGGAAACTACCCATTTAGATATTTGTACGGTTTGTGGTGCTTCCAGGTGGAAAGGTAACAGGGGAAATCAGACTCATCAAAGTCAGATTGCGATACAGGGGAAACCGATTGCCGTAAATAAAATGCGTTACTTTCCCCTTAAACCGAGGTTGAAAAGATTTTTTATGTCATATAAAGTTTCTAATTTAAGGATATGGCATGAAGAAAGAGTTCATAAAAGTGATATGTTAACCCACCCGGAAGACTCTCATGCATGGAAGGATTTTGATAAGAGACATCCCGACTTTGTGGGAGCAAGGTGCACCGACTGATAAAATGTCGGTGTGGATGAGGACTCGTGATCGCAATGATCCAGAGGTTGCAGCATTGATAGTAAGTGCTTGTAATCATTACCAATACTTACATAAAATCTGTATATTAATATATGTATATATATTTAAATATTTCATAGGATCAATTTGAAGCTGAGTTAGAACATCTGCTAGAGGACCAACGACAGCTTCCCATGCGAAGGGATGAGATCTTTCATCGCATTATTGGTCGGGACAGGCATGGATATAGTTTGACCTATGGAACAGGGATTCATCATTCTATAGTGTCATGCACTGTGGTTTTCGGTCCTACTGTTTCTCAGATGACACATCAGTTGTCAGATTTCGAGGCACGACTGCGCGCTTCCGAGGAGGTAAATGCGCAATTGATCACTGAGGTTAGAGCACTGCGGCAATATGTGCATCCATGTGATGGTGTAGGGAATCAGATGATGCAGGTTTATACTGTATTTATTTATTTAATTTATATTATTTTTGTTATGAAAATATTCATAATGTTTATTTTTTGTAGGCCCCTGACCCACCTGATGGAGGTAGTAGTCATGACCATGCATGACGCATCATATTCACGAGGTGTGTTTCTGTTTTTAATGGTGGGGTTGTTATTGATATTTAGGTTGGGTTTCTAGTGATATTTTTTGTGATTTGGGGTATCATGTGTGTTTTGGCCTGATGCAATGTTTGTGTGCATGAATTGAGAATTAACTATGAACCCGATTAATGATTTGGATATTTTTTGTTCATTTAATTATTCAATGTTTTCAATTGCATGTTATGAAATATTTTTGAAAAAATCATGTGATTCCTAATATAAACCATGAAACGTGTTTTTGATGACTGAGCTCAGGTTCACTATTTTTAGTCCCCGGTCCACCCCGGACAGCCCTCCCCACACCCCGGACAGCCCTCCCCGCACCCCAGACAGCCCCCCCCCCCCGCGCCTCAGACATGCCCCCCACACCTCGGACAGGACCCCCACACCCAGGACAGCCCCTCCCCGCACTCCGAACAGCCCCCCCGCACACCAAAAATCCCCCCCGCACCCCGGACATCCCCCCCGCACCCCGAACATCCCCCCCACACCCCAGACACCCCCCACACCCCGGACAGCCCTCCCCGCACCCCATACAACCCTCCTTTCACCCCGAACAGCCCTCCCCTCACGCCAGACAACCCCACCCCGTACCCCGGACAACCCCCTAGCACCCCGAATAGCCCCCCCCCCCCCCCCCCCCCCGCACACCAGAAAGGCCCCCCGGAAATCCCCTCCCCACACTCCAGACAGCCCCCACCCTACACCCCGAACAACCCCCCCCCCCCCCCCCCCCCCCCGCACTCCAGAAAGCCCCCCCTGCACCCCAGACTGCCCCCCCCCCTGCACCCTGGACATCCGCTCCCCGCACCCCGCACCCCGGACAGACCCCCCCGCACCGCAGACAGCCCTCCCTGCACCCCGGACAACCCCCCTGCACCCCGGACAGCCCGCCCAGCACCCTGGACAGCCCCCCCTGCACCCCGGACATCCCCCCTACACCCCGTACATCCCCCCACACCCTGTACAACCCTCCCCGCACTGTTGGGCAGACGACATGTCAATCGGAGGTGTCGTTTGACCGCGGTGACCGGAAACGCGTTTCTGGAGTCATAAAACACCAAAACGGCGTGAGATGGTCGAATTCGGAGCAAACATACTCTGAATCACCTGAAACCACATGAAAACAATAGGAATATTATTTGTGATGTGTAGTAGGAGATGAAACGCCCATCGGACGCGCGGTGCGCGCGGTACGACCGATTGTGTCGTTTTCAGCAATTCGGCACGCGCTATATGGGCGCGTTGGGGGGTCAAAACCACCTGAACGACCTCGAAATGCCATGAAATCATACGACAAAAGTTGTGGTATGAATTGTGAAATGGTCGGGTAGACGACACGTCAATCAGAGGTGTCGTTTGACCACGGTGACCGGAAACGCGTTTCCGGAGTCATAAAACACCAAAACGGCGTGAGACAGTCAAATTCGGAGAAAATGTCTTCTGAATGATCTAAAACCACACGAAAACAATAGGAATATTATTCATGGCATGTAGGAGGAGACGACAAGCCCATCGAATGTGCGGTGCGCGCGGTATGACCGATTGTGTCGTTTTCAGCAGTTCGGCGCGCGCTAGAAGGGCGCGTTGGGGGGTCAAAACCACTTGAACGACCTCATAATTCCATGAAATCATATGAAAATAGATGCAGTGTGAATTTTGAAATGTTCGGGTAGACGAAACGTCAATCAGAGGTGTCTTTTGAACGCGGTGACTAGAAACGCCTTTCCGGAGTCATAAAACACCAAAATGGTGTGAGACGGTCGAATTCGGAGAAAACGTGCTCTGAATGACCTGAAACCACACTAAAACAATAGGAATATTATTCTTGATGTGTAGGTGGAGACGACACACCCATCGGACGTTCGGTGCGTGCGGTTCGACCGATTGTGTCGTTTTCAGCAGTTCAGAGCACGCTAAAAGGGCGTGTTGGGGGGTTAAAACCACCAGAACGACCTTAGAATGCCATTAAATCACACGAAAACATCCATGGTGTGAATTGTGAAATGGTCGGGTAGATATCACGTCAATCGGAGGTGTTGTTTCACTACGGTGATTGGAAACGCGTTTCTGGAGTCATAAAACACCAAAACGGCGTGAGACGGTCGAATTTAGAGCAACTGTGCTCTGAATGAACTGAAACCACACAAAAAAAATAGGAATATTATTCATGACATGTAGTAGGATACGACACACCCATCAGACATGTGGTGCATGCGATACGACTGATTGTGTCATTTTTAGTAGTTTGACGCGTGCTAAAAGGGCGCGTTGGGGGGTCAAAACCACCCAAACGACCTCAGAATGCCATGAAATCATACGACAACAGCCATGGTGTGAATTTTGAAATGGTCGGGTAGACGGAACATCAATAAGAGTTGTCGTTTGATAGCGGGGACTGGAAACGCGTTTCCGAAGTCATAAAACACCAAAACGGTGTGAGATGGTCGAATTCAGAGAAAACGTGCTCCGAATGACCTGAAACCACACAAAAACAATATAAATATTATTCGTGATGTTTAGGAGGAGACTTCACACCCATCGGGCATGCGGTGCGCGTGGTACGACCGATTGTGTCATTTTCAGCAGTTCGACGCGCGCTAAAAGGGCGCGTTGGGGGGTCAAAACCACCCGAACGACCTCAGAATGCCATGAAATCATACGACAACATCTGTGGTGTAAATTTTGAAATGGTCGGGCATACAGAACATTAATCGGAGGTGTCGTTTGACCACAGTGACTGGAAACACGTTTTTGGAGTCATAAAACACCAAAACGGCGTGAGATGGTCGAATTCGGAGAAAATGTGATCCGAATGACCTGAAATCAGACAAAAACAATAAGTATATTATTCGTGACATGTAGGAGGAGACGACATGCTTATCGGACATGCGGTGCACGCGGTACGACCGGTTGTGTCGTTTTCCGCAGTTCGGCGCGCGCTAAAAGGGCGCGTTGGGGGGTAAAAACCACCCGAACGACCTCAGAATTCCATGAAATCATATGAAAACAGCCGTGGTTTGAATTTTGAAATGGTAGGTCATAAGGCATATCAATCAGAGTTGTCGTTTGACCACGGTGACCGGAAACGCGTTTCTGGAGTCATAAAATACCAAAACGGCGTGAGACGGTCGAATTCGGAGAAAACGTGCTCCGAATGACCTGAAACCACAAGAAATCAATTAGGATATTATTCATGATGTGTAGGAAGAGACGACACACCCATCAGACGTGCGGTGTGCGTGGTACGACCGATTGTGTCATTTTCAGCAGTTCGGCACGCGCTAAAAGGGCGTGTTAGGGGGTCAAAACCACCCGAAAAACCTCGAAATGCCATGAAATCATACTACAACAGATGTTGTGTGAATTTTAAAATGGTCGGGTAGAATACACGTCAATCAGAGGTATCATTTGACCGCGGTGACCGGAAATGCATTTTCGGAGTCATAAAACACCAAAACGGCGTGAGACGGTCGAATTTTGAGCAAACATGCTCCAAATGACCTGAAACCACATAAAAACAATAGGAATATTATTCGTGACGTGTAGGAGGAGACGGAACGCCCATCGGACATACGGTGCGCGTGGTACGACCGATTGTGTCATTTTCAGTAGTTCGGTGCGCGCTAAAAGGGCGCGTTGGGGGGTGAAAACCACCCGAACGACCTCATAATGCCATTAAATCATACGAAAATAGTCGTGGTGTGAATTGTGAAATGGTCGGGTAGACGACATGTCAAATGGAGGTGTCGTTTGACCGCGGTGAATGGAAACATGTTTCCGGAGTCATAAAACACTGAAACGGTCGAATTCTGAGAAAACGTGGTCCTAAGGACCTAAAACCACACGAAAACAATAAGAATATTATTCATTATGTGTAGGAGGATACAGAATGCCCATTAGACGTGCAGTGCGTGCAGTACGACCGATTGTGTCATTTTCAGCAGTTCGACGCGCGCTAAAAGGGATCATTGGGGGTCAAAACCAATCGAACGACCTCGGAATGCCATGAAATAATATGAAAATAGCCGTTGTGTGAATTGTGAAATGGTTGGGTAGACAGAACATCAATCGGAGGTGTCGTTTGACCGCGCTGACCAGAAACGTGTTTTCGGAGTCATAAAACACTAAAACGGTGTGAGACGGTCGAATTCGGAGAAAACGTGCTCCAAATGACCTGAAACCACACAAAAACAATAGAAATATTATTAGTGACTTGTAGGAGGAGACGACATGCCCATTGTACGTGCGGTGGGCGCGGTACAACCGATTGTGTCATTTTCAGCAGTTCAGCGCGCGCTAAAAGGCCGCGTTGGGGGGGTCAAAACCACCCGAACGACCTCCGAATGCCATGAAATCAAACAAAAATAGCCGTGGTGTGAATTTTGAAATTTTTGGGCAGACTTCACATCAATCGGAGGTGTCTTTTGACAACATGTTGAGTCAAAAGTCTTTTTTTGACTTTTATATCTTGTTTTGGAAATCACAAATGTCTTTTACCATGCTGATCGTACTAACCATACTGATCATACTAACCATGCTGATCGTACTGATCATGTTGATCGTACTAACCATGCTGATCGTACTAACCATACTGATCGTACTGATCATGCTGATCGTACTAATCATGCTGATCGTACTGATCATGCTAATTGTACGGATCATACTTATCGTACTGATCATGCTGATCGTACTGATCATGCTGATCGTACTGATCATGCTGATCGTACTGATCATGCTGATCGTACTGACCATGATGATCGTACTGACCATGCTGATCGTACTGACCATGCTGATCGTACTGACCATGCTGATCGTACTGATCATGCTGATCGTACGAACCATGCTGATCGTACTGACCAAACTGATCGTACGGACTCTGTCAATTGTACTCACTTTTGTGTATATTAGTTTGTATCATATCAATACATTACATTTAGTAATACTTATAATACCCATACTTTCATTACTTTCTTTTTTTGGTACTTAGTCAAAAACATCTATTTCATATCAATCGTACTCTTGTTTATCATCTTCTTATATCTTTTATTTTAACCAATATGATGTCGTTGAGTTAGTTAAAAACTAATCAAAACGATTTCATGCTTTCTGTTTCAATATGATCGTTATAATGCCAGGTGTCCAAGTCCCTCTGAGTTTTTCGGAGAAATATGACCGTTGGAGGAAATGTGACCATTGCAACCTGAGGCCTATAAATAAGAGGTCATTTGAAACCGAATAAGAACGGTGGTACTTTGATTCTATCAAGTTCTAGAGAGAAATGTTGTGACTTATCTCATTCTCTGTGCTTTGTGCTTTGTGTGACCGATCTTCGTATCGAGGGATTTCAAGTGATTGAAAGACAGAGGTGCCGATTACCTACAATATCGAGGGCTTCCGGGGATAGGCAGACAGACGAACTGATCATCATATCGAGGGCTGCCGGGGATAGGCAGACAGACGAACCGATCATCATATCGAGGGATTACCAAGGTGGTGGTAAGATAGACCTCTTATCCTAGGTGAAAGGATAACCCTTCTCTTTGGGTCAAAATAATTGTAACACTTTTACATTTCTGCTGCTGTTTGTATTAGAAAGGAATTTGTATTATTTCCTTTCTTCATTACACTTTCAATTACAATTGTTTCAATTAAAATTATTCTTTTACATATTGTATTAATAGATTCTATACTCTTTAAGGTAGAATCTCTCACTCTTATATTACTCTGATTATTGTATTCATCTTGAATAAAATTACTTTACTTTTCTAATAGTATTACATTACATCATACCTTTATATTCAAAACAATTGTGATTGTTTGAATTGTATTAGTTTAAGATTTTTTAAACTAATCTCTTAAGTGTTTAAACACAAAGTTTTTAAACATACAATTCACCCCCCCTCTTGTATTGTTCCATCTAATATACATATACATCTACATATTCGATCCAACAAGTGGATCAGAAGATCTACTAAATGTCAGTATTCATTGCTGTATAAAACACTCGATAGTTAGTTGCTTCCTCTTAGGTGAAGGAGTACATTTCACATTATTCAGGTTATTTTTCATAACCTGAGAAAAATGGGTAAGAATCTCCATGAAGTTTTGAACTCCACCTCCCAAATAATTGGGGATGTTGTTCGAACAATCACTGCATTCTCCCTCACATGGTTTGTTGGCCTAGTTTCTCCTGGTTCCCACCATTTTCTAAAATAGAAAAGATTAGAAAAAAAACATAAGTCAACAATTCATGAATAAATAATTTAGTCCTTTGTTAAATTAACACTAAAATCATATCTTATGGTATCCCTAGGTTTAGAAAAGCTTCTTGTGTGCTTAAATATGCTTAGTATCATGCCAGGGTTTTTCACTAAGGTTCACTAATCCTAATTCCCAAATTAACTAAATTGTGCCTCTAATACCAACTATAATAACCCTACTTTTATTACATTACTTTTACACCATTTTAAAGATAAAAAATATAAAAAACATTACACCACGAGGATACAATGTTTTAGTATCTTGAGAAAACTAGGACCATACATAACTTTTACAACATAAAACATAAACATCTATTTAATTTCTTATTATTTAGATTCTTATTAGACCTTGAGTTCACCTTATTACATGTAATCACATGAGGATATACATTAAAAAGGGGTGAGATAAAATCCAGGTAAGAGGATAAGAACATGAGACAATAAAAAATGGGGTGAGCATAATAATTATCATCATAACATAGTAATAGGATCATAAACATGATAGGAGTGCTGTATAATACCAGGAACACCCGTCACATCATAACATCAATATTACGCTATATAATTTCAGGCTCACCCATCACATCATAACGTTACATTATCATGCATGCCACATAGAACACATAAAAATATTGGACATAAATAACCCATGGAAAGGAATGGGTTTCATTTCATAAATCATACATTCATAAACATTGGTTTCCCAAATGAAATAGGGAATAACATACTTGATATAAGAACCATCAACCTTGAGTGAGAAGTCAAAGATATGTTTTTTAAAGAAGAGTTATTTTGGAAAATATTATGTTTGAAATAAACTCTAGTGGGAAAAATTTATATCCCATAAAAGGTAAGATAATTATTAAGAAATTATTTTTAAGTAATAACCATACTGAAAATTGAGTTAAAGATGGAAAACCCAAAGAAATAAATTTGGGTTCAAGAATTCCCCTTACCTTGTATATGAACGGTTTATTCACTTTAATGTCCTATATAATTACATTAGATTCATTAATTTAAAATTTCAGAACTTTTTATACATGTTAATGATTAATTATTGTTTTATTAGGTGCGTTTATGGTCATTTTGATGAGTTATAGAGTTACTTTCATCGTTTGGGAGTGTTCGTTTTCTTAGTTTTCATGAACGTTTCACTTGTACACATGAATGGAAGTTCATGTAGAACATGGATAAACATAGAGAATTGAAATTAAATATTATTAATGATATTTAATTAGTTTAAATGAACTTATAATGAATTTTTTTATATACCACGAGGATGAATCATTAGATAAAATTTAATGATAATCATTTTAGGTTGATTTGGGCGGTTTTTTGATCACAACAAACATGTTTTGTTTTATCATTTAGTATTATGCATAAAAGTTGTTTTAGAACATAAAAGGGGTTAAAAATAAAAATAAAAATCTATTTTCAAAAATTTAATGGTTTTATTTAAATCCTTGAAGGCGTTGAAGGAAATGGAAGTGCATCTCCCAAGATGTAGGTAAATTAACACTTCACGGGCGACAATTTCATTTTTTTAACAAAAGAGAGGGAGGGAGGATTTTAATTAGTAATATTCCATTAATATGATATAATAATATTATATCAATAATACTGGAATTATCATGACATTTTGATAATAGAATTTGAGGATAATAGAGGAAAAGAAATGAAATTTGAAAGGAAATTGAAAGAAAATAGAGAGAGGAATTACCTCTTGAATTCTCCTCTTGAGATCCTCCTCAAGGAACCTTGGCTTGGTATTTTGATGATATCAATATATCTTGAAAATAGGGGAGGTTCTAGGGAAGAGTTTTGGAGAGAGTTTGGACAAGGATTGAAGTTTGAGAGGTGTGAGGAAATGAGGTTGTGAGGTGTAGTATTTATAGTGGAGGGGAGGGGTGTTTTCTCAATATTTAATTCATTAGTTTGTTAATTTCCCTCAAGACAAGAAATTTTGATGATTGCATGACTAAATATAGTAAATAAAGTAGGTGAGTCTGAAATAATGTCCATTTACATCATCTATGACTCAAGAATGATGTAGAAATTCATTTATTTAGCATATTTAGTAAATTATTGAATTTCACTATTCACTAAAAATTAAAGTATTTCAGAAAAATCTCAAAAATTCACCCTAACCTTTTTTTGATGTGTATAATTCAAAAGTTTACTCCATTTTATGAAAATAATTTTCTAAGTATGAGTAATTTAATTTTAAATTAAAATCATAATTTACTTGAAAAATACAAATTTTAAAATTAAAACTCCTTTTGAAACACTTTGAAAATTTAATTAAGGTCTCATAAAATTGTCATGTAATCATAAGAAACAAAAATTCTTGTTTTTGAATACATTTTATGAAAATTAATTTTCTTTTAAATTATTAAATTAAACATTAAATATTCATGACTTACAAAAATACCAAGACAATAATATAATTATATCATATTGTCACTTGTAGGATGGGCAAATTTTATTTATACTATCATTGGTAAGGTTCCTATTCACATGTATGATTTACTATTCATTAGGATCATATTAATATTCATAAGGGTAACATTACTATTCCTAAGGGTATGTTACTATTCACCAAAAATTAAGTTTGTCCTATCGGACTCCAAACATCTTACTGATCGCAACTGTGTATGTCAGATTTTTGAAATTGAAATCACAACAGTGGAAAAATGATGTTTAAAGGTCACCTAGAATTTAGTAGTTAATTTAAGCATTATGTGGCATTGTCCTTACTAATGTGATTTTATATGATTATACTATATGATATTACTATAATAATGGAGAAATTGCATTGATAAAAGTTTGGATCGTAATAGTGACCATCAAAAAGGGGGAGATAGTTAGAACCTCCATAAATTAACGACCAAAATAATATTTATTATGTTTCTAATTTGATTAATTTTTTATGATAGTATCAAATTTTGTAAAAAAATTTGGCTAAGTAGAAAAAAATGCTACCTTTAGTAAAAATGTGCCACTGTTAGTTCAATTATACTACCTCCAGATGTGTGCCACAATTAGTTAAACTCATGCCACTGTCAGATCTATGCTACAATCAGACTTCTGATACCATCATAGTTGTGACACTGCTAGAGTCCTACTACTGTTAGGCTTATACCACCACCAGGATGTTCCACCATCAGTCTATTATACCACCAAATTTCTTCAACCATCAGGTTTAGACCACTGTTAGTTCTATTGGGCCACCTCCAGATATACTATCACCAGACATGCTACTTCCAGACATGATACTACCGGTTATGTTATACCACTAGATGTGATATTATCAACTTGTTCGACCATTGAACCATGCTACAATTCTTTTATACCACCATCAAATTAATCTTTCATCATTCATGATATCGTTGTTGTTTTATCCATCATTCAAATTAAATTCTTCCAACATCTAGTTTATGGGATTTAATGTAGGTAACCTCATGTGGATTTAGTTAATGATTATTTCTAAACCACTTCATGGATGTATTGAAGAATAAGTCATAGGTTTCCAGATTTATTGATCAGTATAAGGATTCAGGATATATTTATTATTTTTATTCAACATATAATTGGACCTGCAGAGTGATATATTCTGAATATATCCCCCATGCACAATATGGTTGGATTATTTCTGGGTTTTGACTCTTATATGCCGCAATAAATGTGACTGTGAAAGTGTAACATTCAGAATTTCAAGAAAATTTCATACACTGAATCAAGAGATCTGTGTAGAAGTTTTTCAAAGCATCTACAGATAGAAAAAATAACTCTACGACACTATATTTTCCTCCACTTTCAGATAAATTTGTTCAATATCCTTTCCAATAAATATTCAAGGACCTTTGAACAACTTAAGCATCATAGATCAAGAATCATCATCATTTCACATATCTTTTAATTTAAATCTATATTTTATGTTTTACTTTTGGGAAGTGTTTTATATTACTCTATTTATTTACACACATTGTCTCATGTGGTTTAAGTATATTGTTCTAGACACACTCTCTCATATTTATTTATCCGTATACACATGAAAACTGTGGAAGAGGTATTTTATGGAATTATTTTTTTCTTCCCATGTATAACTATGGAAGAGGCCTTGACCCTAGAAAACCTGTGTGATATTGTTTGCATACCTGGTCGAGGTTATGCATCAGATTATTTTTATAACAATCTTTATGGAATATGGTTATTTATAAGTGGAGGGGATTAAGTCTCTTCTTGAGACTAAACCGCTTGTTTACTTCATTGTGTGATCTTCTAGTTTTGTTTTTATTTATTTCTAAACTAACACTACATTTAATTTTTAAATCTATAAAAAAACTTATACTTTGATAGTTAGTCTTAACATGTGTTTATATAAAGAATTTTATTAATTAATTTTTTTTCCAAATTTAAAGGTATTTAAAATAATATTTTAATTATTCCCTAATCTCACTTTGAGAAATATTTTGAAATATCAAAATTAGATTATTCTACTATTTTCATAAAGTATGAATTTTAGTTAATTTGGGGTATTTTTTTATAATTATTTTTAACAAAAAAAATTATCAGGAACTCAATTCACCCCCCCCCCCAATTGAGTTACTCACTCCAACCAACACCATGTAACCACTAGGACCTTAAATAATTACATTATATACATGCCAGGTCTATATAAGAGATCCCTAGGGCACTAGTTTACTAGTTCACTTGGATAGAACCATTTTATCTCCCCTACACATGATCCTGGTCTATGTGGAGGTGTTTTATCCAGATTTATGTATGGTTTTATTCTTGTCATCATAGGATATGTATTTATTTCTAGATATCTTATCATGGTTACAGTCAATGTATCTTCTTTTCAAATAATCTTTAATTTTATCCTAGTGTATGTGTTCTCCTCATTCATGATGGGTTTATTTCAATGGAACCTACACTAGAAAAAATTCATTCCATATTTAAGAACTATGTGTGGGTTTATTCTTATTCTCACAAGATATGCAGTGTAACACCCCAGGATTTCATAATACTTTATCTCTTTAAAGAAATTCAATAGCTTGCGCTAAATGCAACACAAAGTTCGAGCGCACCATGACTTACCAAACTAGCCGTTCAAAAAGAGGTTATGAATAGTATTAACTGAATTTTGAATTTTATATACTCCATATAATTTTAACATCCATATTATGTGTTTATTATACATAATTTGAGAACAAATTAAATTTTTCAGATAAAAGAAGTATTTTAAAAAAAAAAATGAAATTTTACCACCTATTAATGGAGAACCCTTTCTAAATCTAATATTTGACACTTTTATATATTAAATTTGACAAAATAAGATTCTTCTTTAGAAGTGGGGCATAAAAATTTATTTTGGATAAATTTTTGTTTTTTTCCTGATAACTTTCATATTTTGATGAATAGTGAAAGATACTAAATTTTAATTGAAATTTTTTTTTAATCAAAATAATTTATAGTGTAAAATTATAAATTTGAATGGTTTTTAAGTATTATTAGATTATATTTTTATCATTTAATATAATTTAGGTCATTATAAGTAATTTCTCATTTAAATTGGATATAAACACATGTCAATCTTTTTATAGTTTTTACTTTTAAAAACCCACGTTTTGGTTTTGACAATGGGAATTAATTATAAATTAATTAATGAAAATTATATGTTTTTAATTTGGTAAAATAGACTTCATTTTTGAATTCAGAACATCAAAATTATCTTAGGGTGAATTTTTGGTATTTTTCTGAAAACTTTCAATTTTTGATGAATAGTGAAAAACACTACGTTATTGTTTAAAACTGTCTTTTATTTAAATAATTATTATTTTATTTTAAATTGATTTTAAAGTCAAAATAGACAAATAATACCTATATTAGTCTAATTTAATTCATTTAACTCATTTTATAATAAGAATAAATATATAAAATTTTATTGAATTTTTTAACGTTTTTACACACCTTCTAGGCACATTTTCAAATTTGCATAAAATGTAATTTTACCCCTTCTATGAATTGAATTTAAAAAATCCAAAAGACACAGTTGACATCAGTAATTAAAATTTGGTTCAATAGAATGAACATAATTTTTGATGAATAGTAACTTTTGAATTTTATTTACCACGGTTAAAAGTAAATAGGGTAATTAATGGCAAAAATGATATTATAATTACCATAAAACATGTCATAATTCTACTATATAAGTGTATTTAGAACTAAATAAATCTTATTAATAAAATATGATCCTATTTAATCCACTTGGATTAGATTAGAACATTTATTATTATTTTATTTAAAAAAGAGGTAAAAGTGTTAAATTCAAATTTTAGTAACTAAACCATTTTTAATATAGTGTTGTACATAAGATAAATTCAACTATAAATATTAATTATAAATAAGAAATGATTTCATACATCATGGTATTTTATATATAATTTTTGGACCTTAAATAATTAAATATATATATGACACAACGATGATGCAGTAATTACCTTATTAATGAAAGGTTAAAATAACTGATATTATAAATATTAAAATAAATTTAAATTGAGACTTTTGATGAATTAAATGTTTTTTATAGGTTAATATGACATGTTAGAGTTGATTAAATAATTTTTTTTGAAGTGATAAACTTGATACGACTTTCACAAAAACCAAATACTAAAGAGTGTCAAAATTGACATAAATGAGTTTAAAAAAAAATACTATATTATTAAATGATATAATATTAAAAAAAATATAAGGTTCATCCAAAGGACTTAAATAATGATATATATGTCATTAATTAATCACTTGAGGTTCTCATGGAATTTTATAGTAAGTTTATCAACCATTTATTATAATAATACAAGAAGACATGGTAAAAGTTAAACTATTTAACTAAGGGTTAAATCTAAAAGATAAGGTTAATATGGTGACCTAAACTTGTCTAAAACCTATTGGTTGAGAGTATTTCGACCCATAACCACCTTAGACTTAAAATAATCCCATTTGGAGCTATTATAAACAGAAAATGATTTTAAAATAAATTAATATTTCAATCTTTTCCTAAAGTGCCCATCACCTCTCTTATAAAAGGGTACTTCCCCTTCTCTTAAATTAACACCTCCAAAGACATTTTTCTCAGACAACCCCTGATCAAATCTCCCCAAAAATACCTTCACTTAGTCTTAGAGGCCTTAATTTGATCATAAAGCCATCCTAAGGATCCCTTTTGTTCAATTCAAAAGGAAGAACCTGAAGAAGAGATAATTATTTCATCACCCCTTTCAAAGTTCTCTTCTTCCACTTCCTCTTTCATTGTTGTTTCCATACCAAAATAATAACTAAAATACCTTATACATATTTTTATGTTATTATAAATATGGTACAACCATATTCATTATTCTATCCATCCTATGAATAACAAAGTCACCATAGGTGCGTACGTACGGCTTACCGTCTCCACGTCGTGGTGTAGTTTGTTATTCAACACTTTATTATTTGGATAGGTATAATAATGAGTATAATTGATGTAAATAATAAATATAACATTTTAATGATTATTTATATATAATATAACATCCATTTACATACTATTTCACCATTAATATAATGATATCATCCCTCGTGTGTACGTATGGCTTACCGTCTCCACAACGCGATGAGATTCATTTCCACGTTCACCATTCAAAAATGATTATAAATGTATATATTATTAATAAGTATGTAATATATGACATAATAATGATATTGGAAATATATATATATATGTATGTATTTATATATCTCTCATTCACTTACTTCCGTTCAATACGATATGAAAACAGAAACGATGTTTATGGGTATGTACGACCTACCGTCTCAATAAACAGTGTTTTCCATTTCATATATCTGTCTATTATACATAATTATATTTGGAATATATATGATACATAAATAATTTTTTATATTCTGGAATCAATTTAATCATGATATAAGTTATGAGATCAATAATAACAAGTTAAAACATGTATGATAAAGAAAACGATTATTACTCGAAATATTATTTTAACATAGAAATTATTATTAAATGGGTAGTATAAATCCATAAATGAATCAAGTATGATATCATAAATATGAATATGGGTTTTTATAATTTAATAACATACTATGGTCATTATATAGTAGGTTAAATATACCCTTGACCAAAGGAAAGTACAGGGTAAGGGTAAATTCCTCAATCTCATTATTATCCAAGATTGTTTATGTGTAAGTATTTACTAGGACATATTTATCATCCATGTCCATGTTTCATAAAAATGTTTTCAAAATGAATATTTTTAAGGTTTTGGGTAAGGGACTCTTTAGCAATATCATCATTTTAAATGTTTTAATGATTTATTTTTCTAATTCTTTTTAATTAATGTCCATGTTCTAAAAATGATTTTAATGATTTATTTATATGGAAATGATTTTTTTAAAATGTTAATTACTTTTAAAAGTTTCAAAGTTTTATGGGACACTTTGATTCAAAAATCTCTTTTAAATAACTTCCTTTATAAATGCGTGACTTTTAAATGATTTCACAAAAAAGGATATTTCTCTGAAAGAGTTTTTCTGATCATTTTAAACTATGTCAACATCCTTTATTGGATATTATTCTTGATTGAGGTTGATTTATTATAATACAATCTTCTATATTGTATTGAATGATTTATGATATTTTTTACTATAGATGTTATATTTTTATACCATTCATGGTTTATGGTTAAATTATTGACATTTTGTATGCTAGTTTTAATACAAATGTTTATGTTATATTTCAAAATTTTAATATGAGGAATTAATTGGACTTAGTAAGTGACGGGTAGAGACAACTATAGCTCCTCGATGCATCGGTAGGTCTCATGAAACAAATTAGTGTCTTGGAAAAAGGCCTTGACAAAATTTTTATTCTTTATCTTGGCATGAGGCCTTGACTATGTGGTTATGATGTCCAGCATTATGCATTCCCTTGTTATGAAATTAGTTATTACATGTGATTATTCGACTAGTAGAATATCCATGTGCATGTTTATTTAGTCATGTTTGATTTAAGTTTTCCATATTATGTTCAATTTTATGTTTAAAAGGTTGTTGTTTTTATTACACATCTTTCCTTAAAAGATTATTACTTCCGCTAAATTATTTACTCTTACTAAGAATCTGAGCTCACCCCTTTCTTATGTTTTGTTTTCCCAGGATTCTAAGAAGTGTGTTATGATTGATATTCAGGGTTAAGCTAGGGGAATAATCGTATTCTCAAAGGATTATTTATGTTGTGTTTTATGTTTGAATGTGTAATGTAACGTTCATGTATGTAATATATTTTCTAAGAATGCTAAAATGATCGGTTCTTCGGGACTTGATTCCTTGTAATCATGTCAATGTATTAAAATAATGCACTATCTCTAGGCTTTTGGGGTCAGGGAGTTACAGTTGGTATTAAAGGAATTTTAGCAACAAACTTGGAAATAGATTTAGATAAACTCTGATTTTTAAACATTACCCTAACATAGACTTTGAGGATTAGTATAGAAGAACTTCATAGAATTTTGGTAATGTATAGATTTTGTGAATTTCCCAAGCAATACATCCCTGTATAGATACGAGTAGGTAGAGGCGACTCTGGCACAGATATATCTAGGGGTAAAACCTGAAAACACTGCTTTGAGCTAGACTCGAATGGAAACTGGTGCACAACAACGGGCCTTGATACACTCTTGGTTACGACACTCCCAGGAGATATGCATAAGACAATTCACATTTTCTTTAAAAACTATTATAAAGGATTTATGAGTAAATATGTTAGAAAAGAAACCATTTTTATTATTATGAGACTAGATGTGTGAAAATCTTCAATTAATGTTGATAATTTTTCTAGTTTTTTTATTAAACATTATGATATGATCTAACCTAGTGTATGACGTCATTTAGAAATAGTGCCCAGTGGAAGGAATGAGAACTCCAACAATACTCATGATCCAAAGAGTAAGAAGGATCCTATCTTTCATGGTCTTAAGACAACTTTTTTGAATAGAAACAGCCTCCCATATATTCTAATCATTTGAGGAAATATTATCATGTGTTAATAAGATAAGTAATAAATTCTCTAAGTCATATGGATTTTAAGGGAATATATAGAAGAATAGTATAGGAGAGGGAAAGATAGATAAAGGGAAGAAGGGAAAGAAGTATTTTCCCATTTGTGATAATTGTGGAAAGAATCACACTGAGAAGTGCTTGAAAGGGATGGGTGTTTGTTTTAAGTGTGGATAAAAGGTTTATTAAAAAAAATAATGGAAAGGGAACAAATAAAAGACTAATATTTAGTGTTTTAAATATAGTGAAATGGGGAAATACGCAAATAAATTTCCTAAGAGTCAAGGAAATATAGCTCAGAAGAATCAAAGGGATCATGGTCAAGCATAATCTATTACTACAGTCAAGATGGAATAATTAATGTATTTGGATTTTTGGATTGAAGAATTGTGTCATTTGAGTATTGTATTAATGATGTACAAGTTATAATAATTATAAGCTATATAAGGATTGTACTATGGTACTATTTCATTAAGGATTTTAGATTTTATGGTACCATGTAAAGTAACACAGTTTCAAGTAAAACATTTTGAAAAATATATGGTTGGGGGAAATATAACCCTTAATATGTTTCTAAAACTGAGATAATGATTTCTGAATAAGATATAATTGAGTTAGATAAAGTATATTGGATATTATTAACGACTTGGAACTAATTAATTGTTTTTTTATTCCATCATTATTGGAGTTTACAGCATTTTTGGATTTAAGGAGTATATCCAGTATTCTATAAGGAATAAGGGAACATGAACGTATTTAATAAGGTTTTATGGTAATTTAGGTTGTTACCATGTTTTAAGAAAATAAATGATGAAGGTATTCACATGCTATTATGTGGAAAAACAGATCTTCATTATTTTTACCTTCCATATAAATTTTTAGACTGTGAGTTTGGACACAAGTATTTTTGGATAAGTCTAAAGGTTGGAATGGAATAAGTTGAGCACGTGATATTTTGTATGATGTTAAAGTATAATTTATTGGATACAATGACCTAACCTGATGGATTTTAGTAAACATATAGAGGATTAAGGAAATAATTGTGGACTTTATGATTTATCAAGTGCACGTTAGGCATAAAAAATAATTTTTGAACTTTCATTTCCTAGTGTAAGGGATGAAGTGAAAATAGATCGAAGCACAACCAAATGATGAAATTATGATTAAGATAGGTAGTAAAATCAAGTATGTTTTCTTGAGTTCTTATCTAAATAATAAATTAATCCATCCTCTTCAAAAAATTTTTTTTATCCTTATACCTAATGTTTTGTTGAATTGATGATACTTTAAATCATCATAGATTGATGGCTTTGAGGACCTCAATTTTACATTTATTGTACATTTATTTGTGATTGATGACCTCAATCACTCCCTATAAATATTTTAGTTTTACCTCCAATTATGTGTCTCTAATTTCCACCAATGTTCTCCTGTTCAAGATCATAATTTTGTGGTGACTTTTTCATTTTCATTTCCCTCTTAATAAGACTAAATTTTATTAACCCTATTTTCGATGTGGGTTTTCCACAAAGGTATTTTCTATTTTTAACCTTTTATTTTCAAAGAACAATTTCAAATTGTGAGGACGCAATTTATTGAAGGGGGGACAGTACTATAAAACTGGGCTTTGGAGCCCCCTTACCTATAGTGACCGCCACTGGTGGTCGCTAGGTTTTTCCAAAAAAGGGGGGGGGGCTTCAGTGCCCCCTGAACCCTCCTCCTCCCTCCTCGCCTCGCTGCGCGCCCTCCCCCGTCGCCACATGTCCTCCCTCACACCCTCCCCCGTCATCGCGCGCCCTCCCTCGCCGCCCTCCACCCTCCTCCCTCATCAGCCTCCGCCCTCCATCGTCTGCCCTCCGGCCGCCCTCCGCCCTGCCCTCCGTCTCCTCTGACCTTCCTCCGCCTCTACCCTCTAGCTCTGCCCACCCTCCGCCCTACTCTCCGTCCCCTCCAGCCTCCCTATACCCTCTAGCCTCTCGCCACCCGCCTCCGGCTTCCACCCCCTCCGGCCTCCGACCTCTCTGCCCTCCGGCCTCCGCCCTCGACCCTCCGCACCCTTGGCCCTCCCCTCCCCGCACCCCGGACGCCCCCCTCCCCCCGCACCCCGGACACCCCCCCGCACCCCGCCAACCCCCGTCCCCTCTATCTTCATCCCCTCCCTCTCCAAACCACAGCCGCCCATCCCCTCCCTCACTATCCTCTCCCTTGCCGCACCGCCGCCACCCGGTCCCCTCCCTCCCCGCACGGCCGCTACTCGTCCCCTCGCCGTTTCCGCCCATCCACTCCGCCCCCCTGTCCTAGGTCCCCTCCCTCATTGTCCCACCCTCTCTACACCGTCGGCGCCTCACCGCCTCCTCTCCTCCGGCTCCCCGTCGCCGCCCGCCGCCCGTCCCCTCCCTCGCCGCACCGCCTCCGGCTCCGGCTCCCCTCTGCTGCCTCTCCTCTCCCTCGAAGCACCGCCTTCGACTCCCCTACCTTCCAGGTTTGTAGCATAATTAGTTATGACATGGGATTTCACTTACATATTTATTTTATAAATGGTTCACAAACAATTAATTAGTATTTATTTTAAATATATTTGATATGAAAAATGTAAATGTTTGTTATAGAGATCTTATTATGGATAAGAGTTGGATTTATCTTCCAAATTGAACATCTAGAGAATATTTCAATGGAATTATGCAGTTTATTAACTTCACTAGAGGCTTTGAAAGTGACTATATTAGTTTTCCATGTAGAATACATGTTAACAGATATCAATTCACACGAGATAATATGAGGGAGAACCTATTCTTTAATGGATTTCTGAAAAATTATAAGAGTTGGACTCTTCATGGAGAAGAATATGTTCGTTGTCAAAATACGGATGTAGTTCAGATGGATGTTGATGCAAGGATGAATGATACAATGCATGAAATGCTTACTGAAATGGTACATGGGTTGGATCCTGAAGGCATTGACATCCAAAATCTTGAGACCGGTGAGATAAATCTTCGCTCTGGTGTAGATCGTGATTCAAGGAGGTTTTATAAATCACTTGATGATGAAAAAACAGAATTATATCCTGGATGTACTTATTACAATAAATTTTCATTTATCGTGGAGTTTTTGAATTTAAAGACTTTGAATCATTGGTCAAATACATCATTTGACATGCTGTTGGTGTCATTGAAAAAGGTTCTTCCTGTCGATGCTAAGATTACTGAGTCGTATTACCATGCTCGTAAGTTGATAGAGAACTTAGGTTTTACATATGAGACCATAGATGAATTTTCAAACAACTATATGTTGTTTAGAAAGGAAACTACCCATTTAGATATTTGTACGGTTTGTGGTGCTTCCAGGTGGAAAGGTAACAGGGGAAATCAGACTCATCAAAGTCAGATTGCGATACAGGGGAAACCGATTGCCGTAAATAAAATGCGTTACTTTCCCCTTAAACCGAGGTTGAAAAGATTTTTTATTTCATATAAAGTTTCTAATTTAAGGATATGGCATGAAGAAAGAGTTCATAAAAGTGATATGTTAACCCACCCGGAAGACTCTCATGCATGGAAGGATTTTGATAAGAGACATCCCGACTTTGTGGGAGCAAGGTGCACCGACTGATAAAATGTCGGTGTGGATGAGGACTCGTGATCGCAATGATCCAGAGGTTGCAGCATTGATAGTAAGTGCTTGTAATCATTACCAATACTTACATAAAATCTGTATATTAATATATGTATATATATTTAAATATTTCATAGGATCAATTTGAAGCTGAGTTAGAACATCTGCTAGAGGACCAACGACAGCTTCCCATGCGAAGGGATGAGATCTTTCATCGCATTATTGGTCGGGACAGGCATGGATATAGTTTGACCTATGGAACAGGGATTCATCATTCTATAGTGTCATGCACTGTGGTTTTCGGTCCTACTGTTTCTCAGATGACACATCAGTTGTCAGATTTCGAGGCACGACTGCGCGCTTCCGAGGAGGTAAATGCGCAATTGATCACTGAGGTTAGAGCACTGCGGCAATATGTGCATCCATGTGATGGTGTAGGGAATCAGATGATGCAGGTTTATACTGTATTTATTTATTTAATTTATATTATTTTTGTTATGAAAATATTCATAATGTTTATTTTTTGTAGGCCCCTGACCCACCTGATGGAGGTAGTAGTCATGACCATGCATGACGCATCATATTCACGAGGTGTGTTTCTGTTTTTAATGGTGGGGTTGTTATTGATATTTAGGTTGGGTTTCTAGTGATATTTTTTGTGATTTGGGGTATCATGTGTGTTTTGGCCTGATGCAATGTTTGTGTGCATGAATTGAGAATTAACTATGAACCCGATTAATGATTTGGATATTTTTTGTTCATTTAATTATTCAATGTTTTCAATTGCATGTTATGAAATATTTTTGAAAAAATCATGTGATTCCTAATATAAACCATGAAACGTGTTTTTGATGACTGAGCTCAGGTTCACTATTTTTAGTCCCCGGTCCACCCCGGACAGCCCTCCCCACACCCCGGACAGCCCTCCCCGCACCCCAGACAGCCCCCCCCCCCCCCCCGCGCCTCAGACATGCCCCCCACACCTCGGACAGGACCCCCACACCCAGGACAGCCCCTCCCCGCACTCCGAACAGCCCCCCCGCACACCAAAAATCCCCCCCGCACCCCGGACATCCCCCCCGCACCCCGAACATCCCCCCCACACCCCAGACACCCCCCACACCCCGGACAGCCCTCCCCGCACCCCATACAACCCTCCTTTCACCCCGAACAGCCCTCCCCTCACGCCAGACAACCCCACCCCGTACCCCGGACAACCCCCTAGCACCCCGAATAGCCCCCCCCCCCCCCCCGCACACCAGAAAGGCCCCCCGGAAATCCCCTCCCCACACTCCAGACAGCCCCCACCCTACACCCCGAACAACCCCCCCCCCCCCCCCCCCCCGCACTCCAGAAAGCCCCCCCTGCACCCCAGACTGCCCCCCCCCCTGCACCCTGGACATCCGCTCCCCGCACCCCGCACCCCGGACAGACCCCCCCGCACCGCAGACAGCCCTCCCTGCACCCCGGACAACCCCCCTGCACCCCGGACAGCCCGCCCAGCACCCTGGACAGCCCCCCCTGCACCCCGGACATCCCCCCTACACCCCGTACATCCCCCCACACCCTGTACAACCCTCCCCGCACTGTTGGGCAGACGACATGTCAATCGGAGGTGTCGTTTGACCGCGGTGACCGGAAACGCGTTTCTGGAGTCATAAAACACCAAAACGGCGTGAGATGGTCGAATTCGGAGCAAACATACTCTGAATCACCTGAAACCACATGAAAACAATAGGAATATTATTTGTGATGTGTAGTAGGAGATGAAACGCCCATCGGACGCGCGGTGCGCGCGGTACGACCGATTGTGTCGTTTTCAGCAATTCGGCACGCGCTATATGGGCGCGTTGGGGGGTCAAAACCACCTGAACGACCTCGAAATGCCATGAAATCATACGACAAAAGTTGTGGTATGAATTGTGAAATGGTCGGGTAGACGACACGTCAATCAGAGGTGTCGTTTGACCACGGTGACCGGAAACGCGTTTCCGGAGTCATAAAACACCAAAATGGCGTGAGACAGTCAAATTCGGAGAAAATGTCTTCTGAATGATCTAAAACCACACGAAAACAATAGGAATATTATTCATGGCATGTAGGAGGAGACGACAAGCCCATCGAATGTGCGGTGCGCGCGGTATGACCGATTGTGTCGTTTTCAGCAGTTCGGCGCGCGCTAGAAGGGCGCGTTGGGGGGTCAAAACCACTTGAACGACCTCATAATTCCATGAAATCATATGAAAATAGATGCAGTGTGAATTTTGAAATGTTCGGGTAGACGAAACGTCAATCAGAGGTGTCTTTTGAACGCGGTGACTAGAAACGCCTTTCCGGAGTCATAAAACACCAAAATGGTGTGAGACGGTCGAATTCGGAGAAAACGTGCTCTGAATGACCTGAAACCACACTAAAACAATAGGAATATTATTCTTGATGTGTAGGTGGAGACGACACACCCATCGGACGTTCGGTGCGTGCGGTTCGACCGATTGTGTCGTTTTCAGCAGTTCAGAGCACGCTAAAAGGGCGTGTTGGGGGGTTAAAACCACCAGAACGACCTTAGAATGCCATTAAATCACACGAAAACATCCATGGTGTGAATTGTGAAATGGTCGGGTAGATATCACGTCAATCGGAGGTGTTGTTTCACTACGGTGATTGGAAACGCGTTTCTGGAGTCATAAAACACCAAAACGGCGTGAGACGGTCGAATTTAGAGCAACTGTGCTCTGAATGAACTGAAACCACACAAAAAAAATAGGAATATTATTCATGACATGTAGTAGGATACGACACACCCATCAGACATGTGGTGCATGCGATACGACTGATTGTGTCATTTTTAGTAGTTTGACGCGTGCTAAAAGGGCGCGTTGGGGGGTCAAAACCACCCAAACGACCTCAGAATGCCATGAAATCATACGACAACAGCCATGGTGTGAATTTTGAAATGGTCGGGTAGACGGAACATCAATAAGAGTTGTCGTTTGATAGCGGGGACTGGAAACGCGTTTCCGAAGTCATAAAACACCAAAACGGTGTGAGATGGTCGAATTCAGAGAAAACGTGCTCCGAATGACCTGAAACCACACAAAAACAATATAAATATTATTCGTGATGTTTAGGAGGAGACTTCACACCCATCGGGCATGCGGTGCGCGTGGTACGACCGATTGTGTCATTTTCAGCAGTTCGACGCGCGCTAAAAGGGCGCGTTGGGGGGTCAAAACCACCCGAACGACCTCAGAATGCCATGAAATCATACGACAACATCTGTGGTGTAAATTTTGAAATGGTCGGGCATACAGAACATTAATCGGAGGTGTCGTTTGACCACAGTGACTGGAAACACGTTTTTGGAGTCATAAAACACCAAAACGGCGTGAGATGGTCGAATTCGGAGAAAATGTGATCCGAATGACCTGAAATCAGACAAAAACAATAAGTATATTATTCGTGACATGTAGGAGGAGACGACATGCTTATCGGACATGCGGTGCACGCGGTACGACCGGTTGTGTCGTTTTCCGCAGTTCGGCGCGCGCTAAAAGGGCGCGTTGGGGGGTAAAAACCACCCGAACGACCTCAGAATTCCATGAAATCATATGAAAACAGCCGTGGTTTGAATTTTGAAATGGTAGGTCATAAGGCATATCAATCAGAGTTGTCGTTTGACCACGGTGACCGGAAACGCGTTTCTGGAGTCATAAAATACCAAAACGGCGTGAGACGGTCGAATTCGGAGAAAACGTGCTCCGAATGACCTGAAACCACAAGAAATCAATTAGGATATTATTCATGATGTGTAGGAAGAGACGACACACCCATCAGACGTGCGGTGTGCGTGGTACGACCGATTGTGTCATTTTCAGCAGTTCGGCACGCGCTAAAAGGGCGTGTTAGGGGGTCAAAACCACCCGAAAAACCTCGAAATGCCATGAAATCATACTACAACAGATGTTGTGTGAATTTTAAAATGGTCGGGTAGAATACACGTCAATCAGAGGTATCATTTGACCGCGGTGACCGGAAATGCATTTTCGGAGTCATAAAACACCAAAACGGCGTGAGACGGTCGAATTTTGAGCAAACATGCTCCAAATGACCTGAAACCACATAAAAACAATAGGAATATTATTCGTGACGTGTAGGAGGAGACGGAACGCCCATCGGACATACGGTGCGCGTGGTACGACCGATTGTGTCATTTTCAGTAGTTCGGTGCGCGCTAAAAGGGCGCGTTGGGGGGTGAAAACCACCCGAACGACCTCATAATGCCATTAAATCATACGAAAATAGTCGTGGTGTGAATTGTGAAATGGTCGGGTAGACGACATGTCAAATGGAGGTGTCGTTTGACCGCGGTGAATGGAAACATGTTTCCGGAGTCATAAAACACTGAAACGGTCGAATTCTGAGAAAACGTGGTCCTAAGGACCTAAAACCACACGAAAACAATAAGAATATTATTCATTATGTGTAGGAGGATACAGAATGCCCATTAGACGTGCAGTGCGTGCAGTACGACCGATTGTGTCATTTTCAGCAGTTCGACGCGCGCTAAAAGGGATCATTGGGGGTCAAAACCAATCGAACGACCTCGGAATGCCATGAAATAATATGAAAATAGCCGTTGTGTGAATTGTGAAATGGTTGGGTAGACAGAACATCAATCGGAGGTGTCGTTTGACCGCGCTGACCAGAAACGTGTTTTCGGAGTCATAAAACACTAAAACGGTGTGAGACGGTCGAATTCGGAGAAAACGTGCTCCAAATGACCTGAAACCACACAAAAACAATAGAAATATTATTAGTGACTTGTAGGAGGAGACGACATGCCCATTGTACGTGCGGTGGGCGCGGTACAACCGATTGTGTCATTTTCAGCAGTTCAGCGCGCGCTAAAAGGCCGCGTTGGGGGGGTCAAAACCACCCGAACGACCTCCGAATGCCATGAAATCAAACAAAAATAGCCGTGGTGTGAATTTTGAAATTTTTGGGCAGACTTCACATCAATCGGAGGTGTCTTTTGACAACATGTTGAGTCAAAAGTCTTTTTTTGACTTTTATATCTTGTTTTGGAAATCACAAATGTCTTTTACCATGCTGATCGTACTAACCATACTGATCATACTAACCATGCTGATCGTACTGATCATGTTGATCGTACTAACCATGCTGATCGTACTAACCATACTGATCGTACTGATCATGCTGATCGTACTAATCATGCTGATCGTACTGATCATGCTAATTGTACGGATCATACTTATCGTACTGATCATGCTGATCGTACTGATCATGCTGATCGTACTGATCATGCTGATCGTACTGATCATGCTGATCGTACTGACCATGATGATCGTACTGACCATGCTGATCGTACTGACCATGCTGATCGTACTGACCATGCTGATCGTACTGATCATGCTGATCGTACGAACCATGCTGATCGTACTGACCAAACTGATCGTACGGACTCTGTCAATTGTACTCACTTTTGTGTATATTAGTTTGTATCATATCAATACATTACATTTAGTAATACTTATAATACCCATACTTTCATTACTTTCTTTTTTTGGTACTTAGTCAAAAACATCTATTTCATATCAATCGTACTCTTGTTTATCATCTTCTTATATCTTTTATTTTAACCAATATGATGTCGTTGAGTTAGTTAAAAACTAATCAAAACGATTTCATGCTTTCTGTTTCAATATGATCGTTATAATGCCAGGTGTCCAAGTCCCTCTGAGTTTTTCGGAGAAATATGACCGTTGGAGGAAATGTGACCATTGCAACCTGAGGCCTATAAATAAGAGGTCATTTGAAACCGAATAAGAACGGTGGTACTTTGATTCTATCAAGTTCTAGAGAGAAATGTTGTGACTTATCTCATTCTCTGTGCTTTGTGCTTTGTGTGACCGATCTTCGTATCGAGGGATTTCAAGTGATTGAAAGACAGAGGTGCCGATTACCTACAATATCGAGGGCTTCCGGGGATAGGCAGACAGACGAACTGATCATCATATCGAGGGCTGCCGGGGATAGGCAGACAGACGAACCGATCATCATATCGAGGGATTACCAAGGTGGTGGTAAGATAGACCTCTTATCCTAGGTGAAAGGATAACCCTTCTCTTTGGGTCAAAATAATTGTAACACTTTTACATTTCTGCTGCTGTTTGTATTAGAAAGGAATTTGTATTATTTCCTTTCTTCATTACACTTTCAATTACAATTGTTTCAATTAAAATTATTCTTTTACATATTGTATTAATAGATTCTATACTCTTTAAGGTAGAATCTCTCACTCTTATATTACTCTGATTATTGTATTCATCTTGAATAAAATTACTTTACTTTTCTAATAGTATTACATTACATCATACCTTTATATTCAAAACAATTGTGATTGTTTGAATTGTATTAGTTTAAGATTTTTTAAACTAATCTCTTAAGTGTTTAAACACAAAGTTTTTAAACATACAATTCACCCCCCCTCTTGTATTGTTCCATCTAATATACATATACATCTACATATTCGATCCAACAATTGGTATCAGAGCAGGTTTCCACTGATTTGTATTACTTTCTCTATTTCTTTCAAACTTTCATTTCAATTATTTACTACACTAACATGTGGAGTGGAAAAGATTTTGTTTCATTAGATGGCAGGAATGAATATTGGGTCGATTGACAATCTAAATCCTTCTAGACAACCAATCTTTGATAGGAACGATTATGAGTATTGGAGAGATCGTATGAAGACATTCGTGATCAATACTGGTGTAGAAAATTTTATTATGCTTACTGGAGGTTACAAAATTCCTGACAAAGAAGTCAGTACTTTCACTAACCAAGAGAAGCAAGAATATCAACTGAATTACAAGGTACGCAATACTTTATTATGTTCTATGACCAGGAATATATACAACCAGATATCTTCTTGTGAAGCAGCCAACTGTATTTAGAAGATATTAGAAGTCACACATTTTGGTACATCCAAGGTTATAGAAACAAGAAGAGCAATGCTTCAAGCAGAGAATCATTGATTTATTTTTCCTTATGGAGAGCCAGTATGTAAAGTGCAACAAAGATTTATGACAATTGTCAACAGTTTAAAATCTATGGGAGAAAAAGGTCTTGATGATGAAGCTCTTTTAGATAAGATTATTGATATAATGCCAAATGAATGGGAGTCAAAAAGGACAGCTATTGATGAAAACAGAAAAGCTTCCCAGATTACTCTTGATGAACTATTTGGAACTCCTTTACATCATGAGACAAGAATGAAGAGAGATGCTGATTTCAAAAAGAAGAAAAATGGGAATGGAAGTGTAGCCTTTACATCTAAAGGTAAAACACCTGAAAGGATAACAAGATCCAAAGCCAAGAAAGTTTTTATATCATAATCAAGTGATAGTAATCATTCAGATAATGAGTTATCCAATATTGCTTGAAGGATGAACAAGATTGTGAAAAAGAAAAACTTCCAATACAGATTCAAAAAGAAATATAGGAAGGATAAGAAAGATTTAGAGTTGAATTGTTACGAATGTAAGAAAGTATGTCATATAAGGCCTGATTGTACTTTACTGAAGAGAAAATACAGAAAGGAAAAACATTCTGAAAGAAATAAGAAAAAGTATTATAAGACAAATAAAGTATTGAAGGCAAATGATACTTGGAGTGCAATTGGTAGTGATTCTTCAGATAATTCTTCAGAATATGAGTCCTCGGGACAAAGAAATATTGGACTTATAGCCAGATTACCAATTGAAGATCATTGTCTTATGGCTAAGGTATACAATGTTGAAGATATTACAAATGTCTCCTTAAATTCAAATTATACTGATAATAAATATTATGAATCTTCAAATGATGATTCTTCATCATCAGAAGATGATACTTTACCTTATTTTGAAGAAGTGTCTAGATTTTCTAAATTACTTGAAAATGATAATTCTAAACTTAAGAAAAAGCTTGATAAATCAAATTCAAGAATTATAGTTTTAACTAAAGAAGTATCAGATCTTTCTAATGAACTTGATATGAAAACTTCTGATTTTGAAAGTATTTTAAAAACCCTTGAGAAAGTCAAATCTAATAAGGATAAACTTTCTAAGGATCTAGAAAATATAATTTCTAAGAAAAATGTCTTAGAGCCTAACTCTAGTTTAAAATCAAATGTTTTGGAGGATAAAAATCTATTTTTAAAACTAAAGTTAGAAATCTTTTCTTTGAAAAAGTGTTTGTCAAACTTTACTTATGGCAAGGAGAACTTTGACAAAATGTATTCCCAAATCCGGCCTTTGAGAAGTCATTCTAAACTTTGTTATACTCATTCAAAACCTGTTTTTAGTAATAACTATTTTTTTCCACAAAATAATCCTTTTTTTATAAGTGTCAATGTGGTGGAAACTGAAAAAGAGAGTGTTCTCTTAATAGAACTCAGTCTTTAGGATTTCATAAAGCTCATTTTGCAAAACAAATGTGGATTCCTAAAATTCTGTTATCTAACCATTCTGGATCCAAACAAGTTTGGATTCTGAAAAACTAATTATCTCTTTTTCAAGAAAATAATAAGTGTACCAACAAGAATATTTGGTACATGGATAGTGGTTGTTCTCGACACATGACCAGAAACAAAGATTTCTTTGAAAAAATCATCAAAAAAAGGAGGAAAAGTTACCTTCGGAGATAATGCTCAAGGGAAGATTGTTGGTATAGGTAATATTGTTTTTCTTGGAAAAGATCTTATCTTAAATGTTTTGTTTGTTAAAGGTCTTAGGCACAATCTCATCATCATAAGTCAATTATGTGATGAAGGTTACCTTTTAAATTTTAGAAATGACAAATGTTTAGTTCACAATTCCAAGGATGAGTTCATTCTATCTGCCAATAGGCAAGAGAATGTATACACTATTAACTTAGAAGACCTCAGGAGCCAAAATTTACCTTGCTTAAGTGAAATATAAGACCAATCATGGCTATGGAATAGAATACTAGGACACTGCAACCTAAGAAACTTTTGTAAACTCTCAAAGAAAAGACTTGTAAAGGGACTACCAGTTCTTAGATATGATTATTCAAAAGTCTGTGATCCTTGTCAATTTGGAAAGCAACATAAAACTAGCTTTAAGTCAATTAATGAAGTTTCAACTTCTAATTTATTACAACTAGTGCATATGGATCTTTTCGGTCCTTCACAAACTGGAAGCATTGGAGGCAAATACTATGTATTTGTTTTAGTTGATGACTTTACTAGATTCACATGGGTCTATTTTCTAACAAAGAAATCTGAAGCCTTTTCCTATTTCAAAACTCTTAGATCCCAAGTTAAAAATGAGAAAAACCTACCATTGATAACTATTCATAGTGATCATGGTGGAGAATTTCAAAATTATGAATTTGAAACTTTTTGTAGTAAGAAAGGTATTACTCACAATTTCTCAGCTCCAGAACTCCTCAGCAAAATGGTGTTATTGAAAGAAGAAATCATATTCTTCAGGAAATGACTAGAACCATGTTGAGTGAATACTCAATTGCTAAGAATTTTTGGGCTAAAGCCATTAGTATTGCTTGATATACTATAAATCATGTTTTAACCATACCTTTTCTTAATAAAACACCTTTTGAGTTATGGACTGGATGAAATCCTAAAGTTTCATACTTCAAAGTTTTTGTATGCAAAGTATTCATTCTGAATACTAAAGATAATCTTCACAAATTCGCACCAAAATATGATGAAGGAATATTTCTAGGCTACTCCACAACTTCTAAGGCTTATAGAGTTTTCAATAAAAACACTTGTACTGTTGAGGAAACAGTACATGTAAAATTTGATGAAACTGATCCTTTTGTTTTTAAATTATCTCAACCTACATCCTCGAATGTCTTTTCAAAAACTAATTATCAACCTTTATTAGAGGATCCTTCTGATAAGGAAAATGTTCAAGAAGATACTTCTGAAACTTTTACCCCAGAAGATTTTCTTCCATATGTTGATGAACAGGTTTTACAAAACCCAAATCAGTTGTTTCTTAGGAATCATCCCAGTGATAACATCATTGGTGATGTAAATCAACCTGTAAGGACCAGAAATTACTTAAGAAATGAAATAGAACATCTTGCCTTTATTTCTCAATCCGAACCTAAAAGTACTAGTGAGGCCTTAGGTGATGAAGATTAGATTAAAGCAATGCAAGATGAACTAAATTAATTTGAAAGGAATCAAGTCTGGACTTTAGTTGAAAGACCTAAAGAAACAACTGTAATTGGAGTAAAATGGGTTTTCAAAAACAAATGTGATGAAAATGGAATCATTGTACGAAATAAAGCAAGACTTGTTTCTAAGGGCTATAATAAACAAGAGGAAATAGACTACGAAGAAACATATGCTCCGGTAGCTAGACTTGAATCTATTCGTATTCTATTATCCTTTGCATCATACTTTAACTTCAAATTATTTCAAATGGATGTTAAATGTGCTTTTCTAAATGGATTTGTTCAAGAAGAAGTGTTTTTTGCACAACCTCCTGGTTTTCTAGACCCAAAACATCTTAATCATGTTTTTAAACTTACCAAATCACTATACAGCCTTAAACAAGCCCTTAGAGCATGGTACGATAGACTTACAATATTTCTTTTACAAAAAATTTTTGCAAAAGGTACAACAGATCCAACC
This sequence comes from Viscum album, assembly GCA_963277665.1. Lineage (NCBI taxonomy): Eukaryota > Viridiplantae > Streptophyta > Magnoliopsida > Santalales > Viscaceae > Viscum > Viscum album. Next base: position 1,403,425,934 of record OY728131.1, read on the forward strand.
CTTTTTATAAAAATGGAAAATAAAAATGTTTTGATTGTTCAAATTTATGTTGATGACATCATATTTTGATCAACTCAACAATCTTTAACTGATTCTTTTGCTAATTTAATGAAATTTGAGTTTGAAATGAGTATAATGGGTGAGTTAACATTCTTTTTAGGTTTTCAAATTTCTCAAAAACTAGAAGGAACATATATATCTCAATATAAGTATATTAAATATTTGCTCAAAATGTATGGATATGACAATACTAAAAGTATTAGTACTCTAATTGGTACCTCAAATACACTTGATCTTGATGAAACTGGGAAACCAGTAGATCAAACAATCTTTAGAGGTATGATAAGAAGTTTTCTATACTTGAAAATTAGTCAACCAGACTTAATGTTTTCCGTATTCTTATGTGCATGATACCAATCTAATCCAAAAGAGTCTCATTTAAAAGCCATAAAGAGAATCTTTTGGTATTTAAAAGGCACTATGGATTTAGGACTTTTTTACTCTTCTGGAAATGATTTTGTTTTAAAAAGTTTTTCAGATGCTGACTTTGGTGGTTGTAGAATGGATAGAAAAAGTACATCTGGAACATGTCATTTCTTAGGAGATTCTCTGGTTTCTTGGTCCTGTAAGAAACAACACTCAGTAGCACTTTCCACTCCTGAAGCTGAATATGTAGCAGCTGGAAGTTGTTGTGCTCAAGTGTTGTGGATGCAACACACACTCACTGACTATGGATTAAGTTTTTCTAAAACTCAAATTCTATGTGATAACACCAGTGCCATAGCTCTTAGTAAAAACCCAGCAAATCACTATCGTGCAAAACACATAGATATTAGGCACCACTTTCTTTGGGATCACACACAAAAAGAAGATATTATTTTACAATTCATCGGAATGCATGAACAACTTGCTGACATTTTTACAAAACCATTACCTTCCGATAGATTTGAGTTTATAAAAAAGAAGCTAGGAATGATTACATTAAAATAATCATTCATATCTACTTCTTGTTTTACATTTCTCCTTACATTAAACAACTCCTCTTAGAAAGGGGGAGAAAATTTCTTACTGTTTTTTTTCTTATCTTATGATCTTTATTTATTTATTCTCCTGGTATGAGTTTTTCCCTTTCTATTTATTGTATTGACAATTTTATCGTATTATTTACCTTTCTATTTATCGTATTGACAGTTTTATCGTATTATTTACCTTTCTGTTTATCATATTGACAGTTTTATCATATTATTTACCTTTCTGTTTATCATATTGACAGTTTTATCGTATTATTTACCTTTCTGTTTATCGTATTGACAGTTTTATCGTATTATTTACCTTTCTGTTTATCGTATTGATAATTTTATCATATTATTTACCTTTCTTTTTATCGTATTTACAGTTTTATCATATTATTTACCTTTCTGTTTATCGTATTGACAGTTTTATCATATTATTTACCTTTCTATTTATCGTATTGACAGTTTTATTGTATTATTTACCTATCTGCTTATCGTATCATCCGATCATAGTAATGATTTTCTTTTCCATCGGCTCATCCGATCATGGTAATGATTTTCTTTTCCATCGGCTCATCTGATCATGGTAATGATTTTTTTTCCATCAGATCGTCCGATCATGGTAATGATTTTCTTTTCCATCGGCTCATCCGATCATAGTAATGATTTTCTTTTCCATCGACTCATCTGATCATAGTAATGATTTTCTTTTCCATCAGCTCATCCGATCATGGTAATGATTTTCTTTTCTATCGGCTCATCCGATCATGGTAATGAATTTCTTTTCCATTATCTCATCCGATCATGGTAATGAATTTCTTTTTCATCAGCATGATCGTTCATGGTAAAAATTTTGTTTTCCATCCATTTTTCAGTTAATGGTAATGAATTTTTTTTCCATTGGCATGATGATTGATGCTATTATTTTTCTTCATACGCTTGTGTTTTTTCTTTCACTATTAATACTATCTAATCCAAAAATTACCTTACGATCTCTAGCAGGTAAATCCTTTTTATTTTTTTTTAAATTTTTTTATTTTTAATCCTAATCGTTGATTTCTTTTCTTCTAATATCAACCGTAGAAGACCAACAATCACCCTTTTTCCACCTATAAATAGACCCCCTCCCCCTACCCCACACCGATTTTTTAGGATTTGTGGCGAAGCTCTGTTCCACTGATTTAAGTCATCGTACGATCTTTCAGAAAGTTTCAACTATATGTCTCAGTCCTCTGCCAATACTCCTGCAGAAATGTCTTCAAAGATCTTTTCAGAGAATTTTTTTTCAGATAAAGGTTAGTTTCTCGGGACTTTTCGATTCGTACGATTCTACAATCAAAAGAATCATTTTTTTTCAAGGCTGGGAGAATTTGTGTGTTGAAAACTAGTATCCCAAGATCTGGTTCTTATTGATGAAGTCAGTCATTTTTACAAAACCGTATAGTTTGATAAGAACATGACTATCAACTTTGATATGTACAATAGAAAGATTTCCATGTCTATGAATCAAACAACTCATTTTCTGAATGTTCCGATAGAATTTGATTCTTTCTATCCATCTCATAAACTACTATAGGAAGTTGGTACATTTAATAAAGAAAGTGATGAGAAGTCCTTGTTTATTATAAATGAAGAGAAGAGGAAAGTGGATCATCTTTCTCCAGATAATAGATTTGTCTCACTATGGATGCAAGGTTTTCTTATCCCAAGGAAAGGGGATAGAGAAAATTTTAAGGTTTCTGATATCTTTATGTTAGACTATCTTGTCAACATGATAAAAGTAAATCTTATGGGATACATATTTGAAATGATTAAGAATATTAAGTTAGGAGCAATCAAATCCCATTTGATTATGTATACAGCTATCCTTAAAAAGTTTATTCCCAAGATTATGAAGTTTTGTAATATTCCTTTGAAAGGAAATATAATAGATATGAATCCATAATGGATTAGTAAGAGTACTTTGAATAAGTTGAATGTTTGTTTTGATCAGAATTCAAAACTTTTTGTAAAAGATTTAGAAGCTGAATCGTCTTAGAATCAATCAGCACCTATTCCAGTCAAAGACAATCCTTCTTTTGGTGCTCCTCAAAAGTCAGATCCGCAAACCAGTTCAAAGCCAAAGAAGAAACCAAAGTACAGTAAGGAGGTTGTGGCCAAGTGGAGAAAAGATAAGAAACACAGAAAGGAAGGTGATCCAAAGTTTGGACTTGATCCAGCTAAAGCCTTTGCTGAGAGAATAAGGGTAGAGGAAACCCTTCAAACTGAAAAGAAAAATAAATCTGTTTTGAAAAGAAAGGATGAAGACTTTGATATCTCTAAAGTACTGAAAATGGTTGAGGATGATAGTGATCAAATAATGGAAGAAATACATCAAGAACCTATTGTACAAAGTCTTCTAGGGAAAGAAAAAGGGAAACATATGTTGGAAGAGATATAATAAGTTGAAGAAGAGGAAGGAGATTTTCTTTTAGAATTCCTTCAAAGTTTGAAAAAGAGTAGAGAAGAATCTTACCAAAATCAGAGTGAAGGTATTCAACAAGTTCCTCATGGCGATCAAACACTGATTGAATCTTTTGAAACTCTGGATAAAACACCTTCTCAATCCAAGAAAGGTGTTCAATCTTCTCATACGGAAAAAGTTATTGTCATCAGTGATAATGTGGAGGAAGAAAGAAAAGAGAAAGAAAAAGAAAAAGGAAAACAACCAGTTGTAGACTCAAGCCGATCGAATGAACTGAATTCGTACGATGAAGATACTAATTCAGAACAAACAATCTCTCTCAAGAGGAGTGATTACATTGTTCATGTTTTAAGGAGGGTTGAAAATACTATTCCATACTTTCCTAGGCTTGAGGGAAAAATTTATTTCATTACTGACAATCATAAAAAGAAATTTGGTTCTATAAGAGAATTAAGAAAGAAAGTTTTTTCAGTTGAAGTTGATTTGAAATTTCTATCTGAAACTTCAGCTGCTCATAAGAAGGCTTGCAACAGGATGACCAAGTGGTCATATAAAATAGAAATCTCAGTGAATGACCATGAGATAGCAATTGAAGATATAAGGAGGTGGTCAAATGATCTTGCTATTTCTTTCAATAAACTTTACAAAGAAACTGTTGAAAGGATGAATCAGGTAACTCACGGAGACGATATTCCTTCAGTGAAAGAGTTTCAAGAAAGAATGAATGCCTTTCAGTCTGAATTCTCGAAGGTTTCATCTTTCAAAGATGAAATAGTTTTGTTGAAGAAACAAAATTCTGTGTTGTCCAAAGACAACAAGAATTTGCAAAACAGAATTGATACTCTTAAGGAAGTAATCAGAGTCCAGGAGGAGACTATCAAGAATCAAGATCATCTTTTTTTCGACCAACAAGAACTTCTCATATCTTAGGGTGATTCAATTTCTAAATACAAGAAATAAATCAAAAAGATGAAAGTTGTTCTTCATGAGCTGATAAAGAAGGAAAAGGAAAGAGAAAACAAATGACTGTTGTATTTGTTTTTTCTTTTCTTATGAAACCTATCTTTGTTTTGTAATAAAATTTATGTTACTCTTTCTTTTGTCCTTCAATTCTTTTCTATAGATCTTTCAGGAAACCCAAGGTTACCCCATTCTTTTTGTAAATCACAAATGGGAATAATTTTTTACAAAGGGGGAGAATGTTTTATAAAGGGGGAGAATGTTTTACAAAGGGAGACTGTTTTAATCAAATACTTCGAAACCAAGGAAAATATGTGAATACAATCCTTAGGAAAGTATATACCTAAGGGGGAGTTAGTTGTATTCAAATTCATATTTAGAAGAGTTTCCAATAACTCAGGGGGAGATAAGTTTTTCTTGTTGTCCTTACTTTGTGTTTTGTGCTTTCCAAAAAGGGGGAGATTGTTGAGTCAAAAGTCTTCATTTGACTTTTATATCTTATTTTGGAAATCACAAATGTATTTTAACATGCTGATTGTACTGACCATACGGATCATACTGACCATGCTGATCGTACTGACCATGCTGATCGTACTGACCATGCTGATCGTACTGAACATTCTGATCGTACTAAACATGCTGATCGTACTGATCATGCTGATCATACTGACCATGCTGATCGTACTGACCATGCTGATCGTACTGACCATGCTGATCGTACTGACCATGCCGATCGTACTGACCATGCCGATCGTACTGACCATGATGATCGTACTGACCATGCTGATCGTACTGACCATGCTGATCATACTGACCATGCTGATCGTACCGACCATGCTGATCGTACTGACCAAAATGATCGTACATACTATAATTTTCATACTATCTTTTTCAATTGTATCGTACTGACTCTGTCAATTGTAATCACTTTTGTGTATCTTACTTTTTATCATATCAATACATTACATTTAGTAATACTTATAATACCCATAATTTCTTTACTTTCTTGTTTTGGTACTTATTCAAAAACATCTGTTTCATATCAATCATACTCTTGTTTATCATCTTCTTATATCTTTTGTTTTAACCAATACGATGTCGTTGAGTTAGTTACAAACTAATCAAAACAATGTCGTGCTTTCTGTTTCAATATGACCATTATAATTCCAGGTGTCCAAGTACCTCCGAGTTTTTCAGAGAAATATGACCGTTGGAGGAAATGTGACCGTTGGAACCTGAGGCCTATAAATAGGAGGTCATTTAAAGCTGAAGAAGAACGGTGATACTTTGCTTCTATCAAGTTCTAGAGAGATATGCTGTGACTTCTCTCATGCTTTGTGTTTTGTGCTTTGTGTGACCGATCTTCATATTGAGGGCTTTCAAGTGATTGAAAGACAGAGGTGCCGATTACCTACAATATCGAGGGTTGCTGGGGATAGGCAGACAGACAAACCGATCATCGTATCGAGGGCTGCCGGGGATAGGCAAACAGAAGAACCGATCATTATATCGAGGGATTACCAAGGTGATGGTAAGATAGACCTTTTATCCTAGGTGAAAGGATAACCCTTCTCTTTGGGTCAAAATAATTGTAACACTTTTACATTTTCGCTGCTGTTTGTATTAGAAAGGAATTTGTATTGTTTCCTTTCTTCATTACACTTTCAATTGTAATTGTTTCAATTACAATTATTCTTTTACATATTGTATTAATAGATTCTATATGCTTTAAGGTAGAATATCTCACTCTTATATTACTCTTATTATCATATTCATCTTGAATAAAATTACTTTACTTTTCTAATAGTATTATATTACATCTTACCTTTATATTCAAAACAATTGTGATTGTTTGAATTGTATTAGTTTATGATTTTTTAAACTAATATCTTAAGTTTTTACAAAAAAAGTTTTTAAACATACAATTCACCCTCCCTCTTGTATTGTTCCATCTAATATACATATACATCTACATATTCGATCCAACACCGCGGTGATCGGAAACGCGTTTCCGGAGTCAGAAAACACCAAAACAATGTGAGACTATCAAATTCGGAGAAAACGTGACCTAAATGACCTGAAACCACACGAAAAAAATATTAATATTATTCGTGACATGTAGGAGGAGACGGCACGCCCATCGGACGTGCAGTGCGTGTGGTACGACTGATTGTGCCGTTTTTCAGCAGTTCAGCGCGCGCTAAAAGGGCGCGTTGGGGTGTCAAAACCACCCAAATGACCTCGGAATGCCATGAAATCATACGACAACAGTCGTTGTGTGAATTTTGAAATGGTCGGGCAGAAGACACGTCAATCGAAGGTGTCTTTTGACAGCGGTGACCAGAAACGCCTTTCCGGAGTCATGAAACACCAAAACGGCGTGAGACGTTTGAATTTGGAGAAAACGTGCTCTGAATGGCCTCAAGCCACAAAAAAACAGTAGGAATATTATTCATGATGTGTAGGAGGAGACAAAACACCCATCAGACGTGCAGTACGTGCGGTATTACCGATTGTTTCGTTTTCAGTAGTTCGGCGCGCGCTAAAAGGGCGCGTTGGGGGGTCAAAACCACCCGAACGACCTCATAATGCCATGAAATCATACGAAAATAGCTGTTGTGTGAATTTTGAAATGGTCAGGTAGAAGAAACGTCAATCAGAGGTGTTGTTTGACCGCGGTGACTGGAAACGCGTTTCCGGAGTCCTAAAACACCAAAACGGCATGAGATGGTCGAATTCAGAGAAAACGTGCTCTGAATGACCTAAAACCACACAAAAACAATAGTAATATTATTCATGACATGTAGGAGGAGGTGGAACGCCTATCGGACATGCGGTTCACGCGGTACGATCGATTGTTTCGTTTTCAGCAGTTCGACGCACGCTAAAAGGGCGCGTTGGGGGGTCAAAATCACCCGAACGACCTCTTAATGGAATGAAATCATACGAAAATAGTTGTGGTGTGAATTTTAAAATTTTCGGGCTGAAAACACGTCAATCAGAGGTGTCATTTGACCACTGTGACCAGAAACGCGTTTCCATAGTCATAAAACACCAAAACGGTGTGATACGGTTGAATTCGGAGAAAACGTGCTCAGAATAACCTGAAACCACACGAAAACAATAAGAATATTATTCGTGAAGTGTAGGAGGAGACTACATGCCCATCAGACATGCGGTGCACGTAGTACGACCAATTGTGTCGTTTTTAGCAGTTCGGTGCGCGCTAAAAGGGCGCGTTGGGGGGTCAAAACCACCCGAACGACCTCAGAATTCCATAAAATCATACGACAATAGCTGTTGTGTGAATTGTGAAATGGTTGGTCATATGGAACATCTATCGGAGGTGTCATTTGACTGCGGTGGCAGGAAACGCATTTTCGGAGTCATAAAACACCAAAACGGCGTGAGACGGTCGAATTCGGAGTAAACATGCTCCAAATGACCTGAAACCACATGAAAACAATAGTAATATTATTTGTGACGTGTAGGAGGAGACGACAAGCCCATCGGACATGCGGTGGGCGCGATACGACCGATTGTGTTGTTTTCAGCAGTTCAGCGCGCGCTAAAATGTGAGTTGGGGGGTCAAAACCACCCGAATGACCTCAGAATGCCATAAAATCATATGACAACAGCCGTGGTGTGAATTGTGAAATGTTCGGACAGACGAAACGTCAATCAGAGGTGTCTTTTGACCACGGTGACTGGAAACGTGTTTCCGGAGTCATAAAACACCAAAACCGCGTGAGATAGTCGAATTCAGAGCAAACGTGCTCCAAATGACTTGAAACCACACGAAAACAATAGGAATATTATTCGTGATGTGTAAGAGGAGACTTCACGCCCATAGGACGTGCGGTGGGTGCGAAGAACGTTATTTTTTAGACAAAAAACAATTTCCCAAACTAAACCAAATAAGAAAAAAAATCCTGAAATGATTGCATTTCTTAAATTGGGGGTTTTCAATTATTATAACACCATGATTTGATGTCAGATTTAATTTTATTATATGTATATAATAACTGAATAAATATGTCTAATTTACGCTTGTTTTGTTTAGTTTTTTGTCTTATTGTAGGTTTATTGAAGCAGAAGATTGAAATGGATGGACCTGTTCGGATCGTTGAAGCACATTTATCATTTATTGTTTATGACGATCTTGATGTTTATGCTGTTTGAAATTGTTTTCCATTTTTTATGAATTTTACCTTGTTTTATCTCTGATTTTGCACCGTGAATTTAAAAAAAAAACATTTCCCCAGCCTAGTGACCGACATAGGCGGTCGCTATAGGCTTCCTGGTACACACATTAGCGACCGCAAGGCGGTCTCTATAGGCCGGAATTTCATCCACCTAGAGCGACCGCCATTGGCGGCTGCTATTGGCCTATTGCGACGAGGCTAAAGTGACCGCCAATGGAGGTCGCTGGTCGGTCTCTATAGGCCTATAACGACCGCCAATGGCCATCACTATAAACCGAATTTTTAGTAGTGGGAGAATGTAACACCCCAGGATTTCATAGTATGTTATCTCTTTAAAATAATTCAATAGCTTGCGGTACACGCAACACCGAGTTTGAGCGCACCACGACTTACTAAACTAGCCTTTCATAAAGAGGTTATGAATATTATTAACTAAAATTTGAATTTATATACTCCATTTAATTTTAACATCCATATTATGTGTTTCTTAGACATAATATAAGAACAAATTCATTTTTTCAGATAAAAGAAGTATTTTTCAAAAAAATGAAATTTTATCGTCTATTAATGGAGAACCCTTTTTAAATCAAATATTTGAATATTTTATATATTAAATTTTAAAAATAAAATTTTTCTTTAGAAGTGGTATATAAAAATTTAGTTTGGATAAATTTTTTGTGTTTTTCTAATAACATTCATATTTTGATGAATAATGAAAGATACTAAATTTTAATTGAAAATAACTTTTTTAATAAAAATAATTTATAGTTTTAAATTATACATTTGAATGGTTTTGAAGTATAATTAGATTATATTTTTATCATTTAATACAATATAGGTCATTATAAGTAATTTCACATTTAAATTGGACATAAACACATGTCAATCTTTTCATAGGTTTTACTCTTTAAAAAATCACCTTTTGGTTTTGACAACGGGAATTTATTTTAAATTAATTAATGAAAATTATATGATTTTAATTTGTTAAAATAGACTTTATTTTGGAATTCAGAATATCAAAATTAGCTTAGAGTGAATTTTTTGTATTTTTCTGAAAACTTTCAATTTTTTGAAGAATAGTGAAAAACACTGCGTTATTGTTTAAAACTGACTTTTATTTAAATAATTATTATTTTTATTTAAATTTATTTTAATTTAAAAATAAATACATAATAACTATATTAGTCCAATTTAATTCATTAGAGTAATTTTATAATAATATTAGATATATAAAATTTTATAAAACTTTTTAACATCTTTTACCTGCCTTCTAGACACATTTGAAAATTTGTATAAAACATAATTTTACCGCTTCTGTGAATTGAATTTAAAAAATCCTAGTGACATGGTTAATATCATTAATTAAAATTTGGTTCAATAGGATGAAACTAATTTTTGATGAATAGTAACTTTTGAATTTTATTTACCACGGTTAAAAGTAAATAGGGTAATTAAAGTTAAAAATGATATTATAATTTCCCTAACACATTTACTAATTCAATTGGATAAGTTTATTTCGACCTAAATCAACCTTAGGAATAAAATATGATCATTTTTGATCCATTTGGATTAGATTAGAACATTTATAACTATTTTATTTAAAGAAGAGTTAAAAGTATTAAATTCAAATTTTAATAACTAAACTATTTTTAATATAGTGTTATATATATGATAAATTAGACTATAAATATTCATTATAAAGATAAAAATATTTCCTACATCATGGTATTTTATTTATAATTTTTATATTTTAAATAATTAAATTTATTTATGAAACAATGATGATGCAATAATTACCTTATTAATGAAAGGTTAAAATAATTAATATTATAAATATTAAAATAAATGTAAACTGAGAATTTTTATGCATTAAAAGATTTTTATAAGTTAATATGACATGTTAGGGTTGATTTAATAATTTTTTTTGCAGTGATAAAGTGGATATGACTTTCACAAAAACCAAATACTAAATAGTGTCAAAATTGGCATAAATGAGTTTTTAAAACAAATACTATATTATTAAATGATATAATATAACTAAAAATATAAGATTAGTCCAAAGGAATTATGTAATGATACATATGTCATTAATTAACCACTTGAGGTTCTCTTGTAATTTTATAGTATGTTTATTAACCATGTATTATAATAATACAAGAAGACATGATAAAAGTTAAACTATTAAACTAAGGGTTAAATCTAAAAGATAAGGTTAATGTGGTGACTTAAACTTGTCTAAAACCAATTGGTTGAGATTATTCCGACCCATCACCACATTATCCTTGAAATAAATCCATTTGGAGCTATTAGAAACCGAAAATTATTTTAGAATAAATAAATATTTCAAGCTTTTCCTAAAGTGCCCCTCACCTCTCTTATAAAAAGGTACTTCCTCTTCTCTTAAATTCACACCTCCAAAGCCATTTGACTTGGAGAAAACCTACTCAAATATCCTAAAAACTACCCTCAATTCATCCTATAGGCCTTAATTTGATCATAAATCCAACCTAATTATCCCTTTTGTTCAATTCAAAAAGAAGAACCTGAAGAAGAGGTAATTATTTCATCACCTATTTCAAAGTTCTTTTCTTCTTCCACTTCCACTTTCATTGTTGTTTCCATACCAAAATAATAAATCCAGTAACTTATACATACTATGATTTTATTATAAACATGGTACAACCATACTCATTATTCTATCCATCCTATGAATGACAAAGTCACCATACGTGCGTACGTACGGCTTACCGCCTCCACGCCGTGCTGTAATTTGTTATTCAACACTTCATTATTTGGATGAGTATAATAATGAGTTTAATTGTTGTAAACAATAAATATAACATTTTAATTATTATTTACATATAATATACCATCCATTTACATACTATTTAACCATCAATATAATGATATCATCGCTCGTGCGTACGTATGACTTACCGTCTCTGCGACACGATGAGATTCATTTCCACGTTCACCATTCAATGATGGTTATAAATGTATATATTATTAATAAGTATGTTATATATGACATAATAATTCTACTGAATATATATATATATATATATATATATATATGTATATATATGTATTTACATATAGCTCATTCACTTCTGTTCAATACAAAATGAAAACAGAAATGACGTTTATGCGTACGTACGACCTACCATCTCCATAAATGATGTTTTCCATTTCATATATCTATCTATTATACAAACTTATATTCTGAATATATATGATAAATAAATAATTTTTTTATATTCTGGAATCAATTAAATCATGATATAAGTTATACGATCAAGAATAACAAGTTAAAACACGTATGATAAAGAAAGTGATTATTACCCGAAATGTTATTTTAACATATAAATTATTATTAAATGGGTGGTATAAAGCCATAAATTAATAAAATATGATATCATAAATATTAATATGGTTCTTTTATATTTTAATAACATACTATGTTCATTATACAGGAGGTTAAACGTACCCTCGACCAAAGGAAAGTACAATGTAAGGGTTAATTCCTCGATCTCATTATTATCCGAGATTGTTTATGTGTAAGAATTTACTGGGAGATTTTGATCATCAATGTCCAGGTTTCATAAAAAAAATTTCAAAATGAATATTTTAAGATTTTGTGGAAGGGACACTTTAGCAAGATAAGAATTTTAAACGTTTTAATGATTTATTTTTCTAATTATTTTTAATTAATGTCCATGTTTTAAAAATGATTTTAATGATTTATTTATATGGACATGATTGTTTTAAAATGTTAATTCCTTTCAAAAGTTTCAAATTTTTATGGGACACTTTGATTCAAAAATCTATTTTAAATGACTTCCTTTATAAATGCGTGACTTTTAAATGAATTTACAAAAAGGGATATTTCTCTCAAATAGTTTTACTGATCATTTTCACCTATGTCAACATCTTTTACTGGATAATATTATTGATTGAGGTTGATTTATTATAATACAATATTCCATATTGTATTTAATGAGTTATGATATGTTTGACTATGGATGTGCTATTTTTATACAATTCATGGTTTATAGTTAAATTATTAACATTTCATATGCTAGTTTTAATATGAATGTTTATGTTATGTTTCAAAATTTTCATATGAGGAATGAATTAAACTTAGTAGGTGATGGGTGGAGCCCAATATAGATCCTCGATGCATCAGAAGGTCTCATGAGACAAATTAGTATCTTGGAACAAGGCCTTTACACAAATTTTATTTATAGTCTTGGCACGAGGCCTTGACTATGTGGTTATGATGTCTGGCATTATGCATTCCCTCATTATGAAATTAGTTATTACATGTGATTATTAGACTAGTATAATATTCATGTGCATGTTTATATGGTAATGTTTGATTTATTTTTTCCATATTATGTTCAACTTTATGTTTAAAAGGCTGTTGTTTTTATTACACATATTTCCTTAAAAGTTTATTTCTTTCGCTAAATTATTTACCCTTACTGAGCATCTGAGTTCACCCATTTCTTATGTTTTGTTTTCCCATGATTCCAAGAAGTGTGTTATGATTGATATGCAGGGTTAATCTAGGGGAATAATGGAATTATCAAAGGATTATTTATGTTGTGTTTCATGTTTTAATGTGTAATGTAATGTTCATGTATGTAATCTATTTTACAAGACTACTAAACTGATCAGTCCTTTGGGACTTGATTCCTTGTAATCATGTCAATTTATTAAAATAATGCACTGGCTCTAGGATTCTGGGATCAGGGCATTACATGTAGTGATGTTAAAATCACTTCTCTAAGACCTAGAAACAAATTTCACTATCCTGGTGTATGTTCCCCTCATTAACATTGGGTTTTACACATCATCCATACACTAGGACATTACATACATAAACCTAGATCTCCTATCATGGGTACAACTATAGAGATACATTTAGTTTTTTCCATGCATCAGAAATGAAATTCTCATCTCAAGAACAATGTGTGGCTTGATTCCTATTTTTATAGGATACATGGAAATGCTTGGATCCCCCATCTTTGGCCCAATCGTAGAATTTGTGCCCAATTATGTCCTGATAATGATACCCTTACCAACTCACTCAATAGGATACACATACATATATTCCATCTTCCCCATCTCATCTGATTGTATGGTCTCCTTATTCAGGTTGGGTATTCTCCAATGACCCTACACTAGGATAAAACCATTTTATTTTCTCTTATGAATGATTCATATCTATGTTGTGAAATCATATAAGAACTATGTGTGGATATTTTCTTGTTGTTGTAGGATATATAATGATTTTCAGATTATATATTCTGGGCCTAGTCAAAAATTTCATTTCCTTTAGACCCATCCTAGCATATAGTATCTCCATTCACATCAGGTCTTTCTAAATTTAACTCCATATTGGGACAACCTACTTCCTCTTAGAATGATATGTGGCTTGATTCATGTTCTTATAGGATATATAGTTATGCCACAAAAAAATAGTGTAGTAAGTGGTGGTTATTTATAGGGGGTTATACACAACCTCCTCTAAATTAAATTTTCTCATAAATTAGTGGCAAATATATCAAAACCTCTGCTAAATTTAAAAATTGTTGCAGTTTTGGCATAATTACCACTAAAATATAACATATTTTTCTAAAAAATAAATAAAAATTAGAGGGGGATAAAGCCCCCTAAAATATAAGAAAATAGTTGTGGTTAATAATTGTAGAAAATTTCATCATAAAAACATAATTGATTAAAAAAATAAAAAAATAGAAGGGGTTAAAATCCCCACTAATCTGAGAGATTTTAGGTGGTTAACATTTCCTGCTAATTTATTCTATTAGAGTGGGTTTTAACCCACACTAAATTTGTTTTTACCTTTTAAAAATAAATCTACTATATTTCAGCAGCAGTTGTGTCAAAATTGTCACTAATCTCCTAGATTATAGGGGGTTTAACCCCATCTAATTTTTTTATTCCTTTTAAAATATATCAAATTTTATAATTTGTGCGTGTCTTATATAAAGACAATATATAAATGTATTTAAATTCATTATAAACATATTATATAAATTAATTATATAAATACATAAAATAAACACATATATATAAAGAAAAATGTAAGTATATATAAACAATTATATTAATATATATATTATTATATTACACATCCCACCATTGGTGGTGGGGTGGTAAGGGTTTGGAGGGTGAGGGGGAGGTCACAGGGTCAAGTCATTCGGACCTACATGCTTATTGTTATTTGTTTCTTTACATTGTGTTCCGTAGTGGTGAATGTAATCGACCTTATATATTATATTACCTATAAATAATATATAATTATATTATGTATATATTATTTTATATATATATATATATCCTATTGTTAAATATATCAATACATTATATATATATGTAAAAAAGTATATAAATTAGTATTTACAAATAAATAAATAAATTTATAATACTATATAGATAAGTATTTAAATTAACATAATAAATATATATTTGTATACATAGTATAATTATATATATATATAAATGTAAATATATGTATAGATATGTTTATATATAAATCTACAAAAAAAATTATCAATATGTAATTATTATATTATATTATATTGTATTGTATTGTATTATATTATATTATATTATATTGTATTGTATTGTATTGTATTAAATTATTATATATATATATAATATAAATATTATATTTGTATTTTGTAATTAAATTAAATATTTATTATTATAATTTTATGAATACTATATATAATATAATATAAATATAATAAATTGTAAAAAAATATATATAATATATATATATTTGTATACATATAAATGTGTTTATAAAATATATAAAATATATTTTTATTCATATAAATATGTAATATATAAATATATATATATTAATTGTGTACCTATAAATATAACATGTGTGTGTGTGTGTAATATATTTTGGTAATAAATAATAAATAATAAATAATAAATAATATATGATATATAATATATTTTTATACATATAAATATAATAAATAACATATTTTTTTTTTATTTTACAATATATATTTGTAGTTTATGTTTTTGTATAATATAATGTGTATTTTTATGTGTATATATATATTTATTTGAATAGAATATTTTTATAATATGTAAATATATAATATATAATATATAATATATATTTGTACAAATATAAATATAATAAATATATAAATAAAAATATAATACATATTTTTATTCATATAATTCATTTGTGTAATAAAATATGTATTCGTATTTGAGAATGATATATAATATTTGTATAATATATAACACAAATGTATATAATATAAATATATACATAATATAAATATATACATAATATAAATATGAATACATTAATGTACATTATATTATATATTTGTATAAATATATACCATATTTATATCAGTGTATACTTTTATATAAATGTATTTTAATATATAATATAAATGTATTCAAAAAATAAATATAAATGTGTACTTAAGTATATAAATAATTTACATAAATATATATAAATATTTGTGTATGTATGTAACATAAATAGAATTATAAATATGTATTTAAGTATATAGATGTATTTATAAATATATGTATAAATAATTATCTTTAAATATATGTAAATATATAATTTATAGGGGTGTGCAGAATATATATATATATATACATATATATATATATACATATATATATATACATATATATATATACATATATATATATATACATATATATATATACATATTGCACATATATAATTATATTAACATACATATATGCATTTAAATATACGAATTAATACAAATGTATACATATAAAGAAATAGTTTATATAAATTTCTAAACTTAATACAATATAAATGAACTAGAATTGAAATGAATATTATAAATATGATTACATTAATTCATATAAATGTATATATAGGTAACATATTTATTTTCATTTAAATATATTACGCAAATAATATTTATTTTAACAAATAAAAAATATATAAATAAATCCATGTGCATAAAATAAATAAAAAAGTCATATAATACAGGTGAGGGTGTTTGGCGTATATCCCCAAATTCATGGTTCAAAACCCACAAAGGGGTGTTTTCCTGGAGTTGGAGGAATCGAGGGGTGGGGGTGGATAACAGATGTGCATGGGGGAACCAGGGACCATGTGGGGGTGCATGTGTTAGGGGACAAGGGAGCCCAGATGTGTGTTGGGATTGGGGCCGCGTGGTAGGGCGAGCAGGGGGTGGGGACCACTAAAAAATATGGTCAAGTGAGGTGATGATGGGAGGCACGATAGGGTTGTTTTAAAAAAATAATTAGGGGCGGTTTGAAACCAACCCTAAAAATTATGTTTTTTTAGATTAATTAGGGGAGATTTCAATCCTCCTATAAAATATCATTTCACAAGAAAACTATAGGCGGTTTCGAACCACCCCTAATTATTTGAAAAGTTTACATATCATCATGTTTATTACAAGTGGTTTAAAATTATTTTTTCTATTAAATAATTTATAAGGGGTTTAAACCCCATCTAAACTAACTACCACTAATTTTGACCTTACCTTACCAATGCTTCATGAAAATATCCACTAACAAGATTAGGTGGCCATTTTAATGATATTTTTTCAAAGTTGTCTCTAATATATATAGAGGAGTTTATAACCCTCTCTAATCAAAAAAATAACCCCTACTAATGTTTGTGATTTTTTTATTGTTCATGGATATATCACCCTAGGCCTAGCCAAAAATTCCAGACCTAATTTTACCCCAATGATGAGACCTTTGTCAATTCATATCGTGTTTTATCTTCTCTCCCATCACTAGGTCACCTATATATATTTATAATTTCCCCTCCTACACATCATCCAAATTTGTGCAGAGATTTTATATAAGGACTATTTACAACTCACTTCCTATTATAATGTGATATATGGTAATACCCATACCTATTATCTTGGGTTCATATAGAAGGTTTCACTCCAATATAATCCCCTACTCCATCCCAGTGTTTGGGCCTCCTCATTCACATCGGGTTATCTTCATCAGCCCTGCACTAGGATGAAATCATTTCATTTTATCTTATGCATGAGTTAACTCTACATAGAAAATCCTTATAAGAACTATATGTGGTTTAATTCATATTCTTATAGGATATATAATGGCATCCAGATCACTCATCTTGGACCTAGTCGTAATACCTATGTTTGAGTGTTGAGAACCTTACTAATTCATGTCATGTTTCATTATTCTCTCTCTTAATAGGGTGTCTATAATAACTCTATGTGCCTTGATTATTATTATTAAAATATATGTAATGACATCTGAACCTTTTATTTTGGACCCATCCACCGACTATTATCTACTTCCACTTCCCTACAACATCCCATAATAGGCTAAATTTGGTAAGTGTTGGACAAGTGTGTTCTAATAATCTTTTGAATATCTTATTCCCATATACCACAACTTATACTATAAGTGTTTGGATCACCATGAACATTTCATTTCTATTAATAATGAGTGTATCCAATTATAAATTAAAAACATATGGTTGGTAATGACATTTGTGTCACATATCTTGTCTGCCAACTGAATGCATGTCTTCATATTTAGAAAAGATTCCTTTAACACCATATTCTATTAACAATATTTATGTAGTACCCACCATTAAAATTTGGTATTCAGTCATCCTTATCATGTTTTTCACATTTCATCACCTTCTACTTAAAATAGTTCAAGTTATGATTTACATCAATTGAATTCCTTATTCAAAGGTGTTAGGCACTCTTAACTCTTGAGACCCATTTGGGTTATCACACCACATACTTCACCATTAGTCTAAGAACTATAACCAAAAACTTTTTGCACCCATATTCAAGGCCATTTATATTCATTTAGGCCCCTACACCATTCGTATCAGGTTATCATCCTTCCCTTATTTCTAGGTAGATTGCCTCACTTTTTACTGTCCGAGCACTATAACCTTAAGCTGTATACACCCATCAATGAAATTTAATATACTATCCCTAGGCTTTCTATTCACATATATTTCACTTTACCCTATTTAAATATAATCTCACATTATTTTCTCAAAGTTTTATTACCATTAAACCCTAAAAACTCTTAGTTTGAAAACTATAACCTCAAACTACATGCACCTCCCCTCAAGGATATTTATATTAATACTAGGCTCAATATTCATGTTTACTTTCCACCTTTACCATACTATATAAATCATCTCAACTCATGGTAAAATATATTTTACCTTAACCATAATTTCCCTATGGTTTTACATGAATGAAATTAATATTCTAAATGAAATTGGCATGATACCCATCATGTAAAAAACTCAAAAAGAGAATCCTGGGAAAAAGTAGAGTCTCTTCTTACTAGGCCTACACCTCGCATAACCCATAAAAAATTAGAGAGTTTAATAAAGTAAATTTCATAAAGCTTGTAAGTTCAAAAATTAATATATGAAAGATGGAAAAAATTCATGTTCCTACCCACTAATATTTTTCCCATATATGGCTTGGAAAAAGTTAGTGTGAATATAAAAAGACATAAAACTTTTAGGTACCACCATTCATCCTTGGAAAAATTCAAACTCTGGTCACTACATCCCTAGACCCAAGAAAAATTTAGAGAGCCCTTCTTTCTCTTATATATATTGATTTAGGATATTTATGAAAAATGAATAAAGGTGTAATCTTAGGGAACTTGATCTATTTTGAGAATTGAAATTCTCATTTAGAACCCCCATAACAATTTTTATTATGCTAATTCATTCACCTTACTCATATACAAATGCACTAACCATCCAAATATGTTTTTTTTATAATTTCTCAAAAAACAATTTAAGGTTTAGTGGGAACCTAACAAAATACCATCATAAGAAAAATACAATAATTTCCAAATTTAACTGATAAAACGTACTATTAAAATTTCAAAATTCATGCATATCCATGCATCAATCCTAGTACAATTGAATCCTTATACCATAAGATTCTGATTTGATTTTCCTCAATTCATACCACCAAATACTTGATCTCTCTATAATCATCTCCACTTTTCTAGTGAGGACCCACTAGAATTGACCATGAAGTTCCATGTAAAAATAATAACCACATAGAAAAACCAAAACCAGAAAAGGACATCGTAAAAAATTCCAAAAGTTGTAAATAAATTGAATAACACCATACCAAAATCCACATCACCAAATATTCATTGTAAACATGAAGAATTAATAACCATAAAGACACCATCACCAAACCAAAATGAGAATCATGGAATTACCTAACATCCAAATGAGAACCAAATCTCTATAAACACCAATGTCATAGAAGCACACAACATCCATGTGATGAATCTATAAGATGAACCATCATAAGAAATACACCATAACTTCATGAAATAAACACCTCAATAGAACATAAATACACCAATGTTTTATAATGTAATAATTATTTCTCACCCCAATCAATTTCCACTACAACATAGACTCAATCCCTTTTGAGCTTGCCACTACATTGAATTTGGTACCTCCTCCGATGAATACATCTTCAAAAACACTTTTCTAATATCTAACTAAGACATTCCATTGAAAATATTCCAACCATTATCCCTGAAACCACCCTCTTATTCTAGGTAGAGTAGGAATAACATTAGATCCCTACTAAGAAAAGGAATATAAACTGACACGAGTTTGGGATGGAAGGTTCATCTATAAGATTGAGAAAGACCCTCAAGGATGGGATCTTAGCAGATCAAGCTAGAGATCACCACCAAGGGAATGTGCTGAAACCAACTCCACAATAGATAAACTGAAGATGGGTGATGTATATATCTATTACCCAACAGGAGTATGAGGAGGAGTGAAGATAACTAAATGATGAGTTAATGATGTATGAGGAATTGTATGGACCAAATGCCATAAAATCCAGATCCATAGATGGAATCAACCATGAAACAAAATACCAATGAGAACAAAAATCAATAGAGAGTAAGAAAAATATTTAAGGAAATGGTGGTGTCATCATCGAATATGGTAAATGTGTTTCTATATTTAGGCTGCCTATATCCATTTAAGAGTACATGTTTAATAGGAAATCTAATTTCATAGTCCTTTATATAATAAATATTCCATGTATTATGGTGATAGTCTGTTCCTCCATATTTTACTCACCTATATTTTTATAAGGGTTCATGATCAAAAGCTAATGGATTGATTCATACATATCATCATTGAACAACTATTTTGGATCTATGATTTACCTGATCTATCCTCATATAATTTTTAAGTGGATTAAGTTATTATGATATTACCCTTTTTGAGTTTGGTAAATTATCATGAATTGATAATAAGTGGAATAAAAAGTTCAATGAATCAACAAAAATTAGAAATGGAAATATTTTTCATTCATTGATTAAATAGAAGATGATAATCCACAATCATGAGTCTCACTCTCATCATATACAAAATAAATAATAAATAAGAATATTGTCACAAGGAATGATAATTGGAATCTTGAAATTAGATCATTGCTTGATATGAGTTTTTAATAGTATGATATGGCATGACTAATGTTGTTGTTTCTACATCTGCATCAATTCACAGTTCCTTTTACCTTTTAATAGTATCCATCCCTACCTTCACAATTACTCTTCAAGATTTTTCTAATAATATACCACTTTATTGGTGGTTTCCATCTCTCGGTGAAGTTTTTTCACTAGGGCCCTCAATTCCATGACTTCAAGTTGTCATTTTTCTACCACCATCTCATGTTGAGATGCTTCTTGACATTCTACTATCCTGATACTTATAGATATAGCCATGGATTTTTTAGTTTAGAGATTTAACTTGAGTTACATTACTCACTCTCGATCACCAAAAACTTCCTTTATGATGAAATGAATTAAATGGTAATCAAACCCATTGTTTTAAAAAGTGATTAATATGTTTTGGTGTTGATTTAAACATGTGTTGAACTCACTAAGAGGGGTCACATGAACTAATCTCTAGATATTCCTATACACCCATATTCACACCCTTTATTAGAGTGAGGTGTGATCAAATTTTAAGTCAGGGTCCATCATAGGAACTAGAACATATTTTATAAGTAAATTACTTAGATAAGGCCAAGTTGTATCATCCTCTAAGAAAGTTAGCTCTGAACAAGTATATACCCATGTGAATTCTATCAGATAAGATATTGATGTAGAGACCACCAAAGTTTCTATGGTTTGAGATAGGACTGTTGAAGTCAACATCTAAGAAATGATAGCCAATGGCCAAAAAATATATGGTGATTGAATAGTTGGTAGTGTGGATACACACATTCACCCATTGGGGGATTGAACTTCTCAATAGTTGTCTCCTTATTGAGAGGTTAAATGGAAATAGCTTCTTGTGGAAGTCCCTATATAGGATTGTTGAAAGTAAAGTCTATCTCTAAAATCACTATACCCTCCAAGGGATCTATAAGGCTATAAGATGTCCATGTCCCAAATACATATAGGAAAACACTATAAAGTGATATACATAGAAATAAACATTATTTATCATGAATAATAGAGAAAATAAAATGTTGATATAATTCAAAATCCTATAGAGATTCACTAAAATAAACAACCTATGATTTAGGATGATCAGCTATGTATTTTTATCCATGAGTTCATTCACTAAGATAAAATGATATGACACATTATATGAAACATTCTAGTTAATATCTGACTTTGGAATCTTATAATTTTTTCTATTCTTCATTTAAATCAAGGTCCCTTATTAGAGTGTTTAGGTTATATGATCTTTATAATACAACATCCCTAAACCTGGGAGGCTTGACCTAGATAGAGACAAAGATATGAAGACCTTTCTTTCTCCCACATAGAGATTTCTTTTGAAGACAACTTTATGGGATGAACTAATAATAGTGGCACAAGAAATACTCCTAGAGGTTTGAAGGTTATCGGTAAAAGATGTAACATAAAGGAAGTGGAAGACTCTTATTCAATATAGTTTCCCAAATAAGAACTTGGATTAACCAATGTTCCTATAGATAAATGATCAATATATATCAAGGGATACCAAGTCCCTTAAAATTATTACAAAAGAAAATGGGGATATCAATAGGGATATTGGTAATGACATGTTAAGTGTAAATGGGAATCCATGTTTCCTCTCCAAAGGAGAGATCTGTCTAACCTCTACTTCATTAGTAGTGTCCCTTGCCTATAAGAGACCCTCATCATTCCCTCATTCCTCATCATCATCTTTATCACTACTTGACTTGGTCAATAAAATTTTGTGTACTTGATTTAAGTAAAATGTTTGGACTTGGAGGGAGTGGATCACAGTTTCATGTTCCATTATGTGAGATTCCACTTATCCAGAATGATTCTCATAAGAGATGTAAAAAGTTGTAGTCACATGTCTAAACTCTATAAAAAAATCATCTACTTATAGAAAATCCCAAATACCTTATATAGATGATGTGTTTCTCTAGAATACCACTCCATCAAAGAATCTATAAGTTGAGAACTAGTGGGGATGATTGGTAGAAGGGATACTCCAACCATCAAGGGAGAATATTTTAGGTGCCTCAACATTTTCCAAAGTATCAGATCTAGTGGATGCCTTCTTGTTACATGTATCATATGAGGTATTCCCACATCTTCTGGCTTCACCTATTATTATTTTACTTCGATCACTAGTGGATCTTAAACTGAGGTACCAATTCAACCAAATATTTATTGAGGTATGAATGAATCCTTTTCTCAATGTATTTGAATGATAGTCTCTCATCACCTCCCATATTAGAAACAACCAAAATTATAATTACACCATAGAGATCCACTTTACATGTTCACTTTAAAGCAAGGAGGGACTGTTCTTATATACAAAATAGAATTTCTACCCAAATCTAAAAGTTACATACTCATCACAAATAGTCTCCTTATTGATCCTATATACCATCACACAATCCCTCAAATATATTAGGTATGCACATTGTGGGTGATTATCAGCCATATTATCAATAATTCTTCCATTCAAGGATGAGCATGGAATGAGTATGAAATAATTGTAGAAGTTTGACATGTTTCCCATATTTCAATCGTCAAGTGGGAGTAGCCTAACTCTTCCTATGCTCTATAAATACAGATTGAACTAAGCATTAGAAATCACTTAGCCATTGAATAATTCATATCCTAAAATTTGTGTTTTGATCCAACCAATTGGAAATTGTAATGGACTAACAAGTCTGAATGGGTGCTTCCCCATATATATGTGTTTAACATACCAGTAGATTTTTTTAAAATGTTAGCACTTCCAAGTTGATATACCTACCATTGTAAGGTTTAGATGCCAATATGAAAGTCCTTACCCTTAACTTGGTGTGTTACTTACACACTAGGAGGAGATATTTATTGATGAACATGGACAAGAATGTCTCTTAGTGGACTAAACGACAGTCCTAGTGGGTATCCTCCCAACCCCATTCAGTGTAGTGGACATCCTCTAATATTGATCAGTAGGCACTAAGAATACTATGGATATTTCAGGATATGTGTCTTTAAGGTATCCTTGTATGTGGCCCTAATATATTTAGCATAATAAATACCTCATCCCAAATGCTAAAATAAACATCAATTCATGGGTTAAGATCTTAGACAATAGAATTCCATGCCAAACAGAGTATCTTTATTGCAAGTGAGGGGTAATTTTTGGGATATTATCATTAAGAGTTCATAAAAATGAATTCTTGGTACATATCCCAAAGAATCAAAGTCCTACTGACCATGTTAATGTCCTAGAGGATTTTCCTGATAACTCTGTTCATAAAGTTGAATGTTTTTATTTCCAGGATCCACTTACTATTCAAGTCTAGGATGTTTTTATTATTGTAGGGAGAGAAGGACTTGATATCCAAACCACTTCATACAGGCTAGCTGTCTTTAGTTCCTATTCAAACTCAACATGTCTCTTGTGTATCCAAAAGGGAAAACATCTGTCTATACTAAAGATGCCTCCAAGTTAAAGATACTAAATCAATTCCCACCCCATTATCTACTTGAAAATGTGCCTCTTTAAGATATATGAATAACTATGGATGTTCTATTTCTTAGTAAATATCGCTTCTTATTGAAAAAAGGAGTATACCCAAGAACATAGACCAATGCATAGTCAACCTTCTTAATGAAGTGTGTCATGACCAACCTTCTTCAATACGAGGGAAAGCAAAACAAAGTGTCACACCCTTCCTTACTCGTGATGAAGGAGAGATAATGACCCCTGAGTCCTGCCTTCAGTAGGCCCTATAGTGAAGACTAGCACACAGGGTATAGAATCTCACATAAGGTGTAAGGAATTTCCATTTTTATAGAACAAGATCGGAGATAAGATGGTAAATCCCAAGAAACTCCAAATACAAAATGTAAAAGTAAATCCAAAATCCATTCCCACATGCATGTTCAAAACTAAAGCTAATAAAAGGAACAAAAACTCAAAAGTAATGTACCAAAAGAAAATATACTAAGAAGAAACAACAACTAATCCCAACACCCCAGCTAGTAAAGTCTGGCACGATCCTCAAAGTCCTCCTAAAAACCTGAAATAGTTTTTATATACGTAGGGTGAGAATACAAGTGTAATCAATAGGGAAACTAAATATACTCATACACAAGTGGGGGAACATACTAATTCCTCTATGATAAATAGTATAACCTCAAAGAACCTACCAATAAATACTAACTAGCCCAACCTCACCAAGTCACACTCACAAAATAACTCAAGTTAAGTAAAGTAGCAGTATAAGCACATCGATATTTGGGTACCCCGCACCATTGTCACACTAGTTAACTGCTCGTTCCTAATGTCTAACGTATTGACACTACCACTCTTTCTATACACAGTCCCACTTCCACAACCTTCCCACACACACCTGGGCCTTAATCCAAACCACAAATCCCACCCATAGACACTTGGGCCACATCAACCATGCCTCTCGCCCGAAGACACCTAAGCCTCATCCCAAAGACACTCGGGAAACAAACCTGGCCCAAAAACACCTGATCCTCTCATCCAAAACATACATGTCCAAAGGATCTGGGACTATGGTAATCCTCAAGCCATTACAGCCTACTCAGATATGCTTGAGCGGTAAGAACCTAGAAGAGGGTGCGAGGAAGAAAGTCAGTAATCAGCCATCCATCCTCCCATCGGGATGTTGGAAAAGACACCCTACCCCAAGAGATGGGGTTTTTTAGAAAATGGTGCTCAACAAGGGTGGGGTGTGTATAGATATCAGAAGTAATTACAATTTATACATATAGGTAATCAAAAAATAATCCCAAACTACTAGTTTCAAACAAACAATCAAACTATCTCACCAGCACCACTTCTGATACTACCCCTATATGCACAACCACATAGCAGCCACTGCCAATCATAAAAACAACCCCTTCTTCATTTAAGAATTTTCTATTTATTAATTTAAGGGATTAAATTTAATTTATTCCATCACTATCGGGAAACTACCAACTTCAACCATATCAAACAAACAAACAAACCAAGCTGCAACCCCACTATACAACAGCACCAAAACCAGATTTGCAGTCCCACTACACGCCCCTATTAAACCACTATGTATTATCATAATTTAAATTTATACCACACAATCCTAACATTTTACCAATGCAGTCCAACTATATAAAAAGTTCATAACCACATTGTAGTCCCACTACCCAACATTGTCTGACAGACACAACACAAAAAAAGGCAGTTTCGCTTCCTATAAGTCCATCTATTCCACAATAAATCGGTCTCTCAAGCTGGGATACCAACATTCCCTATATACCACCCCGTAAAAAACCTAAGAAACTACTATTTAACCATAGTCCCGCTACACACACATACCAACCCCTTCTCACAGAACCAACTCCCTTGTCCACCCCTGTACCTACAACATACACAAGGATAAAACCCCATAAAATACATAGCACACGACCATACCATCAAGAAAAGTGTATTCATATTTATCTATTAGAGGTTCTTAAATTACACTTTAAATAACTAGGGTGATCACTTAATAGGTTTGATCCTGGTGCATCCATTTAATTAATCAAGTATACATGATTAAGTAGATTTCATGTTACTGCCAATTATCAAACATTATAACAAAACAAACAGGACACCACCAGTGCATAAGAAAGGACTACCAATGGCCATGATTATTAGAAGGAATGCAGTCATAATAACCATAAATTAACTAAATATAACAAATAAAACATGCATTCAATCATCAATCCGCTCCTATCCGGTTATTTTATTTAACTAGTGTTATCTTTTAATAATATTATCTTATTATTTATTAGTCTTTTTAATAAGATTATTTACCCTTTATTCAAAATAAATCATTAATAAACCCACCCCACATGATTCAAAATTAAATATAGGAAAATAGAAATCCCTACTTATAACAACAGGTGACCAAAGCTCCTCTTTGCACTAAGTACAGGGTATCACATGAGTAATAGGAATCTCCAAGAAAACTTAGGAGGATGGGCTATAACACAGGTGTGTGACTAGTCTAGATAAAAACACTTTAAGTTCACCAAGAGGGACAAAAAATATTGGGAAGGGAAGATCTCGGGTTTGAAGAGACAAATCCTATATCAAAGGAAGAACAGTTTCAAAAGCAATTAACGTGGGATCGAGGTCAAGATCACGCGGTTTGAGTATCTCAAATCTCCCAGAACGTTTGAATATTAAAGATATAAAAGATATCCTTTGAAACTCTCTTTAAAATTCCCCAAAATTATTTAAACTCAATTTACAACAAATAATATGTAAGAGGGGAGAAATTGAAAAACTGTGAAAAACAGGAAAAACTAGAAATGAGTCACTGATGGGAGAGTCATCGATGCTGATCCAATGATGGGTGAGCAACCGATGTGACCTACCAATGCTGGGCCACCGATGCTGAGCTACTGAACCGACCTACCAATGCTGATCCACTGACACTGAGATACTGACACAATGACTCATCGACGCCATGAATCACCAATGCCCTCACACCGAAATCCTGGTATCGACACTGAGGTACCGAGACCCTCGACTCACCGACGCCCCGACCTACTGATGCTGACACCCCTGACTCACTGACTCTTTAACCTACCGATGTCGATGCCCCTGACTCACTGATTCAATAACTTGCCAACACATTGACATGCTGATACACTGATAGGTCGATGCACTAACAGTTCAAAACTGGATTTTGGAGAACTCTCGGAATGAGTCACAGACAGCCCCCAAAAACACCCTAAACACTGGATTTTCACAAAGGAAAGGCTTGGGAAAATCAAGGTCATTAAAAAGTGTCCCACTACTATAATTTTGGCTCAAGATATTTCAAGATGATGGTTGATGTATCTTATAGGTCGATTCCCTAGTCAGGTTGCAGGAATAAGTGTGTAGCATAACAACCCAAATCCATAGAGGGGTAGTCTGTCTAACATTGGATAGTCCTATGTGCCTACTTTTACCCAATCTAATAGGAGTAAATTTCTTGGGATAATAGGCTAACACTAACTGGCTTCAAACTTTTTTTTCATCTTCATTCACCTTATAGTGGCATCTTATTAGTTTTTCTCTCAAGACATCTCTAAAAAGGGCTAAGATATCATACATGAACACAAAAATAGTATATATGAAAAAATTAAAAGTAAAAAACACAGAAACCATGAAATATGTGTGCCAAATAAAAGTTATGTGGGAAATAATAGTTCATAAAAAATATCTTCATGAAAGATAAATTTGATATAAAACATATGTGGCTACCTAAATAGTTTTTTGAATAGTTTTACTCATGGGATAAGATCATCAGATAAGTGATCCATTTGTGATTTAGAAAATATGATATTTTTTAGGACTAATAGAAACCTAAAATAGATCAAAGTGTTGAATGAGGTCCCCATGAACCAATATATAGGATGTTTAGGGGTCTTATGTGAACCTCATAAAACTAATATATTCCACATATTTCTTATTACAATTAAATTCCCTTCATTCTGGTTAGATCCAATTCTGAGGGTGGGAATTTGTTGAATCCCACAAAATTATTGATCACCAATTTTAATAAGATCAAAATAAAAAATAGAAAAAGTAAATTTTATAAGAATAAATTCAATAATTCATGAAGTAAATGTATTCATACATGAAATAATCATCTTTTTCAATGTTATAGTAGTAATCTTTCATGGTTGTGTAACATACTCGTGAAAGGGTTTAATTTTTGGTTTTATGGAAATATTACTTTATGAACATGTAAAAATATTATAGAAGGGTATCATTTTTTATTCCAAATCACTCATCCTTCATGACCACATATTTCTTTCGTGACACTGATTCCATGAAGGTGGTTATGAGTTGTGGCCTATAAATACCCCAACTCATACTTCTAGAAGAGGATATTTTCTATTATGGAATGAAATCCAAGGGAGAAATCACATTACTTTTGAAAAATTTCACTTTCTTAAAACTAATAAGAATAAAATTATAGGTAACATTAGAAATTAATCTAGATAAACAGGGAATGGTGTTATCAAATGTATTCATGGTAATTCATTTCACACATAGGATCTTTGTGAATCGTCCGGTATAAAATCCTTTGTAAAGGATTCCCATGAAATTCCATTATAAACGAACACTCATGTATGTATTTTCTGAGAATCATCCTTTAAACATCATGTATTTATATAACCTTACCTATTCAAATAAAACTCTTATTTTATGTGAAATGTGGGCTTCCTCGAGTACATGTTGTCCCCTTCCAAGTATTCTATCAATACATGAAACAAGACCTATGGTTTGTGACATCATGAAGAACCCCTATTATAGGTAATTGTTCCTTATTTACATCCCTTATTCCTCTTATTCCACTTAACTTGGTTGAATTAATATAAATAGCCTCATTTTCATCCTTTTTTCAATCTCAAATCCCTAAAAATCCATTTTTAATAGGGCCCCATTCATATCCACCATATTTACATGATCAAGGATCTATGCATGTTATAGTGATACCATTCAATCATGTGTTAATTTAACTTGAAATATATCCCTTATAAGAATTCACCCTAACCTGTAATGCTCTCATGGTGTTAACAGTCATACATTCCCTTGTTAAATAAGGTCCATATCATTTGAAGATTGATAAAACCTCTCTTCGATAAAGATTCCCATCAATATTTCCCTATACCAAGCATCCTATCCGCTTCTTTATGAGTCAAATTCATAAATTTTATTGTAACCATACCCTCATTGATGACCTTATCATTATTACACTCAATTAGATATATACCTCCAAACAGGCCTATGATTGGGTGTATGTCCCAAATACTCTTTATTGATCCATATCACCTATGAGTCTACTCTACCTTCATCATATAAGTTACCCATAAGTATGAGGTGAACGTTTATAATTAGGTATCCTACTAGATTTAAGTACCAACCATACCCTCTCCAATATAATTACCAATAAACAGGATGAACCAAAATGGGTCACTCATGCGTAAGTTCCAAACCAACCATTTTTAGACACCTTTCACTGAGTATTCCAAGATATATGAATTTAAACTACATTAAATATAGTCTATTCTGCATGAATTTAAATTTATTAGAATATGTCCTATTTATATGGAATTAAACTAAAAGGAATCATGGTCTTTAATGCATGACCTAAAAAGAAAATTTACTTGGTCTTGGATGTACGACCTTAATAGGTACATAATTTAGTCATTGTTTTATGACCTTAAAAGGTTTAACATATCCTATTAAGTGGCACAAAACTAAATGGGTTATGATATCCTTAATAGGGACATGTATGAAGTCTCTATCACAATCCTGATCCAAAATTCAAAATATATAACACCTCCCTAGATGGTAATAAATTCCAGAGTTCGCAACTATGTGACTTTAAACCATCACAGGAGAAGATAGATGGAAAACCTATGATATATATAGAAATTCAATTCAGTGGATGGTTTTCATCAACCGATCACATAGAAGTAACCATTATTTTTTCTAGGAAGGATTTCATGAATATATATTAAATATATTAGGGAGTCTTGGACTAGGAAGTACGACTCATTATGGAATGAGTTGAACACCCATCCTCTCAACCAATGCACAATCAAAAAAATTACTAGTGTTCCTGATGACCACTTTCCATTGGAAAGTAGGTTCGCACAAACTCAAAATGCACATGAATGGATCACCTTGGGGACAATGTCAAAACAACCATCCTTAATGGGAATTTAGTTAAATACATGTATATGATACTTCCTAAAGGTTTTAAAGTACCAATGAGTTTGTTAAGGTTTTAATTTTTCAATGGCCCATTGATATATTGAAGAAATATTCTTATGTTTAGAATATTCATTTTTATGATGTAATAAAATAGTTTGGTTTCATAAAAAATGTATATAATTCTTGTGTATAAAGGGGTATTAGTGGGCGTTTTATGGTATTTGTTATATTTTATATGGATGATATACTACTTGTTTGAAATGATATCCTGACTTTACATTCTGTAAAATTATGGTTGAAAAATGCTTCCCAATGAAATAAAAGGGTAAAGAAACCTATATACTAGATCTGGATATCTATAAAGATAGATCAAAGAGGTTTATTGGTTGAATTCAAAACACATATATTGGAATAGTGATATAGTGGTCTAACACGGAGAACTCTAAGAAGAAATATTTACATTTATTGTATGGAAATGATCTTATAAAGATTCCTAATCCTTAAAAAGAGTTAGAAAGGATGGATACAGTTTCTTATTCACTCATGATAAGATCTATCATGTATACCATGTTTTGTACTCAACCCAATTTCACTTATGATATGAGAATAACAAGTAGATACAGATCCAATCATGGTGAGAGTAACTTGATTGATTTTAGGAACATCCTTAAAGAATTAATAAGAAATAAGGATATGTTATTGGCCATTGGAGGAGAGTATGATCACATTGTAAGGGGTTACATTGATTTTAGTTTCCAATGTGAAAAGATGATATGATAAGTCAATATGGTTTCATATTTTTTCTAAATGGTGAAGAAATTATTTGGAAGAGTTCCAAATAATCCACCTTAGTAGACATAAAAATTGAGGTATATTATATCACATCATCAGATGCTGTGAAAGAATCTATTTATATCAAGAAGTTCATTTTTGAACATAGTGTGGTTCCTATAATTGAGGGTGAAATTGAACATTACTTTGAAAACATTAGATTTTTTTCTTAGGACAAGGAACCTTAGACTCACTAAATAACCAGACACGTATTTTAGAAATACTATCTCATTAGGGAGATCATTGAGAGGGGTGATGTAAATAACTTTTTTGTGGATAAAAATAAAAATATATCACATAATTTGACAAAACCATTAGTGCATATAAATCATGAAGGTCATGTTTAATCTCTTGGTATTAGATACATGAGAGATTGGATAATTATTTTCAAATGTATATGGTTTTACAATAAAAGAAATATAAAATTATAATTCATTCACGTGTGATACTTATATATTACATGATTAGTGGAATGGTAATATCCTATCAAATTATGACTTTAGGTTATCCCTAATTGATGATCAATAGGGAGTATTATGGGTTATGATGATATATTAATATTAGCATGAGATGAATATTGTATGTGCTATAAATAGATGTTTTCAATATAAAAAGAATATTCTCATGAGATAATAAGTTGAAACTTATTATATATACTGATCCACCATAGTATATCACATGTAATGGAATACAGTCATTTAAATACTTTGGGGTGTATACTTGTTATGAATCCCCATTACCTGAGGTTGGTGAGATACCTAGTAGTAGAACCTTGACACTTTGATATTGTTCTTTCACAAGACTTGTGTCTTAGAAAATCATGAGGTGGTTGGGTATATAATTGATCAAGTTACTAGTTTTAGATCAACCAAGATGGGATTTTTCCACCCATATAAAGAGAAAATATATCCATACCCTTGATTAAACTATACTGAGGAAATAATATGCCACTATCATAATGTATGATAGGTCTACGATATAGGTTATCAAATCCATGAATAATTCCATATCTTACATATGGTTACCATTTTCTATTAATCATTAAGATGTTTTTTTTATGGATTCATGAACATATAATAATTGTTTAAAACCTTCAAATGGTTATATAACACAATGGTCATGAATTATGGGTAATTCATATTGGATACTAAGCATTGAAAGTTATCCCTCGACATCCTTTAATGAATGAAGGGAGGATATATAAGGATGGTGATCCTCCTATCGGTGTAGTAAAAGTATATTTTCATATCCATGACTCTTTATTTCTCCTTATTGTCTATTAATCTTCATAGATAATATGCTAGAATGCCTTTGGAGTCCTAAGGATCCTATCATAGAATCTAAGGATTTTTATTATCAATGTTATTCATATGGAAATGATAATCCTTTAATTTTATCTTGGTGATCTAAATCAATCATTCCCTGTTGATATCAATATAGATAAGGCATTCTATAATAGAGGTGTTCTAGTTTATATTTTTATTCTTTATTAAAATTTATTTAATGAGGATAGATTGGTAAGTAAAATAGCTTTATTTCGTTGCATTGATCATGAGATGATCCTATAAAACCTTTCACGAAGAGTATGAGTGCCACTATAAATAAGACATAGACCATACCTTAAATCATGCTAGGTGATTCTTGGTCTCAGCCCTTTATTTCATTCACCATTTTTTATCCCTAACTATCATCTCTCTAAGCCTTCCATGGACCACTTTGGGTTGGAGGTGGTGGAATCATATCATGAACACATCCAACTATAGATCCTCCCCTTAGTGCATCATCATCTCTTTTTTTTATCCACCACCTTGAGGGACACCCTATCAACATTAGGTAGGTCCCCTATCACATAATTTCTATTGACATATAGGTCTATTTTCTACATAGATTCCCCTTATTATACATCAGCTTAGATGGTACTAAACCATATGACCACACCTTCTATAGCCATATCAAATATTTTCTATTGATTGGATGAATAATCTATATGAATTAGAGGTTGTTGATTCTTAGGATTGGGGGAACACATGCACAAGCCACTATCATTGAGGCCCTAATGCCTACTATCAACCAAACACAAATAAAGACTCTACTCTTAGATAACTTCCACTAGATCCATCTACCTACTAATCATCTTCTAAAAATATCTCAATCACTAGGTGCATCTATAAAACGTCATCATAAGTATGGATTAAAAGGGGACTAACACCAAATTAGAACTCCCTATAAATACTATACATGAAGAAAACTATCCAAAATAATTTTGAGAGAGTTCCTTAGGAGGTCAGTGAATCTCAAAACGTACTAAAAAATAGACCTACTACTCTACTGCTGCTCTAAAAGCTCATGGATGCACATAAACATTAATATAGCTGGGTAATAATCCTCATGAAAAAGGTTCTATATAACAAATTTACCTAGGATCCACTAAAATGGTGCCCCAAGCTAGTGTACCACATGGAATTAGGTGCACCACCCCATAAAACAAAGGTTTTAAACTAGAAGTAAGGGTCTATAGGTGGTACCATGGGGAGACTATACCCTATTTACTACAGTGCACAATATAGAAGTAACTAATGGGAACATTATAAACATCACAACCTGAATAAAATAACCAGGATATATTGCCATGTTTAATCCCATGTGGTAACATAATGATGATTTATATAAGTTAGGAAATGAATTACATAACAATTAAAAAGTAAAACAACCTAAGAAATAAATAGAAGGAAAAGGACCCAAAGATAGCATCACCCCTAGAAGTTTTGAACTCTTTCATGGATCCCATATCCCAAGATCCATACTATTAATATAAGAAAGCATCAATATAGCCCTTTACCTAACCCATAAACTTATGGAAAAGAAGCATTTTCTCGGGCACCCAAGTTCCATGGTGGCTCGATCAGGTTCTGAGTAGAACTCAGTATTCCACCACTAATGGTGTCTAATGATAATCTAGTATATATTTGTAAAGAATAATGATGTGTAATATATATAAATAAATTAGTATGAATAATGATAAAATGTGAACACTAAAAGTATCAATGTTGATCCTCAACCTCAAGAATATAACCCAATTCAACGCTATTAGCTTTGGCCATTGTCTGTAACTCTAGTCTTGGTGGAAACGTCAAGTCATTATCTGGTTCTAAGGAACAATTCCAAGGAAACCATAATCAAATGGCCTGATAGGATTCCATGAGACTCAAATGAGTATTCCCCTCCTCCATTCATGAGAATAATGATATGAAAAGTTAGGTCTCAAGGGACCACCCTTGACATTCAGAAGCATGGCTTGATTAAAATCTCATCTCACACCCAAGGCATTACATACCAATTGTAGTTGATCCAAATCTAGGGAGATCATCCCATAAAATTAAACCAGAGACACCCTCAAGAATCCATAGTATTAATCTATGTAATTTGATAGAGGAAAACATTAACCAAATCCAAGAGGGAACCACCACCATGGAATTCATAGTAATGATTCTATGTCTAATCCACTAGCTAGATCAAGGAATTCAATAGTATTAGACCCCATTGAATCCAATGGTCACTTTACACCCCCAAAATTCCCATGTGTTCCCAAAAGGAATACTAGGATATATATGTCATTACATAGTCATACAAGTCACAGTAATCTAAGGATACCTTCCAAGGCATTCTACACCCACACCAATTTCCAAGGATCTCAAACATTTCATTATTTCACAATTCAAATAATAACAATGTACAATTTAACAGTTTATGGTAAGAAACATTTAGGTTCAATTCACACTTTCCATTTAAGTATTCCAATTTCATAATCATAAAGGTTCTTATAGGTCACCCTAGGTAACCCATTTTATACACTAGCACTATGATACTAGAGGCAACCCCAAACTACCATGTTACTCACTCAAAGAAAGGAACAACACAACTTACCTCTTTAAAGTCTCAACAAGGGTCCACAAAACCCAAACCACCATCCTATGTACAAGAATATTTATTTCATCACTAAAAAAACTTTCAATTTAATTACTTATGTGAGGTGTCTGAAGAGTATGCACATCTGCACAAGCTAAAAATTCAATACAAAGGGTAGACTTAAAGGGAAAACATTTAGACCACCAATCCTTAAGGAAGATTCAAAATTTCCCCAGAGCTAAAAACTTTTCCAAGTCCTGAAGAGATCATGAAATCAATAAAGTACATAAGACACACCATAACTATAACACCCCAAGATTTTAGAAGAAGAACATTATGTTTGATAGTATATATGACTGGCAACATTGAGCTTAAACAACCATGATATATTATTATTTAATTATGACCATTAAAACCTAGTTATTAATTTTAATGGTATGAATAAGAATAAATACATTATGAAATATATATATAAAGTTACTAATCAATAATAGTTTATTTATTAATTATTAGGAACTAAACATTCAATTCTTAGTAAAGTAATATTATGATTTAAAAATACTCTTCCTTTACAAAATATTTTTTAGTTCTCTTTATGAGAAAATATTTTATTTAATTTTTTCCACTTTTAAAAAAATTATTTGAAAAAATAAACTTTGTTTTTTAATTCATCATTTAAAAATTATCATAGACTGAATTTTTTGTGAATTTCCGAAAAACATTGATTTTTCACTAAATAGTAAATTATACAGATTTTTATTGAAAACCATAATTTTATTTAAATAATTTAAAAAGTTTCATTTTAATTTAAAATGATATAAATGTGAAATTAGATCTATTATATTATTATTAATCCAATTATTTTCATTGTAATCAATTTTATTTTTGAGTTTGGTAAAAAAAGATTTTTGTACTTAAAATGACATATTTCTAGTTGTTTTGTGTTTTTAACTTAAATTAATTACTGAAATTTTTTGGGATTAAATTTTATAAAACATATTCCATATATTTAATCATGAGGTTCAAATTTTTTAAATAGATCCATTTTATTTTTAGGCATCATGAATAGTAATTGTAGTAATATTTATCACCTCGATAGAGGGTAAATCGAGTTAACCTAGGTTAAAACTAATAGTTATGGTCACCATTTGTTATCATAATTCTTATTAGGTGAAATTAATTCTTACATTATCACCTTAGTCTCTAAATTTAAATTTTTAATGGACATTTTTCAATAAAAATTACCTATATAATATTTAAAGCAAAGAAAAATACAAAATGTTACTCTCTTTTAAATATCACTTATGTGTTCACATAGAGAAAAACACAAGTAGTTAATGAATTTTTGTGGTTATTTGGAGAATAATGAAATTATATTCATGATGGTATTTTTTTATAATTTTAGTTATTATATTTTTACCTTAAATGCTTATGAAACACCAACATATTATTTCTTTAATTAATAGAAAAATAAAATAAATGATATTAAAAATATTAAAATTAATATAATTTGAGTGATTTATATTATTAAATTAATTTTATATATTAATATAAAATATTATTTTTGTGTTAAAGTATTATATTATAATTTTATATTTTTCATGGTGTCTTTAGTGCCAAATTAAATAAATACTTTCAAAAATGACATCAATGATATTTTATGAAATAAATAATTTATTAAATTATTTTAAAATAATAAAAATACTTAAATAGGACAAGGTTGATAAAATAAGGTAAAATATTTCATCCCATTTGAATTTATGAACCAAATTTTACATTATAAGTAAAATTATAACCCTTTAAGAGTGAAAAATATATTACCACAATTAAGGTTAAAATAGGTTAACTACAGGGATAAAGCAAAATATAAGGTTTAAAATACCAACTAAACCTATAAAAATATTATTTTTTGATGATATTTAAACCAGATACCACATTATATTTTAATCTCCATCCATTTTGAATAATTTTTCTTGATAATGACTTTTTTATATTTCAATCTTTTAAGAAATGCCAAGAGTTCCCCTTTCCTCACTTATAAAAAAGGCACCACTATATTCAATTATCTACACCACTTTGATACTTATATATCGATAAAACCATGAAAAATTATATTATAAACACACATATCCACATTATATAGTTTTTTATTCCCATAAGATCAATCCTATCATCCTTAAGAGGAGATTTAAAGGAGTTCTTTCAAAGAAGAGGTAATCATCTTAACCGGCCACTTTCGTTTTTTAATTATTATTTTACCTCCAATAAATATATGTTATTTATCCTAAAATATAACTAAATTATCCTGAATATACTTAATTTTTTTTATAATTATGAAACCACCATTATCCACCCTCTTTTTCTTCAAATGGGAAGTGAATGTATCACTCGTACATACAAACTGCTTACCATATCCACGTAATGATACAATTTATTTTTCAACGCCATATTTTATGGATGGTTATTATGATAAGTTTAATGTTTATATATGATATTTATTTTATAATTTTAATTATTTAATTATAATATCATATCTACCTTCTTACCTTCCAATCTTGCAGAAAATGATAACGTCGCTCGTGTGTATGTGTGGACCACCACCACCATGAAGCGTTGTGATTTTTTTTGATTTACATGAATGGTAATGAGGATATATTTAATGAATATATATGATATAAATGATATAATAATTATTTTTTAATGTGAATTATTATTTTCCTTTCTTTCTTTCTGTCATTTGAAAAGTGAACACATCGTTCATGCGTACGTACGGCCTACGGTCTCCATAAATGGTGTAATTTTTTTTCTATCTATAACTTATATGGATGGATATAAATTTATATATAATGGATTTATATTATGTTTATATAATTATTAAAATTATATATATGATGGAACCATGATCAAATTATAAGGACTAGAACTATCGAATCAAAATTCTTATGAAAAAATGAAATAGTTAACACCCAGAAACGACGATTTTTGTAAGAACTTATTAATGAATGAGTTTTGAAATGTTATAAGGGGATATTATATGATATTATAAGTGTATAAGTGATTATTTTATATAATTTTTATATATTTAAATTTATTATACAGGAGGATAGATCACTTTCAAATCAAGTGGAACTCGAGGTAAGGGTTTATCGTCTCAAATTGTCTTATTTGGGACATATGTTATGTTATGCACATATATTTATTTATGAGGTGTATATATATCTATTTTTACATGTTATATAATTAATATCCTTATTATAGTGACATTTGAATTTTTATTTGAAGTTATTCTTTCATGGGGCTTATGATTCAAAAAGCTACCAAATCGATAAGGGTTTTATGTGACAATCTCATTGTTTATCGGAATTATTTATGATTAAGTTTACAATGGTTTAATTTCATGATCTACCTATCAAGAAACTTATGAATATTATTATAATATTTTTTTTCTAGATATTATATATTTTCCTTTCATTTTACTCTCTTTAAAAACTATAGAGACAAAAAGAATGTTTTTTAAGG
Organism: Viscum album; assembly: GCA_963277665.1. Taxonomy (NCBI): domain Eukaryota; kingdom Viridiplantae; phylum Streptophyta; class Magnoliopsida; order Santalales; family Viscaceae; genus Viscum; species Viscum album. The sequence goes on from OY728131.1 coordinate 1,403,465,138, forward strand.
AAAACCGACTTTATTTCTCTCTTCAGTCAAAAATACATTTCCTTCCATATCCATGTTTTCTAAAAACATATCATGATATTTTTAAATATTATACTATTATATTTAAAATTATTTTTACCAATGATGTACTTATTAGAAAATTGTATAAAAGAAACCTTCTTGTCATTTTCTGATCGTGGTACTTTTTGACTTTTTTTTAAAAAGTGTGAAAGGAGTGTTTTATTTTAACTTATACAGAGTAAATTGAATTTATAGTCATCATAACCACTCAATAATTTTAATATTAATTTAAAATTTTAAAATTTTATTTTCAAAAAAAATGTTTTCTTTAATATTTGGTAATTTTTTATATTTTAACTAAGCGATTTCAAGGGGAAAATGGTATTTTCTTCAAGAAATATTCCAAGTGATGTTCTAAAGGAGTTTTTCATCTAAGACTAAATCCATTGATGTTAATTAAGTTTTACAGTGGATATGATCCAATGATACCATCCTTATGTTTTGTCTGGGTGATTATTGATTATAATGAAAAGATGATTATGAAACCCATTTCTTTTCCCATGGGTTATGCTATGATAAAATGATGAAATGTTTGTGAAACCCATTTCTTTCTATGGGTTATACTGTCATGAAATGTTTATGAAACCCATTTACCTTTAATGGGTTATGATATGATGAATGTTTTATAATATTATAGAACACATATGTATTATTTTCATTATGCGAAATTATATAACCCTCCAATGAATTAGGTAAAGATGGATGTCTCATGAGATAAATAGGACTGGAATGGGGTTTGAACCCTATTAGGTAAGGTAATTTTTCTACTATGATGGTCTTGGGAGTGAACCTTGACTACAACCTATGAACTGAACCTAATCCACTATAATATTATTGGGAGAGAACCTTGAATAAGGAATGGGTAGTGAACCCAAACAACTATGATAGTCTTTTAAGTAATCCATAAATTTTAATTATATTACTTTATATGATTATGTATATTCCATAAACCTATGTATTATTCCAATTTTATGTTCTCATGGACCATGTTCTTTTGTTACTTTATGATTCATCTCTTATGAACTGTTAATATTTATTCCCTGAGTCAAGTTTATGATCTTTGATATATATATGTTATGGTTTTAAAATGTTAATCTCATGTTCCCATATCCTTATTCTCATGATATATTTATGTGATCATTTATGAATCCCTTTTTTTACCCTTACTAAGAATAAGATCTCACCCTTTCTTATATTTACTTTCCCATAGTTATTTAAAAAGAATTTAGGTATGATATGTCTAATAAGGGAGCTAATTATGAAGAACTAAGTGGGATACGATGTAGTTATCTTATAAAAAAGTTGATTTTGTGTCCAACTTTCCAAATATAATATCCCCATATGATTCTATCATGTATATTTATGTTATATAATGAATATTCATTTAATAATATGTAATATCTATGTATTACAAAATGGGGTAACTATAACGCCACCATAATAATTAATTTTAACTAATTATAATTAATTGAAAACTAACAATAATTAATTATAATATATTAAAACAAAACTAAAGTAGGTATAATTGGTGAAACACCTACTGGAATTTCTCACTATAATAGAACCACATCTAACCACTCACTAAAGTCCTGCGGTGTACCCCCAACTATGTTTAGGACCAAATCCATAACCCATGATGCTAATATAAACACCAATTAAATCTAAAATTGTGGTAAAAACTTAATGAAATCAGTATCACCACATACATACACTAAAATGGTTCATTATGGTGTGAATAATTTTTCTTGGTATCTCATCTATACAATCCATACAAAATCCCCAACAGAAGTAGGTGATCCCACCATACTTCGGTGGAATTGCCAATGGAAACCCCAAAAAAGAACTATAAAATTATAAGGGAGGAAGGAGGAGAATAGAAGAGTTATTTGGGTGGTTATTATAATATCAAACCATCTAAGGATCTATAACACCCTAATATATTTTTTTAAAATAAAACTATATTCGATAGTGTATATGACACACAACAATGTGCCAAAATGAACCATGAAATATAACTATTTAAATATGATTGATATAAACAATCCATTAAATTGATGGGTATGAATAATATTAACTAATTTATGAAATATTTATAAATTTATTAATCAATATAAATGTATTGATAAATTCCTAGGAAATAAGCACTCAATTTTAAATGAAGTAATTTTTTTTAAAAAAATATATGTTTTCTTCAAAAATAATTTTTATTAATTTCTAAAAGAAAATATTATAAATAATTTCATGAAAATTAAGAAATTTTATTTTATAAAATTAAATAAATTTTTAAATAATAATATCAAAATTTACTTAGGGTTAAGTTTTGGTATTTTCATAAAATGATTTATTTTTCTGTGAATAGTGAAAATTACCGATTTTTCAACTACTATCAATTATTTTCATTAAATAAAGTAATTTAGAATTTCCATTATATTTTATATTTATAATAAAATTTATATATTAATAATTTTATTTATAATTATATAATTTATTTATTTTAAATAGTCAATTTTCATTATTTAAGTGTAAGTTTATTTTTATGCTTAAAAGCACAGTTTTATTTAAAATGTTTTTAAGTGCATAAAGTTTATCCATTTTAATTAAATAAAATAACCCCTAGTTTGAAAATATTTAAATTAAATTAATACATTATAAATCTATTTATAGGAATTTAAATTCATATAATGATAATTTCTAGTCATATAGTTAATGTAAGACCATTTATTGCTTGAAAAATGCATTTCTCGAGAAACTGTTTTTTGATATGTTTTGCGGGTGAAATTTTAAATTTAATTATTCCTATAAAATGGTTTTAAATTTATAAAATGGATTCCATATTTTTAATCATTATAATTAATGTTATTTAATAATTTCAACTTTATTTTTTGTCATAATGAATATTAAAAATAATAAAAAAAACTAGTTACTGTGGTGAAAAGCTAAAATGGTAAAAGTGAGTAACCTTAGAGTAAATAGAATAACATGTTTAATTTTTAATTTTGGACGTTTTTATCAACCATATAACACATAAAATAAATTATTTTTAAATTTTTGAGGCACTCATCTCGGGGGAGACTTCCCATTATTGAATAGTTTTAAGTATTTACAAAAAATGTCACTCCCTCTCACTTATAAAAGGGAACATATTATCCTCTACATTACACACTTAAAACCCAAATGGTTTATAAAATAAAATCCAAATTACCTTTCCTTAATTATGTTCCCATATCCTATAGGTCTTTATTTTATTATGAAAACCTCCTAATAAGGCTTTGAGTGCAAACCCAATTAGTGTGTCTGAAGAAGAGGTATAATTCTAACCTTTCTTTTTTGTTTTATTTCTTATTACACCTCCTTAAAATATTTTTAAAAATTTATAATATAATATAATAATTATCTACCATATACTTAAATTTTATTTTGTTAATTTCATAACATAGATCTATCTTTGTTTCCATAATGTGAGAAATGAAACCATCATTCCTGTATATGGTAGACTACCGCCTCACGAACCTATGAAATTTGTTATCCATCATCACCTATCATGGAGTTTTATGATGGTGAGTTTAATTTATATATATTATATTCATTAAATATTCATAATTATGAAAAAAATAATATATCATATATTTTCTTACATTTTCACCCATTGAAAGATGATAACGTTATTCATGCGTATGGATGACTACCGACTCACAAAGCGATGTGATTCATTTTACATAAATGCATCACCTATATTTTATATATGAATTTATTTAAATAAATATTATTATATTTATGATTTAATTATCATTATTTAAAGATAAAATATCACTTACCATCTTCTCATCATGATCTTTGAAAAATGGAAACATTACTCATGCGTACATACGACATGCCATCTCCATGATTGTAACATATTTCATTTTTCATAACTATATTTCATGGTATTTTTTAAAAGTATAATTTATGAATAAGTTTTTCAATTATTTGATGATTATTATTCTGGATATGATGGAACAATCACCCCTTTAACCATGGTCATCACACCGATGTTGTTTTAAAATTATGAACTGAACATCCTAAAAATAACAAACATGGACATAACTTATTAAGTAATTAAATATATAATTAAAATAAATGAAGTAAATGTATTTTTTTTAAGTTATTAAACCTTTAAAATGTTCTTAATAAAACAAATAATTGATATAATTTTATCAAATGGGAGATAAAGGACATGCATGATAATTTTGGACTCGAGGTAAGGGGTTTCATCTCAAAACTTACTTCTTTAAGAAACTTGTTATTTTATTTAGATAAATTCTTTTAAAAGGTTTATATACTAAAATTTTATTATTTTTATCATTTATTATAATTATTCATAGTGTTTTAACTTTTAATTCAAGATCTCTACCTCTTTCAAGTAATTTTTTATTAATACATTTCTTAAACTGTAAGGGACTTCATCTCAATTTCCTTTCAATGAGGCATTTTTTGATATTATGAAATAATATATTTTAAATGGTGTGTATACTGACAATTTTAAATGTAATATCATGAATACTTAAAGATTCATTACAATTTAAGTTTCAATCTGAATTATTTCATCCAAGGGTATTTAACTTGGAATTTGTTGAGTGGTAAGGGATTTCATAAATCAGTTTATTAGGTTATATTACTTATTCAATGTCTTTGATATTATAATATAATGTGTGTAATTTATTTTTATTGTTTTATTTTTTATTCCCATTCATTTTATTTGTATTTACATTGTATTTATATAATCAATTCATTGATTAATTCCCACTTCAATGGTATGATCTTTGTATGAGATCTTGTCTCAATGTCTACTACGTTGCGATATATTTGGTATTATGCACCTATTTATTTTTATAAGGGGTATCTACTACCACTTTTATATGTTATATAATGAATACCTTTATATTCATAGTATTTAATTGTAAAGACCCGGAATTTCCATGTAATTTTTTTTAAAATAAATGGGAATTTTACGTGTCTGCAAAAATTGACGGCGCGTGATTCCGATGCCCGGAGTGACCGAAATGAATTTCTGAACTTTTGTTCGGGTACATTTAGTAAACATGCAAGCGGATTTTTCTAACTTTTGAACTGGTGCTCGTAATTGAAATCCGAGGGCACTGTTGAACTCGCAGCGCCAGTATTCACTTAAGGAGACTTTCACCTCGATAACAGATGGTCGAGGGTGAAAGTTAGTTTTTGGGTTTTTCGTGAAATAATAAAACAAAAGTAAAAGTGTGTGACACTTTATTTTTATTTGCAACACCCATGTGGGTGTTGTGTGGTGGGGTCTGTAACACCCCGAGCTTCCACGATACGCTTCTCATTAAATAATGCAATAGCTTGCATTGTACGCAACTTTGAGTTCTAAAACACTGCGACTAATCAAAGTAGTCGTTATGAATAGTAATAACCACTTTTTAAAATTATAGAAATTTTATATTTCAAAATGGACTTCATTTTTGTATTCGTAATATCGAAATTATCCAAAGTTGAATTTTTTGTAATTTTCTGAGAACTTCCAATTTTTTATGAATAGTGAAAATTACTTAAAAAAAACTTTTTTAATCAAAATAATTAATAGTGATAAATTATACTATTTAGTAGTTTTAAAGTATAATTAGAATATATTTTTACCATTTTATCCAATGGTGGTCATTAGAATTAATTTAACATTGAAATTGGGCATAAAAAATTGCCAATCTTTTGATATAAATTGTTTCTTAAAAACACGCTATTGTTGTGACAGCGGGAATTAATTATAAAATTAATTAATGCAACTTATATGTTTGGAATTTTGTAAAATAGACATCATTTTTGAATTCGGAATATCAATTATATCTTAGGGTGAAATTTTGGCATTGTTCTGAAAAACTTCAATTTTTGATGAATAGTGAAACCACTAAGTGGTAGTTAAATAACTGATTTTTCGTTTAAATGAAATATTACCACTTCTGTGATTTGATTTTCAAAAATCCGACATACATGGTTTTCATTAAGAAGTAAAATGTGGTTCAATGAGATTAAAATAATTTTTTGGTGAATAGTAACTTTTAAGTTCTTAATCGCGATTAGAGGTAATTAGTGTAGTTTAAGGTAAAATTAATGTTTTAATAATATGAGATAAGATTTAAACTTGTCCTACTCCTATTGGATGAGTCATGGCCGACCAAGACAACCCATGGGTCAACTTGGGGACCCCATGGAGCCACTTTGGTTGGAAAATGACATTACTATATATTTATTTAATGTTAAAGTAAAAAAATGACACAAACATGAAATGTTTTACTAAAACAATTTTTACATGGGGTTATACAAGTCATATTTTTGACTATAAATAGTCATTGGAAAGATAAATAGATTTCCTAAATCATAGTAGTTTTTTTTATAATTTTTAGACATTAAATAAATTAAATTATTTATGACATCATTATGATGCAGTGATGACCTCATTATTTAACGATTTTAATAAAATGAAAAGATAATGTAAAATACAAGGCTTAAACTTGTCCAAAGACTATTGGATGGGTAGATTTAGAACCCTTATCACCTTAGACACGAATTATATAAGTATGGGACCTTTAGAATCCGAAAATCATTGTATAATAATGTAACATTTCAATCTTTCCAAAAAATCCTCTCCTCTCCTCTTATAAAAGGCCCCCACCTCTACCACCTTATTCACACTTTCAAGCCTTTTGGTTCGGCCAACCTCTGCCCAAATACTCTCCCAACTTCTCTACCTTCATCCTAGAAGCTTTACTTTAGTCAGAAAGCCATCCTAAGGAGTCCTTTTAATCAAATCAAAAGGAAGAACCCGAAGAAGAGGTAACGTTTTCATCACCCTCTTTCAAGTTTCTTTCTTCTTCCACTCCCTCTTTGTTTATTATTTCAATTCTAAAATTATAACTCCAGTATCTTCTATATACTGTGATGTTATTATAAATATGGAATAACCATATTCAGTATTCTACCCATCATTTGAATGACATGTCACCATACATGCGTACGTACGGTTTACCGTCTCCACGTCATGGTGTAATTGTTATTCAATATATTATTATTTAGATGGGTATAATAATGATATGTAATTCATGTAAATAATAAATATAACATTATAATTATTCTTTATATATGATATACTATCTAATTATATATTATTTTAATATCAAAATAATGATATTGTCGCTCGTGCGCACGTACGGACTACCGTCTCCACGAACGCGATGAGATTCATTCTCCGTCGTATCCATTCAAGTATAATTATCATTTGATGATTTAAAAATAATGTTTAAGTACATGATATCATTCTGGATATGAATAAGATACAACCTATCCATGAAAAACACGACTTACGTAACAAAACATATAAAATAAAACGAGTAAGTTAACACCTGAAACAACGATAAATCTAAGATATTGTTAACAAAGAAATGTTAAAAGATCATATATGATATCATATGAATGTATATGATTCTTGTATAATTTAATAACAATTATTTCACCATTATACAGGAGGTTAACCTACCCCAACCAAGGAAAAGTACAAGGTAAGGGTTTACTTCACAACCTCTTCATTATCCAAGGTTGTTTATACATAATTATCTACTGGGACCTCGTTATCATCCACATCCATGTTTCTTAAAAATTTATTTCAAATTTTTTTTACTATTAAATGGAAAATGGGTTAAAGTCATTTAAACCCTTATATGTTTTTGAAAGGAATCTTACCGTCATTTTCCAAACAATTTACTTTTTGACCTTTTTGACAAATTTAAGGTAAGAATGTTTTTTAACTTATACGGCGGGTGCGGCTATTTTCTGCCATTATAACTTCGTCGAAGCTTCCCTTACAAGCTTATAAGAATATTTTCAAAGTAAATGTATTATTTTATAATTATGGGACTTTTGATTTCAAAAAAGAGAGATATTTCTCTCGAATAGCTTTGATTTCATCCATGTCAACATCCTTTGATGGGTTTTAAGTTTATTTGAAATTGATTTATGATACAAAACTTCCATTGAACATTTTGTGAAATATTTGACTGTGGATGTGTTATTTTTATACCATCCATAGTTTATGGAGAAACTGTTGACATTTGGTATGCTAGTTTTAATACGAATATTTATGTTATGTTTAAACCTATTCATATGAGGAATGTATTGGACTTAATAACTGACGGGTGGAGCCCGCTATAGATCCTCGATGCATCGGTAGGTCTCATGAGACAACTAGACGTGGAATTGGACGAGGCCCTTTCCCAATTTGATTTATGGTTTTGGCCGAGGCCTTAATCATTTTAGACGTCTTGGCCGAGGCCTTGACAAAATGTTTCAGAATATCTGGAATTATACATTCCCTCATTATGAAAGTGGTTATTGATATTTCATGTGATTATTCGTCTAGTAGAATATCCATGTGAGTAAGTAATGGAATTATTTTATTTTACTTTTTCCATATTATGCTGAAGTTCAAGTTCAATAAGGCTTTTGTTTTAGTTATACATTTCCTTAAATGCCTATATTTTCTTATGAAAGTTTCCGCTATATTGTTATCCTTACGGAGCATTTGAGCTCACCCCTTTCAATGTTTTATTTTTCTCAGGATGTGAAGAAGTGTATTATGACTGACTTGTAAGAATAGTCAGTGAGGATATGAGTGTGGACTAGGGAGACCATGTTATTGTAGTTTTCATTTTTATGATGTAATGTAATGTTTACGAATGTATCTAGTGTTTCCAAGGCTACTAAACTAATCGGTCTTTCGAGACTTGATCTTTTGTGATCATGCCAATGTTATGTAATAATGCACCGAATCTAGGTAACTGGGGTCGGGGCATTACAGTTGGTATCAGAGGAAGTTTAGTACAAACCTTGGAAGCTAGATTTAGACAAACTCTGATTAGAGCACGTAGACCTAAGATGAACTTTGAGGATTAGTATAGAAGAACTTCCTAAAATTTTGGTATTGTAGAGATTTTGTGAGTTTTCCAAGTAATACATCCCTATCTGGATACGAGCAGGTAGAGGCGGCTCTAGCACAGATGTACCTAGGGGTAAAACCCGAAAACACCGCTTTGAGCTAGACTCGAACGGAAACTGGTGCACGACAACGGGCCTTGCTGCACTTTTGGTTACGACACTCCCGGGGGATATGCTTAGGATAATTCCCATTTTCTTTACAAACCACTGTGAAGGGTTACGAGTATATACTTCCTCAAAGAAAACATTTTTATAATTATGGATTATATCCATAATTAGTTCAATTTATGTTAAGTGTTTTACAAGTATGGAATTTTGTATTTTGATTCATAAACTAATCTAGTTTATGCCATTATTTAGAAATGACTCCTAGTGGAAGGAATGGAAACCGTATCAATGCACGCACTCTGTGTAGGGATTTCCCTCCTGCTCAAGATAATTATGGTGGAGCTAGTGATACAACTGGTGCTGATCAGCTTCTCACCGTACTGGGACAACTCACGCAGGTTATGAATAATAACCTTACTCGTATGGAGCACCCTGATCTGCAACGTGGAGGATCAATACTAGACCATTTCATGAGGCAACAACCACCAACCTTCAATGGGAGTACAAATCCTATAGTAGCTGAGCAATGGATAAATTCCTTAGAGAAAATATTCCATGCCTTGGGGAGTAGCGAAAGGGAGAAAGTTATCATGGCAGTTTACCGCCTCACTGGAGATGTCGATCAGTGGTGGTCACTGATTCAAAACAAAAAGGAAGATGATGACGTATCGAATATGGAATGGAGGGAGTTCAAAGAGCTTTTCTTAGAAAAATACTTTCCTTGTGACCATCGAGCAGATATGGAAAGGCAATTTATGAGTCTGAGGCAGAAGGAAGATGAGAATGTTACAAAGTATGAGGCTAACTTTACAAGGTTAGCGAGGCATGCTGCCGATTATATACGTAACCCAAGGAGTAAGATTGATCATTTCTTTGATGGGTTAAAACCATTTCTCCGTCGAGCTTTAGTCTCACAATCTTTCTCGTCGTTCGAAGACATTGTCTCATGTGCTATCAAGACAGAAAAGGAATTCTCTAAGTCTTATGACAACAAAGTAAAGCAAGACAAGAAGAGAACGGTGGAACAAGAGATAGATAAAGGGAAAAAGGGAAATAAGGATTTTCCATTATGTGATAATTGTGGGAAGAATCACCCTGGTACTTGCCTAAAAGGAATGAGAGTTTGTTATAAATGTGGGGAAAAAGGTCACCAGGCGCGTGATTGCAAGGGAAAGAAAGAGGCTATCAATGTTGAATGCTACAATTATAGGGAAATGGGGCATTATGAAAATGAATGTCCTAAGCGTCAGGGAAACTTACCTCAGAAAAGGCTAAGGGATCAAGGACAATCTTATGCTGTTACTACAGTTGAAGCAGAATAACTAATGTATTGGTGCTTTTGGACTCATGGATTATATTCTGGTTATTAGAATAATGTGATATATATATGGATTGTACTGCAGTACTTGTTGATTTCAGTAAGGTTTTAATATGATAAAGGTAATTATATTTTTAGTATGTGACAATAAGAGAAACTTTACTTTGTTTGGGGAATCTGATAAATTGATTTTGGAATTTAAGAGACCTTTTAGAGAACGTATGGACAAAGGTATTTTGGATAACTATAAAGGTTGGAGTGGATTAAGTTGATCTTTGGATAGTATTGTTTAAGGTTAAAAAATTTATGAAGATTATTTTTGGAATATTATGATACTATAGTTTTAGGAAAAGGACAACCTGCAGGGTGGGGCATAACCCGTCGCGTCGGACAAAGCTGCAGGAATCGAACCCACAATCATAGTGCGACAGGCCTTTATTTCCTACCACTAGCCTACAGGAAGTCCCTGGTTATTACAAAATAATTTTACTAATCTAAATGGTATGTGTTAACATTTGGAACCTTATAAAATTAGGATAAGTATAATATTTTTGAGTTCTATTATCTTTTTGAGTGAAAGATGAGTTGAAGGTTGAAACTCTAATTGTCAAGAATAAATATATATATACCTATCTATTATTCAATGAATAAATTAATTCTTAAACTTTAGTAAAGGGATATTAAAACAAAAAAATGTGTTATCCTAATACCTTATGTCTTGTTGAACTGATGATATTTTAAATCAACATAGATTGAAGGCTTTGAGGCCCTCAATTTGACAGTTGATTGTGATTGATGACCTCAATCACTCCCTACAAATATCTACGTTTTTCCTCCAATTATATGTCTCTAATTTCCACCAATGTTCTCCTAATCGAGATCATAATTGGGTGGTGACTTTTTCATTTCCTATTCCCTCTTATTAAGGCTAAATTTTATTAATCTTATTTCCGATGTGGGTTTTCCTCAAAGTTATTTTCTCTTTTCAACCTTTTATTTTCAAAGAAAAATTTCAAATTGCGAGGACGCAATTTATTGAAGGAGGGGAGAATGTAACACCCCGAGCTTCCATGATACGCTTCTCATTCAATAATGCAATAGCTTGCATTGTACGCAACTTCGAGTTCTAAAACACCGCGACTAATCAAAGTAGCCGTTATGAATAGTAATAACCACTTTTTAAAATTATAGAAATTTTATATTTCAAAATGGACTTCATTTTTGTATTCTTAATATCGAAATTATCCAAAGTTGAATTTTTTGTAATTTTCTGAGAACTTCCAATTTTTTATGAATAGTGAAAATTACTTAAAAACAACTTTTTTAATAAAAATAATTTATAGTGATAAATTATACTATTTAGTGGTTTTAAAGTATAATTAGAATATATTTTTACCATTTTATCCAATGGTGGTCATTAGAATTAATTTAACATTGAAATTGGACATAAACAATTGCCAATCTTTTGATATAAATTGTTTCTTAAAAACACGCTATTGTTGTGACAGCGGGAATTAATTATAAAATTAATTAATGCAACTTATATGTTTGGAATTTTGTAAAATAGACATCATTTTTGAATTCGGAATATCAATTATATCTTAGGGTGAAATTTTGGCATTGTTCTGAAAAACTTCAATTTTTGATGAATAGTGAAACCACTAAGTGGTAGTTAAATAACTGATTTTTCATTTAAATGAAATATTACCACTTCTGTGATTTGATTTTCAAAAATCCGACATACATGGTTGTCATTAAGAAGTAAAATGTGATTCAATGAGATTAAAATAATTTTTTGGTGAATAGTAACTTTTAAGTTCTTAATCACGATTAGAGGTAATTAGTGTAGTTTAAGGTAAAAATAATGTTTTAATAATATGAGATAAGCTTGACACTTGTCCTACTCCTATTGGATGAGTCATGGCCGACCAATACAACCCATGGGTCAACTTGGGGACCCCATGGAGCCACTTTGGTTGGAAAATTACATTACTATATATTTATTTAATGTTAAAGTAAAAAATGACACAAACATGAAATGTTTTACTAAAACAATTTTTACATGGGGTTATACAAGTCATATTTTTGACTATAAATAATCATTGGAAATCTAAAAAGATTTCCTACATCATAGTATTTTTTTTATAATTTTTAGACATTAAATATATTAAATTATTTATGACATCATTATGATGCAGCGATGACCTCATTATTTAATGATTTTAATAAACTGAAAAGATAATGTAAAATCCAAGGCTTACACTTGTACAAAGACTATTGTATGGGTATATTTCGAACCCTTATCACCTTAGACACGAATTATATAAGTGTGGGACCTTTAGAATCCGAAAAGCATTGTATAATAATGTAACATTTCAATCTTTCCAAAAGAGCCCCTCCTCTCCTCTTATAAAAGGCCCCCACCTCTACCACCTTATTCACACTTTCAAGCCTTTTGGTTCGGCAAACCTCTACCCAAATACTCTCCCAAATTATCTCCCTTCATCCTAGAAGCTTTACTTTAGTCATAAAGCCATCCTAAGGAGTCCTTTTGATCAAATCAAAATGAAGAACCCGAAGAAGAGGTAACGTTTTCATCACCCTCTTTCAAGTTTTTTTCTTCTTCCACTCCCTCTTTGTTTATTATTTCAATTCTAAAATTATAACTCTAGTATCTTCTATATACTGTGATGTTATTATAAATATGGAACAACCATATTCATTATTCTACCCATCATTTGAATGACATGTCACCATACGTGCGTACGTACGGCTTACCATCTCCACGTCATGGTGTAATTGTTATTCAATATATTATTATTTAGATGGGTATAATAATGATATGTAATTCATGTAAATAATAAACATAACATGATAATGATTCTGTATATATGATATACTATCCAATTATATATTATTTTAATATCAAAATAATGATATTGTTGCTCGTGCGTACGTACGGACTACCGTCTCCACGAACGCGATGAGATTCATTCTCCGTCGTATCCATTCAAGTATAATTATCATTTGATGATTTAAAAATAATGTTTAAGGACATGATATCATTATGGATATTAATAAGATACATCCTATCCATGAAAAACACGACTTACGTAACAAAACATATAAAAGAAAATGAGTAAGTTAACACCCGAAACAACGATAAATCTAAGATATTGTTAACAAAGAAATGTTAAAAGATCATATATGATATCATATGAATGTATATGATTCTTGTATAATTTAATAACAATTATTTCACCATTATACAGGAGGTTAACCTACCCCAACCAAGGAAAAGTACAAGGTAAGGGTTTACTTCACAACCTCTTCATTATCCAAGGTTGTTTATACATAATTATCTACTGGGACCTCGTTATCATCCACATCCATGTTTCTTAAAAATGTCTTTCAAAACATTTTTACTATTAAATGGAAAATGGGTTAAATTCATTTAAACCCTTATAAGTTTTTGAAAGGAATCTTACCATCATTTTCCAAACAATGTACTTTTTTACCTTTTTGACAAATTTAAGGTAAGAATGTTTTTTTAACTTATACAGCGGGTGCGGCTATTTTCCGCCATTATAACTTCGTCGAAGCTTCCCTTACAAGCTTATAAGAATATTTTCAAAGTAAATGTATTATTTTATAATTATGAGACTTTTAAATGATTTCAAAAAAGAGAGATATTTCTCTCAAATAGCTTTGATTTCATCCATGTCAACATCCTTTGATGGGTTTTAAGTTTATTTGAAATTGATTTATGATACAAAACTTCCATTGAACATTTTGTGAAATATTTGACTATGGATGTGTTATTTTTATACCATCCATAGTTTATGGAGAAACTGTTGACATTTTGTATGCTAGTTTTAATACGAATATTTATGTTATGTTTAAACCTATTCATATGAGGAATGTATTGGACTTAATAAGTGACGGGTGGAGCCCGCTATAGCTCCTCGATGCATCGGTAGGTCTCATGAGACAACTAGACGTGGAATTTGCCGAGGCCCTTTCCCAATTTGATTTATGGTTTTGGCCGAGGCCTTAATCATTTTAGACGTCTTGGCCGAGGCCTTAACAAAATGTTTCAGAATGTTTGGAATTATACATTCCCTCATTATGAAAGTGGTTATTGATATTTCATGTGATTATTCGTCTAGTAGAATATCCATGTGAGTAAGTAATGGCATTATTTTATTTTACTTTTTCCATATTATACTGAAGTTCAAGTTCAATAAGGCTTTTGTTTTAGTTATACATTGCCTTAAATGACTATGTTTTCTTATGAAAGTTTCCGCTATATTGTTATCCTTACGGAGAATTTGAGCTCACCCCTTTCAATGTTTTATTTTTCCCAGGATGTGAAGAAGTGTATTATGACTGACTTGCAAGAATAGTCAGTGAGGATATGCGTGTGGACTAGGGAGACCATGTTATTGTAGTTTTCATTTTTATGATGTAATGTAATGTTTACGAATGTATCTAGTGTTTCCAAGGCTACTAAACTAATCGGTCTTTCAAGACTTGATCTTTTGTGATCATGCCAATGTTATGTAATAATGCACCGACTCTAGGTAACTATTGTCGGGGCGTTACAGGGTCCATCGGGACTAAACCTCCTTATGGAAGTTGGGAAGTGGGGACCACCAGACCTTAACCTCCCATAATAGGTTATGGTGGTGGGGACCACCAGACCCTAACCTCCCATGAGGGGTTATGGTATTGGGGACCACCTGAGGCCTAAACCTCTCAACCCCCACTTAATGAGGGAGAAACCTCTCAACTCCCTCATTAATGTGGAGGAGCCTCTTGAGCTTCCTCCACATTAATTGTGCCAACACACATATCTTTAATTGTGCCCACTTAATTAATTGGCTTGCCCCCCTTTTTAAATTAAGTAACAACGTCATTGGAATTTAGGAAGGTTTCTAATAAATGAACCGTAATAGATTCCATGATCGTTACCTACCTCCCCCCTCTCCTATAAATATTGAGCTTTGGAGGAGGATTTGGGACAGCTTCACCAAGCAAGGAAGCGCTGGTAAAGTGATGCGACGCCCAACACTTGGAGGATTACACTCTTAAACAAAGAACGCATTCTCCAACGAAGAACGTGCTCCCCAACAAAGAATGCTCCGCCAACGAAGAACACCGACCTCCTTCGACCTTCTTCCTCATGACTTCTTCCAATGTGGGATGTCCTCACCTATGGAGAATTGACGACCGTACTACCTTCTTGCGCCAACGCCATCAAGTGAATGAGGTATGGGTTTAATTTGTGTATGATTATATTCCCATGTTCTTCCTTTATTTTAAAACAAAGAATGTAGATGTTTTCTTTTGAGGGCTGTGAACAATCATTACGAGAGGGTTGACGTTCTTCATTATTTTTATGTTGAGCCATATGCTACTGCCCTAATGTGGAGAGTGCGGGAAAAACTAACATGGACTGTCCTCTCCGTAATCCTTGTGTTGAATTTAGGTGTTCTTCAAAATGGAGGAAGGAGAGAAAGGCAACGACGCTCTACCACCCATGGCCTCCGCTAATCCATGTCGCCGCCGAACCACCGTCGTGCCGAGTCCCTGAACCAAGCCACCACCGCGAGCCGAGCCGCATTTTCCCCCCATGTCGCCCCGATCGAACCGTCCTACACCCCTCGTGGCGCCCCGGCTGAACTGGCCCGCGCACCCGCGATGCCCCGGCCGAACTGGCCCATGCATCCGCGACGCCCCGGACGAACCGGTTCGTGCACCCGTGGTGCTTCGGCCGAACCGGCCCGCGCCCCCCGTGGCGCCCCAGCTGAACTGGCCCACTCCCCTGTGGCGCCCTGGCCGAACCGGCCCGCGCCCCACGCGGCACCCTGGATGAACCGGCCCGCGCCCTCGCGGCCGACCCACAGCCTTCGCTGCCCCGCGACCCCCGCAGAACCTAGCGGCCCTCATGGCTTTCCAGACCACCCAGCGGACCGGGTCGCACCATGGTTCGGGTCGAACCGAACCGGGTCGACCTAAGCCAGGTCGGGCTGGGTCAGTCCGACTGGGTCAGACCAGACCCAGGCCCACTACGACCCATTTACACTCCTTCGACCATATCTTTGGCACCAGACATCTGTTTGACGATCCATCAGTGGAGATGGAAATCTTGGAGCGAGACAGTCGCTTTGAGTATACTCTAAAAAAGTTTTGGGTATATTTGAGGTACGGTCAGGTCAGATTGAGCACGAATCCAACCAGGTCCCAAGAACTAAAAGGCTAATAACTCACAGACCGAGCATCCGGTTGACGCACCATATATTGCATTGAGACCCCCTTGATGTGGAGGTACTTTGAGATACTTCTTCATGGGACTTAGTAACAGTTGGAGTATCGACCAGTAGCTCATGGAACGGATCCTCCCAGAGACGAGTGAACATAGTGCAGAGACCTAGTAGCTGGCTGAGACCTGACAAATGCTGACCGTTTTGACTCAGAGTGACTCGACTAGACCAGTGGGGAGCACCTTGGTGTCACAGAATACCCACAGTTGGGAGCGCCTTGGTGTCGCGGTAGACCCACGGTACTCCACAGGAAGAGTACCTCAACATGCTATGAGGGGGAGCGCGCTTGGTGACGTGGCAGACCCACGGTGGGGAGCGCCTTGGTGATGCAGCTGACTCACAGTACTCAACAGGAGGAGTACCTCATTAGTCCAAGGTTAGTGGGAAGCGTCTTTGTGTCACGGTAGGCCCACTGTTCTCTATAGAGGAGGAGTTCTCCAGCAGTCGAGGTTTCGACAATTTGACTGGGGATGTTACTTGATACTACCCCTATATTAAAATCCTTGTTTGAGCTGAGTTAGTTTTTCTGTGTTTTCCTAAATATTGAGATGGATTACTTGATAACTTAGATATATATATATATGATAATATACCTAAGTAGGGTTGTCCATTGATTTCACACTTTGTGGTTCATCCTTGGTGGATTTTGTGAGACCTTGAGGGTCTCGGGGTCCCTACTGAGTATCGTTATACTCACCCCTACACGGGATATGCCCGCACCTTGTTGTGTGGGATGCAGATGACATACAACGCTGATCGAGGATAAGAGTATCAGGACTGGACGGAGCTCAGAGGTGGACCATACGACATGTGGGTACGCAGAGGATACCGAAAGATGTGATGTGCTGAGGAGGCAATCTGTACCTACCCTTCAGGTAGGAAACCGAAATATGACCCAACAGTTGATTTTTCCTTTTATTTAGTTGTATTGTAACATATTTGTACTTGTACTTTCCAGTTGGGCTTGTATTCTGGCCCCTTTTACTTTCAGAACTCATTTTTTATACAATTTACTTGGTGTTTCGCCCAGTTGTGTGCTTGCTTGTGAGTGTGTTTATTGGTTATAAAGGTAATGTATTCCCAGTTATAAGGAATTATGCCTTTGGTTCTAGTCTCCATCCCCTGGTCTATGGAAGGCGGGCTTGGGGTAGTCACGACACGGGCCCTGGGGGACGGGTCGTGAAAAATTGGTATCAGAGGAGTCGGTTCTACCGCAGAACTTAGGACTCTGATTTTTATTTTCAATAAACAAATAGTGTTAAGGGTAGTGAGTTTGGTTTTTAGTTTAGGGAGTCTAGTGTTGGTGCGGCGACCGACATATCCATACACTAGGACTCTGACTTCTGATTTCCGACTCAGTGCACAAAAACACTGATTGCGTGTGTGTTTTCAAGAGTTTTCTTTGTGATTTCTTAAGTCATCTCACCAGGTCAGCTCACCAGGTATAACCTTTTTAACCATAGAACACCTCTTTCTTTTCAGGATGCCTCCACGTAGACATCCATCTAGAGTTCCGAGAGTTGTATGCACTGATAGCCCACCGAGTGATGAGGCCTTGGTGCAAGGCCCTTTTCTAGCAGAGGCACTAGCGGTACCATTCCCTGTTGGGCCACCGATGCCACCAGCCCCAGTAGGAGATGATGGACGCTGTTTGAGAACATTGCACGAGTTCCAGCACCAGAGGCCACCCAGGTTCAGCGGAGAGATAGACCCACAGGCGGCTGAGGATTGGATGGAGGTCGTGGTGAGAGTTTTTTGTTTGGTAGGGACACCAGCTGATTTCATGGTGATCCTTGCCACCAACATTCTACAGGAAGCAACAGGAATATGGTGGAGCTTGATGCTCCAGGTTCACGACGAGGTGACGCTTCTCTTGGCAGACATCGAGAGCCTTTTTCAGGCAGAGTTTGTCCCAACAACTCTTCGCGCAATGCGCATACAGAAGCTACTTCATCTACAATCGGGAAGCATGACTGTATCTTAGTACCCAATGAGGTTCACAGATCTCTTAGACTACTCCAATGATATGGTGTGGGACTCATTCTTCAGGGCCCGTACCTTCAAGCAGGGGCTCAGGTGGGAGATAAGGGCTTCGATGACCTCACTTAGCATCCTGATGCAGAGAGGGGTGTTGGAGAAATCCCTTTTAGAGGAGAGTTTCCTTACTGAGTAGTCACCAGCAGCGAGACCCGCTATTATTCCTCACGTAGTGGAGTCTTCTATAGCTATTAGCATACAGACGTCATGGAGGTCCAAGAGAACCATACCTACATATGGACGACTGCATGACTCTGGATCAGTTGTGTGGGGCACCCGAAGTGGAGCCAGACATTCCAAAAGCGGGTAGTGTTTCTCATGCGGCGGTTAGGGTCACATGGCTCGTGACTGTCTGACTCACCATGCAGATTGTAAAGACCCGCAAATTTCAAGGAAATTTTTTTTTTCTTAATTTTCTTTGGAATTTTACAAGAGCGCAGCTTCAGACGGCACCTGATTCCGAGGCCCGGTGTGCCCGGAATCAATTTCCGAAGTTTGGCTCGGGTACGTTCAGTGAACGGACGAGCGGGTTTTTCTATCTTTTGAACCGGTGCCCGGAATCAAATTCTGAGGGCACCGATGAAATCGCAGCGCCAGTATTTGCTTAGAAACGCCTCTTCCGGAGTTGCGTTTGCTCAGACGTGGTTTTTAAATTTTGCGGCTTTAAGTCAGAAATAAAATAAAGTTTGTGCAACAACTTTATTTTATTTCACTTAAGCTGTTTGGAAGCCACTTGAAGCCACTTAAAGACGGCTTGAACTGAGTTGAACTGGATAGGATGCTATCCGGAAATATCCTACCCCCTTGGTAGGATATTTGTGAGGTGGGGCCCGCACGAGCCCCGCCGTTTCTTTCGCTAAGTAACGCACCCGCGAAAACCCGTCAAAGTAACTGAAAAGTCAACCGACGCGTTTTCTTTAATTCTTAACAGACCATTTAATTGGGCTGTTTCTTTCGTGAATTAAATGGGTCGTTTCTTTCGAATTGATGGATCGTTTCTTAACCGGTTTCGTGCGTTGGCATGTTTATAAAATAAGACCAACCTAAAAATCCTTTGAAGGATTTGAGAGGATCTTGTTTCTTCATCTTCTCCGGCGAAGAACGTCTTCATCCTCAACGAAGAACGACAACACTTCGTCAAGGATCATCGACTCGGCGACCCGGTATCTTCGGACCTCTTCTTTCTCCTCGGACCTTCTTTGTCGGCAAACGAAGATCCGCCAACGACGTGTCTCCTCGGGCATATCTCTTCGTCAACGGATTTGACGAACGACGACCGCGACGCCCGACTTCCGCGACGCCGTCTTCCGCGGAACGTAGACGAATCTTCGAATCTTAAACCCGAGGAAGGGGTTGTCGATTTTCTTTTGGTTTCCTTATTTTATTCTTGATCGTGATTTTATCAAGACTAACGTGTGACTTGATTTTATTTTGAGTTGCGTTATTATTTTAACGTGAGGGGGGGCCGGACCGCACGAACACGGCCGAACCCCCCCTCCATCGTTCTTGTTTTATTCATGCGGGTGGAAGCAAGTGGCGTGGTGCCGTCGCACCACGCGGATGATCGTGCTTATAATTTACGCAACGCCGTCGCGCTACGCCGAGGAGAATCTTCAAGAACGCGACGCCGTCGCGCCGCGTTGAAAGGATTCATGGCACGGCGAAAGGGGCGCGGTACCGTCGCACCGCGCCGGACGACGAACACCGCGGCCGGTTCCGGGCCGCGGCGGGACGAGAAGACCGCGGCCGGTTCCGGGCCGCGGCGGGACGAGAAGACCGCGGCCGGTTCTGGGCCGCGGCGGAAGAGAAAACCGGCGGCCGGGCCGCCGGCGTCGGAAGCCGAAGGGGGAACCGGAAAGTACCGGTTCCGTTGGAGAAAACCGGCCGGCCAGCTGGCCGGCCGGAAGGCATTAAACCGGGGAATTAATTCCCCGGCCAGCCTGTAAAACCCCCCTCTTTAAGAGGGGGGCGGTTCCATGAAAGGGGGGGGGGGCAACAGCCCCCCGGTTTTCTTTTTTTAAATCGGCCCCCACGTGGGGGTCGTTTGTTTTGCAAAGGCACGGCACAAGGCCGTGCCGCCTTGAAGAAACCGCGGGGCTTAGCCCCCGCGTGCGCCGCGGCCCGCCGCCGCCGCCGCCAACGCGGCCCGCCGCCGCCGCCACCGCGGCCCGCGCCGCCGCCCGCCGCCGCCGCGCGCCGCCGCCGGCCACCGCACCGCCGCCGTCCGCCGCCGCCGGCCGCCGCCGCCGGCCGCCGCCGCCGGCCACCGCGCCGCCTGGGGGGGGGGGGGGGGGGGTCGGGCCGGGTCGGCCCGGACCCGGACCCCCCCGTTCCGAACCAGTTTTGGTTTTTGGCCCATAACTTGAGCCTCGGACCTCCGAATGACGAACCGTCTGCGGAAACGCGATCCTTGGATCGAGACGGTCGTTTCGGTATTTTACACTCAAGGTTTCGGTTAACTTTGAGTTCGGCCGGGTTGGTTCGTTCACGAAACCAATCGGGCCTTCAGAACGGAAACGCTCATATCTTGAGCTACGGACGTCCGATTGACGTGCCGTCAGTCGCGTAGTGTTCCTCTTAGTGGGACGGATCTTTTGGCATACTCCGCCCGAGGTTTGGATGCAGGTGGAGTACGGTCGGGTTGGTTTTGCCTTAAAAACCAACCGGGCCCCGGAGACGAAAATGCCAATAACTCTCAGACCGGGCGTCCGATCGACGCGCCGTCTGTTACGTTGAGTTCCTGTTGATGATACGGAACTTTTGGATACATCAACTTCGGTTTTCGTGACAGTTGATGTATCAGCCTCTCGGCTCGTGGAGCGGACCCTCCTAACGAGCTTGCTTTGTGCGGGAACCCTAGTGCTGGCTGCGACTGTTCTACTGCTACGACTGCTACTGTGACTGCGACGACGACAGTACAGAGATCCTGTGTGGATTCGACGACGACAGTACAGAGATCCTATGTGGATTCGACGACGACGACTTCAGCACTCAGCGATCCTACGTGGATCAGTGCTACAGGTCCTGTGTGGGCCCGATCCTGTGTGGGTCCTTGCGCTCAGCGGTTCTGTGTGAGCCAGCGCCTACAGGTTCTGTGTGAGCCCGATCCTGTGTGGGTCTTTGCGGGGGTTAGTTACCTATCGATCCTTCGTGGGTCCGACGACTTAGATGGATCAGTGATCATCTTTATCGTCCTTGAAGAAGTATACCTGTGTGAGCTGAATCCTGTTGTTTTCCTGTGTGGATTATGTTGTGCAATCCTGCGTGGATTATGTTTTGCTTTCCTATGTGGAATACGTATACTTTCCTGCGTGGACTGAGTGGTACTTGGGCTCGGAGGTTGGAGCGTATTTTAATTGATGACTTAGGTATATGTATGGGCATATACCTAAGCAGAGTCGGTTGTTACTTCGTGATTATACTTTTCTTCGTGGTTTATCCTTTGTGGATTTGAGAGACCTTCAGGGGTCTCGGGGTCCCTACTGAGTAGCTTATACTCACCCCTGCACGGGCTTCGCCCGCACTACGTTGTGTTGGTTGCAGACGACGGACAGCGTTGACCTTAGCTGAGGCTTGCAGAGCGGGACGGTACCCGGAGGTGGACCACTGGGTGAGACGTGCACGGAGCGGACGGTGGGACCCGTGGAGCAGAGGAGCTATCTGTACCCACCCTTCAGGTGGGATTTCCAGTGGACAGCTCGGAGTAGCAGCTTTTACTTTTCAGTTGCTGTTTTTCCCTTTTTGAGTTGTACTTTACTTTCAGTTTGGGTTTGTATACTGGCCCATTTACTTTTCCGCACTTCAGTTGTACTATGCTTGCTTAGTGTTTACTTTCCGCTTGTTTACTCTGTGGTGTGTGTTTACTTTTCAAAGGCAATGCCTTCCCTTTTTATTGGGATTTACGCCTTGGTGCTAGTCGCCAGCCCCTGGCCTATGGAAGGCGGGCTTGGGGTAGTCACGGCACGGACCCCGAGGGCGGGTCGTGACAAATTGGTATCAAAGGAGTTCGGTTCTACCGTGAACTCTGATCTTTTCTATGTGAAGCAATAATGTTTAGCGTATTGAGTGTGGATATCAGTCCAGGGAGTCCAGTGTTGGTGCGGCTGCCGACGTATCCGTACACCAGGACCCTGACTTCTGATTTCCGACTTAATGCACGAAAACATTGATTGCGTGTGTGTTTCAAAGTTTTCTTTGTGATTACTTGTGTCAGCTCACCGGGTATACTGATCTGCTTTATGAAAGTCTCAAGTTTTCTTTGTGATTACTTATATCAGCTCACCAGGTATACTGTTCTAACCATGGCGCACCTGTTTCCTTTTCAGGATGGCCCCACGACGGCAGCCAGCTAGGGTTCCGAGAGTCGAGCGAGACGACAGCCCACCGAGCGACGAGGCTTCGGTGCAGGGCCCTTTTCCAGTAGTGGCACCGGCGGTAGCTTTACCCGCCGATCCCTCGATGCTTCCAGCAGCAGCCGCTGACGATGCACGTCGCCTCAGCGCACTGCATGAGTTTCAGCGACAGCGACCGCCCAGGTTTCGCGGGGAGACGGATCCCCAGGCAGCAGAGGACTGGCTGGAGGCAGTGGTTCGAGTGTTTAGGCTAGTGAGGACACCAGCAGACCTCATGGTGATCCTCGCTGCGAGCCTACTACACGCAGCAGCAGGACGATGGTGGAGCCTGATGCTCCAGGTACACGATGAGGCATCTCTTCTTTGGACGGACTTTGAGAGCCTCTTCCGCTCGGAGTTCGTCCCAGCCACCCTTCGTGCGGTGCGTATCCAGGAGCTTCTACAGCTGCGGCAGGGCAGCATGACGGTCGCACAGTACTCGGCGAGATTCACCGATCTCTCGCGCTACTCGACCGACATGGTACGGGACCCATTCTTCCGGGCCCGGACCTTCGAGCAGGGTTTGAGACACGAGATCAGGGCATCGCTGATCTCCCTCAGCATACCGACTCAGACAGGAGTACTGGAGCGGGCTCTTCTGATCGAGAGCTTCCTTGCTGAGTCTACACCAGCACAGCGACCCACCGCAGGGCGGCACGTGGCAGAGTCATCTGCAGCTGGCAGTCGACGGATGACTCAGGGGTCCAGACAGACCAGACCTTCGGGCAGACGATCTCAGGGCACTGGCTCAGCAGTGCGGGGCACACAGCGCGGAGCCAGCCTTACGAGAGGCAGACAGTGCTACTCGTGCGGCGGGCAGGGCCACATGGCTCGCGACTGCCCGACCCGTCGTGCCGAGGAGCAGCAGTCAGTTGATGGACCACCGAGGCAGAGGCAGAGGGTCGACCGTGGCGGTCCGCAGGGAGGAGGCGGACGAGGCCGAGGAGCTGGACGAGCAGCTGGTGGTGGCCGACGCTTTGAGGCTCTACCACCACCACCACCAGGAGGTCCACCCCGACCACAGGGAGCTGGCGGGCAGCGACAGGCACAGCTCCAGGCAGCAGAGGCCTACGATCAGGGCGCACCCGAGATGATTCGAGGTACTATCTGTGTCTATTCCACCCTTGCTGCAGTTCTTATAGACACAGGAGCGAGTCACTCTTTCATAGCCGCTGCCCTTGTTCGGAGCTCGGAGATTCCGACAGAGCCGTTGGCTCGATCCTTACGGCTAGAGACTCCTACAGGAGCAGACTCGACGATTACGCACTGGTGCCGGCAGTGTGAGCTTACTCTAGGAGGCGAGAGCTTCGGCTGGGATCTTCTTGTAGCAGCGTCGAGGCCTTACGACGTCATCTTGGGCATGGATTGGCTATCTACGGTCCATGCACAGATTGACTGTTTTAGGCGCAAGGTGCGTTGTGTACGCACCGACGGGAGCAGGTTCACCTTCACCAGCGAGAAGGGAGCCTTAGCAGCACAGGATGGACTTCCGCGGAGGAGAGGACAGCCCATCACTCATCAGTTGGCTAGCCTTATCCTTGGAGCAGTTGACGTGCGGAGTCCTGGTTTTCCTGCAGTGGTGGATCAGTTTGCGGACGTTTTTCCCGACGACGTTCCAGGGCTACCTCCTCGCAGAGAGGTAGACTTTTATATTGACTTGTACCCCGGGACAGCCCCGATATCCACTCCAGCATATCGGATGGCCCCCGCCGAGCTTCGAGAGCTACGGGTACAGTTGGAGGACTTGCAGGGCAAGGGGTTCATCCGACCCAGTGTTTCACCCTGGGCTTCCCCGATTTTGTTCGCCAAGAAGGCGGACGGGAGCTTGCGACTATGTGTCGACTATCGTCGCCTGAACCAGGTGACAGTGAGGAACAAGTATCCGCTACCGAGGATTGATGACCTCTTCGATCAGCTCAAGGGAGCGCGGTGGTTCTCGAAGATAGACCTCCGGTCAGGCTATCATCAGCTCAGAGTTCGAGACGAGGACGTGCAGAAGACGGCCTTCAGGTGTCGGTATGGCCATTATGAGTTCTTGGTTATGCCATTCGGCGTAACCAATGCCCCAGCAGTGTTCATGAGCCTCATGAACAGGATCTTCCAGCCATACCTCGACCGATTTGTCGTGGTCTTCATTGACGACATTTTGGTATACTCGACGACTGAGGAGGAGCATGCCTACCACCTGCGAGTTGTGCTAGACACACTCCGAGAGCACCAGCTTTATGGAAAGCTCTCAAAATGCCAGTTCTGGTTACGTGAGGTCCATTTCTTGGGGAACGTCATTTCTGAGGCGGGAGTTGCAGTGGATCCCGCGAAGATCGAGGCAGTGCTAGCTTGGGAGCCACCCGGGAGCGTGACGGAGGTGCGGAGCTTCTTGGGCCTAGCCGGATACTATCGGAGATTTGTGCCGAACTTCTCCAGAGTTGCGGCATCACTCACAGCCTTGACGAAGAAGGGGAAACCCTTCGTATGGACAGACAGTTGTCAGCAGAGCTTCCAGGAGCTGAGACAGAGATTGACTAGCGCACCTATCTTGAGGTTGCCTGAGGAAGGAGTAGGGTACGTAGTCTACTGCGATGCATCAGGGACCGGACTCGGATGTGTTCTGATGCAGGAGCGGGCAGTGATCGCCTATGGATCACGACAGTTGAGGCCGCATGAGCAGAACTACGCTACCCATGACCTGGAGTTAGCAGCAGTGGTCTTCGCTCTGAAGACATGGCGACACTATCTGATGGGCGAGCGCTTTACAGTCTTTTCCGATCATCAGAGTCTCAGGTATATCTTCTCGCAGAAGGACCTGAACCTGAGACAGCGACGATGGCTCGAGTTCCTCCAGGACTATGACTTTGAGATAGTCTATACTCCTGGGAAGGGGAACGTAGTAGCCGATGCCCTCAGCAGGAGGACGGGCATTCAGCTACTTGAGGAGGCGACGGAGCAGCTAGCCTCTTTGCAGTTATCCTTCGTGGATAGAGGTGGAGCAGCCTTTCTTCAGTCTCTCACAGTCACTCCTCCACTACTGCAGCGGGTCAGGGAGGCACAGCGCGGGGACGCTGACTGTGAGACACGGCGTGCACAGATATCCTCGGGACAAGCACCTGATGGTTTCTCCCTTGGAGCAGAGCACGACATCCTTTTCAGAGGACGTACCATGGTACCAGTCGCATTGCGAGAGGAAGTGCTGAGGGAGTTTCACACTTCTCCTTTAGCGGTACATCCTGGAGTGGCGAAGATGTACCAGGACCTCAGACGACAGCACTGGTGGCCTGGCATGAAGAAGGCAGTAGCAGAGTTCGTTTCTCGATGCCTCACCTGCCAGCAGGTGAAGGCTGAGCATCAGGTACCAGCAGGCTTGGTACAGCCCTTGGAGGTTCCGGAGTGGAAGTGGGACGGCATATCTATGGACTTCGTGACTGGACTTCCACGCACTTCCAGAGGTCACGACTCTATTTGGGTGATTGTCGACCGACTCACTAAGTCGGCACACTTCTTACCCATCAGAGAGCAGGGCTCCGTGGAGAGCTTGGGACGTCTTTACGTCCAGGAGATCGTACGGCTTCACGGTGTTCCATCGTCTATCGTCTCCGATCGAGATGCTCGTTTCACTTCCCGGCTTTGGAAGGGGTTGCAGGAGGCGTTCGGGACGCGGCTCCATCTGAGCACAGCCTTCCACCCTCAGACGGATGGTCAGACGGAGAGGACCATACAGACACTCGAGGACATGCTCCGTGCATGTGTTCTCGACTTTGGTCGCAGCTGGGAGGACCACCTACCCTTGGTGGAGTTCGCGTACAATAACAGCTACCACTCCACCATCGGGATGGCACCATACGAGGCGTTGTACGACAGACCCTGCAGATCACCGTTGTGCTGGACAGACCCTGGGGAGTCAGCACTCGTGGGACCAGAGATGGTCCGAGCCACGACAGAGAAGGTCTAGATCATCCAGGAGAGGATGAGGACAGCTCAGAGCCGGCAGAAGTCATATGCCGACAGGAGGCGGAGGCCACTAGAGTTCGAGGATGGCGACCACGTCTTTTTGCGTGTCTCACCTCGACGTGGTTTACGGAGATTTGGACGAGGCGGCAAGTTGTCTCCACGCTTCATCGGGCCTTTCCAGGTCCTCAGCAGGATAAGAGAGGTGGCTTATCGCCTGGCTCTACCACCTCAGTTGCACTGGGTGCACGACGTCTTCCACGTGTCTCAGCTGAGGAGATACGTGCACGACCCGACGCACATCATCGACTTTGGGGAGCTGGACGTGGACGATGGGGCGACTTTTGCGGAGGTCCCAGTGGAGATCGAGGATCAACAGGAGCGGGTACTACGTGGGCGGTCGATTCCTCTTGTGCGCGTCAGATGGCAGCACGGGAACCTCCAGGAGAGCACTTGGGAGCGGGAGGCTCAGATGCGTGCTCAGTACCCCCATTTGTTCCCCTAGTTTTTGATGTATCTTTACGGGGACGTAAAGCCCTGAGGTGGGAGTAATGTAAAGACCCGAAAATTTCAAGGAAATTTTTTTTTCTTAATTTTCTTTGGAATTTTACAAGAGCGCAGCTTCAGACGGCACCTGATTCCGAGGCCCGGTGTGCCCGGAATCAATTTCCGAAGTTTGGCTCGGGTACGTTCAGTGAACGGACGAGCGGGTTTTTCTATCTTTTGAACCGGTGCCCGGAATCAAATTCTGAGGGCACCGATGAAATCGCAGCGCCGGTATTTGCTTAGAAACGCCTCTTCCGGAGTTGCGTTTGCTCAGACGTGGTTTTTAAATTTTGCGGCTTTAAGTCAGAAATAAAATAAAGTTTGTGCAACAACTTTATTTTATTTCACTTAAGCTGTTTGGAAGCCACTTGAAGCCACTTAAAGACGGCTTGAACTGAGTTGAACTGGATAGGATGCTATCCAGAAATATCCTACCCCCTTGGTAGGATATTTGTGAGGTGGGGCCCGCACGAGCCCCGCCGTTTCTTTCGCTAAGTAACGCACCCGCGAAAACCCGTCAAAGTAACTGAAAAGTCAACCGACGCGTTTTCTTTAATTCTTAACAGACCATTTAATTGGGCTGTTTCTTTCGTGAATTAAATGGGTCGTTTCTTTCGAATTGATGGATCGTTTCTTAACCGGTTTCGTGCGTTGGCATGTTTATAAAATAAGACCAACCTAAAAATACTTTGAAGGATTTGAGAGGATCTTGTTTCTTCATCTTCTCCGGCGAAGAACGTCTTCATCCTCAATGAAGAACGACAACACTTCGTCAAGGATCATCGACTCGGCGACCCGGTATCTTCGGACCTCTTCTTTCTCCTCGGACCTTCTTTGTCGGCAAACGAAGATCCGCCAACGACGTGTCTCCTCGGGCATATCTCTTCGTCAACGGATTTGACGAACGACGACCGCGACGCCCGACTTCCGCGACGCCGTCTTCCGCAGAACGTAGACGAATCTTCGAATCTTAAACCCGAGGTAGGGGTTGTCGATTTTCTTTTGGTTTCCTTATTTTATTCTTGATCGTGATTTTATCAAGACTAACGTGTGACTTGATTTTATTTTGAGTTGCGTTATTATTTTAACGTGAGGGGGGGCCGGACCGCACGAACACGGCCGAACCCCCCCTCCATCGTTCTTGTTTTATTCATGCGGGTGGAAGCAAGTGGCGTGGTGCCGTCGCACCACGCGGATGATCGTGCTTATAATTTACGCAACGCCGCCGCGCTACGCCGAGGAGAATCTTCAAGAACGCGACGCCGTCGCGCCGCGTTGAAAGGATTCATGGCATGGCGAAAGGGGCGCGGTGCCGTCGCACCGCGCCGGACGACGAACACCGCGGCCGGTTCCAGGCCGCGGCGGGACGAGAAGACCGCGGCCGGTTCCGGGCCGCGGCGGAAGAGAAAACCGGCGGCCGGGCCGCCGGCATCGGAAGCCGAAGGGGGAACCGGAAAGTACCGGTTCCGTTGGAGAAAACCGGCCGGCCAGCTGGCCGGCCGGAAGGCATTAAACCGGGGAATTAATTCCCCGGCCAGCCTGTAAAACCCCCCTCTTTAAGAGGGGGGCGGTTCCATGAAAGGGGGGGGGGGCAACAGCCCCCCAGTTTTCTTTTTTTAAATCGGTCCCCACGTGGGGGCCGTTTGTTTTGCAAAGGCACGGCACAAGGCCGTGCCGCCTTGAAGAAACCGCGGGGCTTAGCCCCCGCGTGCGCCGCGGCCCGCCGCCGCCGCCGCCAATGCGGCCCGCCTCCGCCGCCAACGCGGCCCGCCGCCGCCGCCACCGCGGCCCGCGCCGCCGCCCGCCTCCACCGCGCGCCGCCGCCGGCCACCGCACCGCCGCCGTCCGCCGCCGCCGGCCGCCGCCGCCGGCCACCGCGCCGCCCGGGGGGGGGGGGGGGGGTCAGGCCGGGTCGGCCCGGACCCGGACCCCCCCGTTCCGAACCAGTTTTGGTTTTTGGCCCATAACTTGAGCCTCGGACCTCCGAATGACGAACCGTCTGCGGCAACGCGATCCTTGGATCGAGACGGTCGTTTCGGTATTTTACACTCAAGGTTTCGGTTAACTTTGAGTTCGGCAGGGTTGGTTCGTTCACGAAACCAACCGGGCCTTCGGAACGGAAACGCTCATATCTTGAGCTACGGACGTCCGATTGACGTGCCGTCAGTCGCGTAGTGTTCCTCTTAGTGGGACGGATCTTTTGGCATACTCCGCCCAAGGTTTGGACGCAGGTGGAGTACGGTCGGGTTGGTTTTGCCTTAAAAACCAACCGGGCCCCGGAGACGAAAATGCCAATAACTCTCAGACCGGGCGTCCGATCGACGCGCCGTCTGTTACGTTGAGTTCCTGTTGATGATACGGAACTTTTGGATACATCAACTTCGGGTTTCGTGACAGTTGATGTATCAGCCTCTCGGCTCGTGGAGCGGACCCTCCTAACGAGCTTGCTTTGTGCGGGAACCCTAGTGCTGGCTGCGACTGTTCTACTGCTACGACTGCTACTGTGACTGCGACGACGACAGTACAGAGATCCTGTGTGGATTCGACGACGACAGTACAGAGATCCTATGTGGATTCGACGACGACGACTTCAGCACTCAGCGATCCTACGTGGATCAGTGCTACAGGTCCTGTGTGGGCCCGATCCTGTGTGGGTCCTTGCGCTCAGCGGTTCTGTGTGAGCCAGCGCCTACAGGTTCTGTGTGAGCCCGATCCTGTGTGGGTCTTTGCGGGGGTTAGTTACCTATCGATCCTTCGTGGGTCCGACGACTTAGATGGATCAGTGATCATCTTTATCGTCCTTGAAGAAGTATACCTGTGTGAGCTGAATCCTGTTGTTTTCCTGTGTGGATTATGTTGTGCAATCCTGCGTGGATTATGTTTTGCTTTCCTATGTGGAATACGTATACTTTCCTGCGTGGACTGAGTGGTACTTGGGCTCGGAGGTTGGAGCGTATTTTAATTGATGACTTAGGTATATGTATGGGCATATACCTAAGCAGAGTCGGTTGTTACTTCGTGATTATACTTTTCTTCGTGGTTTATCCTTTGTGGATTTGAGAGACCTTCAGGGGTCTCGGGGTCCCTACTGAGTAGCTTATACTCACCCCTGCACGGGCTTCGCCCGCACTACGTTGTGTTGGTTGCAGACGACGGACAGCGTTGACCTTAGCTGAGGCTTGCAGAGCGGGACGGTACCCGGAGGTGGACCACTGGGTGAGACGTGCACGGAGCGGACGGTGGGACCCGTGGAGCAGAGGAGCTATCTGTACCCACCCTTCAGGTGGGATTTCCAGTGGACAGCTCGGAGTAGCAGCTTTTACTTTTCAGTTGCTGTTTTTCCCTTTTTGAGTTGTACTTTACTTTCAGTTTGGGTTTGTATACTGGCCCATTTACTTTTCCGCACTTCAGTTGTACTCTGCTTGCTTAGTGTTTACTTTCCGCTTGTTTACTCTGTGGTGTGTGTTTACTTTTCAAAGGCAATGCCTTCCCTTTTTATTGGGATTTACGCCTTGGTGCTAGTCGCCAGCCCCTGGCCTATGGAAGGCGGGCTTGGGGTAGTCACGGCACGGACCCCGAGGGCGGGTCGTGACACAGATGATCAGCAGATGAAAAAAAAACCGTCCAAGCAGAGAAAAAGGTTCGATCGAGGCTGTCTGCAGGGAGAAGGCGTATGTGGAAAAGGAGTTGGTCGTGCAGCTAGTGGTGGGAGAAGTTTCCAGATGTTACTGCCACCACCACCAAGAGGTCCACCCTGACCGCAGGGAGTAGGTGGAAAGGGGAGACCTCATCTCCAGGTAGTTGAGGCTTACGATCATGGTGCTCCAGAGATGATACAAGGTACAATCTATGTCTACTCCACCTTAGCTGCAGTTATCATAGACACAGGTTCCAGTCATTCTTTTATTTCCACTGCCCTCGTTCGGAGCTTAGAGATTCTGATGGATTCTTTGGCTCAATCCTTACGGCTATAGGCTCTTATGGGAGAAGATTTAATGATTACACACTGGTTCTGGTAGTGCGAGCTTACTCTAAGAGGTGAGAGCTTCAACTGAGATCTCCTAGTAGTGGTGTCGAGGCCTTATGACGTCATCTTGGGTATGGACTGGTTATCTAAAGTCCATGCTCAAATAGACTGTATTAGGAGAAAAGTGCGGTGTGTCCACACTAATGGGACCAGGTTTTCCTTCACGGCGAGAAGGGAGACTTTGCAATGCAGGATGGACTTGCCTGGAGGAGGGTGCAGCTGATCACTCATCAGTTGGCTAGCCTTACCCTCAGAGCTGTTGATGTGGAGAGTCCAAACTATTCTGTAGTGGTGGACCAGTATGCAGATGTTTTCCCTGATGATGTCCCAAGTCTACCTCCTCGCAGAGAGGTAGACTTTTACATTGACTTATACCCCGAGACAGACCAGCATATCAGATGGCTCCTGCAGAGCTTCGTGAGCTATGGGTATAGCTAGAGGAATTACAGGGGAAGGGATTCATCTGACCTAGTGTTTCACCTTGGGCAGCCCCGATTCTGTTCACAAAGAAGGCGGATGGGATCTTGAGGATTTGTTTTGATTATTGGAGCATGAACCAGGTGACTGTGAAGAACAAGTACCCACTCTCGAGGATTTAAAACCTATTTGATTAGCTGAAGGGAGCATTGTGGTTCTCGAAGATAGACCTCAGATCAGGCTATCACCAGCTCAGAGTTCGAGACAAGGATGTGCAGAAGATAGATTTCAGATGTTGGTATAGCCATTTTGAGTTCTTGGTTATGTCATTCGACATGACCAACACTCCAGCAGTGTTCAAGGGACTCATGAACATGATCTTTCAGCCATACCTCAATCTCTTTGTCATAGTCTTCATCGACGACATTCTGGTCTACTCAGCTACTGAGGGGGAGCATGCCTATCATTTGCGGGTAGTACTAGACACACTCTGAGAGAACTAGCTTTATGGTAAGCTCTCTAAGTGCTAGTTTTGGATCCGAGAGGTTCACTTTCTGGGACATGTCATATCAGAGGCTGGAGTTGCAGTGGATCCAGCAAATATTGAGGTGATACTTTCTTGGGAGCCACCCAGGAGTGTGACAGAGGTACGAAGTTTCGTGGGGTTGGCTGGATATTACTGGAGGTTTCTGCCAGACTTCTCCAGAGTTGCAGCACCACTATCAGCATTGACGAAGAAGGGGAAACCCTTCGTGTGGTCGGAGAGATGCCAATAGAGATTTCAGGAGCTGAGGCAGAGGCTGACTAGTGCCCCCTATCTTGAGGCTTCCAGAGGAGGGCGTAGGGTACGTAGTTTACATCGACACATCAGGGACCAGGCTTGGATGTGTCTTGATGCAGGAGAGAGTAGTGATCGCATATGGTTCTCGGCAGCTGAGATAACATGAGAAGAACTATGCTACCCATGAAATGGAGTTAGCAGCAGTGGTATACGCCTTAAAGACATGGAGACACTATCTTATGGGCGAGCATTTTACCATGTACTCTAATCATAAGAGTCTCAGGTATATCTTCTCTCAGAAGGACTTGAACCTGAGACAACGACATTGGATTGAGTTACTCCAGGACTATGACTTCGAGATATTCTATACTACTGGTAAGGGGAACATTGTTGCAGATGCACTTAACAAAAGATCTAATATTCAGCTACTAGGTAAGGCGACAGAGCAGCTAACTGCTTTACAGATATCCTTTGTGGATAGAGACAGAGCATATTTTCTACAGTCTCTTAGAGTCACTCCCCCACTTCTTTAGCGAGTCAAGGAGGTGCAACATGGGGACGCTGACTGTGAGACACGACATGCTCATATATCCACAGGACAGACACCTGATGGATTTTCTAAAGGTGGTGAGAACATCATCCTTTTTAGAGGACGTACGATGGTACCAGTGTCACTTCAGGAGGAAGTGTTGAGGGAGTTCCACACATCCCATCTAGTAGTACATCCAGTAGTGGTGAAGATGTATCCAGACCTCCGACGATAGCACTGGTGGCCTAGAATGAAGAAAGCAGTTGCAGAGTTTGTTTCTCGGTGCCTCACTTATCAGCAAGTGAAGGTAGAGCATCAGGTACCGAAAGTCTTGGTTCAACCTTTAGAGGTCTCAGAGTGGAAGTGGTATGGGATATCCATGGACTTCATGACAGGACTTCCACATACATCCATAGGTCATGACTCGATATGAGTGATCGTCGACCGACTCACCAAGTCGGACCACTTCCTACCGATCAGAGAGCAGGGTTCAGTAGAGATCTTGGGATGCCTCTATGTACATGAGATTGTGCGGCTACATGGTTTAACCTTGACAATTGTCTCTGATCGAGATGCACGTTTTACTTCCCGTCTATGGAAGGGGTTGCAGGAGGCTTCTAGGATGCATCTTCATTTGAGAACCTCCTTCCATCCTCAGACGGATGGTCAGACTGAGTGGACCATTCAAACCCTCAAGGAAATGCTCTGTGCTTGTGTCCTCGACTTTGGTCACAGCTGAGAGGATCACTTGACTTTGGTGGATTTTTCATACAACAACAGTAATCACTCCACCATTGTGATGGTACCTTTCGAGGCATTGTATGACCAACCTTGCAGATCAACTTTGTGTTGGACTGACCTAGGGGAGTCAGCACTCATGGGGCCAGAGATGGTATGAGCTGCCATAGAAAAGGTGTGGATCATCCAAGAGCAGATGAAGACTGCACAGAGCAGGCAGAAGTTGTATGCCGATAGGAGACAAAGACCTTGAGTTCTAGGATGGCGACCGCGTATTTCTATGGGTCTCACCCCGATGAGGTATACAGATATTTGGCCAAGGCGTCAAGTTATCTATGAGATTCATTGGACCTTTTTAGATCCTCAGTAGAGTTGGCGAGGTGGCATACCTCTTAGCTCTTTCACCTCAGTTGCATCGGGTGCATGACGTCTTCCATGCATCTCAGATGAGGAGATATGTACACGAACCTTCTCAAATCATCGATCATGGCGAGCTAGACATTGACGATGGGGAGAATTTCACGGAGTTTCCAGTAGAGATTGAGGATCTACAGGATCAGGTCCTTTGTGGATGGTCAATACCTCTAGTGCACATTTGCTGGTAGCACGGGAACCGCCAGGAGAGAACATGGGAGTGGGAGGATCAGATGCATGCTCAGTACCCCCACTTGTTTACCTAGTTTGAGTTGTGGATTATGAGGACATAGAGCCCTGAGTTGGGGAGAAAGTAAAGACCCGGAATTTCCATGTATTTTTTTTTTACATAAATGGGAATTTTAAAAGTTCTGGAAATTTGACGGCACATGATTCTGAGGCCCAGAGTGACCGAAATGAATTTCTGAACTTTTGTTCGGGTACGGTCAGTAAACGTACGTGCGGGTTTTTCTAACTTTTGAACTGGTGCTCGGAATTGAAATTTGAGGGCACCGTTGAACTCGAAGCGCCGATATTCTCTTAAGGATACTTTCACCTCGACAACATATGGTCAAGGGTGAAAGTTAGTTTTTTTGGTTTTTCTTGAAAGAATAAAATAAAAATAAGTGTGTAACACTTTCTTTTTGTTTGCAACACCCATGTGAGTGTTTGGAGGTGGGGTCCACAGGAACTAAACCTCCTTGTGGAAGTTGGGAAGTGGGGACCACCAGACCTTAACCTCCCATGAGAGGTTATGGTGGTGGGGACCACCAGACCCTAACCTTCCATGAGGGATTATGGTGGTGGGGACCACCCTAGGCATAAACCTCTCAACCCCCTCTTAATGAGGGAGAAACCTCTCAACTCCCTCATTAATGTGGAGGAGTCTCTTGAGCTTCCTCCACATTAATTGTGACAATGCACATACCTTTAATTGTGCCAACTTAGTTAATTGTCTTTCCCCCTTTTTAAATTAAGTAACAACATCATTGGAATTTAGGAAGGTTTCTAATAAATGAGATGTCATAAATTCCACGATCGTTACCTAATTCCCCCTCTCCTATATATATGGAGCTTGGGAGGAGGATTTGGGATGGATTTACCAAGCGACGAAGTGCTGGTAAAGTTACGTGACACCCAAAACATGGAAGATTACACTCCCCATCGAAGAATGCATTCTCCAATGAAGAACGCACTCCCCAACGAAGAACGCTCCACCAGAGAAGAACGCCGACCTCCTTTGACCTTCTTCCTTGGGACTTATTTCGATGTGGGACATCCTCGCCTATGGTGAATCGAAGACCATACTACCTTCTTGCATTAACGCCATCAAGCGAACGAGGTAGGGGTTTAATTTGTGTATGATTATATCCCCATGTTCTTACTTTCTTTTAAAACAAAGATTGCGGATGTTTTCTTTTGCGGGTTGGGAATAATCTTTGTGGGAGGGTTGACGTTCTTCATTCTTTTTTATGCTGATCCATATGATACTACCCTAATGCGGAGAGTACGGGCCAAACTAACATGGACCTTCCTCTCCGTAATCCCTGTGTTGAATTTAGATGTTCTTCAAAATGGAGGAAAGCGACAAAGGCAACGGCGCTCCGCCACCCGCGGACTTCGCCGCTCTTTTCCGCCACCGAACAACCATTGTGCCGAGCCACCTTAGACCCCCACGACACCCTAGCCGAATCAGCCAACGCCCCTCGCGGTGCCCCGACCGAACTAGCCCGCCCCCCCGCGGTGCCCCAGCCGAACCGGCCCGTGCCCGTCGTGGCGCCCCAGCCGAATCGGCCCGCGCCCCTCGGCGCCCCGACTGAACACGCACGCACCCTCGCGACACCCCGACTGAACCAGACCATGCCCCCCGTGGCGCCCCAGTAGAACCGGTCTGCACCCCCACGACGCTCTGGCCAAACCGGCCCGCGCCCTCGCGACTGACCCGCGGCCGTTGCCGCCCCGCGGCCCCCGCTACCCCTCACGGACTGCCAGACCGCCCAGCAAACCGGGACGCACCACGAGCCAGGCCTGACCCAAAGGGTCAGGCAAGGTTGAACCAATCCAGGTTGGGCCAGGTCAGTCCGATCGGGTTGGACCGAACTCGGGCCCACTACGACCCATTTACGCTCATTCGACCATATATTTGGCAACAGACGTTCGTTTGACGAACTGTCAGTGGCGCTAGAAATCTTGGGGCGAGACGGTACCTTTGAGTATAACCTACTAGATATTGGATATAGTTGAGGTACGGTCAGGTTGGATCGAGCATGAATCCAACCGGGCCCCTAGAACTAAAATGCTAATAACTCACAGATCGAGCATCTGATTGACATGTCGTCTATTTCATTGAGACCCCCTTGACGTGGTAGTCCTTTGGGATACTTCTTCGTAGGAATTCATGACATTTGGATTATTGAACAGTAGATCGTGGAGCAGATCCTCTCGAAGACGAGCGAGCATAGTGCAGAGACCTAGTAGCTGGCTGAGACCTGATGACTGCTGACCGTTTCGACTCAGAGTGACTTGAATAGCCCAGTGAAGAGCACCTTGGTGTCATAGTAGACCCATGGCGGGGAGCGCCTTGGTGTTGCGGTAGAACCACGATACTCAACAAAAGGAGTACCTCAGTAGGATACGAGGGGGAGTGCGCTTGGTGACACGACGGACCCACGGTGGGGAGCGCCTTGGTGATGCAGCAGACCCAGAATACTCGACAGGAGAAGTACTTAATCAGTCCAAGGTTAGTGGGAAGCACCATGGTGTCGTGGAAGGCCCACTATACTCGATAGAGGAGGAGTTCTCTAGAAGATGAGGTTTCGACAATGTGACTGGGGATGTTACTTGATACTACCCCTAGAATAAAATCCCGGTTTGAGCTGGGTCAGTTTTTCTGTGTTTTCCTCATGATTGAGATGGATTACTTGATAACTTAGATATATGTATGGTCATATACCTAATTAGGGTTATATGTCGATTTCATACTTTGTGGTTTATCCTTGGTGGATTTTGTGAGACCTTGAGGGTCTCGGGGTCCCTACTGAGTATCGTTATACTCACCCCTGCACGGGCTATGCCTGAACCTTGTTGTGTTGGATGTAGATGAAAAATAGAGCTGATCGAGGCTGAGAGTACTAGGACTAGACGGAGCTTAGAGGTGGAACATACGGCGTGTGGGTATGCAGAGGAGACAGATGAATATGGTGTACTAAGGAGGCGATTTGTACCTACCCTTCAGGTAGGAAACCGGAGGATGACCCAACAGTTGATTTTCCATTTTCTTTAGTTTTATTGTAACACAGTTGTACTTGTACTTTCCAGTTGGGCTTGTATTCTGGCCCCTTTTACTTTCAGCACTCTTTTTTTATAAAATTTACTTGGTGTTTCACCCATCTTTGTAATTGCTTGTGTGTGTGTTTACAGGTTATAAAGGCAATACCTTCCCAGTTTTAGGGAATTACGCCTTTGATGCTAATCGCCAGCCCCTGGCCTATGGAAGGTGGGATTGGGGTAGTCATGACATGGGACCCAGGGGACATGTAGTTACATTAATGTTTCAATTTAATTCTTTCTGGGAGGTTATGATTCAAAAATTACCAAAGTGGTAATGGTTTATGCTTCAATATCATTTTAATCAGGATTGTTTATGCTTGAATTTATATTAAAAGAAATTATTTTATCATTTTTTAATAAACTCCTTTAATTTTATCCTCCATTATTTATTCATGAAATTTCCAAGTAATCATACAATTTTCTTATTTATTTGTTCTTAAAATGTTTGAAAAAATATTTTTAATAAAATCCAACATTATTTCTATTTTCGATTGAAAATAATTTTTCTTACAAATCCATATTTTCCATAAAATATTTTAAAGAATAATTATTTTTATTATCAAGTGATTTAGTAAAGAAACTTTTACCCATGTTTTACTTTTAAAAAATGGTTTAAAAGGGATATTTTTTTCATTTTCTAAAGAAGTTTCTCTTTTTTTCTTTTTACTAAAGTGTGAAAGGAATGTTTTATTTTATCTTATATAGAATTAATAGAGTTTTCCTCCATCCTGACCATTTCCAAAATCATTTTTTGGTATTTTTATAATAAACCACTTTTAAGGGGTTAAGTGGGAACCCACATGTCTTTCACATGGTATGGAAAAACCCAAAAATCGATTACATCAATAGACCTCATCAAACCATATTCAAAATTAAAACATTCAAAATTCAAATCCAAAATATATCATTGTCACCTACTAAAGATTAGATGTATCAAGAATAGTACAACCATTGACACTATTGCCTTGGTCTATTCACTATCATGACCACTCAATACTTTGAAGATTCCTTTAAAATTATCCATGTTTATTTTAGTCTAAATTTTTTTCTATAGTATTTTATAAATTTTTAGATTTTAAATAATTTATTTTAAATTGAAAAGGGTGTGTTTCTCAAGAAATATTTTGTGTGATCTTTAAAAGTTATTTTCATCAATGAAAATAAAAATTGATGTTATATATTTATTCTAAATTATATATATATATATTACATATATACCAAGCTCATTACCCCTTCCTTTTATGGGGTAATACATCCATTAAGTTTATATATCAAATTCCTTCTTTATGAAATATCTTTTCATTATGATATGATTCGAGATTATGAAACTTATTT
The DNA here is from genome assembly GCA_963277665.1 of Viscum album. NCBI lineage: Eukaryota > Viridiplantae > Streptophyta > Magnoliopsida > Santalales > Viscaceae > Viscum > Viscum album. The sequence goes on from OY728131.1 coordinate 1,403,504,434, forward strand.
TTTTCCGTGGGTAATTCTTATGTTTATTCCTTATGATTGATTTCTATTTTGTGGAACATATAAATAATGAACATGTTATGATGTTTAATCCTAGATATCACTTCAATTCATTGGTTATATATTTTTTCTGATGATACGTTATGTATGGGTTTAAGGATTAAACCTAATCCATTATTGGACTTTTTACACCATGTCATATTGTCTAGGAATTTATCTTTGAATAATATTTAGGTCATGTTATGTATTTTTTCCGAATTCTCTATATTACCATGATCTTATGATATAATGTTCTTCATGTTATGATTTCATGTGATTACTCATGATATTTATGTTTTATGATATCTTGTTATACCATTGACTCACACATTATGTTTCCTTATCATGTTTACTCACATACTAGGTTTTTTAGCTCACCCCTTTCTTTTATGTATACCCCAATGTTATATTATATTATTTTATGAGATAAATGGAATTTAGGATCTCACTAAGGGGAATAAAAATAATTATTTTATGTTTTAGTTTCTTTTGACGTGTTATGTACCTAGTCTTCCAATGATATAAGGCCTTATTATATTTGGGTTGTAAATAAAGGATGTTTATGTTGAAAATCATGTAATACTATGTAAAAAAGTCTTCGGTCACTATAGTTAATATCATAGTAAGTCCTAGTTATTTTGGGGTATTAGGAATAGAATAATTTTTGTGAGAACACTAGGGATAAGTATAATGATAAGACTAAGTATAAAAAAATATCCTAGAGTTTTAGTGAAGTATAGGGAGAGTGGTTTACAAGGTATTACATCCCTATCTGGACACTACAAGTGAATGTGTCTCTGGAATAGTTATACCTCAGGGTAATAACTCCTAAAAATTATGGATTGGTATTTCACTCGATCGTAACCTAGTGCATGAAAACAATCCTTGTTGTAGACCTAGTTTCACATTCCTGGGGGATATTTTTTTAAAATTCATAGATTCTAGATAAACCATCATGAATGAATTGAATGGATGACAATAATTGATGACCTAAGTAAAATATATAGTGTATTGGGTTTATAAGTATACGATTGATCATAATTTTAAAGGCATAAATAACCCTTATAGGTTTTAAGTTATGGAATTCTAAGATGATTAAGAGTTTTTTGGGAGACATTTGTGGTAAAATAACTCTTGGTATTAGTATGGGTTTTAGTAAAACATTACATTTTAGGAAGAATGAATTTATATTTTGTGGAAGTAATTTTAATGCTATTGGTGACCTTTACGGTTTATGCTATCTGTGATGATAAGTTGATAATATTCAATTAGTATTATTTGATTTTGTGGGAAAAAAGATGTATAGAAAACCTTAGTGGTTAAAAAATGATTTGATGATTAATGTTTTTTTGAGGATGTTCATCATATTTTTGGTAATTTTATAGGAATTATATTAATATAGTTTTATTAAAATTATGACCCACATTATGGGTGATAAATCATCATACCCGGCAAGGCTGTGGGGCATGAACCCACAACCAAAGGGTGACAAGGGTGCAACACCTACCACTAGCCTACATGATGTCCCAATTTTTATTGCATTGTTTTTTTAAATGATTTGTTGAATAAATATTAGTTTGACTTTTGGAAACATATTATAGGATCAAATATTTTTGTTTTTTCGTTTTTTTAGGTGACTAATGATATTTTGTGAAATAATTCATTAGATTGAGGCATATGTTTCCCTTGAGTATAAAATGTGATTCAACATGAAATATTAGTTGGTAAGAACACAATTAATTTTTTTATGTTGATTTTAGTTGGTATATAGTGTTATTCTTTTTTATAATAATCTAAGTTTAATATTTGGTGGAAATTTTGAAGTGAATTGTATTATTTTTTTTATATCAAGGTTTCTACATTTTTCTATTATCTAACATTGTGGTAACCAGTTTGGTTTTGGTTAATATTTAAAGACAGCAGGTATAATTAATTATTATCTTATGTATCTTATGATCTATTAACATTAATTTTAATTATTTAGGGATAAAAAATCATATTGGATATCCATTCCTTGGATTAGTAAAATAAGTGTAAATTGATAAAATCACAACCAAAGGATGTAATTATACTTATGAAATAGAATGATGTCAATGTAACGACCCAAAATTTTAAATAATTTTTTTGTTTCCTAATTTTGTGTGTTATTATATTTTATACTCAACAAAACTACTTCATTTAATAAAATGAGTATAATTAAAATGAGACTGTTGGGTTTCGACTGTTATATGACCGTTGGTCAATATGACCGTTGGAAACTAAATGTTACAATTATTTTCTATAAATACAAGTGATCTTAGTTAATATAGAAAGAAGATTAAATGGCCCCATCCAGTAGTATCGGGCTAATAAAAGCCCATCTGATGGAACTCGGGAAGGAGGTAGCACCATTGGGCTTTTCTCTAGACCAAATCCAAGCCGAACTTTATCGTGTGAAGCTGGAACGAAATTGCCTTCGCGGGAAGTTCAAGCTGATAGAAATCACCACTCGGGCAATGTTGGCCGAGCCGCCCCAAGATTCTATCACCTTAGCACACCTTACACTTAGGCCCTATGTTGGTGTTATAAGGGGATATGTAACGAGACCGTAACTACCTTGTGTAATCCTTTGAGTTTAATAAAATTGTGATTTCTTCTTATAGTAAAGTTTGTGAATTTTTCAAATGTCCAAATAAATATATGATGTATATTATTGATGTTTAGAAAAAAATGATATTTTAAAAGTTTTATGTAAACCTTAAATAATTAATAATGTGTAATGATTTTCAAAAAACGGACTTCTATAGTTATGTTTAGTAAGAAATTTAGAGTCTAATAAGATCAACTTAATTTTTGGTGAATAGTAAATTATGAATGGTGATTTTACGCTTATGATTAGTAATGTTACCAAATGGATTAAGTAACATCACTTAATAAATTATTTATATAATTTAGGTACCTTGATTAAGTAATGTGATTCAATAAAATTAGTAAATAACTGTTTCAGAAATTATTAGTCAAGTATTAGTTTTTTTCGGGTGAATAGTGTTTTTTAATTAAAAATTAAATTAAAAATATTGATATTTTTTTATAAAATGGAGTTAATTTTTGAATTCAGAGCGTTGATATTAGGTTAAGGTGATTTTTGGGGATTTTTCTAAAAAAATTGAATTTTCAGTGAATAGTGAAATATAGTTTTAGTTTCAGGAGTTTAATGACATAATTAAGGATGTAATAATTATATAATCATTATGGAAGAATTATGAATAGTAAGATATGGTATGATGTGTCCCAAATGTCCAATACCATGGGAAAATACTATGGGCAAGCCCTTGGATTTTCCAATACCACCGATGAGGTGTCCCTTGGCCATTAATGACTTGTCTCCTCACTTCTCCTATAAATACCAAGCAATTACCTCATTAATTTCATTTCAAAATCCTCCTCAACGAAGTTATGGCCTCCTTAACTCCCAAGGAGTCCTCCCAAGGTTCCCTCAAGCCTCCCAAGGTCCTGAACATCAAGCTTTCAAAATTACTCTTCAAGGTAAGAGAATCTTTCACCCTCCTCTTTTAAGCCATGACTTCCTTTATGTTGTGTCTTCTAGTTTCCATCTATTTTTGTTGAGGGTATGTTCATATATGATCTAATTACTATATATTTCATGTCTAATTGTTTAGAGACCCTTTCCTCTCTCACCAATTTATTTTCTGAATTTTTATGTGACGCCGTTAGGCTGCTGAATTTTTCGTAAAAGGAATCACATCTTCTCTTTTCTTTCATGTTTCCTTTTCATGCGGTATGTCATTAGAATTTCCATAACATGTTATTATCTTTATTTTATTCTTTATTTATACTATATTATAAGTTATTTAAGATTGGGTTACTCTTTTTACCCTCTCTTTTCAATGTTTTCTAAAACCATGTTATATATTTGTTATGCTTTCGAAATTTCTCCTCAAAATTTCTATCTCTTTCTCTCCTGAAATTCTCTTGTTTTATTTATGTGAATACCCAGAACTATTTCATTTCTTTGGGTGTTCATAAATATTTAAATATGATGTATTTTATTCTATAATTGACATACATATAACCCTCACTCCCTTTCCATGTGTTATAAATGACTTAATGATCTTATTTTTTTAAGAACTTTTAAAACATCACGATATTGAAATGAAACCCATTTATTTTATTCTCTATGGGTTATTTATGAAATGTTTGATTATGATCCACGTATCTCACATGAAATTAAAGACATATTAATGGTACACCCTGATATCACTCCAATTCATTTGGTAAATAATTAATCTCTAGAGATGACAAGTTTCACGATTCCTTGGTGAATAACCTTGGTAATGTTTATGACACCTTGGGGATTGACCTTGGTGATACATTCATGAATGTCTAAATTAAATCCTTAAGCCACATATTCAAGTTATGTTCCAAGTTCTTTTCACTATGATATGCCTATACTTCCATTTCTCATGTATTTATGTTTGCATTCAAGTTCTTATTGATATCACAAGTACATTGATTCCCTTGTTTACCCTTACTGGGCCTTATGCTCACCCTTTCCTTTGATGTATGTATCCAAGATATGAGATGCAGTAATTGTACATAGGATGAACCTATGATGAATCCTTAAAAGTGGTTTAGAATAATTTTTTATGTTTTATTCATGTTTTATTGTTCCTAATTTCCAAGACACTAGACTTTAAAGATCCTCTGTATGTAAAATGTAATGAAAAGTTATGTATTAAAAAGAAGGGATGTCATAGTTGGTATCAAAGGATAGTTTAGTTATTTATGGAAATTTAGATATGAAATCCTTAGGAAGAACCCTACAGAAAAGTTTAAATATAGGAAAACTTCCTGGTATTTTAGTGAGTATAGAGTTAGTGGTTTATCAAATAAATACATCCCTATCTAGATACAAGCAGGTAGAGGCGGATCTGGCACAGATGTACATAGGGGTAAAACCTGAAAATACCGCTTTGAGCTAGACTCAAATGGGAACTGGTGCATGACAATGGGACTTGCTGCACTCTTGGTTACGACACTCCTGGGGGATATGTTTGGTTAATCGCAAGATTTTTATGAATCATTATGAAGGAATTATAGAGAAATGTAATTGTTTAAGCATGAAGTTTTAAGGAATAAAATATTTTATAGTTAAAATATTTGTAAATGAAATATGTTTCTCTCTAAGTTTTTACTCTTTTAGAAAAATGTTAGGCAATAGGAGGAACCGTGCAAATGGTGACTGTAATGGACCATGTGCTGACGACCCTCCGATGGAAGTCAGAATTGAAACATTCATGCGAATGATGAACCAACTGACTCAAGTTATGGGAAATAACTTGAATCAAGATGAGATAATGATATCACCATGAAGGTAACAACATTCTGTTTAGTATTTTATATGTCAAAAACAAACAACCTTCAGTGGATCGACTGACCCATTAATTGCTGAGCAGTGGATTAGCTCTATAGAGAAGATATTTTCGGTGTTATGTTGTTCAGAGCAAGATAAGGTCACCTTGAATGTATATCGCTTAGAGGGATAAGCTGATCAGTGGTGGGAAGTGATCAAAAACATGAGGAAAAGAGTGTAAGTTGAAGCTATGGAGTGGGAAGAGTTCAGAGGGATATTTTTTAGTAAGTATTTCCCTCGTTCCATGAGAACAAGAATGGAGAATGAGTTTCTCGAGCTGAAGCAGAAGGAGAATGAATCTGTGAAAAGCTACGAGATGAACTTCACAAGGCTTTCATGATATAACTCTAGCTTTGTCATGGATCCAAATGGTAAGGTTTATATATTCTTTGGTGGACTGAGACCTCATATGAGGAATAATCTAGCCAATCGATACTAAGATAACTATGAGGAGATCATGCGGAGTGAGATGAAAGTCGAGCTAGAGTTTGGTGAGATGCAGTGGTCTCATAAATCAAATGACAAGAAGAGATCATTGGATCCAAGATTAGGGAGGATATTCGATCAAGCAATAGGAGGAAAGAAAGTACAACTTACCACGTATAATAAATGTGGGAAGAAGCATTCGGGGAACTACCATATCAGGAGTGGGAAGTGCTACAAGTGTGGAAGAGATGGCCACATTGTGAGGAATTGTAATGGTGAGGTGAAACCTCAACTTCTAAACACAAAAGACAAGGGGAAGATGGTGTAGGCCCTACCTAATGTCCAGTGCTTCAAGTGTGGACAACATGGGCACTTTTCCAATCACTTTGAAAATCCGAGGGAAGTGGAGGGGAACCACCATCATCCTCAGAAAAGGCCAAGGGATCAAGGTTGTGCTTTTGCTATCACAAAAGCTAAAGTTGAAGCTCCAAATGATGTGTTAGCAGGTACTCTTGTTGTCCTCTCAAAGTTAGATAATACTTTATTTGATTCTGGTTTTACACATTCCTTTATTTCTTCCAAGTTTGCAAATAATTTAGAATCAACCCCCGATTTGCTAATAGTAGAGTTATTAGTCAAGACTCTTGGTAGGACTATCCAAGAATCGTCAGTGTTTAGAAACTCTAGTATTTAATTTAGTGAGCACAATCTTATCACAAATCTAGTAGTCATTACCATGATGGAATTCGACATTATACTAGGGATGGACTGGATCTCAAAGTATAATTATTAGATCAGTTTCAAAAGAAAGGAAATATCAGTAGTCTTGATTGGAAAACCTACAATTATCTTCCAAGGAGAGATATCTCAACCTGATACTTGTCTAGAAGAACCCCCTATATCCTTCTTTATTGAGTTTATTGGTGAATAAGAAGAAGGAGATGAGAGTTTAAGGATATAAAGTGTTCCCATCGTCCAGGAATACATTGATGTATTTCCTGAGGAGTTTCCTAGACCTCCCCCAGAAAGAGAGGTAGAGTTCTCAATTGAACTCACAGCTGGATCTCATCTGATATCAAAGACCCCATATAGGATGGAAAATGTGGAGCTGGAATAATTAAAGAAACAACTACAAGATATTTTGGAGAAGGGGTTTATCCGACCGAGTGTGTCTCCATGGGGAGCACCTGTTCTCTTTGTAAAGAATAAGGATGAATCGATGCGGCTATGCATTGATTATAGAGAACTAAACGGAATCACAGTAAAGAAAAAATACTCTCTTCTAAGAATTCATGAATTATTTGAACAACTTCATGGGGATCAATTCTTTTCTAAGATTTATCTTCGATCTATTTATCATCAATTGAGGGTGAAGAAAGAAGATATTCTAAAAACTGCCTTCCGATCAAGATATGGGCATTATGAGTTTGTTGTTATGCCCTTTGGACTGACTAATGCACCTGCTATTTTTATGGATATGATGAATAGAGTCTTTAAGGACCACCTTGATAACTTTGTGGTAGTTTTTATTGATGATATTCTGATATATTCCAAAAGTCACGAGAATCATGAAGATCATCTAAGGGATATTTTGCAAACCCTATAGAAGGAGAGGCTTTTTGGGAAGTTCAGCAAATGTGAATTTTGGTTACAACAATTTTTTTTCTTGGGGAACATTGTAACCAATTAAGGAATCACAGTTGACCCTACAAAGAAAAAAGTTATATAGGAGTGGCCTCAACCTACAACAATAACTGATATTCTTAGTTTTATTGGATTAAGAGGATATTATAAGAGGTTTGTGAAAAACTTTTCACAACTTTCTAATCCATTAACCAAGTTAACTCGAAAAGGGGAAAGTTCATTTGGACAAAGGAGTATGAGGAAAGTTTCCAAGAGATGAAGAAGATATTGGTTACTGCACCTGTATTAACTCTGCCCTCATATGGAGAAGGATTCGTTATTTTTAGTGATTCATCTCTAAAAGGGCTTGGGTGAATCCTCTTGAAAAATGACAAGGTCATTGCTTATGAATATTGACAGTTTAAGACTCATGAGAAGAATTATCCTACTCATGATCTGGAGATGGATACAGTCATTTTTTCTATGAAGATATGAAGGAACTATCTTTATGGGGAGAAATGTGATATATAAACAGACCATCAAATTTTGACGTATATTTTCACACAAAAGGAATTGAACATGAGACAAAGGAGATGGTTGGAACTTATTAAAGACTATGATTGTTCAATTAATTATCATCTTGTAAGAGAAAACAAAGTTGCTAATGCATTAAGCAGGAAATACCCAGTTGTTCTTTCCATGATGTGGATTCAAAGAGATCAATTGATCAATGACCTAGTAAAGTTGGACACAAGAATTATAAGGGAAGGGACATCATCAACCCTAACCCAAATGATTTCTCAACCATCATTACTAGATAATATCATGAAAGCACAGAAATAAGATCCTTTTTTGCAGAAAAAGTTTGAGGTTATAAAGGATGGGAAGTTTCCTGAGTTCAATATTGATCAAGAAGGTGTACTAAAATTTCATACAAGACTATGTGTTCCATCTATTCTAGAAATAAAGAAGGATCCTATCGATGAATATCATAGCTCTACTTTCTCTATACATCCTGGATGTACAAAAATGTATAGGGACCTTCGTGATCATTATTGGTGGGATAATATTAAAAGGGAGATTGCTAAATACACTTCAAGGTGCCTAGTATGTCAGTAAGTGAAGGGAGAGCGGAAACTTCCTAAAGGGGTATTGCAACCACTACCCATACCAACATGGAAGTGGGACAATATCACTATAGACTTTGTCACTGGTATTATGAGAACTTCCAAAGTAAACAACATGATATGGGTTATTGTGGACTGTCTCACCAAGACTGCCCATTTTATCTCTATTCGGGAAGATTTATCTCTCGATCAGCTTGCCAGGATTTATGTGAAGGAAGTGGTAAGGCTGCATGGAGTTCCACTTTCTATCATATCTGATTGTGATCCAAGTTTCACTTCAAAATTCTGGAGAAGTCTTCAACATGCTCTAAGCACTGAATTGAATTTTAGTACGACCTATCACCCCCAAACTGATGTCCAATATAAAAGGACTATTCAAACACTCGAGGTCATGCTGAGAACAAGCTCAATGGAATTTAAGGGTGGATGGGATCAACATCTCCCTTTAGTTGAGTTCTCTTACAATAACAGCTTCCACTCGAGCATTCAAATGGAACCCTATGAAGCTCTATATGGGAAGAGATGTAGAATTACTACTTATTGGGATGAAGCTGGTGAGAGAAAGCTTATTGGGCCTGATCTTGTGCAAGAGATGACAGAAAAAGTCCATGTCATCCAACAACACATTAAGGCTACTCAGAGTCAGAAAAATAGCTATGCCGACAACCATTGAAGGGACTTGGAGTTTGATGTCAGTGACAAGGTCTTTCTTTTAATTTCACCTTGGAAGAGAGTCATGAGGTTTTGGAAGAAAGGGAAGCTCAACCCTAGGTACATTGGCCCCTATGAAATCCTTGATCATGTGAGAGCAGTGGCCTATCGACTTGCACTTCCTCCAAATATAGCAAAGGTTCATGATGTCTTCTATGTATCCCTCTTGAGGAAGTACATACCTGACCCATCACATGTACTAAACCCAGAGGTGGTACAACTAGAACATGACCTCTCTTATGAGGAGCAACCAATGGAGATTTTGGATCATAGAGACAAGTTTCTACACAACAAGACTACCCACCTTGTTAAGGTGTTGTGGAGGAACCAAAAATATGAAGAATCCACGTGGGAACTAGAGGAGTCTATGAGGCAGAAGTACCCACATCTTTTCTCCTCTAAGGGTATGAGTTTAAATTTTTGGGGCCGAAATTTCTTAAGGGGGGAAGAATGTAACGACCTGAAATTTTTAATAATTTTTTTGTTTCCAAATTTTGTGTGTTATTTTATTTTATACTCAAAAAACTATTTCATTTAATAAAATGAGTATAATTAAAATGATACCATTGGGTTTCGACTGTTATATGATCATTGGTCAATATGACCATTGGAAACTAAATGTTACAATTATTTTCTATAAATACAAGTGATCTTGGTTAATACAGAAAGAAGATTCGATGGACCCATATAGTAGTCTCGGGCTGATCGAATCCCATATAATGGAACTCTGGAAGGAGGTAGCACGATTGGGATTTGCTCTGGACCAAAACCAAACCGAACTTCATCATGTGAAGCTGGAACGTAATTTCCTTTGCGAGAAGTTCAAGCTGATAGAAATCACTACTCAGGTAATGTTGGTCGAGCCACCCCAATATTCTATCACCTTAGCACACCTTACACTTAGGTCCTATGTTGGTGTTATAAGGGGATATGTAACGAGACCATAAAATCCTTGTGTAATCCTTTGAGTTAAATAAAATTGTGATTTCTTCTAATGGTGACGTTTTTGAATTTTTCAAATGTTTGGATAAATATATGATGTATATTATTGATGTTTAGAAAAAAAAATTATATTTTAAAATTTTTACGTAAACCTTAAATGATTAATAATGTGTAGTGATTTTTAAAAAATGGCCTTCTATAGTTATGTTCAGTAAGAAATTTAGAGTCTAATAAGATCAACTTAATTTTTAGTGAATAATAAATTATGAATAGTGATTTTACGCTTATGATTAGTAATGTGATGAAATGGATTAAGTAACCTCACTTAAGAAAGTATTGATATAATTTAGGCACCTTGATTAAGTAATGTGATTCAATAAAATAGGTAAATAACTGTTTCAGAAATTATTAGTCAAGTATTAGTTTTTTTTTCGGGTGAATAGTATTTTTTAATTAAATATTAAATTAAAAATATTTAGAAAATTATTTTTATAAAATGGAGTTAATTTTCAAATTCATAGCATCGATATTAGGTTAAGGTGATTTTTGGGGATTTTTCTGAAAAAATTGAATTTTCGGTGAATAATGAAAATATAGTTTTTAGTTTCAGGTGTTTAATGAAATCATTAAGGATGTAATAATTATTTTATCATTCTGATAGAATTATGAATAGTAAGATAATTTATAAGGTGTCCTAATTGGACAATACCATGGGAAAACCCATGGTTTTGCCAATTCCCCCGATGAGGTGTCCCTTGGCCATTAATGTCTTGTTTCCTCACTTCTCCTATAAATACCAAGTCATTACCTTATTAATTTCATTTAAAATTTGTCCTCAACAAATTTATGGCCTCATTACCTCCCAATTAGTCCTTCCAAAGTTCCCTCAAGCCTCCCAAGTTCCCGAACATCAAGCTTTCGAAATTACTTTTCAAGGTAAGGGAATCTTTCACCCTCCTCTTTTAAGCCATAACTTCCTTTATGTTGTGTCTTATAGTTTCCATATATTTTTTTAAGGGTATGTTAATATATGTTCTAATTAATTTTGATTTCATGTCTAATTTTTGAGAGACCCTTTCTTCTCTCATCAATTTTTTTTCTGAATTTTTATGTGACGTCGTCAGGTTGCTGAATTTTTCGTAAAAGGAATCACGTCTTCTCTTTTCTTTCATGTTTCCTTTTCATGTGGTATGTCATTAAAATTTCCATAACATGTTCTTATATCCATGTTATTATATATTTATACTGTATTATAAGTTATTTATGAGTGGTTTAATCTTTTACCCTCTCTTTTCATTGTTTTCTAAAACCATGTTATATAGCCGTTATGCTGCAGAAATTTCGCCTGAAAATTTCTATCTCTTTCTCTCTAGAAATTCTCTTGTTTTATTTATGTGATTACCCGGACCTATTTATTTTCTTTGGGTGTTCATAAATATTTAAATATGATGTATTTTATTCTGGAATTTATATACATATAACCCTCACTCCCTTTCCATGGGTTATAAATGACTTAATGATCTTATTTTTTTAAGAACTTTTAAAACGTCACGATCTTGTAATGAAACCCATTTATTTTATTCTCCATGGTTTATTTATGAAATGTTTGATTATGATCTATGTGGATCACATTAAAGTAAATACATACTAAGGGTACGCCCTGATATCACTCTAATGCTTTGGGTAAATAATTAATCTCTAGAGATGACAAGTTTCACGATACCTTAGTGAATAACCTTGGTAATTTTTATGACACCTTGGGGATGGAACTTGGTGATATGTTCATGAATGTATAAATGAAATGTTGAAGCCAAATATTCAAGTTATGTTCCAAGTTATTTTCATTATGATACACCTATAATTCCATTGCTCATGTCTTTATGTTTGTATTCAAGTTCTTATTGATATAACAAGTACATTGATTCCCTTGTTTACCCTTACTAGGCCTTCTACTCACCCTTTCCTTTGATGTATGTCTCCAGGATATGAGATAAAATAATTATGCATAGGATGAACCTATGATTAATCCTTACAAGTGGTTTAGAAGAATGTTTCATGTTGTATTCAAGTTTTATTATTCCTGATTTCCAAGACACTTGACTTTAAAGATCCTCTATATGTAAAATGTAATGAAAAGTTATGTATTAAAAAGGCGGGATGCCACATTCAAGTAAATATATTTCCTTATGTTATTAGTACATATGGTACAATAATCCCTCAACTATAGTAAAAAGATATTAAAAAAATGTTATCCTATTATAATCATTTTGGATGAATTTATTTTATTTTCATCACATATTTAGGGTTTTTTCATTGTAAAATTTCTCATGATCATTCACTTTTTGGTGATAAATTATCTATGTCACTCTTTGTCATTATTTGGGCATTAAAATTTCTTCCACATCTATATTTTCACTTCCCATTAATTTTTTCCTACTTTTAAACCTAGTTATGTATTATTCTAGATTACCTTATTACTTCCCTTTCTTTCTTATGAAGAGGAATTTTTTTTAACCCTTTGTACGATGTGGGATTTCAAAAATAGTATTTTCATATGGAAATTGATTATCGAGATCAATTTCAAATTTCAAGGATGGAAATTATTAAAATGGGGAATAATATAACACCTTAAGGTATTTTAAGAAAAGGAATGGTGTGTTTGAGAGCGTATACAACATGCAACATCGAGCCTAAATAAACCATGGAATATTACTATTTCAATATGAACAATGTAACTTAGATATTAAATTAGAAGGTATGAATAGTATTAAATAATTTATGAAAAAATATATAAAGGTCCAAATAAATATAAATATATTGATAAATTCTTAGGAAATAAGAACTCAATTTTTAGTAAAGATGTTTTTTTAGAAATACATTTTCTGTAGAAATAATTTTTATTTATTTTTGAGAGAAAATATTACAATTAATTTCTAAAAATTTAAAAAATTAACATAATTTTTATATCATAATAAAAAAAATTACATAGGGTAAAATTTTGGTATTTTTCTAAAATGAATCATTTTTCAGTTAATCGTGAAAGTTACTGATTTTTCAATTACTTCCATTTCTTTTAATTAAATCAAGTAATTTAAAAGTTCTATTAAATTTTTTACTTGGTATTAAATTTAAATATGATTAATTTTATTTATAATAATATAATCTATTTCTTTTTATTCATAAAGTTTTATGATTTTAGTATAAGCTTATTTTTATGCTTAAAATGAGGTTTTCTGCAAACTATTTTTAAATGTATAAAGTTTATCGATTTTAATTAAATAAAATAGCATATTTTATAGAAATATTTAAATTAAATACACATATTATATATATATTTATTAATTAAAATTCATATAATTATTATTTCTAGTCATAGAGTTAATGTAAGACCATCTATTGCTTGAAAAATGCATTTCTTGAAAAACTGTTTTTCGACATGTTTTGCAGGGTAAATTTTAAATTTAATTCTTAAAATTATGTGATTTGAATTTGATAAAAGGGATTAAATATTTTTAATAATAATAATTAATACTTTTTAATAAGTTAAACTTAATTTTTTGTCATAATGAATAGTAAAAATATTAAAAAACTAGTTACTGTGGTTAAAAACTAAAATTGTAAAAGTGAGAAACCATAGAGGTAAATAGAATAAAATGTTTAAAAAATATTTAATTTTTAATGGTGGATGTTTTTATAGACCATATCACGCATATAATAAATTATTTATATATTATTTGGGAAAATGGTTAGAGAGTAACTTCTCATTATTGAATAGTTTTGGGTATTTACAAAAATGTTACTCCCTTTTACTTATAAAAAGACACCTCCTCTCCTATCATTTACACCATTAAAAATACTTTTTTATTTTCCAATACCTACCCATATACCATTATTAATTAAATCCCCATGTTCTAGAGGCATTTTTTATTATGAAACCATCCTGTGAAGGATTTTGGTGCAAACCCAAAGAGGGTGTCTAAAGAAGAGGTATAATTATTAACAATATGTTTTCATTTTATCTATTCTTACACCTACTTAAAATATTATTAAATCATTATAATATAATATCATCAGTATATACCATATTATTATATTTTATTATGTTATCTTAATGACATAAATCCATCTCCACTTCTATAAAGTGGGAAACGAACCCATCGTTCGTGTGTACGACAGACTACAACCACAAGAACCGATGTAATTAATTTTCCATTATCGCTTCTCATGGATGTTTATAATGAATTATTTAATGTATATATATTATATTAATTAAATATATATCATTATATAAAAATAATATATCATATATTTTCTTACCTTTCCATCCATTGAAAAATGATGATGATGTTTATGCGTATGGAGAAATATCGCCTCACGAAGTGATGTGATTTAGTTTCCATCACTGCATCACCAGGATAGTATATATAAGTGTATTTAAAGAAATATTATTATATTTATAATATAATTATAATTTTATAAATTTAAAATAACACTTACCTTATTTCCATTATGATCATTGAAAAATGGAAATGTTACTCATGCGTATGCACAACCTATCGTCTCTATAATTGTAACGTAGTTCATTTTTCATAAATATATTTCATGGTTGTTTTTAAAAGTATAATTTATGTATAAAAATTATCATTATTTCATGATTATTATTTTAAATATCTTTTATCATTGACCCCTTTTACCATGTTCAATACAACGATGTCATTTTGAAATTATGAACTAAGTATCCCCAAAACACAATACATAGAAAAACTAATTATGTAATTAAATATATAATTAAAATAAATAAAGTAAATTACTTAATAATAAGGTATTAAACCAATAAATTTTTCATAATAATAAAAATAATTGATATAAGTTTATCATACATGATATAAAGTACATACTCGACAAGTCTAGACTCGAGGTGAGGGTTTTTGTCTCAAAAATTCCTTCTTTAAGACACATATTCTTAAATGAACCTAATTTTTTTTAAAAGGTGTATATACATAAAATTTAATATTTATCATAATTTAATTTTCTTATTCATGTTATTTTAACTTTAACTTCAATATATATCTCTCTCTCACTTTCAAGTGATTTTTGATTAAGACATTTCTTAAACAATAATGGACTTCATCATAATTTCCATTCATTGAGGAATATTTTAATATTATACAAGAATTTATTTTACATGGTATATATAATAAACCTTTTACATGTAATATCATTAATACTTTATAAATCATTGTATTTTAATTTTCACTTTTAATTATTTTATCTAATGGGGTTTTACTTTAAATTTACTAAGTGGTAAGTGATATCATAACTCAATTCATTAGGTTATATTACTTATTCATTATATTTGATATTATAATATAATGTATGTAATTTATTTTGATTATTTTATGTTTTATTTACAATCATTTTATGTTTATTTAAATTTTATACACATAATCAATTAATCGATTTATCCCCTCTTCAATGGTATGATCTTTGTAAGAGATTTTGTCTCAATTTAAACTCCATTGACATGTATTTGGTATTACGAACCTATTTATTTTTATGATCTATATATAATTCCAATTTTTTATGTTTTATCATTAATATATCTATATTCATGGTATTTAATATTTCAATTGAAGTTATTTATTTTATTGGGGTATGATTCAAAAATTACCAAAGTAGTAAGATTTTATGCTTTAATATCATTTCAATTGGTATTATTTATGATTGAATTTCAACTGAGGGAAATTATTTGATCATTGTAAAATAAAATCCTTTAAATTACTTCTACTATTATTATTCATTAAATTTTCAAGTAATAATACCATTTATTCCCTTTGGTTCTTAAAATAATTTAGAAAATGTTTTTAAAAAAATCCAACTTGATTTATCTTTTCGGTCGAAAATACTTTTTATTCCATATCAATATTTTCCTTAAAATGTTTTAAATAATATTTTTTATATTATCCAATGATTTATTAAAGAAATTTTTAACCATGATTGAATGATTACAAAATGGTTTAAAACAAATCATTTTATCATTTTCTGAACAAGGTAATTTTTTTACTTTTTATGAAAGTGTGGAAAAATGTTTTATTTTAAATTATATAACATGAAAGGATTTTATTATCATCATGAACAATCCATAATTCGAAGAATACTTTATAATTTTCCATGATACTTTGAAAATAAAATGTTTTCTATAATATTTGGAAATTTTTAGATTTTAAATAAGTGATTTCAAATTGAAAAGAGTTTTTTCCTTAAGAAATATTCCATGTGAACTTTTAAATACATTTTCATTGATGTTGAAAACCTTTGATGGAATGTATTGCTTCTAGATTATATATATATATATATATATCTTACATAAATACCAAATTAATTTCCCCTTCATTTGGTGGGGTAATACATTCCTTAAGTTCATTTATCAAATGTCATCTTTATGAAATCTATTTTGATAATGATATGAGACATGATTATGTAAATCATTTTCTTTACATGGGTAATTATTATGTTTATGGGTAATGATTGATTTTCTTTTTTTGGAACACATAAATTGTGAACATTTTATGATGGGTTTTCCCATATACTGCTCCAATGCATTGGGTAAAGCTTTTGTCTCATAAGATGTTATGTATGGGATTAGGGAGAAAACCTAATAAAATACAAGACTTTTTCCACCATGTGATATTGTCTAAGAGGTTAAAATTTACTCATGTTTATGTCATGTTATATATTACTGCCACATTCCCTATGTTTCTATGATCTTATGATACCATGTTTCTTATTTTATGATTCAATGTGATTACTCATGAGACTTCTCTTTTATGATTTACAGTTATAACTTTGACTCACACGTTATGTTTATTTATCATTTTTACTCCCTTACTGGGATTTTTATATTTTCCATTTATTTTATGTATTCCTAAGGTTATCCTATGTAGTTTTAGCAGCTCAAATAGATTTAAGATGTCACTAAGGAGAATAAAAATGAAGATGTCATGTTTTAGTTTCTTTTGTTGTTTTATGTACCTATTCTACCAAATAAACTAGCACTTAGGTTCTTTTAGTTGTATTTAAAGGATTTTTATGTTAAAAATAAAGTCATAATATATGAAAATGCCTTGGGTCACTATAAGATCTCCCAAAAACCCACCCCAGACCAAGGGGGTCGAAAATATGAATAGAGGGAAATTTTGAATACTAAACACACCAAAAGAAATGGTAAGAGAGTGTTTATCCATTAAAAACCCAAGGGGGTAATTTTATAATTACCCTTATTAAAAATCCCATCAACGAGCCAGTGGAGGTCACCAGCTATCTGGTGGTCATCCATGTTTTATAGAAGCCACCCCAAATACTCTTCGTCACTCCCTTGAGATTTGAGCCACTCCCTAAGCCCTAATCCAAGTCCAAAACACCTATATTGAGTTCCTAAAACTTTCGAAATCTCAATCCGGGTTCCAAATTAAATTTCATCCCATTCACTAGTTTAATAATATCAAACAAATTTTTAAATTAAACTCCCATAAAAATATGATTCATTAAAAACTATCCAATATAACACTTCTCATCTACCAAGAAGTCTTTATGGTCCTCCATCCACCTCCCTTACCCATGTTAGTCACCACTTTGAGGTAAAACAACCTCAAAAAAACAACTAAGGTAAATCCTTCAATTGACGGTGCTTCAACCACTAAAACCTGGGCCAATGCCTGTTTCCAA
Organism: Viscum album; assembly: GCA_963277665.1. Lineage (NCBI taxonomy): Eukaryota > Viridiplantae > Streptophyta > Magnoliopsida > Santalales > Viscaceae > Viscum > Viscum album. The sequence goes on from OY728131.1 coordinate 1,403,522,437, forward strand.
CACCAAGACACTGAGATGGTGCTTACCTAAGCCCATATATTCCAAAAAACTGATGGTATCATCATCCAAAACACCCGAAAGGTCTATGGTGATGCCAACTATATGCTTTATCTTATATCCACCATCTCTAATTCTTTAACACATCTACCATTAGAAAAGCCAGTTAAAAATGTTTCTCTAGTGCTCCTAAGACATCCTAAGGAGGTTTCCAACTCACCGTATCTGAATATTTCTAAAATCCAATAGATTATGGTTGTATAAATGCCGAACTTGCACAATCTATAGACACATAGGTCATTCCTTGAAAACTTAGTTTTATTCCAAATGCATACATATAATCTCCAAATGGATCATTGGAAATGGATTAAAAATTACCACATTTATTTCCATTCATGAACAGTATTCAAATCATTCTTGGTTGGACTGTCTCGAAAACACCCAGCCCTAAATATAGTTTTATTAAAAAAATATACCTGTTTATAATATCTTCACACTCAGAGGAATCCTACGACCACTTTAACACGCTCAATAGAGTCTATACCATACTCCTGATGAGTTTTTTTTTGTTCCGTCCTTCACTTACTAGACTATTCTCATTCCCTACCACACACACTAATGTACCTCTAATCCAAGAACCCTCAGATCACTTAAACTCATCCCGAGTCCAAAATCTATGCTCACTCTTGATCCAAGTACACAACTCAAAGGTTCCTCACTACCACTATGATTTTAATATGGATATTCCATGGTTACCCCCACATTCCCGTGACCCTTCCAATAAAAGGGTAACTCACCCATGGTCGACATGTTACTCCCCACTATAGGAGTTTCATTTTTGTGTCCTCACTTGAACAGATCCCAAACACCATGGACCATGCTCCGATTATATCAAAACTCAATGATTGGGCATGACGGCCCTACTCTTACCTAAGAGGAAGCACAACATCATGTACCACACATACCTGATTTTTGAGATTGGCACCTATAATTTTTTTAATGTCTAGTCCATAATGATAACCTTTCCCTTTGATGGTCGATGGTTTAATTTCTACCATACAACTTCATTTAAACCACTCATCAAACAAATACTCCATAGTTTCCCCTTAAAAAATGATTGTCTCTCCTCTAAGCCATGCTCACACATTCTACCAACACCTAGCACCACTTCTTGGTTCAAACCTAATCATTTATTCCAAAGGACTCTGATCCCTACAAAATGTCACCTATGACTAAAATTATGTCTCAAAACACATATAGAGACCTTAATCCTCCCTTCACACAAGTATCTCATCAATCCTTGTTTAACCCACTTCAAGAGGGACTCATCAATTGAGACCAACTATGGCATAATGACTCTCTGACAACCAGCTATAAACCACATTTATCAAGGTAATACCACCACCAAATCACTCAATCTTATTTAAAACATGAATGATTTCCCATAGATGAAAATGGTACTTATTACTAATCCCAACCAAAATAGTTCCCACATATATCCCGCATGCAATATTTTATTCTCACTTAAAATAAATAGTTTCTTACTCCTGAACTTCATGATAACTTAACCCAAAATAAACCACACAACACTAACATACACCTTCCACCAAGATATCTTAAAAAACCTTAGAATTCAAACTCACCTAAGACCATTTATAAACCCTACTCAAGATCATATGAGTCGTTCATCACTGATTCTAGGCCTACACACCCACTCAAGAATTTATCTATGCCTCCTAGGCCATCAATATCACTAGATTTGCGGAATCCTCAATGATTCCATCCAACCATCTAAATATCTCTCATAGTCATGTCTAACACATGGATACCAATCATCACAAGTGTTACTTCAAGACCAAAATCATTTATCCATGCTCTATTATCCCAAACCCATCTACTTAGGTTCAATGTCAATCACTACATCAAGACAGTGTCAGAACAATAGCGGCTAGCATCCAAATGATTCTAACCCTCTGAAAATGGCTTAAACACCCAAAAATCAACACTCAAGGTGATTACCTTATAATATATCCATGGTAAAACCATGCCTTTCCAAAAACATGAAATCATCTCTTGCTCATTGATCCCACACAATGAATCCTCTACCCACTCCCCACATATTCAAAACATCCATGATGTTGATGTAACCTCCCTCATGGTCACCCTTGATCATAAAATATGCCGACTTCACACCTAAAATTTGAGTTATAAACCAAATATAGATGGTATCTCAAAACTATACTCTTAGATTAGGTCTCACATGAACCACTTCCAATGGCCAGAACTCTTACGCCTCTTCCAAAACACAAAAAAAACAATTTATCTAAATCCTACCTCTCTCATAACCCCAACAACAATATGTATCTATAGCATGTGAATGATCCTAAAACTAAATAAACCACAATTAACATCCAAAAATACAATGCTCTCCCACCCAACCAAGGTCCAAAACCCACATAAACATAGGGTCACAAAAACACCCTCGGTTCCATCTCAAGTTCACACGACAACTATCATACCATCACCTACTTCCCATTCAAGGGCTGGCATAGCCCATAAGGGTCATAACTCTATATGGGGTCACAAAACAAAACAAAACTCTAGCTAACCACACAAAGAACACCACCAAGGTCCTATAAACCATGATCTCACTCTAGCCTAAAAAACTAAACTCATAACAAACACTATATCATAGCCTCTCTCAATAACCCAGGCAACAATACAAGGGTTGAAACACGATCACTCCTCTGAGCCCCACCTACCCAATTTTTGGTTAAATTCACACATAATAAAAGAACCTTTTATTAAAAGGATTGGTTAAATAATAGTTCATTCATAAGATCTGAAGGAAAATGCCTTATAGGTTGTATTTTAGAAATTTATTTAACCCAAACCATCATTTAATTTATTCAGATCTCAACATCATACAAGTTTTAGGTCTTTAACATTTTCCAAGACTCATCTCCCTAGTGTCATTATATGAAGTTTCAAATAAATGTTATTGAGGAAATAAATCCTTAATTTTTTATTTCCATCCTATTTAACTAACATTGTTTTAAATTTAAAACTAAGAATCCACATACCATTACTCCCAAGGATTCCCATTTCCAAGCCTTTTAATTACCCATTAAGATCCCTTACATTAACTAATCATAATTTATTTTAATACATCCCAAAAACTAGTTTGGTTAGATAGGATTTAAATTATATGTTATAAAGTAAAGTTATTTATTAGTTTCTTATCGCACCCTATGTAACCAAATAATCACTTTGACAAACCATTTATACCTATCCATAATTTAAAAGGGGTTACTCTAGGAGATGGTCAAGTAGAATTCCATTATACACTTACATGTCAGAAAGACCATATAAATGTTTGAAAATAATAAATAACCAAAGCCTCTCAATTATATAAATTCATAGGAATATATAAATTTCAAGTAGTTATAAGCCATGGATGGTAAAAAACACCAATATATGTAACTACCAGGAAACTATCAATCATAGGAAACAAACAGATGGAATATAAATCCTATGTGCCTAGAATGAAGAATGAATGCACACACCCTATTGAAATACTAGTTCTGTAGATAAAAATTAGATAATTCAATAACATCTCACCTAATTTCACCACTCAATGTGGAAATCAATCAACCAAAAAAATTAAAGTAAGAACAATAATTCCCAAAAATGGAAACATGGATTTTACCTATATATTAGTCTATAACTCCTATGAATGAGCTCATAACCAGGACCTAGAATCATCTGTGTCACTTTTCTTCAATAGACAAATATTAAAACAAAATAAAAGGAACTGATGCCATTATTTATTGCCTCGACCTAGGATCCACTGAATCGGTTCCCTGAGATGGTGTGATACATGGGCTTAGGTGATCCCATCCATTCACCAATGGATTTAAACAAGTAGAAAGGTTCTATAAGTGGTAATATGGGGAGAGTATACCTTCTTTTCCAGAGTACACAACATAGAAGTATCTAATACCAAGTTGCATCCCATGCGATAACATAAGGATGTTGCATGCATGATAGGTAGGGCAGTACATAATAGTTAATAAGTTCCATGATCAAATAAATAAATAAAAGTAAAATGACCTAAAAAATTCATCACCCCTATATGTTCCAAGCTCTATCCTAAATCCCAGCTCCCAAGATCTATCCTATCCATAAAACTAAGCATCAACATGGGCCTTTCTCTGACCCTATTACCTATGACCAAGGAGTATCTTCTCGGGTACACAAGTGTCCTAGAATCCCAAGAAAGGTGTGAGTAAAACTTAGTAGGACACAACCAATAGTGTCTAATGAAAATACATTATATACATGTAAATCATAATGGTGTGAAACATATACAAATATATTAGTAAGAATAATTATAAACTATGAAAACTTAATGTAACCAAGTCAGTCCTTGGTCTCAAGAAGACAAATCAGACTGACATTACTTTCTTCAGCCCTTACTAGTAACTTTGATCATGGTGGAAACATCATTTCATAATCTATTTACAAGGTGCACTACCAAGGAAACCATGATCAATTGGCATGAGAGGAATCCATGGGTCTCAAACAGGCATCTCCCCCACCAGTCATTCTTGAGAATAATCATCCGGTAGGTCTAAACTCAAGTAACTACCCATGAAATTTTGAAGTATGGATTGATTGGAATACCATATCACACCCAAGTAATTTAATATGAATGATAATTGATACAAGTATGAGGAGTTTATCCCATGGAATTTAACAAGGGATTCCCTCAAGAATCCACATCATTAATAATAGCATTCAATATATGAAAACATTACCTGAATCCAGGGGGGAGCCACCTCAAGGAATTTGAAGTAATTAATCTATGTAGAATACACTAGTTGGTTTAAAGAATTCCATAGAATTTTACCCCATTATATCCAAGGGTGTCTTCACATCCCTTCATTTACATGTGTCCAATAAATGAATCCTAGGCTCATCCATGGAATTCAATGATCATAAAAATCATGGGATTACAAGGAGATCTTCCATGGTATTCCATGGACACATCCATTTATAAGGATCTCAAATGTTTCATTATTAAAAAATTCAAATAATAATAATATAAATTTTAAAAATTTAAGATAAAACACTATTTGGGTTCAATTCGCACTTTCCATTTAAGTATTCTATAGCCATAAGTACAAAGGGTCCTAAAGTCCGGCCTAGGAAACCCACTTTCCATGCCAACATTATGTTATTAGAGGTAACCCCAAGCTACCCTGATATTCACCCAAAGAAGGGAATAACATAACTCACCTATTTAATGGCTCGACAAGGGTCCAACCAAACTAACCCACCATTATATTTCCAAGGGTACCTATGTCGTTTCTAAGAAAACTAAACCATTCAATTTAATTATTTAGGTAATTCGTTTAAATATTAATCATGAACACACATTCCAAAAATGAAATTCATGGGCTATAATTTAAGGGAAATCATTTATACCACCTACCCTCAAGGGGTCTTTAAATTCCTATTGTAGATCTATAAAAAAGAATATTTATTTTCTTATTGTATCACAATGGCTAAATAGGGTCCTCCCACTTGAGAAAACTTGCATTCAATAAGTTAGTAATTATAATTTACCTAATATACTTATTTTTTTGTTTATATTATTTTATTAAAATAATGAATTTTAGGTTTTTGGAAAATTGAATTAAAAACTATCCTTTAATTTATTTAGTGTAGAATTTAGCATTCATTTTAAAACACCAAATCCCACCTCCTCTAATAGTCAAGTAGGATAAAAACATTGATCGAGAGTGAAAATCCTAAAAATCCTACCTCTACTGTATTTAGTTTCATCATTTTGATTATTCTCAACTTCAATGTATGAATACTTTTCCTAATATAAGTTAGGGAAAAATTATGAATTAAATAATGGGAATGAGTTCAAGATTCATGTCATAGTGGACGACCACCACACCCATACACTTCCATATTTCACACCATAAATAAAAATAAATAAATAAATAAATTATAGCACATGAATTTGGGAATTCCACAAAACCTCACCTGAGTCCAAGGCTTGGGCCAGTCACTTTCCATCACAAAGTGTAATAGATAATGGTTGAAATATGGATAATAGAAATAGATTGATAGATTGGAAGAAGATGGAACAATTGAAAACCCTTATAGAAACCTAATCCTAGTGTAGCAGTAGAACCCTGAATGGATGATCTCTTTCAATACACCCTTAGAATTCCATTTATAGTGATAAATCACAAACCTGGGTTCCATTAATGGGAAAATAAATTGATATTTATTCTTATTGTTCATAATTGGGTCTTTAAAGGAATTCTCGGGTATTAAATTTGTTAAAAATATTTTTTATGGGTCCCATATAACTATTTTAAGTCGTAAAAAGAGGTTTTATGCCATAAAATGTTTGAGTAATCACCTTATAAGTCTTATTATTAAATGAATTTATGTTTTGAAAGTGTTTAAGGAGTGTCATCATGTGACACATATGGGTCACACCATGACAAATGTTGGACTACTACAAATTGGATTTTTTTCTTAAAATTTTTATTTATGCCTTGAATTATTCATATATTACATTATATATTCACTATTTTTGACTCAAAAATTTTTTCTTATAGTTTTTCTCTATTTTGGTCTGCTCATTAAATTTCAAGCCTTAAACTTGGTCCTTTATTCATCCTATGTCACCGGGGATCATTTGAATCATCAAATAATTACCTTTTAGCCTATTTTTGATTATTTAATATATCCTTACATAAATTTAAAAATTAATAAATCTTGAAATCATTAATAATTTAAATTATATAAAAAATTATATTATAATAAGAATTCATAATTTTGTTATGTCAATTCCCCTATATATAGAACTTGTATTCCTCAAACATGTAATATCAACAACAATCACAAAGGAATTTTGTTCTATAAATATTTAAATTTCAAAAGAAATAAAATCAAATGTTTTTAAATGAAAAATAAAATTTCAAATTCCACACAGAAGAATTTATCCAACTTCTCACTTTTTAAGAAACAAGTGAATCTAGCATTTTAATTTTCCTCTTTCTAAATAACAGGGTTTTCTCTTAATTCAACTTTCATTTATTAATTCATCATAATTATGAATTCCACTTTCAATTTACCTCAAATTGAATTAATTTTAATTATATCTCAAGGTATTAAATGTAATGCAGTTGTTCTCAAACCTCAAGTACATCTCACTTACCGTTGGCTTGTGAGGCATCTAATATCTCCATCGTGTGAAGATAAAAGAAAAATTTAATCATGAGAACTTTTAATTATTGTTCAAATGTATTTGAGGTTTATGGTTGGTGAGTAATAAATAAAAATAAAGTGAAAAAATGATATTTGACTCTATCATACTACATTATATCAAAATATAATATCAATGAAAATACTCTAGTAATGATGTTATCTCCCCCAATTCCCATAGCTCAAAGTTGGCACAAGATACAAGTAAACATAATGAATGAATCACCCACTCTTGTTTTTATATATATATATATATATATTTTGAAATTTGTTCTTAATATCAATCTCATATCCATAACCTAGCCACATATGATAAAAAACAACAGTCTAGAATGGTTATTTTTTATCCTCACAAAACACAACCCATTTTTTCATCTTTTTTCTATTTTTTTATTTTATTTTTAGAAGAGAGGTGAATAATTATGTACAATAAATGATAACATGGCCACTCCACATATCCCAAGGAAAACCCCCAGTTGAATCTCCTCAATGCAGTACATCCCTATCAACCATGGACAACCTCAACCCCACACTTAGTCTTTTAAATATTATGAAACATACTATGAGTAGGGTTAAAATGGATAAAATAGGCTTGTAACATGGATAATTTCATAAAAAGGTTATTCATGGATTCTATGGGAAAAAATAGGATTGATTTCAAGGTTGGTCCAAGGATAAAAATTCTAAATAATAAAAATTCCACAATCCTGTTAAAAATGATTTTGTTTAGTCATGGTTTCGATAAGATGTCAGGAAAATTATATAAGAAAACATGCTTAAGTCTCTCAAGAAATATACTATATAAAGAATGTGAAATATTGGTTTAGAAATTTTCTCAGGTATGATAACATATGGTTTGGTAAAACTACCCCTAGAAATGTATAAAAATCAATAAACCAATCCATATCAATTTCATAAATTCAAAACATTCCAATTCTAAGAATAATTTCATTTACAAAGTCGACTTATTCCCAAAAATCATGATTTCTAAATTTTCCCCCTCATGAATAACTCTACTAATTCGTTTTACCATTTTAATCATTTAATCATGTCAATGGTGAGAATTTAAACATGGTATCATGATTACCCTAATAAACTTATGTCTCTTTAATTGATACTTTAATTCAAGAGTTTAAAGTGTGGCATGAAATTTATTTTAATGCTCTAAAAAGGATTAAAATATTATAGGGAGTAAAATTATATAAATAATTAAAACCCATACTCACCTTTTGATAAAGTTCTAGTCCTTTCTATTTTTTCCTCTTGGGGGATTCTTTGTGTCATCAGAATCATGAACCTTTATAGGAAAATCACACATTAAAGTTTGAGGACCATACTAAAGTAAGATAAAAAATAATGAAGAATGGGGTTGCATCATAATTTATTACTAAACATAATAATATAAACTTAAATCCATAGAAATAAAATAAAATAAATAAGATATAAATCTATGTTTGATCCCCCCAAGTGGGCCCTGGGTTTTTACTACCTCCATATGGCCAGTACCATTTATTATCTAAAATATGTAGGTGGGTGGAGTTTCTTTGACTTAAACCACCACATTTTTTCTTCCTAGCTTATATTTATTCTAATTTATTATGGAGGATTCCATGGATGGAGTATGATAGTTTTGTCCCCTTCACAATGAGGTAAAATTTGTATGGTGGTGGAAGGATGAATTAATGATCCTATAATTCATTGGTTGCTACTAGTGAAACCTCATCATCAATATCAAGTTCCTAATCTAGATGTAATTAATCAAAATAATGTTAGAAGGGAAAGTTATGATATATTTTATTTTGAAAAAAATCTAAATTTCAATAATTAATTGAAAAAATTTACCCTTTTTGTAAATAGTTTTTTCATAGTTTATTTAATAAATTCCACTTGAATCTCATCTTGTACTCCATCTAATAAATGTTTAACATGTTCTAGGAGATCCACATGATCCTAAAAAGGACCTCATATTGTTATGCATCTTCCTCTAAGGAAAAATAAGAGTTGTCCAAATCTTTAAAATTTAAACAAGTTGAGGTAATACCCAATTAAAATTTAATAAAATCAAATTAAATTTTGTTTATGAAAGTATTATCTCCCTAGGTTGGTTCAACTTCAACTTATTCTTTGATGGAAAGTGACTCTTTGATTTTTATGGTAGTAGATGGAGGTAGGTAGTTAGTCTCCTCTAGTATTTCATCAAATTCCACCACCTGTGTGGTGTATTCATATTTAAAGGATTGATATATATGAAATGTTTTAGTCTCTTCTACTCTATAATAGGAGGGTAGATCATATTTCACTTCATAATCATTCCATAATTTATCTAGATCTTTTTCTTATCCATCACATAGCTCGAAAAGAAAATATTCATCATCAATATACTCCAACAAAGGTTTAACATGGTGGAAATAATCTTTATGTAAATAATACTCTACCTCCTTGGTTTCTGGAACTTAAAATATGAGTGAATAAATTTCTTGCACTTCCAACTCATGTTCTGCCTTTTTCTCAAGTTCAAGTTGTTTCCCCTTGGGTGCATGGACATATTCCGTTATCCATTCCATTTTTACCTATATCTCTTTCATCTTATCTATAGTTTATTTCAAATGTTTTTTATATTGTTTTCATCCAAATGTTCCTAATAATTCTCTTGAGGAATTTCTTTAGAAAATTTGGGAGGAAACAAGGAATACTTTACTTATGTCTTGACCATTTCTTAAAAAAATTCAAGGAAGTACTCCTAGATTTTAATTAATACACTAGAAAATATTTTTACTATTGGGTTCTTGAGGTTCTCCTTGAGTTCCCTAATGAGTTCCTTTAATTCATCCTCTATAATAATTTGGCTCTCAGATCCCCTATTACATTTATCAAACAGAACAACACTATCTTTTATATTCCATGGTGAGTCAGATATTTATTTTTTGTTTTTTAAGAATATAAAATTTATTTACAAAAATTTATTTTCCTAATGTATCACTATAACACCCTTGTTTTTTTCATGTAATAATTTGGAATATATTGATATTTTTTTTCAAATATGGGCACTAAGATAGTGTGAGATTTCAAGGCCTAGAGAGCCTCATTATTAATATGGGAGTAGACTGAAGCACACAGGAAGACCATGGGTAGGAAATAAACAGTGTTTAATTTATCTAATATTTCTTGAGGCCCTTTACCTCTTTAGTATGGACCAGTTTCCTTATGGAATATTACCTCGGTTCATCCCCCATGAGGGTAGAGTAAGGAATCATGTCCTGATCATGGGATATGACCCCCTTTGTAGGATTAGTATTGGATAGAGTTTTTGTAATCCACTATGAGGACAAGGGTGGGAACATATATTGTATCTTATACCTAATGTGGTGTTTGAGGTATCAGTGTGACCAATATATATGGGCGTTGATCCCTTGCTTAGCAGGTTAATACATTTAGGGTTTCTGGGGTCCCTAATGGCCTTAGGTTTGATCCTGTATCTATGCATTTATCTCTTCTAACTTACAGTGTGTGACTCTTCCTGGTGATACCCGATGATCATAACCTCTCATATGAGTTCCATTATTATTAGCTCACTCGTGGAGTGATTTCTACAGAACGAGTGTTATCTTGTTTCTCGAGTAGGAATCATAGTTTAGTTGCGTGCTTGTGACCTTAACCTCAGACTTAGTGTCTATCATGAATATATCTTGATGTTATTATAACATGTCTTATATTATAATTTTAATTCCCTTTTTATGATATGAATAATATCTTGATGCTTTAGGTTTGGTGTTTTTGGTTTTTTCAACTAGGTATAATTATACTCGCACATACATGGGATCTTCCCGCATATGTCATGTCTCTTATAGATGATAGGTCATTCAATGGTGTCCTTTGTGGACTAGGTGTGAACAAGTAATAGCTGGGCTAGATAGACTAGGGTTCATACATGGTGATTCATTTGACTATAGTTCCTTCAATCTAGAAGTTTTGACTTCCTTTATAGTTTTGGTAGGCTTATATTTGGCCCTTTATGCTTTCTAATATTATTTTCATACTCTGATTATGGTATTTAGATATATGCATGCATTGGTATCAGTTTTATTTATCTTTTAACATTGTATGGGTATTTTTAGATGTGTGTGTATGTATGGGTACCTTAGGATAAGGACACCCATGTGTATGATATACCTACTCGACACTTTTCATCATCCCATGCACTATTAAAGGTGGTATTGGGGTGTCACACATAGATTATTGTTGGCCAGGAAGGGCCCGATGGGTCATTTTAGGATAGAGTAGTATCAGAGTGGTGTTCATATTATGATTGGATTTTAGATATTGTATAGATGTGAGTATTGGTTTAGGATTTATGGTAACAGTGTTAAATTGTTTCAAATTGAACTCTCATTATAGGGAATCTAGTATTGGTGTGGTTTCTGACATATCCATTCACCAGGATTCTAATAACCTACTTATTGATTCAGTGTATGTAGGCACTAATTGTAGAGAATACATTAGATCATGGATCATATAGGAATGGGTTTAGATTTTCATGACTTTCTTTTGTCAACTCTCTAGATATAATCTTGACTGTGGTATATATTTTCTATTTCAGGATGCCTCCACAATGATTTCCATCTAGGATTCCATAGAAGGATTGTGAGGTTGATCCACTTAGTAAAGAGTCTTAGATACAGTGACCTTTTCAGTAGGTGGTACCTCTGGGTGGTTTTCTATCCATACCTCCACCCATCGAGTAGTCTATTATACTAGAAGTACCGTTGGATGGGTCGAGAAGGATAAGAATGATCCATGAGTTTAAGTAATAGTGACCCCTCAGGTTTTAGCATGAGATAGACCTCCAAGAAGTCAAGGACTTTCTCAAGGTAGTTACATGAGTCTTTTTCTTGATTAGGACACCTGTAGACTAGATGGAGTTCCTGGTGGTGAACCATCTCCATGGATCTACAGGCTGATGGTGGGGCCTAGAGAATCTATCATACAATGAGATGAATCTTTCATGGATGGATTTGAATCCATTTTTAGAGAGGGTATATCTCAGTCTATGTTTTGGGAAATGTGTATCTAGAAGATTCTACAGCTTCATCCGGGAAACATTATTATGTTTGAGTATTCATCGTGGTTCACTAAACTCCTATGATATTTGATGGATTTGGTTCATGATTATTTCTTCTATAATTGAACCTTTGATTGGGGCCTATGTAGATATATATAATAGAGCATGATACCACTTTTTATTCCTACCTATTCTAGGGTGTCAGTCCATGCTTTGGTAGTAGAAAGTTTTATGTGCAAGAAGACACTGACAATAAGTACCATTACTGGGAACACGGGAACCAAGAATTTGGAAGAAGGTAGTCGATCAAAGAATCATGGATCTATGTGTGTGATACATTTCAAGAGGCAACCTTATGATAAATGATCTATGGTTCAAGGCTCCCAGTATGGTAGTAGTCATCCTAGGGAGAAGTAGTGCTACTCTTGTGATGGTCAAGGATATCTCACATGTGATTATCTGGCCCACTGTATAGATGATAGGGATATAGTTGATGGGTCATCCAATTATAGTTAATGGAATAAAAAATAATTTCTACATGTTGGTTATGTTGTAGAGGAATAGAGAGAGCAGCTGGAGGTGGTGGACAGTTTTACATGTTACCACCACCACCCCCAGGTTGTCCCCACCAGGCTCAGGGAGTTGGTGGATTGGGGTGAGGATAACTGTAGGTAGTGGAGGCCTACGACCCAAAGGCTACAAGTATGATTAGAGGTATGATATATTTATTTTATAACTTATCTAAAATACTAATATACACAGGCATGAGCCACTCTTTTCTTAGTACATCCTTAATTCGATTCCTAAAGATTATATTTGTGCCTTTGGATCAACCCTTTAATTTAGATAGTTCTACTAGAGAGGATCGATAAATCAAACAATTATAATAATAGTGAAAAATAAATCATTTAGGATAGTTCTTCCTTTGGGATAAATTTGTAGCAACGATGAGGCCTTATGACATCATACTAGGTATGGACTGGATATATGCAGTTTAAGCCTAGATTGTTTGTTTTAGGAGAAGAATTTTGTGTGTCCAAATATATGGGACGAGTTTTTTACTTCATTAGTTAAAATTAAATCCAAGAATAGTAGTATGGGTTCATATATAAAAAGGTACATCTGATTACATACCTGTTTGACAGTATTACCTTTGGAGTAGTTAATTCTATGAGCTGTCAGTTTTCTATAATTTTGGTGGAGTATAATGACGTATTTATTAAGGACATGTCGAGCATACCTCCCCACCAAGAGATAGAATTTTTCATTGAATTTAACCTAGGTACTACCTTTAAATCCATTCCAACATACTGTATGGATCCCATATAGCTTCGTAAGATGAATTTGAAGTTGGAGGACTTACTAATGAAGAGATTTATCAGACCTAGTGTGTCACCCTGGGTAGTCCTAGTATTATTCACTAAGAAGATAGGTGGTATATTGAGGTTATGTGTGGATTAAAATCACCATAATTAGGAAAATATGAAGAATAAGTATCCACTATTGAGGATCTGTGACCTCTTATATCAATTGAAAGGGGTGAGATGGTTCTTACAGATTGGCCTCGGATTGGCTTATCACCATCTCTGAGTATGACACATGGATATATCAAATACATCATTATAATGTTTCTATGATCATTATGAGGACTTGGTGATGACTTTTGGTGTAAAAAATGCTCAATTGGTGTTTATGGGACTCATGAACTATATCTTTCAACCTCTCTTAGATTGTTTTGTGGTTGTCTTCATAAATGATATTCTAGTGTACTCAGCATCCAAGGAGGATCACGCGATACACTTAAGGATGGTTCAAGATACACTCTGAGATCACCAAATTTATAGGAAGCTCTTGAAGTGTCATTTATATATTTGAGAGTTCCACTTTATGAGGCATTTTATCTCAGCAGAGGGTGTAGTAGTAGACCTGATGGTGGTTGAGGTGGTGCTATCTTTGGAGCCACCCAAGAACATGATGGAGGTGGGAAACTTCATTAGGTTGGTTGGATACTATAGAAGATTCATGCTCTATTTCTATAGTATATTGTCACCCTTAACTTATTTGACTCATAAGGGGAATCCTTTTGTTTGTACAGAGAGGTACCAACATGCTTTTTGGTGTTTGTGGCAGAGGTTGACGACCACTCCCATCATGAGTTTCTAGAGGAGTGTGCCGAGCATGTAGTATTTTATGAATCCTCAAGGACAGGACTTGTTTGTGTTATGATGCATATGTAGGTGGTGATTACTTAAGGGTGATATTATTTGATACCTAATGAGTATAACTACAAAAACCATGACCTGGAGTGGGAAACAGTTGTCTTCACCCTGAAGATATGGCAACACTACCTTATGGGTGAGCAATTTATCGTCTATTATAAACACAATATTATCACATATATCATCTTTTAGAAGGATCTTAACTTGATATATAGATGATAGATACATTTACTCTAGGATTATTAATTCAAGATAATCTATACTCTTGGTAAGGGGAATGTGGTGGTAGATCCTCTTAGTAGGAGATCTTGTTCACAATTATTGAGTGAGGCATTAGATCAGTTAGCCTCGTTATAGTTTTTCTTATTAGACAAGAATTTTCCATCATATCTATCATCCATGGTTGTCACCCCACTACTTCTATAGCGTGTTAGGGTGGGCCAGTATGGATATAATAACTATAAGACCTTTTATACTCAAATATCCACTAGACGTGATCCTGATGGATTATCTAAAGGTGGATAGAACATCATCCTTTTTAGAGGATGTATGCTAATACGAGTGAAGTTTCATGAGGAGGTTTTGAGGGAGTTTTATGCATCACCCTTAGTTTTACATCTAGGTTTGGGGAATATGTACCAAGACCTTTGATATCAATTTTTGTGGCTTGGGATAAAGAAGTGTATAGAAGAGTTTTTCTATCGTTGCCTCACTTTTTAGCAGGTCAAGGATAAGAATCAGGTTCTAGTGAGTTTAGATCAACCACTTGAGGTGAGAAAGTAAAAGTGGGATTGTATAACTATAAACTTCATGATGGGGATACCATGGAAGTCTAGAGGACATGATTCCATTTGGGTTATCGTATACCAACATGTGAATTCAGCCCACTTCTTTTCTATCCGAGATAAAAATTATATTAAGATCTTGGAAATCCTTTATGTTCATGAGATACCCTAGCTTCATGGAGTTCCCTTGATGATCGTTTCAGAACATGATGATCATATTACATCATGATTATGGAGAGGATTTTAGGAGACCTTTGAGATGTAGGTGTGTTTGATCATGGTGTTTCACCCTCAGACTAACAGATAAAATGAGAAAACTATTTAGGTTATGGAGGAAATGTTGTAGGCTTTTATGTTATACTTTGGACATAGTTGGGAGGATCACCTAACCTTGGTGGATTTTTCTTAAAAAAACAGTTACCATACCACCATCGATATGACATCATTTGAAACCTAGTATGGGAGACCCTGTAGGTCACCACTATGTTGGATTGATCTAGGTGAGTCAGCACTCATGGTTCCATAGTTGGTTTGAGATATGATAGAGAAGTTTTAGATCATCCAGGAGTAGATAAAGACTACCCAAATCCATTAAATGTATTATGAGGACCAATGATGGAGTCCTTCAGAGTTCGTGGAGGGAGACCATGTGTTTTTGAAAGTCTCACCTTGATGTGGATTATAAATATTTGGTTGAGGTGAAAAGTTATCTCCAAGATTCATTTTACCTTTTTAGATACGGTTCATAGTTGGTGAGGTGGCGTACCACATGGATCTAATTCCATAGTTATACTAGGTACATGATATCTTCCACATGTCATAACTAAGGTGGTATGTGCATGACTTATCAAATGGTATCTACTGGGGTGAGCTCTACATAGAGGATGGAGTTACCTTTTGAAGTAACTAGTAGAGATCGAGTATTTTTATAAGAAATACTCTATAATAGATTGATTACCTTTGTTCATGTTTGGTGGCAGCATGGGAATCTCTAGCTGAGTACCTAGGAGTGGGAGACCCAAATGTGAGCCCAATACCCTCATCCTTTTGGGTAAGTTTTTTTATTTTCAGGATGAAAATCCCTTATTTGGGTAGAATGTAACATCCCTATTTTTTCCATTTAATACTTTAGAATATATTAATAAATATTTTCTGATTTGGTTGCTGATACAACACAAGATTTTGATGCCCAAATAGCCTCTATGATGGTATTATAAAATTATTAAATATATTATATCACATGTGTGTCATTTTTCAGAAGTAATGGAATAACTACTTAATATAGTATTGTATCATAAATTTGAAATAGTCATTGAATCTGGAATTTAGTTTTTACCCTTGTGTGATATATCCTTTGTCGATGTCGAGCGTTCCATGAAAGTGAAGTCATGGATGGATTGGTAATTTAATAAATTAATTAAACATTTTATTACATTTTTATATCTCCACAACCTAGAATCCTCGACATAATCATTTTTATTCCAAATTTTTAGTGTTAGATGCATAACCTTGGAATAGAGAGAGGATCCATTTGAGAATCTTTCTTGGAAGACCTACATCTGATAGTTCTTTGGCGATCAGTGTTCCAACGGAGTTCATGGATCTTGCCATCAATGACTGCATGGAACTTTTCTTCAACAATGATTGATTAAAACTCAATATAGGATGTTTATTTTCATTTTTTATCATTTTTTATTATCCAATGTTGAATGAAAATCAATTCTTTTGATCGTTTGATTTTTGGGTCGATGAATGTATAACAGTTTTTTTGTCTTCTTAGAATATTAGGATTTTGGATAATTTATTTGTTTCTCTTCATTTTTCATTATGAAAGAAAATAATTGAGGCTAACATGAAAAATTTCCAAGGTTCATTCCTATTTGGTGATTTATTTATTTCTTCTCCCGTTCTTTACATGATTCATCATTAGTATTTCATTGGTCACTGATTCGATAAATATTGAGTATTTGATCATTACATGACCATTATTCAGCTTAACGAATCAATAATGAGGGTTCAAGTTTTTAATTGATATAAATATCGAGGTATGATGAATGCTATAGAAAATTGTAGGATGGTTGGGTGTGGTTCTAAATTTTCTTATTTCCCATTTTGGCATGTGGCAATGACACGGTGCAGTGAGAAACAATTTTTGAGAAGATCGGGTGGTAGGAATCCATCCACCAGAAATAAAAATACTCTATCAACCTAGATATACAATCATTAAGTGATATTAGAGGATGATATAAATGAAACAACAGAAAAAGTGGAAGATATGTAAAGACCCATAAGTTCTATAAAATCCCACATTACATGGTGTGTTGTCTGAAAGAACACACGTTATGTGGACCCAACTATGCCAGCTAGAGTTTATGCATGAAATAAAATATTACACACTATTTTACATGACCTGGTGACTCTATGTATACCCTTAGGGTACACGGGAATTGATATGGCTGGGTATATCGACACCGCCTATGTACACAGGCACGAATCAGAACTCAAACACGAACATGTACCCGGATATATCCTAGTACACAAGCACAATAAAATTATATAAGCATGGCCTGGTGTAAATGATAATGTAATAAAGAACTTGGTTAGACCAGGGGTAAGAAAGAAACACTGTGTACTATTAGTACACATCATGTACTTTCTTCAGGATGGCTTGAGGCACTTTCTCTCTTTAGTATGGGATCGTTTCCTTGGGCGTGTACGCTCAGTTCATCCCCCATGAGGGTAGAGTTTGGAATCATTCCCTAAGCATAGGATATGGTCCCCTCTGAGGGATGGGTTTCAAATATTTTTTTGAATCCCCTATGAGGATGATGGTAGGATCCTTTATCATATCTGCTTCCCTATATGGGGTTCAAGGTATCAATGTGACCAACATACCCAGGTGTTGATCACCTACTTAGAAAGTTAATCTATTTAGGGTTTTGGGTGTCCCCCATAGCCTAAGTTGTGATCCCATATCTATGTATCAACCTATTCTGACTTCTATCATGTGATTCTTCCTAAACAGACCAAACAAGAATGACTTCTCAGATGAGAGCCATCAGTGTTATCCATCTCATGGAGTGAATTATCCTAGATCAGTGTCATATAGTATCTTAGATATGAATCCTAGTCTAGCATTCCATTTGTGACCTTACCCTAAGAATTAGTGTCTATCATTAGTATATCTAGATGTTATTATTGCATGTATCATATTCTGTTTGAAAATACCTTATGATGAATAAATTACTCTCTTGATAATTTATGTTTTTTGTTCTCAGGGTGTTTTAATAGTTATTTTTATACACACCCCTGCATGGTCTCTACCCACACATGTCATGTCTCATGAAAATGATAGGTCATTTGATAGGGTCCTTGGTGAACCAGGAGCTGATATGGAATAGTTGTTCTAGACAACCCGAGGTTCGTACCTGATGTTTCATTTGACTGTAGTCCCCTCCAGTTAATAGGTTGGACTCCCATTATAGTATTGGTGGAATTTTATTTGGCCCTTTATGATTTACAGTATTATTATCATACCCTGATTATGGTATTTTGATGTAATCATGCATTTAAATATTTTTTATTTACCTTTCAACATTATATGGGAATTTGGAGATGTGTGTGTGAGTATAAGTGCCTTAGTATAAGGACTCACATGTGTGTGATATTCCAATTTGGTGCTTTTCACCAGCCCCTATCCTATTAGAGGTTAACTTGGGGTGACACAAATGGCTTATCATTGGCCAGGAAGGCTTATGTGGGTTAGGTCATGACAAGCATAATGGTTGGCCATGCTTATCTCACATGAGGAGATTTTGATTCAATCAATCACCATTTCTAATTCACCTAATTTACTTTTATTATTATTATTTTATTTAAAAAATGAATTATGGGTTTTTGGAAAAATTGAATTAAAAACTAAAACTATCCTGACATGTAGATGAAAACCTAATGAAGTTAGATATAAAGGTCATGGTCCTAGGATTTGGTTATGTATGTTCTTTCATTATTAATCTATTTTTATTTAAATTAAATTTTTGAAATTAATTTATGAAACATAATTAATGAATTGCTATTATTTAATTTATTTATTGTGTAATTTATCATGCCTTTGGAACACCAAATCCCACCTCCTCTAATAGTCAATTATTATAAACACCTCAATCAGGAGTGTAATTCCTAAAAGACATATCTCTACTATGTGTCATTTCATCCCTTCAGGTATCCTCAAATTCACCATATGAAGTGTTTAACTGAGATAAGAGAGGGAAATATTGTGAATTAAATAATATGAATGAGTTCGAGATTCATTTCATGGTGGACGATCACCGCACCCATACACTTCCTTCTTTCTACCCAAAAATTAAATTAAAATACTAAAGAAATTAATGTGAATGAATTTCGGAACACCATGAAACCTACCACATAGACAAGCCTCAGATCATTAACTTGTCATCATAAAGTGTAATAGATCACAATGGAAATAGAGAAAATATAAAGGGATTGAGAAATTGGAATAATATGTAACACTTGTATTAAAAATATGAAATTACATTACATGGAAAAGAAATAAAAAAAAAATAAAAAAAAAATCCCAATAGAAACCCAATCACAGTGTAGTGGAAGAACCATGACTAGCAGATCTATTTCGATCTACCTCTATACTTCTATTTATAGGGATAAATCACAACCTTGAGTGTCATTAATGGTCCAATAAATGTTTCTTCAGTATTCTGGGTCATAATGGGGACTTCAAAGTCTTGTCCAGCCATTAAATTCATCAAATCCATAATTTTTGGGTCTCTTCTAACTATTTTACCCCATAAAAAGAGGTTTTACACCATAAAATTTTTAAGGAATCACTTGAAAAGTCTTCTTATGGACTATATTTATGTTCTGAAAGTTTCAAAGGAGTTTCATAGAATGATTCATATGTGTCACACAGTGACACGTGATGGTCTTCTATAGATTTTATATTTTTCTTCATAGTTATATTTATGCCTTTAATTATTCATATATTACATATTAAATTCGCTATTTATGACATAAAACTATTTTTTCTTATTGTTTTTCTCTAATTTGGTCTGCTCATTCAATTTCAATCATTGGAATTTTTCCTTGATTGATTCTTTTTTTCATCGTTTGCATCATCAAATCATTTCTTTTTATCCCATTTTCAATAATTTCCTATATCCTACCATAAATTACAATAATAAATAAATATTAGAATTATTATTCATTTAAAATACATAAAAATTGTGTTTCATATTAAAATAATCATAGAAAATTTGGTTCAATTAAAGCTTCAACATTTCCCCAGGGCTGGTGAATTTTCCAAGGCTCATCAAGCTCATTTTATCAACCAAGTACCTAATCTATTCCATAAGACAACAAAAATTAATTATAATTAATTATAATTAATTTAAAACTAACTATAATTTATTATAATTAATTAGATGCATAAATCCAATTAGGTGTAAGCATCAAAACACCTACTGGAAGTTCTCACCGCAACAAAACCATCACCAACTGCTCACTGAAGACTCACGGTGTATCCCTGACCATATTCAAGATGAATTCCCTAACCCATGGTACCAAGATAAATAATAATTAAATCCATAATTTAATGAAAACCTCAATTAAAATTTTGACATCATATACCTCAACTGAAATGGCACATGATGAAGTGAAGAAGTCATCTTGAGATCTCTTATACATAAGAAATAAAAAATCCCCAAGAGAAATAGGAAATTCTACCATGATCTAGTGGAATCAACAATATAAACCCTAATTATGAACTCTAATATTATAAGGGTTTAAGGAAGATAATATATGTGGTTTTGGGTGGTGATTCTAACCTAAAACCACTGATTGATCACATAAAAACCCACCACAAACCAAGGGGGTTCAATGGAGGAAGGGAGGGAGCTGTTAGAGGTCATGAACATTAAAAAAAGGGAAGAGGGGGGATGCCGCCTCAAAACAATGAGGTCTAAATTTAGTAATTTCCCAATTTAAAAATCCCACTAGCGAGCTGGCGGATTCCACCAACTATCGAGTGGTTTTATGCGGTGATTGCTACCACTAAAAACACCACTGACTATCCAGAGGACTGCTATATTTTATAGTAGTCCCCCTAGACACTACATGTTTCTCCATCAAGCTTCCATCCACTCCCCAATCCATGATCCATGTAAAAAAACTATTTTAGGTCCTCAAACTCTTTTAATTTAATTTTTAGTTATGACTCAAATTATGGGTTTTCCACTAATTTGAAAAGTTTAAACTCCTTTTAAAATTAAATTATCATCCAAACTTAAGGAGTTACATGATCAAACTCTATCCATGGAAGAGATTTATCATTATGAATTTGGATGATCAAGTTCCACCAATGAATTTATAAATCATGGGGAATTTTGGATGTTAGAACTATTATCTAATTAGAAGGTTTATAGACTAATAAGAACACTTAAATTACTCCCTAGATCCCATCCTCTCTTTCCTCAGGTTCAAGCTCACCTTGGAACCTGGGTGATCACTCCTTCTAAGACTCATGAAGTACAATCAGCCTATATGCATCCTTATCATGTCTAACTCGAATGAATTACTACTCAATTGGTGTAGGAATTTATTTTTCTTTTGTAAATGGTGGATCTTCTCTTAATGCTATAGGTAGAGGAACTGATCCCCACTTAACCTATGAGGGGATTAGGCAATCTATTCCTTGTATGGAAGCCTCATATCATAGTTGGTCGATGTTAGGATACTCTATAACTATGAAAAGAACAACATGACTCTGCCATAGGATCTTAACAAGCTATCTATGCTGTAGTATCCTGGAATTGAAAAAATGAAACGTGATCATTAATGCATGTATAGGGTGATTTCTCAAGGACACAAAACCCATGGACCAATTCCTATATGATTCATGTACCATTTACTTGTACCCTTAAATCATTCCTAGGAGTAAATAGTGTCGAGGGGTCTTGAGTTCAATTTACAATCCAAGGAAACTAGTATAATTTTAACATTAAATAACCCATTGGTACCCTTCTTGGGTCAGTAGTAAGCAAAAAATGCAACCCCAAGCCCTGAATTCCCCAACCAATCCTTACCATACACCTAAATCCAATATATGCCCCTAATAAATACTATTTCTGATACCAATTTAAAATTACTCACCCCACTAGGACACCACCTAGGTTGGAAAAAATCTAAGTGTTCCATCCCAAGCCTACCTATAATAGGAGAGAGGCCAGTGACTCTCACTGAGTAGAAAAATCACACAACATGGGAGACCTTATCCTAAATCTATTATAAACAACCAAAAAATATCCACATAGGAAATAATAATATAGGCTATACAATAAAACTAATATAAATATATAATACAAGAAATAAATGAAAAAAAATCAACAATATACAATGAAATAAGATAAAGGGTTAAAACAAGTTCTAAAATCCTATAGTAGTCTCAACCTTGTTGAACTAGAAGGGAAATGAGGACCCCTCAACATATAGCTTCGGGTCATCAACTCTTCCTATGACTGTCACCTATGGGTACTACTAATTTGTCACTTCACTGATACAATTTCCACCAATTATATCACTAAACTATACATCATATGTGTAAGACACAACAAGTGTAGATGAAATACCCATGTAGGGATGAATATTTACATACCTGGTAGGACACCCTTAAAATCAAAAAGTATAAACAAGAAATACCAGTTATTTTGAGAACTATAAATGTAAGAAGGGAAATAAAATCCATAAATATTCTTTAAAAGTATAGATCTTGATTCATGGAAGAAGGAACTACTCTACATATCCCATCTTTAGAAGAATAAACCTTGGAAAGCAACTTAAGAATCTTAACTACCAATCTTAACTACCTACGTCACCTCTAACATAATGTAATATATATCGAATGCCTTTACAAACTATATATGTTGGTCAATGGAGTACCAAAACCCAATATATGACATGTTCCTCATTGATCACATAACATCGAGTGATAGAGTATCTAACTACACAGATAGAGGACATGTTCCCTAAGAATGTAAGGTAGCACCAAACTTTATTA
The DNA here is from genome assembly GCA_963277665.1 of Viscum album. Taxonomy (NCBI): domain Eukaryota; kingdom Viridiplantae; phylum Streptophyta; class Magnoliopsida; order Santalales; family Viscaceae; genus Viscum; species Viscum album. The sequence continues at coordinate 1,403,545,879 of OY728131.1, forward strand.
GTTTTGTAGGGGAAACACACATTGCTGGGATCTAAGGGGGTGTTGATCCTAGGCCTGATTTAGAGGATCCACACACTAAATATGAGGGGGAGTCTCAATATCTGTGAATAATATGAGATACCCATGCTCTATAACTTATATAATTCCAGTGGAGTGCCTAACCCCATGTCCACTCTAAACATTATGCCTAACCCTATTTTTCATCCATAGAAAGATAGGAACAATGATCTACTTGAATCAACTCATGTCTTATATATAATTTCAAAGTGGTGTGTATTATCACTATCTATGTGGAAAATGATCAGGATAGACTAATCGCATGCCTTAATTTGATCCATGTAAAATAATATATGAATAAATACAAATATAGAAAAAGTACATGGCATGTACTATAGGGGTACACGGTGTGTATCCCCTTAGTAGAAGTATCATCCTATACTATTTTCTATATGTCATGTGTAGGTTAAACTATAAGGTGTGTATTGTAGTGTACATACTCTATGGGATCAATGGGTTGAATTGACATATACCAATGCAATCTAAGTCATGTGTGGGGTGAAGGTACATGACATGTGGTCCTAACCAACATGATGTGTTTAGCTAGATTACCATATGGGAAATCACTCTTGATACATTTTGCAATGGTCGAATTAGGGATACATGTGTATTTGACTAAGGTATATCCTTTGTCATAAAATCACTTAGAAACCCTATCCACTATTGGAGGGGAGTACACATCATGTGTTTCAAGAACTAAACATCCCTTTATCATGAAAACGAAACCAAAAAACTCTATCTTCTCAAAAACTATGTTTTTATCATCATTATCACCTTCAATCATCCACAAATTTCCACTAAATGATATATTTTTTACTTTCATGTCTCTATTGGCCAATATTTGTCCATTTTCACCAAAAAAACACCTGAAACCGATTGGCACTACACCCCAAATTCTATAGAAGATAATACCCTTCAAAATTTAATACCATCATTCCTTCTAATGGTATATCATCATAATTTGAACATAACATTATCCCTAATCTATTTTTTCATACTCAAATATATCATTTGTAGTCCTGAATCATGATTATTCACCATTTTAAAATGATTTCATCGAACCATTATCCATGATGAATGATGGCAGTGAATATATAATGAAGAATGGGAAGAAAGAGGAATAAATCATGGATATAAGGTGTTGGTTTCTAGTTTGAAGGTCCAAACACTAATCTATGAATGAAAATTCACTAATAATGAAAAAAAATGGGGAGGAAAAATGTTCTAGGAAATAAATTAAATAATAATAATTCATGGGAATATGTAATCATGATATAAGTCCATCATAGAAATTCTAGTATGTAATTTAGCACAAGAATCAAGAATAATATAAAAACTATTGAAATAACAAGTCCTACCTCAATTTAGGATAATTCTTCAGTAAATATTTTTTCTACACTAATTCCATTAGTGATTTCCATCAAAGAATATATTCAATGGATCCCCAAATCTCTAATTCCTCTCATATTTCTCAATTAGATTTTTTATCATCGATGGATAACCATACTTGAGTGAGATAATGGAGTTTAAATAGAGTAGGATTAGGTTTCTCAGACATAACTAATAAATTAATTTAATTAATTAATTATTTACACCTACTACCTAACCTACTTGAGGCTTGAATTTGAATAAAAATAATACCACACATAGGGTAAACCTATTATTTCAAACAAAATCAAATCATTGGTTTTCCATGTGATATTTATTTAGGAGGAAATGGTAATTTTCCATGATCGCACATGTGTATGAAAAATAATAGTTTTTTTATAATATATTATTATCAAGGCTTTTTTATGATAAAATTATAGAAATGAATTAACGACTAACTTGAAAAAAAATTATTTAATATATTTAATGTTTTCTAGTAAAAATTTCAGGATCTCTATAGCAATAATATCCCCTTCAATAATCTTCATATTAAATAACTATTATAATAGTCCCAAACTTGAACTCTTGGATTTAGTGCTAAAAACATAATATATACATTTATGGATTTAATACCAATAAAAAAGGCCCGATTTTATCCATCCAAAACATTCAACATCAAATGAAAATTTTGGATCATTTACATACCTAAGGACCATTTCAGTTTAGAGTTTTAGATAATTAGGAAAAACTCTTATATAACAATACCCATTTCATAGGTGGTCATTTTATATACCATACTCAAATTTTATTATTTCATAATAAGTCTTAAAAATCTCTAATAAATTTATTCACACATGAAAACTTTATATAAATAATTCATTTAACATCATTCTTCATAACCTAGGGAAATGGAAAATATAAGAATGGTGGACTCAAATGCTTAGTAATAATGAATATAAGCATTAATAATTTAATGTCATCAATGGGAATAATATTATCATAAGTTTATGATGAAATAGTCAAAATGCATGATCATGAAATAATATAATTAATACCCATAAAAACATAGATCAGAAAATATAATATGTGGAATAAATATTTGACATAAGATAATAGTCATGTAATTCAATAACCAAGATCCATGTTAGAATAATATTTGAGTAAAGTATCCATTATATTTCATATAAATCATTGAAAACTATATAGGTATCTTGGAACATAAAAATTCTTCATGGAATCCCCTAAATAGGATAATTACAATATTCTCTTAGGTGTAAATTTTAACAGTTAACTTTTTCTTCTCTTAGTATCTTCTCATATTTAGTAAAATCCATCATCTCTTGTGAGTAAATTTCAATAAATAACTTCATTATATCTTAGTAGTAACTTAAAATAGTTAACTCTATCAATTTACCCAATGAATTGGAGGGCTAAAATAGAACAAACCATCCTTGGTTTATAAAATAACCACCTGCCAATCATCCATACATATTTCCAAGTACCATATAGTTAATATAAAATTTATAATATTTCACTTTTCAATATAACACCCTTGAAAACAAGAATCATCCTTTTTTAGCTTGATTAACCCATGGAAAACAAATGGGTTTCATTAAAATATCCTTATAATAATAATAATCCATCCAAAGAAAAAATAAGGATAGTTTCAATGTAATATATCCCCATTGAACCATAAGAAAAAAATAAAGGATATTTCCATGTATGAATAATACATTTAAAAGAAAATTTTAAAAAAACATTTAAAATAGGGAAAATAACCTTTTATTTTGATAATAATTTATAAAAAAAGTATAGAATATTGGGAGAGGGATTTTATTATAAAATAACCATGGAAATTATAAAGGAATCATTAAAAAAATTATGGAAGTGAGAAAATATGTTCATTTCATAAACATTAAAAATAAATATTCTTTCCAAACTTTGGTAAAGAGAGTCAAAAGTGACCCATGTAAAAGATATTAAGAAACATCCATTTAAAACCTTTTAAAATAATTTCAAATATCATAGAAAATAAATTTAATTAATAATTTATATTTATAAAATAACATTCTTGAAAAAATATTATCAACATTGATGAAGAGTTTGGTTAAAATTATTTAAAACATTTAATAAAACATTTTTAAAGAAAACTCTTTCATGAAATTTTAAAACCAAAAATCATTTAAAATAAATAAAATAATAAGGAACCAAAAATTCAATGAGTATAAGAATATTCATGATATTATATTCCAAGAGTTTGTGTAAACACCATATAAATGAATATAGGTGCATCAATCATAACATGTCTCAAATAAGGAAGTTTGAGATGAGAAACCCATGAAACTTGGGTAATACTTGAATAAAAAATACATTGAATGAGGCAACATAACAAGATTCTAAAAAAACAATAATTTCCATGAAAGAGCATGTTAAAACAAATTCACGTGGTAGTAAGTAAACCACATAAAATAATTCATTGTATAACAAGAATTATGTCTCAAAGAATTGAAATGGAGACCTTGAAAACCCCTAAAACTTTTATAACATTTGAATAAATATCTCCTGAAAGAGATAAATTCACTAGGATATTTAAATATCATGATCAATGATTCATTCATGATATAATATCTCAATAGTAAGAATATACACCTTATAAAAGGGAGTGGGTTCATAATCTAAGATGTGTCTCAAATTAACAATATTGAGATGAATAATCCTTACAAATATCATATCATTAATGTTAAAATTTAATAAATAGATTGATTGTGTGTGACAATTTTAAAACCAAAAAAAATAGTATCAGGTAATATAATTAGAGTTCCTTTCACACATAATCTTAGCATAACAAAGTCAATGAAGTATAAGTATAACTCAATGAATGGAAATTGTGTTAAGAAAACCTTTACCTCAAGTCTAACTTGACACATACATCCTCTATATACCTGAATAATAAACTTATATAAATCAGTTACCTTGTTAATTATAATTTCATTTTTTATTATTCTTTTTAATTCACTTATTATCATTTAACACTTGATTACTTAATTGATCCATTTCTATTGGATGTTTTGAGTACGTTTGACTTATGTGTCCAAAATGACTTTGGTAGGTTGACTATGGTCATATAAAAAATGTTTCAATTACTTAAGGGATGTTAATAAATATGATATATATGTTTTTAACATAATTCTATATTTACATGAATTTTTTAGGGAACATATGGTAACATTTTTCTTAAAAAAATCAAAACGTTCATTATTTTAGAAGTTTTAACTTTGTAGAAGTAATTAAACACATTAAAAAATAAACATATGTATGTTACCACCCCAAAATATTTAAAGTATAATAACTTCATCATTATTTTATAATATTATTAGTAAATAACATTACATAACCATTCATGACATAAAAATTATTACAATGTTCACATAGGAGGTAAAACTCACCCAAACATGAATGTGTTATAACGACTGAACGGGTAAGAAAATGTTATCTTATACTAATAATGTAGCTTTTTTAGAATCTTAATCAAATTATATATATCATATTTATTTATTAATTCCATAATTTTTACCGTTCATGTAATGTAGTAACGAAAAATGAAATGTGTTATTCATTGAGATTGTAGTTTGCACGCACATATGCATAATGTTTTACATTTATTTAACAAATTTAATGGGTAAAAGGAAAATATTATATTATATTTCACAACCCATATATATCATTAATATAATATATATTCCTTAAATTCATCATAATAACCATCCATGATGGGTGGTGGTTAAAAAATAAAATACATTATGCATGGAAATAGTAGTCTGTGTATATGCACGAGTAATGCTTTTATTTTTCAACAGATGAAAAAGGAAATAAGGTATGCAACGAACTGAGATTTTGTATAATTTAAAATAAATATTATGTTCTACATATTTTTTCCTAGGATACACCTTAAAAAATCACAATACATTAATAATGTACTATTAATAAAACCATAATAAATGCTAAGATAGTAAACCATTAATAATTATTACCTTTAGAAGGTAAATAATTAATATGATTTTATATTGAAATTTTTATTTTAAATAAAATTAATTTTCTTAATATTATATATTTTCTTTAAATAAATAAAAATAGGAAAATCTTAGAATTTAAATGTGATAAAATAATATTCATTTTTGAATTCTTCACAATAAAATTGGATTAGGATGTTTTTTAAATTTTTATAAACTAATTGGTTTTAAAGTGAATAATGAAAATACTTATTTTTCTAATACCATAAATTTTATGTGAATTGAAGGTTTTCAAAACCTTTTTCTATAAAATTATATATTATAAATTATAATAAATAATTTTAAAATACTGTAGTAAATTTGTTAACCCATGCTCAATATTTTGAAAATTTATGTATTGTTTTAATGAAAACATATTTTTTTGACTCTTTTGTTTAATTAACTATAACATGATGAAATAAATTTTATAATTTCCTTTATTATTAAACAAATAAATTTTAATTATAATAAATATTTTAAATTCATTTGAATAAATGTAATTAATAATTATATCCTAATCTAAAATATTTTTGCTTAAAAATAAACTTTTTCAAAAAATGGGTTTCTCTGCAATACATGCACTAACGTTAAGGTTGGTTTCTATACACATAGAAAGTTAATTTGATAAAAAATTATTATATTTTACATCACTATTTTTAAAATATTTAATATTTCCAATTTAATTTTTAGGTTTAAATTTTATATTATTAAGATTAATGTTAATTACCATGATATTTGTGAAATCATTATTTTAAAATTATTATTTTATCAAGGAATTTATATCAAATAAATTAAATTTAAATACTTTAAATAATGAATCTAATATTATTTGTAAACAAATAAATAAATATAATAACACTCATTTAATTTTTAATCAATACTAAATAAGATTAAAATCCGATAATGGTAAAAATTTCATTTTTCTATTAAAATAGTTTTTATACACATTGTTGGTTTTAATTTAAAAGTTAATTTTATAATATTTATAAATTAAATTAGATTAAATATAGGTTAAATTTAGTTTCATCACATAATAAGTTAGTTATATTGGTGGTTTTATATGTTTAATAAAACATAAAATCACTTAGTTAAAAAATATTTACTTAATTTAAAAGTGAAAGAGTAAAATATAAAACATTAATGATAAAACCCTAATAAAATGTTTAAAACGTGTGATTAATAACTTTTTAAGCCTTTTAGACCTAAAAATTCCCCAAAATTCATTGCAATTGGGGTTTTCCCTAGTGGTTATGGTAGCCCAGTAATACTGCATCAAACATGGGATCAATTTCTAGAGGCCCAAAATTTCAAGGAATTTTTGGATAGGCATAGGTCTAGATACATGTGTGGTAGATTTTAAGGGAGGATCCAAGCATTGGGGGTCAGGATGATGGATGGAGGTAGTGGCATCTAGCTATGGGAATGGATTCATAGTGAGTGGTGGATGAACCATGCATCAGGGTCTGGACAGCGGCAGCGTTGATGGGACATGAGAGCGGTGTCGACATCTGATCGGTGGACCAATGAATGACTGGATGCTAGAGAATATCGATAGGGATTATGGGTGGTGGGATAGATATGATCAGTACAGTACTAGAGGTAAAAAACACACAACTCAGTCATTCTCTATTGGTGTGAGTGCATGGGTACTTTGAACAATGATTAGACCTATGGTTTTGGGCCTATGGGTCTAATGTATTGGGGTTTAATTCCCATTGGGCCTATAAAGGTCAAGGAATAGGATCCATATTACCGAAATAACAAGGGGGATTGGTTTCAATAAAAATGTGGGGATTCTCCCTACCTGTTTAAAAAAAATCCCCCAAATCCATTATTTCAAAACTTTGGATCCATTGACCTTGAAATAGTGTCATGGAATTATTAAAATATAAAGGATATTTCCCAAAGTTCCTTTTTCTTCTCTTATGAAAGGGGATCACTTACAACCTTTCAAAAACACACATTTCCTTATAATCAATCCTTGAAACTCTTCTCTTTTATAATCCCTATAACCCTCTCTCACAAACATAATCTCTTGGTCACATATAGTTATCCCAATCCCTTAAATTTTAAGGGAACTTCCAAAGAAAAATCAATTCTCCAACGTAAATATTAACTCCCTCCAAAGTTTTTCTTCTTAATATTACTCTTCCAAATATATT